>JAYXIM010043717.1:1200000-1844757 GCA_037575425.1 Anastrepha fraterculus
TCTTTATCTTTCCTATCTCTATTATTTCTACTGAATTCTATCAGGGTGTAGCACAATGGTTTCCTTACTGAGTGCTTGGAGTAGTCCAACCCCTACAAATCTGATCTAATCTAATCTACTGGTAATTCTGAACAAAAAATTCGCAATGTTTGATATTAAACCTCATAAGCACGGCAGAGGTTTCGAGCCAAACCAAGTTTTGAAATATTTTATAAAACTTTTTTTTTTTTTTGTAATACAATTTATGAAAAAATTTTTGAGTACGAGTAATTTATTTTCCCTGCAAATTTCTTTGCAAAGGCAATATACATTTCGGGATTTTTAGCTGACCTATACTGAGTAACGGTTCACTAGCCACAGTCGATAGAGGAGCTGATGCTGCTTATTTCAAAGTAATTTTTTCCCCAAAAAAATGTGAGGAAATCTTGTTAACAGTATTCAAAAAGTATTACAAAAACAAAAAGTTAATACATTTTGAATACAAAAACAAAAAAAATTCAAATAATACAAAAAAAAAATACAAAAAAAAAATTTAAGAAATGTTCGGTCAAAGTGCGGTTTTGTGTTTTGTCACAGTCAAAATCATATTTCGGCCTTTCTCTAATAAAAAATTAGAATTAAATTATAATACTATTTTTTTTCAATACTTTTGATTTAAATTAAAAAAAAGTAACAAAGTAAAATTGGTTTCAAAATTAACCCTAAGAAGGCTTGAAGTTTAATTTTTTAACTATGCTTCCATAGACATCTCGTTCGAAATTATGTGCCTGTAGAATATTTTACACACCAAGAAAAGTACAAAAAAATTTGGCCCACCCTAATGTACGTATGCCGAAAACTATTATATATATGTATGTACCCGCTCTCGGTTAACGAGTTTTACCACTGCATTGACGTAATAGAATTTGTTTGGAGGACGTTACCAGTCCTATCAAATATTTGATTTTTCGTCAAGCACGATTGCGATAATGGAGCATTTTTCCCTTACAGAGGAAAACAGAATTTTGCAGGGTAAAATGACAACCACCGGAAGAGTGTGGTTGAGCACTATCCCACAAGTACAGTGAAACCTATTACCTCTGAACTAACTTCCTACCAGTTTGCTTTGCAGCTGAAGTAGTTCCTTTTCAATTTTTTGTAATGATGCCATCTGATATTATCCGCATGCCGTTGCTCTAAGAAATGTCAATCGTCACCCGATGTATCAGCACTCTTCCTGTTATCGAACTCCTAAGCGTTTAGCATAAATCTGCCAATTTTTCATAGCGATATCATCGATCCTCTGTTGGGCATCCCTCAGTGAGTCTTTGTTACCAGATATCCGCAGTTTTTTGTATGCTGGTATTTTTGTTTCATATATTTTGCCTTTATATTCAAGGGATTCTGCCTGCTATTACCCCCGCAGCCTCGTCAGATATGCTCCTCTAATGATTCTATCATTGCATAATCTATACACCCGTTTAGCCAGTCTCAAGTAGCTGGGATATTTCAGTACGTCGCCCTACACTTCCTCAGCATAAAACAGAATCGAGTTGCAGACGCTTGCTAACAATGATCTCATTCGCTGTCTTGGTCCACCTACATAGGGCATCAGTCGCGATAAAGCCGCGAAAGATTTTGCAGCCTTGGAGCTTACGTATTCCAGATGATGAGTCTTCTGCCTATCATCACTGCTAAATATTTTATGGTATCTGTTAATGTTATATTGTGACCACCAACCTATATTTTAAGGTTTTTAACTTTTCGTCGAGAACTTATGAGAACCAGTTCGGTCTTATGATCTGCTAGTCTTAGCCCAGACGATTTTAACCATTGCTTAATTTTACTGATGGTGTCCTCTACCCTTCGTGAGACCTCTTCTAGCGTTTTCCCTACGACTACCACAGCTAGATCATCTGCGAACCCAACAATACTTGCTTGTTCGTGCTGTGCAACGCATAATACTCCTAGTCTAGTACAGAGCCTTGAGGAACCAGTTACCTTACAGCTTTTTGTGTCTACGTCTGTGTTATCCAATAGGGTTCTGTTATCAAAATATGAAGCAATTAGCTTTATCAGATAGTTCGGCACATTCATACTCCGAAGTGCCATCGGTATTTAGTCCCATTTGGCCGTATTGAAAGCGTTTTTGACGTCCCGAGCCACGACTGCGCAAAATTGTTTAGTTTCTCCAAGCCATATTCTACCAGAGATAGCAGTTTTTGCTATTTCGCATACTTCTATTGTTGCATCTACTGCCGTTAATAAATAAGGACGCTGAATAACCAATAACGGTAATACAGGTCATACGGAGTGCAGACAGATTGACTCGTGTCAAGCAGGGGAAAAATGCCAAAGATGCGAAAGCTCAGCAAGCTGCATTGAATTTCACAAGAAAGGTTCACATAACAAATCGAGAGTGGTATAGGTAACATAAAATTATTCATCCAATTCTGTATTTGAATAACTTGCTTATTAACTAAAAAAACAATATTATAATTTTGAGTGAAAAAAAATCCTTATCTTGATCTTTAGACGCTACATTTATTGTTTGTCCGAATACTGCAGTCACCTACTTCAAAAGTGTCAAATATGATTGACGCCAATTGCAAAAATTATAAATCTTCCAATAGGATGATTAATTTTGCGCCACCCAGAAATGCTCACAAAAATACTCAGAATGTTCTAAGGAGTCGACTGAGCCATGCCTGTCCGACCGTTTGCTCGGTATTTCGGTATTGAAAATGCAAGAAATCGGTCGTAATCACGCCCGCCTTTCACATCAGATTAAGTCTCACCATTGGATTTATGACTTCATGAAGTCTACCCATAGAAGTCGTTGGTCTCAGCTGGAGTAGCCAAGTGTTACTGTATTCTATCCGGGAGCAGTCCGATGGTCTTCCTGACTGAGTGCTTGGAATTATCCCAATCCCAACAAATCGAATCTAGTCTAAGTATCAAATAAACAAAAAAAAAAAATTAGATTTATTTTACATATGATGAAAATTTACTAAAATTTGGTGCAAATCTCCTCCTTCTTCTTCTTAGCATCACAGTCCATAGCGAACTATTGCTTCATTCACAACCTTGCGTCATCTGTTTCTATTTAAGGCTACCTGCTTCTCCCGCCGCACGGTTAGATTCGTCTTCGAACCATCTCTTTCTGGGGTGTCCTCTTCTTCGGCCACCAACATAGCGTAATTCAACTGCCTTTCGAGTTGTTCTCTCCTTTGGCATTCTAAATACGTGCCCGAGACATCTTATCCTCTGAGATTTTATAAATCTTATCACAGTTTTGTTTTTTGCTAATAGTTCCAGCACAATATTATATCTAATTCGACAGGTACCGTCTTGCAGTCTTACAGGTCCACATATTTTTCGCAATATTTGTCTTACACCTTAAGCTGTTTAATGTCAGAAGTTTTTCGCAGCCATAAGTAAGTACGGGGCGGATCAAGGGTTTGTATAAGTATCCTTATCTTTTATTCGTGAGATAATAATGTAATGGTGCAAATAATGAACCCAAGTAAATATGACTCAAGTAGAATTAGGAAAAATCGGCGATGAAACGCCCAATTTTGGGTAAATGCATGTATCTAAATACCTACTCAATAAGTCTAGCTGAAATTTGGTACACGTATTGCCTACCATCTCATTTAGGTCTGACAATCCAGGCCCACGGTGCTTATACCCTCTGATGAGTGTTTGGCAGTGCTCCTCCTCCTATTTGCGTCTTGATGTTTTTTCGACAAATGTAGGGACCTAGAGTTTAAGTTGCCTTCGAACGGCAGATGGTTTTTTATGAGAAGCTTTTTCATGGCCGAAAAAACTTGAAGGTTTGCCATTGTCTGCCGAGGAGCGAGCGGCATTAGAAAAAACGTGTGCTATAAATTCGGGTTTCGTGACCAACGCTTTTGGCTACGGCGGGCGCCACTTTTTATATCATCATAAATTGCTAGAGTCCCAGCGTGGAACATCGGGCCACAACGAATTTTTTCCATTCGGGACTGTTTTACGCTGATCTCTTGACTTCATTCCAGCTAAGCTGCATGTTGCGCGTTTCAGACGCCAGCAGTCATCTCTAGGTATTCACTAGTCTGCCAAGTCTGCGGCTTGCTTGGGGGTTCCAGTCAATGATGGCATTTATTAGGTCAGCCTTTCCTCTGCGTAGAATCTAGCCAATCCTGGCCCCATTTTCTCTTTCGGATCTCTAATAAAGGGTGGTTAAATTTCAAGGGCCGATGTTGAATGGAAGCCACACCTAAACGTAAAGGTTTTTCTGCATTCCATTTGACATTTTTCAATTTCAGACTAATTTATTTTCAGACTAACTATGGAAAGATACACAATCGATCAACGCGTTCAAGTTATTCAGGCTTATTATGAAAACGGGCGTTCAAATCAAAATGCATATCGCGCACTTCGTGAAGAAAATCATCATCAGTGATGAGGCACATTTTCATCTCAGTGGATTCGTCAATAAGCAGAATTGCCGTATTTGGGCGAATGATAATCTAAGAGTGATTGCCGCAAAACCAATGCACCCACAAAGAGTGACTGTTTGGTGCGGTTTATGGGCCGGCGGCATCATTGCGCCGTATTTTTTCCAAAATGAGTCCGGTCAGGCGGTTACTGTGAATAGTGTACGCTATCGTGAGATGATAACGAACTTTTTATGGCCCGAATTGGAAGATATGGATGTGGACGATATGTGGTTTCAACAGGACGGTGCCACTTGTCACACAGCTAACGAAAAAACAATGGCTCATTTGCGCGAAAAACTTGATGGCCGAATAATCTCACGTCGCGGCGATGTCAATTGGCCGCTAAGATCATGTGTTTTGACACCGTTGAACTTCTTTTTTTGGGGTTTTTTGAAAGAAAAGGTTTACCTGGATAAGCCACCAACAATTCAAGAGCTAAAGGATGAGATGAGTCGGTACATTAAAGGCATAGAACCTCAATTATGCCTCAGCGTCATCGAAAATTTGGACCATCGGATGGAGGTGTGTCGCCGAGGCCACGGCGGCCATTTGGCTGATATTTTGTTCCATGCGTAGTTGAATTATACCAATATTATCATAATGAAGAGAAATGGTAACAATTTCTTAAAACAATTTTATTTTATTCAAAATCAATACCGTCCCTTGAAACTTAACCACCCATTAGTATTGGCTTCTCCTGGGTTCGGGTCCATAAGTCAGCATTCGAGATAATATTTGGCCAGAAAATTTTGAGAATTTTTCAAAGTCGTCTATTTACAAAAGCTAGTAATGAGCTTATGTTAGCTGACGTCGCATTCCAGGTTTCACAACCATAAAGTTAAGTCTAATTTGTGAGTTAAAAATTCTGGGTTTTGTGCGCCGTGAAATGTGTGCGTTCCAGATTACTTGCAGAGAGCCAAATGCCGCCACAGCTTTCTTCATTCGACTTATGATATCATCGCTCGAGCGTCCAGAGACCGATATAACGTTGCCTAAGTAGCAGAAAGATTGTAAATCTTCGAGATAGATTAAGAACTTTTGCGTATTTCCTGTGTTTATACGCATGACTTAGGTTTCCTGGATATTTATCTTCAGGCCGGCTTTCTCAGCTGATTCTCGTGCCGATTGAATCTTTGCTGCCATGTCAAGATAGTTGTGGGACAGAAGACAAATGTCATCTGCATAGTCAAGGTCCGGGAGGCGCCCTTGCTGTTCCCAGATAATACCGCCTCCAGATGACGAGGCGTTTTTCATGACAACATCCAAAACGATGTTCAAGAAAAGTGGCGACAGAATACATCCTTGTCGTATACCTGCCTTCTTTTGTATGTTAAGACTTAAGTTCCGTGCATCCGCCTGGTGTCACAAGCTATAACTCGCATTGTCTAAGAGTTTGTTTGATTCCAAAAATAAAATAGCCAACAGAATTTAAATTTTACTAAACTGTGCGCGAATATATAAAGTACGTTTCGGACCGTTTAGTCCATAATAAATTGAGCTCCATATGCTGCAAACTGCTTTCCCGAGTAAAACTGTCATCTCAAATCCTATTTATGCAGTTTCACAAAATTGCTTTTTCTAAATAAACTGCACTGCTTCATTTTCATGCACTAAAAATAAATTTTCCAATCAACGAAATTGGCTATTGCGACTTTTGAATACTTGCAAAGTTCATAAATTGCACGCCAACGCATCACAACTTTAAATCACAGTTATTTATTCATAACGCAAGCAAACATACAATTATACACACCCACATACATACATACATACACACACACACACAGAGCAAGGAAGTATACAATGCATTCTGTACGAAAATTTGTTTACATTCACACTGAGTCACTCAGTCAAGCAGGCAGTCAAGCACGAATGTGGGCAAAGCCAACAGGAAGTTGGGCGAAACGAAGAAGGCAGTGAAGCATTTTTTTGCAGGCTTTCACCTCTTTTCAGTCAATGAACTCATGCCCACCAGCACACACACATGCACGCAAGCATTGCACTACACCTATGCACATACAAATACACACAAAAAATAATTGTCACTGCCGTTGCCCAAGCTTCAACACGGAAACTTTCACTTACTCCTTTACTGACGCTACGGCGGCCGCTGCTGCTGTTATCGTTACTATTAACGTATAGGCCAAAAAACTTCACCGATCCTTGATACTTGGTTTTTCACTATCCTTTGGTTTGTTTTCGTTTCTTTGTTTTTCACTTTTTATTTTCTCCACATTTCGCCTCCGAATGTTTATTCAGTTTTCCAGTTGTTTGCTGTATTTCTGAACGGTTGTGCTATTTATGTGAGTGTATGAGTTGAAATTGATGACTGTGTTGTGTAGAGTGGGCTTTGCCACTCGCTCCTTACCTACTCGCTTGCACAGCGCATTCAATGGATAATACCGTTGCGGCTTGCCACACATCCTACCCGCATCGCGCGCTTTACCCGAGTCGAGGAGTAGTAGATATGGTTATGTGATAAGTGAATATGTATTTTTATATACGTGAATGTGTCCATATATGAATCTGTTTAGCTGTGTGTGTACCCACTGGGTGTGTTGCAAAAGTGCAAATGTGTGACGATGCTTTATCCTTTAAGTAACAACAACCACTTTGAACTTTAATGCTCGTTGGTAATTTGAGGAGTATACAGAGAATAAAGCGAAGAGTCGAAGGCGCGCGCGTTTTCCGTTTTTTGCGGTCGTATGCGACTTTCTATTGCTTCGTACTTGCCCAGCTCATTTCTTATCGACTACTGAGCACTACCAGCAACAGTCCGGGTATTTTATGTGCGCTAAATGGAGCTCATCCATGGCATCACTGCAGGCTCTCATAAAAAATAAAATAGGTAAATAACGAACTCACTGACTAAGAGACTTTAATGGCTGTTAGCTGCCTGTGTTGAGCGTGAACTTTCAGTCACACAGGCACAGGGAATGTTAAAGTTCTCCTATTTGTGGTGAGTTTGCGATAAGATTCATGCCAAAGAGCACAATTTCACTCTCTTGCAATGGCACATGATTTGTGTAGAGAAAAGTTCAAGTGAAGCCAAAGGAGCAGCTGAGTTTTATTACAAGTTCAAGAATGAATGTTTTTTTAGACAGTCCAGGGAAAATGAAACGAAAACAAACAAAATAAAATAGAAACGAGGAAAACAAAAATGAAACAAAGAAAAGAAAATGAAATAAATAATCATTTAGCCGTTGATTTTTGCTACTATTTTGTCTAAAAAATGTTTGCAAATTCTGAAAAATTCTGTATCCTTTAAGCAAAGGATATTTTCCCAATATAAGTTCAAAATGGCCTTGTTGTCCTATATCATGTACATAATAATAACAACAACAACAACAATGATTTATCTCACAATTATTATGTCGCAATGGATGTCCAATGGTTAGGAACTCTTTTTGCAATGAAGGAGAATTTAAAAAAATAATTGTGACACAAAATAAAGCAAGTGACCGTCGAGGTGAATATTCAAAATGGAATAAAATATGTAAGATACCATTTTAATAAAATAAAGTTAGATATGAAACAAAACAAAATATAAAAAAGCAAATTAATATAAATAAGATAAAACAAATTTGGATAAAAAACCATTAAACAAATATAGCAAAAACAATTACTTAAATTAAAAATTAATTAATTAAGTTTAAAAAAAATAAAGTTAAAAAATGTAAACAAATAAATTAACTGATTGCAGTGGTTGTAGCAGCCATATATGTAGATATATAAAGTTAATGGTGCTGAAGTGACAGTTTTTGGCCGAATATAAGTCAGGAACGTTCTGGTTACGTAGAATCGACTGTCGTGGGAACGATAAGATGTAAATAAAGGGTTGCTAATATTCGACGGACCCATCTGGCAACCCTGTATCTTTTGACAGAGACGTCAGATCGCTTAGTAACATACCGCGTTGGAAGCGTCAGTCTAAGCAGATTTATACCATGGAACAGTACACGCCACGTGAGCGCTCCCAAATTGTTGAAATTAACATTCAACAAAAGAAGTCAATTGTAAAAACTCAACGTGCGTATAAAAAATTAGATAATGTGAAAAGTGCGCCTTCTAAAAACACCGTTAAACGTTTGTACGAAAGGTTTTCGACTGGTGATGCTCTTTCTACTCCAAAGAGGCCAAATCAAAACCGATCAAGGCATTCGGATGAGAATATTGCTCTTGTACGGGCCAGTGTGGAGGCATCGCCAAGGACATCTCAAAATCGCCGTTCTCAGCAGTTGGGCATTGCTCGGACCACTTTACAACGAATTATCCGCATTGATTTGCATTTATTCCCGTATAAGATTCAATGGACGCCTGCGGACAAGCCTCATCGTTTAGAATGGGCCCAAAAAACACATAGGGCCCAATATGGGCCACCCTGTAAATGGTTGCCGTAGCCGAATAGGTTCATGCTTGACTTCCACCATAGTTCGATACTCTGGGCATGAAACAGAAAATGAGTGGAAAAGTGATTTCTTATAGCAGTCGTCCCTCGGCAGGCAATTCCAAACCTCCAAGTATATTTCTGTCATGAAAAATCTCCTCATAAATAAAACCATCTGTCGCTTGCAAGCGGCATAAACTATAGCTCCCTCCATTTGTGGAAAAACATTAAGGTGCACACCACAAAAAAGAGGAGGAGCTCAGCCAAATACCGGAAAAAGCCTGTGGATAAGTTTGTAGGTCTGATGGATGCCAATATAGCGCACTTATATATCTATTGAAATCGAGGCGAACTGCACAGAAGCCAAATTTCCATTTGGGAGCCTATACTTTTAAAGCAGTGCAGCATTTTAAGTACCTAGGAGTTATGTTCGCATGTAGCGGTGATTCAACTTCCGCCGTCAGGGATCGCATCAACGCCGCCAACAAAGCGTATTACGCCCACCTTAACTTGTTCAAGTACCGACTTTTGCCTAAAGCTACAAAGTTCACTATGTACAAGACTCTTATTCGACCAATCCTAACATATGGTTGTGAGGTATGGACTCTTAAGGTTGATAATTGTGCTCAGATTGTTCGCATGGAAAGAAAAATTTTAAGAAAGATCTTTGGCCCAATAAAAATGGATGATGGTACCTATAGAATCCGATTGAACTCTGAACTGAACGATCTAATTCAGAACGAGACAGCTGTGCGTTTTGTTAAAGCGCAGCGCATAAGATGGCTAGGTCCTGTGATCCGTATGCCGGTTGAATGTACCGAGAACAAAGCCTTTACAGGAAAGCTAATGGGCGTGAAGGCCAAAGGCAGACCGAGGAAGCTGGGAATACGTAACTGCGAAGCCACAGCTCAAGATAGACCGTTTTGGAGGAGCGTTTTGAAGGATGCTTTGACGCACCCCGCGTTGGAACGCTATGAAAGAAGAAGAAGACCTGTCGCAGGTGCATTGTAGTACCACTGAAACTTTTTCCTTACACTATGGGATGCCCTTTAACCCAATCTGCGGCTTTTATAAACGAGCTTAACCACGTTAATTTTAGATGCGCTATATCCGCTACATCTAGTAAAAATGCACTACCAACCAGGTAAAGTCTTCTTCTAGCTAGTCCTTCACACTCACAAAGAAGGTGTCTAGTAATAGCTTCCTCTTCTTCAATATTATAGCAACTTCTACAATAATCGTTGGATGAAATTACTAGCCTTCTGGAATTTCTTACCCATTAGACAATTGACACTTATTAAAGTTCTTGTATCCTCTCCGTTGAGTTTTAACAGGCATTTTGCACCACCTCTGCTGAGTTTTGGCCATATCAATTTGCCAAATTCGCATGCTGTTGGTTTTGTCACTTCGGGTTTACTACGCTAATTGTTTCCGTATCTATCAGTAATTTACTGGTGGCAATGGGCATGGGTATTAACGCTTTATCCGATTGAATAGTTTGAGTTGTACCCCTACTGGCAAGTTCATCTGCTACATAGTTTCCTGCTATATTTCTATGACCTGCCATCCAAATGAGGTTTACATTGAAATACTGGTATAAGTCATTTTGGAGTGACTCTTTTTGGCGAGTGTATTTTGGACTCTAGCACCACATTCTTGGTGGGCAATACTCTTGTACTCACCACTGTTAGTCTTTTCTTAATAGCATTGACTTTCGCTTGAGATATACTACAGTGACCAGCGAGGCGGAGTAGACCCCACAACATAATGAAAGTTCTAAGCGTCAATTATATATTATATTAACATAAATAAATTGTATGATATTTGAAGAAAAGAAATAAAAAAATTATTAATAAATGAAATGTGTTTATGAGGATATTAGGCAGAGATATTAGAACGAGAATTGTACTGAAGTTTTCGAAAGAGTTCTTGTGGAATCAATCAATGGGTCAGACACCATATGACCGTCATGGCATTTTCTCACAGTCTTGACATTAAAAGTCTATAACTCAAAAGTCAGCAAATGGCTTCATTCTACTGACCAATTAGCCTCCTTTGAGAGCTAAATTTTAGGAGGCGACCTTTGTGCATGAAACAATTTGCTATCAACAGAGCAAATCCACAGAACTACAACTCATAGCCTTACTGCAAAATTAGGAAAAGGCTTTGTAGCCCTATTTTGTTTTGGATAATACTTTAAGTCAAGCGGTGCAATAGGTCATGCTGAGCAGGGACATCAATCCAATGTTTACTCGCGTGTCGTGTTGTGCATGCTCAAGACAAAAGAAATCTGCATGGAACTAGGAGGAACACATAAATCAATAATGGCCACCAGAGGATGCCCTCAGGATGAAGAGAGAGTACTGCTTCCACTTATGTAAGCCTTGATGATGTTGAATAACCATGGGTTTGACACACTAGGTTTTACAGAGGATTTGTGGGCACATATCTCAGAGAAGCAAAAGGAAACAATATGAAATCTCATGCAATATGGCCTGTGCATCTGAGTAATACTCAGAAGTGCTGCAATAATGAAGGATTCGCCATAAATAAAAAAGAGGTTGTCTGTAAAGTCGGTTTACTGACGATAGTTTAACGTGACAACGTCATAAGAAAATATTGATGGAATGGTTGCAATTTTCAAAACAAAATTTTAATTTTATTTGTTTGATAGATATTTTGTATGGATATAGAGAAGAAGGTAAATGGAATCGCAATGGAATAGGTCAAGTTACATTTACACAAACGTGAAAAATTACGAAACTTGAATCAAAATCATAAAAGATATGTTCAATTTCGATGGTGCATCAGACGTTAATAAGTCAACAACACTAGGAGGCAACATCATCGATTTAACTTTTTCAAGGCACTTTACACTCGAAACACTCCCTTTCATTTCCTAGTTTTCCTATCATCGTCCTATTCTCAACAGAGAAATGGTTCATTACCATGCACACAGGAAGAAGGCATATGCAAATACAAGTATGTGAATTTATATACAAATGCGCATATACATACATACATATACATACATATATATGCTCACTCAAGTAGAACAGAGCCAGATGTCGAACGTTGCCGAATGCGGGGGACGATTGTGCCTCTTTGTCGTTCGTTCCGCGCTCTCGCTTGCAGTTCAAGCAAGGTAACGACGCATGAGCAAGATAACGACGCATTTTTTGGTGCGTGCAGCGGGCTACATCGAAATATAAGACGTTATCACGTCAAAAACAAATAATTGCGATGAATTTCAAACAAATTTTAAATAGTTAATTTAAAAGATAAAATTAAAGCTTATAATTAAATGATGAAGATATATATTCAGAAAGTATAAATAACTCAATTTTCTTAATTTTATTCAAATGCAGTAAATTTTGCAACTGATCAATTTTTTAACTAAATATTGGCATTTTTAGCAAAAATTGGCATTCGTTACTATTTAGAAATATTTAATGTGTAAAAATGTCCTATTCCAGCGCCTTTTTCAGCAAACATGCGCCGCGCGGTGAACAATTTTTCGCTTCACTGTCACGCGTCTTCCGCCTGCGTTTGCAATTAAACTACCCTTAATTAAATTTAATTGCTTACCTGATGCCTCGACGCAGTAGCTAAAACAACAATAATTAACCAGTAACAGAAAAAATACGCACACGCGAGAAGCAAACAAGCGTAATAGAGCAATAAAGTTAGATACAAAGTCAAGGCGATTCCCCATCCTCTAATGTCATCATTGCGCTTTTCACTTATTCTTCTACTCTCCTTTGTGCTACTTCATACTTTCATTTGTCCTCGACTGAGTCGCCTTAGTGTCATTGTCATCGACGACATCGTCATCAATTTGCTTGACTTTGATGTTCGCTGCAGGTCTCGCCTTGGTGTGGATAATTATGTGCTGTTGTTTTTAATCTGCTTAAACTATTCAATGTGGAAAATTGCCGGAAAACATCAATGATATCGCATATCCTGAAAGTGCAGCGAAACGAAGCAGCAACAACAACAACTTTATCATATACAAGTACATGCCTAATGGCGCTGAGCGGTTAGCTGTTCAGTTTGTAGTCTGCTTACAGTGGCACATCAACAATATTGTATTTCAGCCACAAACACCATTGCATAGTTGCGGGCGCAACACTAAGGAGCAACACTTTCTGTCAGCCAAAAGCCTTAAGGCGAACATTTTATGTCAGAGCAAATGTAAGCGCGTGTACACATAAGCACATGCAAATACATGCAAATATGCAAGGGGTGTAACCAAGCCAACCAAATGCAAAGCGCTCCAGAGCAGTAGTGAAAGCCGGAAACCTCAAGAGCAGCGCATGGTGGCGCATAAATAGAATTGATTCAAAAATAACACAAAATATGGCTTTCAATATGGAAAAGTGGTTTACATCGCCGAAGTAACAGAATTGCTAAATATTTAATTGTAAACAGTGTAGAAGAAAAATCAAAAGGAAATAAAACTACAAATTTCGAAAGCATTACATTACCAGCTACATTACGGGACTACCGCTCGAAAACTTGGACATGAAACCACAAATGATAGAACAAGTTTTTTCTAAAATCTCCCCAGGTGGCAATGGCGAACCTCCGAGTGTATTTCTGCCATGAAAAAGCTACTCATACAAAAAATCTTCTGCAATTAATTGGCATAAAACTATAGCTTCCTCTACTTGTTGACTGCATCACTTTGCGAACTCCGCTGGTTAACTGGGAAATATGCTAAGTAATGCACACATACACACATAGTCACATAGTTAAGTACACGCAGATTATGCAAATATACAGAAAATGTTGTGCTTGTGTAAAATATTTGTTTACATTTACATTTATAAATAAATATTTTGCACTTTGTATGGACAGTTATTGAATGTTTTCCACTTTATCATTGCAATTTGTCCAAGCTCTTGCTTTAGGGAAAGGCAATAAATATGTCACACGCACGCAAGCATCTTTTGGTCGGCTATACAATGTCACCCATTCGTGTGAACAAACACTAAGACGGGAAGGCAAAGGTCAATTTGAATGGTGCAAATAGCTTTGCACAATATGCAAATTCGAATAACTTACAGTAAGCGGTCAAATTACTGTACACATTTAAAAAAATCGATAAAAAAATAAAATATAAAAACCAAAAAAAAAATTAAAATCTTTCAATTGTTCTTAAACAGCTAATCCACTCATGTAAATTGAAGTAATTTACAGAAGGCTACCAAATCATTATACTTATTAAAAAAATATTAAGCATAATAAAAAAAAAAATAATAATAAAAAAATTTTAAAATCTTTCAGTTGTTCCTTAACGTCTAATCCACGCATGCAAATTTGAATAACTTACAGTAGGCGGCCAAATTATTATACTCATTTCAAAAAAAAAAGTTTTAAAAAATTAAAAATCTTTACTTGGTTCTTAAGCATCTAATCCGCCCGAATAAGAGGCAAAGAAAGAGGGAGAGAACGGAGAGAGAATGAGACAGAGAGAGAGAGAGAGAGAGAAAGACTATATATCTAAATAAATTCACAACATTTGCAGAGAATACAAATAGATAAAATTTACAAAACACGGAGCAGAGTTGACCGGTGTAGGTAAACGCCGGCTACAAGCCGTGGCAACAACGCGCACTACTCCGAGCTTTTACCACCCGCACAAACGCAGCTATTCCAGGTCCGCAGCGATGTCACAAATTACCGCAAGGCAATACCAATAAATCCAACGCCGGAATGGATAGCACTTTGTAGTACGCACAAGCACTATCCAGGAAACGGAAATAAGCGCCAAAAAGTAGGCAGCAAAAAAAACGCCAAGCAATTGGGACCAAAAAACGCCCCAAACAGTAGGCTCCAAGGAAATACAACGCGAAAAAGTAGGCACTAAAAATATATTTCCTACAAGTTTGCACCAACAAACAAGCGCCAAAAGATAGGCAGTGTTATTTCTCACTAGAAATTAGCATCCACAAGGAAAAACTGAGGAAAAATAGCCTCAAGTGAATCTAAAATATATATAAGTTATAGCTCTCTCTCTCCTTTTCCTCTACGTTATATGTTTTTTCTCCCTCGCGGAACGAAAATCCTCAAAACGTTTCATGGCCTTGAAATTTTACTCTTCATTCTCACTCGTCCATCGACGCCTAAGAAGTTTCACTTGAAAAATTAAAAACCTTTAATTTGTTTTTAAACGTCCAATCCGCTATTTGACTCATGAAACTCTTCTAAATGTTATTTTTACAGAATTATGAGCTTACAAGGAAATAATATAAAAATAAAAGCTGCTCTCGATTCATCACCCACCTATCCAGTAGTGAATTAAACAAGAAAATTCTCTTAAAACCAACGTTGCAATGACTAAGCAGCACTGAATTGATTTTGTTTTAACGAACTGTTATGTAATTCCAAAAACACCCCACCTAATTCTACATATGCAAAATAGCTTAATCCCGTCCAAAAACAAAGTTGCTAAACTGTTGTTGTTTTCATATACAAATTTTTCGATTAGAGATCAGCTGAATTTTCTAGCGAACGGAATCATCTCATACGTTACGTAGTCGCGAAACAGGTGTACATTTTTTTAGAATTTCTATGGTCGCTTTTTTATGACACTCTTTAATAATTACGGCAGGTGCAGTAGCAGAATGGACTTGTGCGTGACTACCATTCGGGAGTACGTAGATAGGTTCGAATCTCTGTGCATGAAACATCAAATAATAAAACAAGGTTTTTGCCTTATGAAACTTATCTTAAATAGCATTTTAACCACGTCTGTTTTTCCTCACTGTTGGAAGTCGGCTAAAATCATTCCAATTAGGAAATCGAATGGTGACTTTAGACACATCACAATACTACCCTTTTTATCCAATGTACATGAGCGCTCAGATAAATTCTTTTCTGAGCCGAAATCTGCTGGTCAATCGGTACCAATCTGCTTTTAGATCCAACCGACGCTGTATAACGGCGCTAATTAGTGTATCGGATGACATAAGACTCAACATTGACAATAATCGCGTAACTTCATTTACACTGTTGGATCATTCTCAAGCTTTCGACAGTGTCAATCACGAGCTTCTAGCTTTGAAACTGTGCACCAACGGACCAAGCCGTCAATACAATTTCCATCTTGGCGTTTTGAAGCGTTTATTGCATCGAATTCGTCGTATTCACCCTGAATATCGCGAAGGAGGAAGCTGGCGCTTATTGCATGGTAATGCACCATCTCCTCGATTCACTCTTGTGATTGATTTTTTGACTAGAAACGCATTTTAACCATCAATCACTCACCGTACTCCTCTGATATGGTTCCCTGTGACTTCTACCTATTCGGAAAATTGCATTTGGCCATGAAAGGAAAACATTTTGCGTCCTAGTGGCCATCCAATATGGTTGTCCCGATATCCTGAAGAACATTCCGGTCAATGACCTGAAACACTCTTTCGAAAGATCGCACAAAACAGTGTATTGAGGCCAGAGGGAACTATTATGAATAAATAAACTCGAAGTTAACAGAACAAAGCTCCTGTCGTTTCTATTTCAGCTCAGTTTTATTTATTTTGGATTTAACCTTGTTTGTCTAAATTTTTGTTGCTGGAATGTTGGTACTACTGACCTCTATGGTGTCGAAGAATTTCAGCGTGATCTGTCAATTAGCTTGTCTATGGCATTTTATTATATCAGTCAACCGCAGGTGTGCTTTGCGATTTTCACTATGGATAAAAATATCAACCAAGAATTTGTCTTAAATTTTGTGTTTTGAATGGGATTTCCGAATAGTTGAAAATGTTGAAAAAAGCCTATGGAGAGTATGCCTTATCAAAAACACGGGTCTACGAATGGTATAAGACTTTTGCAGAGGGCCGAGAAGTCGTGAAAGATTTGCCCCAATCTGGTTCCATCAACGTCTTCAACGGATGAAAACGTCGACAAAGTCAAGGAAATGGTGCTGGGAAACAATTATTTAAGTTTAAGAGAGGCGGCTCGTGACCTTAGCGTACCTCACGAATCAATTCGCAACATTTTACACCATCAATTGGGCATGAGACGCGTGACTGCTCGACTCATTCCAAGAGAGTTGAATTTCAAAAAATTCATCGCAAGAAGGTGGCTGAAGACGAAGATATTCTTGGGCAAGCGAATTCGGACCCTACGTTTATCCAGCGCATGATAACAGCTAATGAAAAATAGAAATATTAGTTCGACTAGCAAACCAGTCAATAGGCAGCTGAATGGCGCCATCCACATGAAAGAAACCGTAAAGCAGAAGATAATCGGAAAACTGGAATAATGGAGGACGACCTCGCTAAGCTTGCCACTGACAATGTTTCACAGGGCTGCCACCTGTTCGAAATTACAATAGAGATACAAAACCCCGAATTTTTTTATTAATGTTATTATATTAAAATTAAAAATTGTTAACTTAAAAATTTTAATGCTTTTAAAGAAACTTAGGCCTTTTATTTTTGCGTTTGTAAGCATTTGTGTCAGTATCGCGACAAATAGACCAACAGTATTCGCCAAGCATATGCGTAATGTCTTATCCTTTAAAGCGCTTTTCAATAGCCGCAATGTCACGATGGAACCTTAAATAATTCTCCATCCTTACATCATCAAAAATCTCCACTGAAGCCGCTATACGTTCTTCTGGTGAGTACAGAACCGCTGGAATAACCGATTCTACATTAGCGTAGCGAATTTTGTTGCGGCGAAAGTATTGGTACCCAAACTAAAGTAAAAGTTACGCAAAAGTAGCACAGTTCACGGCAGTGCTCTGTACGTGGTAGCCAAATTGTTGGTACAGAGTACTTTATTGTTGACCTTCCATCAGTAAACTTGCATAAATTTCTATAGCAATAGTCGCACACGACTTCCGGAGTATACCACAAGTAAGGAACATAAGCAGTCTTGAATATTTTCTGAAACGAATTAACCACTGTTTGTGTAATATTTTTAAAATTTTTATTTTGCGCGAATAAGCCTCAAACGTAACAAAAGTTATTTCGAGTCGGGCATTTCGTAAGATGAAATATACAGAAAGACGTTTTCGCGCAACGGAACTTAAAACAATTGTCAAAGTATACGTCTCCTGGTAGCGCAACTGTCAGATGATCGGAACTTCCGAAACTGTAACAAACACACAAACGGCACAGAGTGTGTTGTATGAAACAATAAATTAAAGGTTAATAAGTTGTTTAAAAATTTGGTGTCCCTTCAAGTTATGCCGAAAATTTAGAAAAAAATTTTTTTTTTAGAAAAAAAAATTCAAGAAAATCTGAGAATTGATAAAATTTTTTATTTTTTTTATTTTACATAAAAAAAACCTTTCCACGAGTCTGCCTGCAGAAATTCAGCGCGATTGGATCACGGAAAAAGGGTTAAAAATTGATCCAAAATTTTTCACACAGGCGGACTACAAGCTATATATTTTATACATAAAAAAAAATTCTGACGTGTACATGAAAATCGCCGATACACGTGTATTTTTATTTTTTCTCCCCTTTCCGAAAAAGTATATTTGGTTCATAAGACCAAAAAAACGTTCGTTTTTGTAATGCAGTGTAATTTGCTAAAATTTCTTGTTTACATTGAACCAGCTGTTGTAGAAATATCAAATTTTGACTTTTTAATTTTGGCAACAACATTTTTGAGTTCATATAGAATCCACAACTATAATTCTTTCGTATTCGTAGAAGGCATTCGTATTCGAAAGTTTTCTACAATGGATTCTATGATAGGCGCTGACTATTGATTTATTCGCTGAAAGCCAATACACAAAGTTGTGAATGAATAACAAACATTTTACTACCGTTATTAATTTGACAAACAGCACATGACACCCATTTTACTGTAATTTGGTATACGAAGCGTGAGCACAGCCGTCCCAACACCCACATGCGCGCTCATAAATTGACATTGACAAAGTAAAGCAATATTTTCGCGCTGCGCAAATGTCCATAAAAATATTGTAAAAATCTGTTTACTTACATTTTCTCGTATTTTAATTTCATACGTTTTGTGTCATCAACGCTGCTGACATACGACAAGCAGTTGATAGGTAATACACTCGCATATACAAACATACGCGTATAGGGCATATATGTATTATATAGAGCGCCACACAGGCATGCATGCATGTGTGTATAAATGAATGTATTACGTACACACGCACACACACACGTCAGAGGCTAAGTAGCAGCTAAATATAGCGCATCCTGCCGTGTCGCAGGCAGAGTGTGGAGCAAAGTGGAAGGAGGGCAAGCCTAAATGTCAGCAGGGAGCATTGCCCCTTATACCGCTGATTTGTCACGTTCATCCTTTTCAAAGTTGAAAGGAATTCCCAGAGCTTAAGCCAAACGAATGCTTCAGAAGAATTTCCACTTAAGACTGTGGAAAGTCGAATAATATAAAACACTGCTTGTATACTTAAGGATGCGTGTGTGTGTGCGTGTGTGTGCATACGCCACTGCATCTGCAAGGGTCTGCCGGTCTGTGCAAATGGATTAAGTAAACCGGTGCATGCACACAGGTGTTATAGCGTTATTGCACGCTACAGCGCAATGTATCCACTACACCGAATGCGCTCGGAATTCTTTGTCGCAAACTTTCGTCATTCTTTGTGCGCGCTGCTATCCGCATGCTGCAGAAATTGTTCGCCTTGCACTCATATTTTAGTTGCTTGAGCGTACGAGCGGGTGTGTGCGTGCGTGCATTCGCTGGCTTACACTGAGTGAATGCCAACTTTAGCCGCGGGTTTCGCTGGCTTTTTCAGTCGCTTCAATTTTTCATGCAACTACATACGCGCTCGTTGCAGTCGTTTGTGGGGGTTAGTGCTTTTGTTGCTGTTGTTGTTGTGGTACGCACAAGCGCGCATCAAATGTTGGCGAGATCTATTACTGCGAACAGTGACAATATCTGCGGTACACAAGCACACATATATGTACATAGGTATATCCATATGTATTTTACCTGCATGTGTATGTATGCCCGTACACAGACTTGGCTAAAAGTATTGGGGTGCTCATGAATTACTGAATTTTTCATTTTAAAAAGTGAGGTTATGATCTTTTATTAATAAATCAGTAGAATACAGAGGAATTAGTGATGGTGGAGGTGTTGTCTGAGTGACCCAGTCCAGACCCAATTAGCACAAAAGTAGCCATTTTGATACACCACTACTAGAACCACTACTTTTTATTAGTCGAACCATCTTGATTTGACTATTTTGCTTTCTGCAATTTCTTTGAAGTTAACCATCGAGAAGCAGCATTCTATGTTATAGAGAACCCATACTTGGGCACTTACACAGATAGTGAAAGACTGTTTCCTTAGATTCTTCTTGATAGCGGTTTCTACATCTATCGTTGTACGGCCACCCCATCTAACTGACGTCATCTCCCAAAGGTCACTGGTCGGCTATTGTTGGCGTAGTTCAGAATATGTCTGCTCGTGGCTATCTTAACAACTCGTCAGTTCTGGATTTGTTGAAATTGGACCACGTTTGTTGACTTATTTTGCAGGCATTCGTGTTAGTCCACCTGTCAACGGTCTGCTTCTGAAAAGCGGGAAGATCTCCTTTTTTTTTGCGCACGCATTTGGGACAGCCTGTTTCTACCGCTTCAGATTAGTTATAGGATGCCCCCTATCTTACCAGTTCATCAGCTTGCTCATTTCCTTCTATGTTTCTATGGTCAGGTACCCCATGAGAGTGATGTCTCTGGTGCCCGCTTAAGCATTAAGTTGTTCTTGGCATTGTCCGATGATTTTATAATTTACTAGGTGAAGTCCAAAATAAACAAGACTGGCGCCATCTTTTTAATTAGTTAGTGCGTTGGAAGTTAAATCCGTAGCTGACTCCCAGTGAATGTTTGGTGACATTCGGTTGAGTAGAAGCGAAGTTATTGCGTCTAAAGTGTCCGTGTGTTTGTGTCATCGGTACAAAAATGAGTTTCGAACAAAGAGCTAATACCAAATTTTGTTTTAAAATCGGGAAAACTTTTACCGAAACATTTGAATTGATGAAAAAAATTTATGGCGATGATTGTCTATCTCGTTCCAGAGTTCATGAGTGGTTTACACGTTTCAGAGATGGTTATGAGGGCATAAATGACAGTGAACGTACGGACCACCCAAAATCAGTAATCACCGAAAACTCCATCGAAATTGTTCGTAAATTTATCAAAAAAGACCCGAAATTATTGTTGAAATTCATGGAATCGGAGTTGAATACCTCCAAAACAACGATTTATAGCATTTTAATTGATCACTTGGGCTTACGAAAGGTCTGTGCATGTTTCATTCCGTACAAGTTAACTGAGGACCAAAAATTAGTCAGAATTCTACATTCGAAAGATTTCATTAAAGAGGCGAGAAAAGACATGAACTTCCTTCACAACATTTTAACTGGTGATGAAGCGTAATGTTTCCAACAAGAACTTGAAACTAAACGTCAAAGTGCCGAATGGAGGGCCCCAGACGAGCCACCACCAAAAAAATCGCGTTTGGAGAAGTCAAAAATCAAGTCGATGCTCATTTGTTTTTACGATTTTTATGATTCCAAGGGAATTGTCCACAAGGAGTTCATGCCAGCAGACCAAACCGTCAATGCAATTTTCTATCTTGGCGTTTTGAAGTGTTTGTTGCATCGCATTAGTCGTATTCACCCTGAATACCGCGAAGGAGGAAGCTGGAGCTTATTGCATGATGATGCATCATCTCATCGATCCACTCTTCTGACTGAATTTTTTGATTAGAAATCGCATTTTACCTCGCCGTATTCAGCTCATATGACTCCCTGTGACTTCTACCTATTCGGAAAATTGCATTTGGCCATGAAAGGAAAACGTTTTGCGTCCTAGAGGCCTTCCAAAATGGTTGTACCGATATCCTGAAGGACATTCCGGTCAATGACCCGAAATAATCTTTCGAAAAGATCGCGCAAAACAGTGTGTCGAGGCCAGAGTGAACTATTTTGAATAAATAAACTCAAAGTTATCAGAAAAAAGGCTCCAGTATGAAGGACTTGGAGGTTTCGAGGTCTTTCGAATATACTCCTACGCGGACTTCGCCGATCCATTTTGGATCCATCAGCGTGAAGTGAAATTTTGCTTTCTTTGAATACTGAATTCCAATCCCATTCCTTTCGCATGGTGAACTTTACATTAAACGCTAATGTAATTTCTAGGAGAGCGGTAGTAATCTGATGGTTTGCTAATAAGCAAACTAACTGGCTGTCTAAAAGTACATTATGACCAGACATCCTAGCTATCCAGGAAGCACCTTCTTTTATGCTGGTGGCGGCATTTGTTGCTCTAAGTCCTAGTTATAAGTCTATCAATAACAGGTAAAGCATGACATTAAGTGCATGTGCTGGGCACGATCACATCGCTCTAGTTATTCCTGCGCAGGCTACTGGTTATACGGTTGTTAGCCGCCTAACATTATACTGTTTGCTTAATGCAGGCCACGATACCAATGCTCCGTATGACATAATCGGTCTTATTAAGGCGGTGTACATCCAAAGAGCGAGATTAGGCTTCATACCTCAGTTTTTGCTGATAACCCTTTTTGCAAGCCACACAAACTTTTTCTACCCACTTTTCTTCATTGTGTCACTAGTTCAGCTTCGGATCTAGCGTTACTCCTAGATATGGCGCTCTGTCTGTAAGCGGAATTTCAACCCCATTGATTGAAGCTATTACAAATATTGATGAACGATTAAAACAACAAGAATATAAAAACGGAAGGATTATCCAAAAGAAGAAGTAAACATATTGAATACCTTCAAAGTAATGCTATGGAATGCAAACGGTCTTTCTAAACATGAACATGAGCTACAAATTGTTTTAGACGAAAACAACATAGATGTCTGCTTAATAGCAGAAACATATTTCACAAAACAGTCGTTTATAAAAATTAAAGGTTACAACTTGTATCACACAATACATCCATCAAATTCAGCAAGAGGAGGTAGTGAAAGAAACGTTAAAGTACAGTGAAGAACCAAAATATCAAACGGAAAAAATCCAGGCAACACTAATTAAAATGTATACAAAGAAGTACAGCATAACGCTAGCAAGTCTATATAGCCCACCAAAACATGCACTTAAAACAGAAGATTATATTGCATTCTTCAAACATGTTGGAGATCGCTTTATTATAGGTGGCGACTTCAACGCAAAGCACACGCATTGGGGATCCAGATTGACAACAACGAAAGGAAAGGAGTTACTATGTGCAATAAACCCGTATAGTTGCGAAACTTTTTCATCAGGGAGTCCAACTGGCTGGCCCTCAGATCAAAACAAAGTTCCAGACTTAATAGACTTTTTCATAGTAAAAAATATCAGTTGCAACTGATGCTTTCCATTTCAATTCAACCGGGCTATTCGGGTCATGTTCTTCGATTTCGGTGTAACTGAAATATGTTGCTCTCTGGTCAAAATAATGAGACACGTATTTTTTTTTCGCCCGAAAAAATTTTTTTTCAAGAGTTATCGGCAATTTTGTTTTTCGGCTCAAACTCGATTTTTTTTAATTATATAAGAAAAAAATTTTTTTAAATGCCCATAACTTAGTCAAAAATTAACCGATTTTAATAATTCTGGGTTCAAAAGGATCGTCATTTCTTACACGAGCAACTTCATGTAGAAACAATTGCAAAAAAGTAGTTGAAAATTTTTTATTTTCCAAAGAACAAAAAGTGCGAAACAGGTTTTTTACTCAAAAATTCATTACTCAAAAACAACTCATTTTAGCTACTAGGCATTCAGCTCAATTAAAGTTTGAGATGTCCTTTTGATTTGGAAAAGGTTATAAAAAAAAAAAAAATACACTTTTTGAAATATTGAATTTTGAAAAAAATTCAATTTTTTTTCTTTTTTGCTAAATAAAAAATGTTCAACTACTTTTTTGCAATTGTTTCTATATGAAGTCGCTCGTGTAAGTAATTACGATCAATTTGAACCCAGAATTATTAAAATCGGTTCATATTTGACTAAGTTATGGGCATTTAAAAACAAATTTTTCTTATATAATTAAAAAAAATCGAGTTTGAGCCGAAAAACAAAATTGCCGATAACTCTTGAAAAAAAAATTTTTCGGGCGAAAAAAAAATACGTGTCTCATTATTTTGACCAGAGAGCAACATATTTCAGTTACATCGAAATCGAAGAACATGACCCGAATAGCCCGGTTGAATTGAAATGGAAAGCATCAACTATCTACTAGTAGAAGAAAGCGCTGATTTAAACTCTGATCACTCACCAATTGTATTCACTTTAAGCGAATACTTAATATCAAAAATAAACAAACCAACACTCGTGAATCATAAAACCCACTGGCAAAGTTTTAAGTTAATTCTAAAGGAAAATATAAATCTAAATGCTTCCATAAAATCGAGAAAGAAATTAGACGAAGAAATCGAAAAATATATTAAAATTATCTAACAAGCGGCCTGGCAATGCCCACCGGAAATAAAAAGAAAACTTGAAAGGAAATAATTATCCGAGGGAGATTTTAATGTTAATAAAAAATAAACGTAGATTGAGAAGAAAATGGCAACAAACCAGAGCACCACAAGACAAAGCCAAACTGCATAAACTCTCTACACAACTAAAAGGAGAAATAAAACAACTTAAAAATTACTCCTTTAGAGATGCTCTAGAAAATTTATCGAGCGATAAACGTACGGACTATTGGCTTTGGAAGGCAACTAAAACCTTGAAAAGGCCTATTATGCATTCCCCAACAATAAAAAATTATGATGGCAGCTGGGCCAAATCTAACGAACAAAAAGCTGAGAGATTTGCCGAATATCTTCAAAACATTTTTCATCCTAACGAAGGAGATGAGTTAGAAAATATACCTCATCCTGTTCGACAAAAAATCGATAAAATCCCCTTGACTTCCTTTGAAGTGGTAAAGGACACTATTAAAAATAAAATAGATAGCAAAAAAGCACCCGGTTATGACCTTATAACAGGGAAAATATTAAAAGAATTGTCCAATAATGCTATTGTCAAATTGACACATTTGATTAATGGTGCATTTCGTTTAGAATATGTACCGCAACAATGGAAAATAACGGAAGTTATTATGCTTCCAAAACCAGGAAAGCCACCACACGATGTGACATCATACCGACCAATATCGTTGTTACCAATTTTATCTAAGCTTTTTGAAAAAATCTTGCTAAAAAGATTAAAACCATTGTTAGATGCAAAATGCCTTGTACCAAACCTTCAATTTGGTTTTCGAAATGAGCACTCAACGATTGATCAAGTGCACCGCATTACTCATGTAATTGAAAAATCACTGGAAGAAAAACAAATCTGTTCTGCGGTATTCCTGGATGTATCGCAAGCTTTTGATAAAGTATGGCATGAGGGACTAACCCATAAACTTCAAACAGTTCTATCAATCCAGTACTCTACTCATTTTAAAATCCTACTTAACGAGCAGATCCTTTAGAATAAAACTAACTGAAAGATATTAATGCAGGTGTCCCGCAAGGCAGTGTACTCGGGCTAGTTTTGTATCTCTTGTATACTAACGATATACCCACATGCAGCAATACAACAACTGCAACATTTGCCGATTATACTGCAGTATTAGCAACTGATGAAAAACACTTAGAAGCAATTCAGAAGTTACAAGCATCAGTAAATGCAATTCAAAATTGGACCAAAAAATGGCGTGTCAAGTTAAACGAAACCAAGTCTGTGCATGTTGACTTCACTAATAGAAATATAAATTATAAAGCAATATTTATCAATAATACGGCAATACCGCGTGCAAATACGGCAAAATATCTAGGAATGACCTTAGATGCTAAGCTGAGATGGAAAGCACATGTCAAGAAAAAACACGAGGAGTTAATTCTTAAATACAAGAAAATGTATTGGCTGTTACGCCGACATTCTAAACTCTCTATCTATAACAAAATACTTTTATACAACCAAATACTGAAACCAGTGTGGTCATATGGCATACAGCTCTGGGGCTGCACCAGTGAAAGCAACAAAAACATCATTCAACAATTCCAAAATAAAGTATTACGCGACATTGTTAGAGCGCCGCGGTACATTCGTAATTGCAATCTACATAAGGATCTTAATATAGACACCATTACGGATATCATAAAAAAATTCGCAAATAAACATAAAGAGAGTCTTCAGCACCACATCAATGATGAAGCAGCCAAACTACTTGTTACTGATGACCTCACGACAAGATTAAAAAGGACGAAACCGCATGATCTCTTTTCAAAAAATTTTGTCTTTACTTGAGATGTTTTAATTTAATTAAATATATTATATATAAAATGAATTGCTTATTAGTTTTGTTAACTAGATTGCATTAGTAATAAAATAAAAAAAATTGATTGATGGAAGTCTAAACTGAGGAATATTGCTTTTAGTTGTAAAAAACATTCATTGTGTTTTACTCGGGTTAGCATTTATGCCATTGCTTGCAGCTCATCTACTTAGTTTCCACTAAGCTCCTTCTAATATTTCGTTCATAGCAGACCTAATAAAACTTCGATAAAATCACGACTTCATCTGCTACGTGGCTACCTTCACTCGCTCTCTGTTGAGTCGCAACAAAATCGAGTTTGGAGCTAGGACCCATGAAGTGTACCTTGAAATGTGGAACTGCTTAGACTTTACGCACCAAGTGCGCCATGGCTTTTCCCACAATATAATACAATTTATTGTTGTAACCAAAGGTTAAACGCACTAGTGAAGTATTTGCAAAAAGCAGCGGCCACTTTCGTAGCCACACTTGGAGTTATTTCTATTTTAGTAGGGTGCCTAATACTTTTGGCCAAGACTGTACGAGTATATGTACGAGTATATAAAAATTTATAGTCGAGCACTTGAACTTTTACAATTTTTTCAATTCTTGTTCTTATTTTGTGCGCTTGTGTGCGTGTACTCTTGTTAATAAAGCGTTTTCACGTCTTAAGGCGTCACTTTGGCAATGTTTTCTTTAGTATTATTATGGTAGTTCTTATTGTTGTTGTTGTTGTTTTGCACCATAACTGTTGAGCATCAACTTAGCCTATCCTCTAAAAATAATATGTTTGCATCGTTTGTCTTTTAAAATTCAAGTGGGTTTATTAGCTTCTTGGAGATTAACTTACACTTTGCAGCACCCACACATGCACACATTTATATGTGTAGGTGTATATAAAAAAAGTTACCACAAACACCCACCATAAAGTTTTGATACTGATTTCAAATTACTTACAGAAGTTTATGCTCAAAACAAGCTGCGGTATTTCATTTACAATGCACACACATGTATACTGTATACATTAGGGTGTGCCTTATTTATTTATTTATTATTAATCAAACACACAACCATAAGTTATTTTACAGTGTTTGAGCTTAGTACTAAAATATTAAAAATAACATTAAAAATAGAGGTATTTTAGGGCAAAAGATTGGAGAAGGGGGAATAGTAGGCTGCAAAAAATGGATGTAGGAGGCGAAGAACAGGGAAGCATTGGAAGATTATATTCGTGTGTGCACGTGCATACTCGTATTAGCAATTTAGTGCGTAGAATAATGTATGAGTTCCTTTTTAAAGCACAATGTACTTCAAATGGATTTGATCTTTTGTGGTAGAGCATTCCAAAGAGGAACAATCAAAAAGAAGAAGAACGAAGAACTGACGTTCCGATACAAGGCAACTGTATTTTTTACTAAACAGGGCGATCATCCCGAACAGTGAATTGAATTCGTTCGGCTAGGTAATTGGGCTCACTAAGTTAATGACCTTGCGAAGCAGCATTAGGCATTTCACTTTTAAAGGGTTAGGGGTAGTGAGAATTTCCCAAAAATTTGTTTTTTTTTTTTTGTTTTTTCATTTTCTTAAATTATAATATCTTAAAAATATTGTTTGAAAATTTGAAGTGAATCCGACAAATACTTTTCGAGTTATTCAACAATTAACAAAGCGCTCTCCGGAGCGTTCGAGAGCAAGTAGTTGGATGTTGCACGTATGAAAGAGGCAGGTAAGCGCGCTAACGATAACACTCGAGAAGGTAGAATGCTACGTAGGTAACAGCAACTCGATCGGAACCTGCTATGATGGCTGAATAACTATTATATGGCGCAGGAATAGATGACACAGTGTAAGTAATTAAATAAATCGTATAACTTTACGTAAATCGATAGCAAAGATTTAAACGCGTTTTTCTCAAAACTATGTTTTTTGAGCTGGTTTGCACTGTAACTTAAAAACCGCTTGGTAAATTTCAATAAAATTTATACTGCTTTTGAAAAATATAAAAAACTCGTGCCTGATAGAAGGATTCTTTGTTTGGCAAAATTTCGATTTTTCTAAACAATTAATTTTCGGTTTTTTTTCCCGAAAATCTGAAAAATATTTCTTGAGGCCGCCATATTGTTAATTTTGAAACAAAGTCGATCAGGTATACGATTATATATTAATGAAACTAATTTCTCTTGTCCGATTGATTTTAGATAAATATCTCCAAGGACTTGTGATGATCACGGCAAGGGACTTCTAGAGAAACGGACTCAACAGAAACAGCGATAACTTTTAAAATTACTTATTTTTTTGTTGAAATATTGCTAAAATCTGGTCGAAATATAATGCATTAATGCCATGTTTTTATTTTTGTAAAATTAAGCAACTGACTAGGAAAAAAATTATTGAAAATCATTATTTCCCGCCTCTGACGACCTCTTACCCTTTAAAATATTGATGATAATTTTCTGAACTTTGTTAGAACTTTATAGTTTTTAACACCATTTTTAAAAACTTTTTGATAGAGTTGCCCCCTGCCAGAAATTTAGTGAACTAAGTAACTGTGGGCAAAAAGTAAGGTGAATTTGGTTGTAAAATGAAAAATCTTATTCTTGTAACTCAATTTCATCCCCTTCAAAATAATCGCCTCTCGATGAAATACACTTATGCCAACGATTTTTCCAATCCCCGAAACCTGCCAAATAGTCCATTTCCAGTATAGCCATCAGCGCCTTCTTCGATTCAGCTTTTATCTCCTCAATCCACTCGAAACCCGTTCCCCGGAGTGGTCTCTTGAGTTTTGGGAATAGCCAGAAGTCACACGGAGCCAAATCAGGCGAATACGGTGGTTGCGGACCGATATGCGTGGAATTTTTGGCGAAATGGTCACGAAGAACGAGTGCAGTGTGAGACGGTGCATTATCGTGATGCAAAAACCAAGAGTTGTTGGCCCATAATTCTGGTCTTTTTAGATGAATTGATTCACGTAAACGACGTATAATGCTCAAATAATATTCCTTATTAACAGTTTGACCAGGTGGAAGGAATTCATAGTACACCACACCACGAAAATCGAAAAAAACTGTCATCATGACCTTTATTTTTGAACGACTTTGACGTGTTCTTTTCGGTCTGGCCTCGCCTTTAGCACGATATTCGCTTGATTGGTCGGTTGTTTCATGGTCGTAAGCATAAATCCAATTAAAGACTTAGGCGTTATTTTCGACTCTAAGCTGAATTTCACCAGCCATATTAACCACGTCATAAGACGATCATATGCGATGCTAGCATTCGTTCGCCGAAATTCTTCTGCATTTACCAACCCACACACTCTCAAAACATTGTATTGTGCTTTTGTTAGATCAAGATTAGAGTATGCCGCTATTATTTGGAGACCGTACCAAATAGGTCTGTCTAATCGGATTGAGAGAGTTCAGAAAGTCTTTCTTCGTTTTGCGCTCCGATCTTTAAACTTTTCTGAACCTATACCATCGTACCGCTCTCGATGTTTATTAATTGACTTAAAACCACTTGATAGCAGACGGTCTATTCTATCGTGCTCGTTTATTATTCGTATTATTTCTGGATCTATTGATTGTCCTTCCCTTTTAAGTAAAATTCAATTTAATATACCCAATATGAGGCTCAGACAGTACGAAACCTTTAAAATTGGCTTCTCGAGAACCAACTATGGGATGAATGCTCCGATTCCTAGGGCATGTTCAGATTTAAATATGTTTTTCAATTCTTCTGGTGCTGATTTTACATGGCCGTATGGCATCTTAGTCAATCATCTTAAATCGTTCTTTTCTTAGTAACTAATAAACTATTGTACATTAGCTTAATATAGTCTGTAAGAATGTATCCATTCAAAGACAATAAATAAATAAATAAATAAAAAAGTCTCCTCTCCCGTAATGATGCATTTGAGCTTGTCCTGATAGTCTGACAACGCGACAACTTTTTCCCAAGAAATTGAGAGCTTTCGGTACCAAACGAGATTTGACTTTTCGTAGGCCCAAATGGTCTTTCAAAATGGTTTTCACAGATCCTTATGATATTCCGATCATATCAGTAAGGTCTTTAACAGTCAACCGACGATTTTTGACCACTAACTCCTTCACTTTATTGACGTGTTGGTCATCTGTTGAATCGATGGTCGTCCGGAGCGCTCCAAGTCATCAACACGTTCTCGACCCACTTTGAAGTCTTTGTACCACTTATAAACATTTTTCTGTGACATGGTCGAATCACCAAATGCCTTCTGCAACATGCTAAACGTTTCCGCAGCCGAAATTTCATTCCGCAAACAAAATTTAATCGCACTTCTCTGCTCAATCAAATCAGACATTGTAAAAATCGAAAAATGCACTCTTGGTCGTTTGGTAAACAGAAGCGTAAATATATTACTGATAATGACATTCACATGAAAGTTGGCCCAGATGTTATTAACAGTGCTGCCAACTCATGAAAAAAATAACTAGAGCGAAATTTTAATCCCGCGAAGTTTGACAAATAAATTCACCTTACTTTTTGCCCACAGTAGTATATGTGAAATAAAATATTAAAATGTATTTTGGGAATGAAAGACATTTAGAAACACTTTCAGAAGTCGTTATTTTTAAGAAGGTTACCTCCTGCCTAAATATTTTAGGTAAAAATAGTGAATTTCCATTACGACAGCCAGATGAAGGGCATTTATTCAATTTTTGTATATATTATATATATATATATAATTAGCGCGAATACCCTTTTTGGGCGTTTGGCTGAGCTCCTCCTCCTTAAATTTTGCCGCAGTCAAATTTACCTGAGTATAATTTTTGAAGTTGGTTACCTCCCACCTTTAACTCGTATAGCTAAGCAGTAGTTGGGGCCCTCAGCTCAATGATGTTGCCTTCGAAACTAGTATGGGAATGCCTGGCTTCACTTTCGATTGCATCCGAATTCTTTGACTCGTCTGGCTTCCTAGTCCAGCAACATTGCGGGAAACTGTGCGGATGAGCTGGCCAGACAAGCCACCTGTGAGATGATTTCCACGTGAAGGGGGAGGATTGTCATCCTCTTGACCACCTGCGGTTAGCTCCTGGAAAGATAGGCTTCGCGCAACTCAGCGAGCGCTGGGCAAATGCACAAACTTGTAAGGTGATGAAGGCTTTCTGGCCACGTGTGGATCGCAAGCGTTGGAGGATCTTCTGAGGTGAACAAAATCTCAACTATCGAACTTCGTGTGGTATGTATGCTGTTAAACTTAGAATTACTTCGAGACTTTTTGCGTCAGCTGTATGGAGGATGAGGTGAAATCCTGAGATGATTCTTCTTCTCCTTTTCTGCGCTTCTCTCGCGGGACTAAGATTAAGGCATCGCAGCCATCATTCATAACTCACAAATGCTAAGCCCCATCTAAATTGCATATAAAAATTTATTTAAACATCTGATTCTTAAGTAATATAACGAACCAACATGAAGTTGCAAGTAAGTCTCTGCCTAAGCCAAAAGCATATTTTTAAATTCTTTCAAAAATTTTCACTTTTTGATTAGAATAGTTTTTACTTATGCATTTACCCACTTGCCAAAATGGAATTCCATGCGAGTACTCGTACAATTATGCAAAACTTTGTAACTGTGCAAAGATGTATTTACACCTACACCGACACACTCAACTGGTTGTGACAACTGTCAACATTCGTGTAAGCGAGCAATGTGTGAATGGTACAATCAACCACTTCATTCGATATATTTTTCGAGTGTATGTCACAAACATGGCCCCGAGCACAAAACTACGTAGTGTTTGTTAGTGTATGAACTCACAAACCAAGCACGTTTACATATTTCACTGTGCATGCATAAGTCATCCTGTTTACCATTCACATTGACATGCATCATGCGAAATAAGGCATCGCACAAACGTCAGGAGGGGAATGCACGTATAAGTGTAAAAATAAAGTGGTGAATGGAAAACTGCCATATGACTTTGCACAGCCGTATTTGCATTTGTATACAAGGTGGCGCCACATTGAGCACTCATTCGCAAGATTTATAATTTTTGCAACTGGCGTCGTACGTGTCAATCATATTCGACACTTGTGAGTTTAGCAGCTGCAGTGTTCAAACAGATAAGCAAAAGACAAAATAAATATTTCTATCGAACAAAATCATTTTTTTTTTGTTTCTTTTTCATTTAGTTCTTGTCACAAAGGGCTGCTTTATAAGCTAAAACCCCTACTTCCATTGCAGTTCAATGACATTATAAAATCGTTCATCGTACTTCAGAGTGAAGCAAACATGGACACATTCGGCAATGGGAGAAATATCGGCCGCAGTACCCCAAGGGAGTGAACTTGAACTGGTGCTATACTTTTTCTATACTTCAGACCTGCAGGTGCCAAAAACGTACAAAGTAGGTATATTGGCTGACGATTCTTGCGTCTTAGCTGCTGAATTGACTGAATCCATCATGGAATTGCAGAGATCCATTGACGCAGTGGTTGCATGGACTGAAAATTGGAATATAGAACTGAAACTGACCAAATCAGTTCACGTGGCTATCATTAACAAGAAAATTTTATTTATAATCCTGTATTTATTCTGTCAGCGATAGATAGCCATATGCTCATCATGGATGGCTAGGCATGATTTTGACATTCAAAGCTCAAGTGAAAAGAGTACAGAAAACGCAAAGCTGTTGAACTTTATTTAAAATTGCAAAAGCTGGAATGGCCAGATTAGGTTATGCCATGAAATGCGTCCGTTGTGAGCTGCAGTGGCTGGACTACATTTCCCTTTCCATATTGAACCATCCTGAGCTTTGGAAAAAGCTTAAAAAGTTGTTGATACCTAAAGTCTATACACTCCATATTAATTAAGAAGTAGGATCTTAAATATCGGTTTCTGCTTCTGGCTAGAGTTGAATTGTTTCCAACTCCTCCTTATTCTTGCAGCTACGATAGAAATCATGCATGTAAACGCCTAATCTCCTTGTATAATTTCCTATCAGACAACGTCCTGTGAGGGCCCCTACTAAGGTCTTAATTTGAAGTATATTCAATTTTTATAGTATTCTTGGATAGACCTTAAATACAGCCTTGACCACGTTTGCTTAGCTATTTCACAGGTATTGGCACTAACCCATCTTTGTGCGTCCATAATAAGAAGCTTACAAGTTGCGAGATGAACCCCCATAAAATTACTTATGTTTGGTATACAGGTACCTTCTATTGGAAGTTGGTCAGCCCTACAGTTCTCTGGTATATCTCTGTGGCCTAGGACTCATCATAAGATGATACGATATGGATTGGCCATCTCATTAAGAGATTGGCACAATGTAAGACACTTCTTGATGTTATTTGGGATGCATCCAGAGACCATAGGTTAGTTTGGCTGTCTGATAGATTGCATATATCTGTTAATGATATTCTGTTCATCTCTAAGCATTTTAAGGCGTCACGCATGCATATATTTCCGCTTGAAAAACACTACAGTGAGCCGGTAGGTTAAAAAATTCACATTGTCACCTTGTATATTACACTACTATGTATATGCATACACATCTATAAACACATACATATACTTCCCGGCGAGAAAAGGTTATCAAGAGAAAATTTCTTTGCTATCCAAGACTAGATTTTCACCAGTTTGCAAGCCTCTCTCACTGCATATAGGAAGCTTCAAAATTTAAAATAGTCAGCCCTCATCTGAATCATTTCTGAGTTAAATATTAGTTTGCGGGGGAAAATCGATTTCTCGTAAAGTATCGATCAAACAATTAAAAGTTTATGCTCGTTGTCAGGGTGACATTTCACACAAAAAAAAATGCTTATGCTGTTTTTTGTTTGTTTCATTCAATTGTAAGTTACAGGGTGTTAACAATGGAAGTCGATGGCAAGAAGCTGTGAAGGAAGTAATGGTTCACCATGGACTATGACGCTAAGAAGAAGAAGTAGAAAAAGAAGAACAATATAAGTCAACAAAGTGAAAATTCGGTGCATTTTACAGTTTTTTTTTTTGAAAAATGCAAACCAAGCCGCTAAAATTAGAAATGGTGTTTATGTTGCCGATACTTCAAAAGCCATTACGTACAATTTTGGTTTCGTTAGTTCCGATAAAATCACAGGGATAATCGAAGTTGACCAGCTAGTTAGCTAAAGAGCTAAAGGAGCTAAAGTAAAACATGTATGACTTACACCCAAGCCATTTACACCCAAAAATTTTAGGCAAAAATAATGGATTTCTTTTTAAACTCTATTTGATCCTACAAGTTCGGATGTCAATGGTTTTTCTAATGGTTATGTTTGAATAACTTTCAAAGTTAGCTATCACATCCAGTGGTCCAACTATTTATTCAAATATTTTATGACCCATTTCCGAGGTAACATTTTAAAAACATTTGTATTTTCATTTAAATTATATATTGAAATAGTAAAATATATGTAATATGAAAATCTGAAAGAATGCAGATATCTGTTGATGATGTTCCTTTTATCTCTTACCATTTTAAGGCTTCATGAATAGCGTTTATTTCCGCTTGAAAAACACTACAGTGATCCGGTTGTTTAAAAATTCACTGATAGAAAGCTCTTCGCAATATAACCCTTATCGCTGGTGTGCATTTTACATCCGTCCGTGTAGCTCTTAAAGGGTATGTTTGGGGATGGATCTTCTTCAAGCCATTCCAGTCTAGAAGGAGTTTTCATTAAGAAATTCCTTTCGAAGCAGAAAATGGGAGGATGATAATCACAATCACTCATTATATCCATATAGGAGTCTAGAATGGCTGAATGTCCTTGTATGACAGTCATCCATTGGGAGCTCGCTCTGAGCCTTAAAAGCGGAACAAGCCGCTGAGTATTTTCAGAAGAGATCTAGGGGTGGCAGATGTAATAAGGTATCCAAAGGCATGGATGGCGTGGTTTTGATGACGCCACATACCGCTAATTCTGCTGCTCTCTGCATCTTATTTAATAAATTAGAATAGGGTTTTTCTGCATAGCACACCTCCAAACAACATTTCCATGTAGACGAATGGGTCTGACAACAACAGTATAAAGCCAATGACCAACCTTAGGTTTAATTCCACAGGTCTTACCTAAAGCTCTCTTACAAGCATAAAAAGCTAGGTTCGCTTTCCTAACTCTTTCTAAGATGCTTGACTTTCAAGTCAATTTCCTATCTACGCTTAGTCCCAAGTACTTGGCTTCTTCCGAAATCACAAGATTCTGTGTTTCCTAGTGAACAATATGAATTGTGTTTTGCCTTGGTTGACTCCTAATAATAGCAAAAACTCTAAAATCTTATTTTTCGAGAAAATTAAAAAACAAATTTTTTGTACTTATAGAATTTATTAAGAACACGTCCAAAGTTAATCAAAATAGCCAGCAAAAGCTGTTTAACGCCAAGTTTATTATTGTCATCGTCTTACGATTTTGAAAGCGGAGATTTAAATTTATAGCTGTGAGGCATTCCTATTGCCCCCTCTCAAGTTCCCATATGTACATGTATTAGAGTACTTGAACTTCCCCGCTTATGCGTGTGTTTGTAAATAGATAAAAAAATGTGACTTAACCACCCACGTCGCTTTCTCTTTGTTACTCATCTCTCGTTCTTCAGTTTTTCTCCATAAATTTCCTCGTATTTCATTTCTTTCCTGCTGCTTCGCTTACAATTACAGCACAAATATTTTCAAGTGGCACTTAGTATTTAATTTATTGCTTGTACCACTGCTAAACTGTGTGAGAAAATTGAGGTAATGCCGAAATTCAGATTAATTTTAAAATGTTTCAATATATTTTTAAGTTTTCATGAAGGAAAAAAGCAAGAAAAAAGCAAAAAAAAAACAAAAACAAAATAATAATAATACTCGCAAAACAAGTTTTCAAATTTTATTACTGAAGGCATTAAAAAAATAAAGAAATTTTGTACTACTACTAAGGTGGTTGCAGCCTCTATGCTCCACGGGCAGAGGACAGCAGTAATTATATAAGTGAGGTGGCGCAAAATGAATCATTTAGTTTTGATTTTCAAGAATGAAATAAGAAATAAAAAAATAAATAAATAAAAATTATTTTAAGTGACGAAAAACTTTATTTTGATCTTTACGCGCTCCATTCCGTATTTGTTTTTATACTCCGGCTGCGTAGTTCACAAACGTCAAATGTGAATGACGTACGATGCCATTTGCAAAAATTATAAATCCTGCGAAAGGGTGATTAATTTTGCACCACCTTGTATAAACGCAAGTATGCTAGTTCCATATAAATGACTTTATCACTCATACGACCCGGTGGTTTATCAACTATACAATTGAATAATAGCTTTAAGGGGTAACACCACTGTACACGCGTAAAATAAACACGATTTTTTAAGAATTTTTTTGTATAGAAGGAAAGGGAAAACAATCACTCTGATTTGGGAAGTTATTACTTATATACTAAAATACAAAACTACAAAGTTTGATCGAAAAATTTTACAAAATGGCGGCATTGGAGACATTTTTGTAATGTGGTTTCTCTTGAAGGAGCTCCGCGGCACGCAGCACAGAGGGTGCAAATTTTAATCTGGAACAAAGAAACATTTTTTTCTTAATCTAGATAAGAATAGCTAAAAAACACGTAGCGGATTTAAAAAATATTTATTTTTGTGGAATTTGCAAGCATTTGAAGGAAAAAACTCTATTTTGGACTAAAAAAACGGCACTTAAATAATTATAACAATCGTTTAAATTAATCTATCGAAAATTCCCTACGCTCTTCTCTTAAGAAGGTTATTATACAGACGTAGTGAAAAACCTGATTAAAAATATTTAAAATTGTTTGACTTATGCTGCGTGCCAATTTCAGAAAACGTGTTTTGAGAAAAACGCGATTAAAGTTTGGAAATTTGGAGAAGTCGTTAGGTAGCAGTCACTAACGCTTGGTTAAAAGCTTAAAATATTTATGAAATAAACTTCGGTAACGTATAAAACTTTTTTTCTGTATTTTAAAAGGTTCAAAGAATTTTTTAAGCTTATAAAAAAAAATCAATTTTTTGAAATTTCTACAGTGGTGTTACCCCTTAAGGGGTTAGAGGTAGTCAAAATTAAAAAAAAAATAGTTTTTTTATATTTTCTTAAAGTATAATATCTTAGAAATATTGTGGAAAAAGTAATCCGATAAATACTTTTGGAGTTATTCAACAATTAACAAAGTTCGCTTGGGCGCTTCGGAGCGTTCGCAAAACTTTAAGTGCGTTTTTCTCAAAACCATGTTTTTTGAACAGGTGATCACTGTAATTTAAAAACCGCTTGGTAGATAAAATGTATACTGCTTTTGAAAAACCTATAAAATTCGTGCCTGATCCAACGATTTATTTTTTTTAATTTCGATTTTTTTTTAACAATTAATTGTCGTTTTTTTTTTCTTGAAAATATGAGAAATATTTCTTGAAGCCGCCATGTTATTAATTTTGAAGAAAAAGCTTCGATCAGGCACTAAATTATCATATCTATTAATTACACTAATTTCTCTTGTCCGATTGATTTTAGATGAATCTCCAAGGACTTGTAATGATCACCGCAAGGGACTTCTGGAGAAACGGTCTCCACACAAACAGCGATAACTTTTACAATTATTAATCTTTTTTTTTTATTGAAATTTCGCTAAAAGCAAATTGAAACATTATGTATTAATGCAATTTTTTTATTTTTGTAAAATAAAGCAACTGACTAGCAAAAAAATTATTGAAAATCATCATTTTTTAGGGCCTCTGACTACCCTCAACCCCATATATGATTGCATCACTCATACGCCCCGGTGGTTCTTCAGCTACATGATTGAGTAATAGCCTTGGAAATAAAATTAGTGGAAATATTCTTTGAATCAATTAAATTTTCCAAGAAAAAATATACTTACCGTCTTATTCGTACAAAAATAAACGGAATGGTATGAAAACAAAAAAACAAGGATGGAATGTTTCGTAAAATAAAATTTCCATAGGTCTTCTGTTTTCATACAGCTCGCGCAAGAAATGTTTATTAGAGGTTAGCCGATTTTTGCTATGCTTTCTTTTGGATGTATTTATTTAGAGTACCAAAATTTGTAGTAAGTCATTACAAATATTTAAGTAACAATAAATTATGTTACGTGTGGAATACTACAGAGGGCATTAAACAAGGGGGTTGTATGTTTATATGCTTTATAATTTCTAACGCAAAATACAGCGCGCAAACATTTTGACCAGTTTTGAGTATTTTAATCTTTCTATCGATTATTATATATTTTTATAAAAGGATAGTTTATTGTCTTACACAAAACCCATAAAAATCCCAATTTCAATTATACAAAATTCAAAAAAAAAAAAATTAAACAGAGTCTCATGAACATTTAAAACTTTTCAAAAGCTTGAGTATGAAGTTTTATAGCCCAATAAATTTTATTACAATAAAGTGCACATTTAAAGTTGCTAAATAGTCCCACTGATTTTTTATAATTTTTTTCCTTTACGGTATTCCACATTTTCTCCATATAGCAAAGCTACAAAATTTTGTCTTATACGTAAAAAATGCGCCGCCCCTCAGCGAAAAAAAATTGTCAAAAATCAAGAGGTATTTTGAGCCACTTCGAACTTGCTCTTCATAGTAAATTTAATGGATTCCAAAATTGCGAACTCAATGCTTTTTTCTTATGCTGATTATAGTTTATTTGGAATTTTTGATAAACATTTATCGAATTTTTATAAATTTTTAAAAAGTTAGAAACTTGGATTAATCTGGTATTTTTTATAGAATGAACCTTGCTTAAAAAAAAACCTTTTACAAAAAAAATAAATAAGGAAATAGTCAAAACTTGTCTAAATGTTGAGGGGCTACATCTTTTGTTCTAAGTGCATAATTGAAGCCCATTCAAAATATAAGGTGGCGCAAAATTAATCAACTCATCGAAAGATTTATAATTTTCGCAAATGGCGCCATACGTCAGTCCTATTTGACATTTGGGAATTAGACAGCTGCAGCATAAAAACATACAAGAAATCAAGGGCGTCAAGCTCGAAATAAATATTTCCATCAATCAAAATATTCCTTTTTTTATTATTTAAGTTATTAAAAAAAAAATTGGATGATTAATTTTGCGCCACATGTTGGTGCATTACTTACTTTTGTGCTTAGTTCTTATACATCTTAAATAAAATGCTAACGTCGTTGAACAATTGTACTCCCGTAAAACGAATTCTGCTACTCCGAATTTCTTTGTAACTCGAGTCTGAATTATTTAGCGTAAACCCAAATTATGTATTTGGTATTTTTTTTTTGTTCAATGTATTCGGAGAAAAACTTAAGTATTTGTAAAGGGAATTTCTTTTTTTTCTTTTTAACGTTTCTTCTTTGTATAATCAGTTCTAATAGCAGCCTTTCCCACAGACGACGCCATTATTAACCACCATAGCAGCAGATTCCTATTTGAGCGGAATGGAAAGTGAAGATGAAGGTTGAGTGAAGGCAATTATTTATGTTCCCAAGGGAATAACATTACCACTGACGGTCCCCATAAGGCTTTGAACAAACTAGAATTTCTTTCTAATGAAAACTCATAAATGATATTAGGATTTCAGTCACTAATTTCTGATTAATTAATGCGTCCCTAGTTTTACTTATGTTTGCCGTTTTTAAAAAAAAATCATAATAATATTCTTTAACTGGAAGTCTCCATATGTTGAACATTTTCATTGGGTAATAGTGATGGGAGTTATATAAAATATTTATTTTTAATTGTTACAACTGAATTCTAAATTCTATAATAAAAATAACCACTACTTATACTACCGAAGCTCGCTGCGCTACCGACGCCCGCTGCTCTATAGAAGCTCGCTGCGGTGCCCCACTGCTTGCGTTAGGTAGGAACTAACGCAAGACTACAATTAATTGCTGACTTAGGCCACGCGTAACACTTTGGTGAGAGTTTAGTTGTGCGATATTCTCTCGTAGTTGCAAAGTCTGGCTAAGCATATTGTGGTAACTTATAAGTAGACGTTCGAAAGTACTTCAAAATAAATTCCATTCAGTTTGGTGTACAATTTCAATTAATTCATGTGGCAATGAAAATCGAATTACTGTGCAATCACAAACATTTTAGATATTCGAGATGCTAAAAAACTTAGTATCGATATTTACTCTGGTGGCTTACATTGCTTTATAATAATCAAATAATACTGGTGATATTTACTTTATCAAAAATAATATTTTCATTTTCTGGGCGCCAATTGGTATATCTTCCAGCATGAATACAAAGAAGTAAATCCAAACGGTTCCACCTCGATACTGCCAACTTCGACTACTACTTGGATGTACCGATGTTTTGTACGTTTAAGGCTAGGCCATACCCTTTTAACGTGCCTATACCATTTAACAAAGAGTCCGCAGCCAATGTATAACTTTTGCAATGCAAACCGCTTAACCATACGTCAGATTCTACTACAGGGTGTGACCAACTGAAGTGTTACCAACTTCACACTGCTTGTATCTGTAAAACAGTTGATAATATCAACGTCAAAATTGTTCTAATGACAGTTCAATATATTATTTATAAGCCATCAAAAGCATTTGCGTCTCAGTTTTGTTGAATTTTTTTTTCTGTGATGGAATTCAAACGTAATAGTGTGATTGCGTTATATTTGGCTGGAAAATCACAACCAGCCATTGTTCGTGCGCTCAGTCACCTCAATGTGAATAAAATGTCTGTGTATCGCACTATAAAACGTTACAATGATACTGGTAGCATTGCAAAACGCTATGGAGGTGGACCAAAAAAAACCGCAACGACGCCAGAAATGGTTCGAAGTGGAAAAAATGGCCAAAGAACTGAAAATATCGCAAGACAGCATTCGACGCATAGTGAAAAATGAGCTCAAGGTAAAGGCTTACAAGTTCCGAAAAGCACACGATCTTTCACCCCAGCAAAAAAAAGTTCGGTGCGAAAGAGCAAAGGAGTTGTTGCACTTGCACGAACGTGGCGAATTTCCTAACATTGTGTTTTCTGATGAAAAACATTTCCCAATTGAGCAGTTCATAAACACTCAAAACGATCGTGGTTACTTGACCTAACGCTCATACGAGAATTTGAGCCTTCGTATGGCCACTCGAAGCAATTTCTCATCGCAAGTAATAGTTTGAGCTGTAGTGACCACTGATGGACGCTCTCCAATCGTTTTTTATCGAGCCTGGTGTCAAAGTGAATGCGACTTATTATCGGGAAAATGTTTTAGAAGCTGCTTTAGAGCCGTGGACACGCAAACATTTCGGTCGTAGACCATGGACGTTCCAACAGCACTCGGCACCGTCTCATAAAGCTCGTGTGAATCAAGAATGGTTAAAAAATCATGTTCCACACTTCATTTCGTCCACACAATGGCTTTCGAACTCGCCAGACGCAAATCCGATGGACTATTCCATCTGGTCCATTTTAGAGAGCAAGGTAAGGACTAAAAAATATGCCAGTATGGGTGCGCTGAAAAAAGCGATTATACGAGAATGGGCCAAAATACCTCAAGACCACATTCGTGCAGCATTCAACTCATTCTTGGACCGTTTGAAGGCTATAGTCAAGACAAAAGGTGGTCATATCGAGCTAAAGTGAATATATGTTAAAATTGTAATCATTTTTCAACAATTTTCCTTTGAATTCAATAAAAACTAAATCCACACAAAAAAGTTATGGTGGTTTGAACAGGTAACACTTCATATCGTTCAATCTGTATAAAGAGATACTAATAAGCAATTTTCATTTGATAAATTAACTTGTTTTAAGTAGCATCTTACAATAGAATCGCTCTCCATAAGGTCTGCTGCCGTTGTGCATTTGAAACGTCTCCGGGAAGAATTCAGCCGATGTCAGCTGGATGCTGCATCGTTGACGTGAATTTTTAGTCGCTGTTTGCTATGACAAAATGTAACCAAGCATTCAGTCACAGTTGGTATTGCCAAAATCATGATGAAGGATGCTATTCCTTATATAGTAATGCGAGCTTAAGATTTTGTTTTGCGGACGTTGGATAGAGGTGCTGTACTTTTGGCTAGCTTAGCATTTTTTATAGTTGTCAAAGAAATAATATTAAAGTCTAAGTAATCTATTTAGTTATACAACTAATAAGTAAGATTTAGGGAAATATTTAAATTAATATAATATTCTCGAGTTAGGATGGGGTGACTCCCCACTTATCAAATCGAGACCAGAGGGAGGGAGAGATTAGGCTCCTTCTAATATCGGGTGGTTTTAGATTAATGAGCAAACACCGACATGAGGTTGAATCAATCGAATGCAAAGAATACAAAGCTTAACGGGTAAAGATTTTGTACGAACTTTCAAGCCATCTAATATTTGAGATTAACTTTTGTACTTAGTTCTTTCAGCTTTTCAGTTAGATTTTCATTTCGTTCTAAAATTCTTTATTTTTTTTTATTGCGAAAATATGTAATTTTGAAGTAAATTCAAGGCAGTTTCTAGTTCAATTTCACACAATTCACAATTTCACAATACAAATCGGGTCTCGATGCAATAACAAACATTTCTATATTAGAATATCGGGCAACACCCTTACGGATAGTGCAGCAAAAATGGCAACTAGAACAGCACTGAAATAGGCCTAATTGTTATACTAACCAACAAAGATATTAAAAGGGTAGTTTATAGCCGACAAATTAAATCTTCAAATACATACTGAGAAAATTACAGGAATAAATACAAAAAAAAAAAGACCTTGAAGTTTCTCCTAGACAAATCTGAGCCATCTACTTGTACTTACTTAAATACCTATGAAGTTGCCACAATCTGTTAATAAAAATTGTACAGAACTTGAGTCTGCCAAGAAATAAGCAATAGCGACTTAGAACAAACACTGAAACATTGTAATACCACTAACATAAAAAAAAAATTATCCAACCTCTATGTAAACTAAATTGCTATTTTGAAGTCCGACACTTTCGTATGCACTTGTAGATAAATAAGTAGTTGATAAATATTACTAATTCTAAACTGGAAAACCAGTGGTCTTCGTCGCTAGTGCTTAAATCGTACTGTTCCAAGTTAGCTAGATTAAAAATTTTACCACTACAATTCCATATAAATTAATAAAAAAAATTATTTTAAAATTCACTATCCCAAATAACCGTAAACTGCAATTTTTAATTAAATTTCCTGCTAATTCCATTCTCTTTAAGCTTTTCCATCTCTTTTATAAGAGTAAACTCTCAATGTCTCATACGTTTGGAGATGAATAGGCGAATCACACAGCCTACATATGAGTGAAATTGAGAATTCAGTGCAAAAAACGTACACACATATGTATCACTAAAGATACATACATACATTGACTTATACACAAACAAATAAAACATACGAACAAGTCCTTATGTGCATGCATAAGTCATCAGGTTTTCCATTCACACTGACTTGCATCGCATAAAGTGAAGCACCGAAGCAAGCGAAAGGAGTGGAATGCACGTATAAGTGTAAAAATAAAAGCTGAATGAAAAACAAAACCATATGACTTCACAATGTCATACGCTGCATTTACATATTTATACTACTTCTACTCTGATAAAAAAGTAGATGATGCACACATACGAGTACGCGTTCAAATAAATGCATAAATTCTTATGTTTTAAATTCATGAAGCACACACACACATATAAGTATATCTACTCACTTATAAGCGCACATCTGCCTGTGCATGTAAGAGTTGACTCTCACACAAGTACGCTGCGTTTTTGTATTTGTAAATACACAGAAAACAAAATATAATATAAGAATTTATTGCTCACACCTTTTTTCGCTGCTTAGTTACATATATTTTGTTGAGTTAAAACACTTTGTTGTGGTATTTATTGTTTTTACTTTTTCTGCTCGCTTTTCATTACGCATTTCCAAGTGCCTCTTAATAATTTATTAGTACTAGTATCTGCTTAAACTTCCATGGAAAATAGCAGACAGCGCGCAAATTTGTCATGAATTGGAGGATAATTTAAACGTATTCATTTATTTATTTTTCCTTTTTTCACGAAAAGAAAGTCAACTTTAAGGCTTTCTAAATTTTCCACATTTCCAAATCAATTCCAGGCACTTGAATATTCATGAAATGTTCGCATCACTCATACGCCCCATAGTCCAGTCAAAAGAGACGAAAAAAATAGCCAACTTCGTAATTTTAGGAGGATGCGAGTTTATGGTTTTATTATGTAAAGCCCATCACTGTGAACTTAAATTTGAGTTTTCGCGGTCGGGGGTTGTGTCCCGCGGCCGACATCTTGGAAATAAGGGTGCAACTAGTTTTTGCGATTATCTCGTGAATTTCGAAAGTTACGAAAATTTTGTTAAATACTTTTTTGTAGATAATAATATTATCTACAACTTTCGTTCAAAACTTTTTTTTGTAAAATTAATAATAAAAAAGTTATAAACAAAATTACGTGAAAAATTAAGGGATCAATTGTTTTAAAGCGTAATAACTTCTTTTTTATAGATTTTATGGAAAATATACATCAGAACTTTTTTATAGAGCATTCTTTTGTGAACATTTTTGTCTATAAGTTTTTTCCGCTATCTTTATTTAGTCGTATGATTTTGAGCTGCTAAGCGGAGCAACCAACACATTAGCGAAGCGCGTACGTGATTACACAGGCCGACAAAATTTAACCAACATTCAGACCCAGAAACCAGACTATATATTTCCGAAGGTTTATGATGCGCTGAATCCAAATCTGGCCTCAGAATTGCTCTATCTTCTCTGGTTTTCGAGATATCCTAACCTAAAAGTGCAAAAAACACCATTTTTGCCCATATTTGAGGTTATGTAGCCTTGCAGATGTTTTCTTTCACCAAAATTAAAGGATGGCATCTTTAAATACAAGCCTTCTTTTTTCAAATGGCGTTTTGTTTGCTTAAATATCATTTTTTTTCGCAGAGATATCGCATTTTGAAATTTTCATGTTTCGAAATTTTCCTACACCTGAAAATCGATTGAGATAACATAGACATGATATAGTCGATTACTAATTTTCTTGGGCTTGAGAGCCTGATATATATGGATTTATAGTATGTAAATTTGGAGTTTGTGGGTAAGCCTGCTCGCGGTATGCTAGGGATGGTTTCTAGGGGTTAGGGCTGTGTGTGACTCGGTACCCAAAGGTCAGATAGTGTAGGGGTGTGGTGAGTCAGCACACTTATAGTGTGAGACAAAATTTTAAGAAAAATAAGACTCAATTCAAGAAAATTAGTAATCGACTATATCATGTCTATGTTATCTCAATCGATTTTCAGGTGTAGGAAAATTTCGAAACATGAAAATTTCAAAATGCGATATCTCTGCGAAAAAAAATGATATTTAAGCAAACAAAACGCCATTTGAAAAAAGAAGGCTTGTATTTAAAGATGCCATCCTTTAATTTTGGTGAAAGAAAACATCTGCAAGGCTACATAACCTCAAATATGGGCAAAAATGGTGTTTTTTGCACTTTTAGGTTAGGATATCTCGAAAACCAGAGAAGATAGAGCAATTCTGAGGCCAGATTTGGATTCAGCGCATCATAAACCTTCGGAAATATATAGTCTGGTTTCTGGGTCTGAATGTTGGTTAAATTTTGTCGGCCTGTGTAATCATGTACGCGCTTCGCTAATGTATTGGTTGCTCCGCTTAGCAGCTCAAAATCATACGACTAAATAAAGATAGCGGAAAAAACTTATACACAAAAATGTTCACAAAAGAATGCTCTATAAAAAAGTTCTGATGTATATTTTCCATAAAATCAATGAAAAAAAAGTTATTACGCTTTAAAACAATTGATCCCTTAATTTTTCGCGTAATTTTGTTTATAACTTTTTTATTATTAATTTTACAAAAAAAAGTTTTAAATAAAAGTTGTAGATAATATTATTATCTACAAAAAAGTATTTAACAAAATTTTCGTAACTTTCGAAATTCACGAGATAATCGCAAAAACTAGTTGCACCCTTATTTCCAAGATGGCGGCCGCGGGACACAACCCCCGACCCCGAAAACTCAAATTTAAGTTCACAGTGATGGGCTTTACATAATAAAACCATAAACTCGCATCCTCCTAAAATTACGAAGTTAAATCTTCTTTTGACTGGACTACCAGTGCTATACTGAATAGAGATGAGCACTAATACGAGCTTTTCTTACGTTTCGGTGGTTTGGTGGAAAGCCAAGCTGCGAGTAAGTCTCTGTACTGATAAACAGGCTGCAGAAGCGAAGGCTGGAAAGGGAAGCATTGTGATCACTGAGTAGTTAAGTAGATATCCAAATAGGAACTTTGAATGTGGTCTACGAGTATTGCGTGAAACTGATAGATCTAATTACATCGTACAACACAACTTGGCACATAAGAGCAATATACCTATAGGGTATTCTGAAAGTTCGAGATCTGTTCGCAATTTCATATAAAATTCATTTAAAAGTATGCCAGAAATTTGAAGAAATCGAGATCGGAATCGGATGTCATCAGTAAACTCTTCAAGAGCATATAAATTGTTTCATAATGAGGTTCACTTCATAATAAGAAGCTCTCCAAACTTTTTTTAGAAATAGCAAGGGGTACAATCTCAAAGCAAAGTTCACTTTTATGAGTTTTATTAAAGATCTTTATACTTAATCTTAATTTTTTGATTTTAAAATTTGCGAATAATATTTTTTTTTTGTGTTTTTTTTCTTTTTTTATTTAAAAATTGGAAAAGTAATGAATTACAATCACAATGAATTAAAAAGCATTAGCGGCTAGGCCATCAGCTTAACAGTATTTGCGAATAATAATAATTCTTAACTCCTGAGTTTTATTGCATTGTTCAGAAAATGTAATCATAATGGAGTTAGGTGCCTTTTTAAGACTAAAATTTTGCTTAGCAATGCTTTGAAGGAAAGGATTGTAAGATTTTATTAGTAAAACTTACCTACTGGACAGAAAAATAATTTTCCTCGTAATAATTTCAATTTTTTCACACTAAAGTTTGATATCCCCATTGTATTACGAACAGCTATATATATATATATATATATATAATTGGAGCGTACACCCGTTTTGGGTGTTTGGCCGAGCTCCTCCCCCTATTTGTGGTGTGCGTCTTGATGTTGTTCCACAAATGGAGGGACCTACAGTTTCAAGCCGACTCCGAACGGCAGATATTTTTATGAGGAGCTTTTTCATGGCAGAAATACACTCGGAGGTTTGCCATTGTCTGCCGAGGGGCGACCGCTATTAGAAAAACGTTTTCCTTCATTTTGTTTTTCACCGATATTCGAATCAACGTTCTCTCTGTGAATTCCGAATGGTTATCACGCACCAACCCATTCGGCTACGGCGACCGCTATAACTGAACACAAATCGCTACGCAAATCAAACTAAATGTGTGCATAAAAAAGCATGACACTTTATGCCGGAAGTCACCCTTCTTTGCAGATTTTATATTTTGTCCGCCTATGAGAAGTTCACATCCACTCAACAGAGCTTCTTATATGATTTTCTATGAAAAGAAAAATTAATGTCTTTCGATATGATGTATAGCATTTTATATGTCAATATTATTGTATGAAAAATAACTGTCCGAGTTCGGCCAAGAGAGTGCCCGCGTAAGAGAGAGTAATTTGCTCCGAAATTTGTACTCAAAATTTGGTATAGGAAGAAATGTCCGCTCAAGGGAGATGTCAGTCTGATAGAGGTGTCCGTTAGGAGAGATTTCATCGTAGTTTATACGACAACAAAAACCATAGAATTAAAATTTAAAACTTGGTACAAAATTTTAAAAATCTTAACTCGCCTTGATTTAAATATCAAACTTTTAAATCGGAATTTTCAGAAAAATGTCGAGTTGCAGTTTTATAGCCCATTCAAACTCGATACAATATTCTGCTGGCTCAGAAGCACGCTGGTGTTTGGAAAAAAAAGTTCTGGACTTATACATTTTCTCCGTATAAAACTAATTCAAGAAAAATGTATTATTATAATATGCAATGGAAGAAAATTCATAACATCATCACTCAAAAATGAATGGGCTAAAGAGCTGCATATCTAGATTTTTTTTTAAACAGTATGGAGTTTTGATGAATACTTCTTGATTTTTTAAGTTTTGTAAGAAGTTTGAGACTTCGGGAAGTATGGTTTCTTTGTGTGTATGAACTTTATTTTTGTAAACAAATAAAAAGAATTAAATAACAAAATAATTAAGTATTCAAAATCTGCAAAACATCGCTCTGCTGTTATTGCGACCACTGACGAATATATTCTGAAGGAGGATTAGAGTACATAACCAATTTTTCCAGATCAATTCGCAATTTCATGCACTTGAAAGTCGACTAGACATTTTAGGAAATCAGAATTGGAATCGCATATTATCAATAAACTCTTCAATAGCCTATAAGTAGTTTCACAATGAACTTCACTGCAGGAAAGACCTCTTTGATTTTTATTTATAAATAGCAAAGTTAACTCCAGTAATGGATTTTTATTTCAATTTGTGACCTTTTATTGAAAAATTTCCACAGGAACTGTCTGTTTTGTCTGTAGTATATAAAAAGCGTATCCAGGAAGTTTCGCACGCTTGGTTTATTTTCTAAAATTTATTATTTTATAATAACGGAAATATTTTATATCCCTCCCTTATTACAAGAAAAATATATTTGTGCAATAAGCAAACAAAAAAATAAAACTCTCTTGAATACTGGGCCCATTCAAATGACAAAAACGAAATGCTAAATTTGATATCGAATCTTCCAACTCCTAAAACTTCCGCTCCTTATCTATTCATGTGTTTAACGTGGGTACCGGCAGACATCGGCCTAACCTCAACTAGGAATGCAGCATACGAATGGCAACCATCTTGGCCCACCGATTTAATACCTTTGCCGTGCCTCGATTGCTCAGTTGCTCTGGCACAAGGTGGGTAGTCATCCCGCCTGTTGATATTAAAGAACAGCTACCATGAAACTTTCCAAATGCCCGTCCTTGATATGAACCCCAAGGGCTCATGCTCCCGTGTTTTCTCTGAGTATTTAGTTTTGGTGTTAAGTTTCAGTGCAGGAATGCTTTGGTTTAAATTAATATTAAATTTTAAAGTAGGTTAGATTAGGTTCAATGTCGTTGCCTTGGTGCTCTCTTCGACAAAAAATTATAATTTGTCCGTTGTGATACCATACAGAGGAAGGGGAGGAACCAGACAGAATCCAGGACTTGGATTAGGGGATTTTAGGATGACGACCAACGAGTGGCGATTATCGTTTGTGGTAACCGCTTCAAGCTGCTGATGAATTTCACGAGATTTGTAATATTTAAGTCAGCAATATCTGCTGGTGTAGCGAAAAAGTGAGATCCTAGAAGTTTAAACCTTGGCCCGACGGCAGCAGAGCAGCGGAGAAAAAGGTGCTGAGATGATTCCGCCTCGTCCTCCAGACAGCTTCTGCAGAAAGGGCTTGACGCAATGCCAAGCCTCACCGCATGGACACTTAATAGACAATGTTCGGTAAGGATACCTACCAAATCCGAGAGCTTCAGCTTTTTTAGCCTTAGAAGCTGCCTCAAGCGTCACCGATCTGCCCGCTGCCAAAAGAACCTCACAACTTTGCATGTGTACGCACTAGCCCAGCGCTCGCTGAGTTGACGCGCGACCCATCGTTCCAGTAGCTGACCTCAGGTTCGTATAAGAACTCCAATCCACTCATATTGAGATGAAGCTATCTCAAGGGTTCCCTGTCTGTCCAACTCATCGGCCCAGCAGTTTCTATTTATGCCGCTGTGACTGGGAGCCAGAATGAGCCTAATATCGAAGTATTCCGATGCAATCGAGAGGAGAGTCACACATTCCCCGACTAATTTCGAACGCACAAACAGCAAGCCCAATGCTCTAATTGCCGCTTGGCTTTCGGAGTTGATATTTATCTCCTTTACTGTAATTGCAGAAGCGAGCAGCCAATCCACAACTTCTCTAATTGCGGCTACTTCTGCTTGGAAAACACAAAAAAACAAAAAAATTTTAAGTACCAACATAAATATTTTTGTTAAGGAAGAAAAATAATATTGATTCTCTTAATTATTTCCCATTGACGGTTATCTGCACCCTAACAGTCCTCGAAGACGATACTACTACCAAGTAAGCTTGCCTACTGACATCAAAATCGAGTCTATGGGCAGACCTACTACCACTTGAATTTCTATGCCTATTGCGCTGGCTTCGTGACCACTTTCTCATCCACTCTTCGCCAACAAATTACGAATTTGATGGTGACCTCAGACAGGTTGAAGCTGAGTAAAAAATTAGATAGAATACAGCACAGATACAATAATTACAAAGGAGAAAGTTGCATGGGCAATTAAATCTTTTTCACCTTTTAAATCTCCGGGGCCAGATGGGATCATCCCAAAGATGTTACAGGAAACCTTGGACTGTATCCTACCATGGCTAGAGGAAATTTTTAAAGCGTGTTTAAACCTAGGTCATATTCCAGATAGTTGGAAACTAGTCAAGGTCGTCTTCATTCCAAAAATAGGCAGGAGGGGGCATGAATCAGCGAAGGACTATAGGCCAATCAGTCTTTCGTCTTTCCTGTTAAAAACCTTTGAAAGACTTTTGGATATATATCTTAGATGCTCTTTGGAGAGCTCTGGTATATCTACTGCACAACATGCGTACCTTAAAGGCAAATCTACGGAAACAGCGCTTCACGAGGTAATCCGAACAATAGAGGGCTCTCTAGAGAGCAAACATTATACCATGGCGGCATTCTTGGATATCGAAGGCGCCTTTAACAATGTTAGCACAGATGCGATCCAACGGGCGTTGATAGACTTAGAGGTGGATAATTGCATCAGTAATTGGGTCATCTCTATGCTAGAAACCAGGATCATCAAAGCTAATATGAGTAATATCAGTATAACCAAGAAGGTCCACAGAGGCACCCCACAGGGGGGAGTACTGTCTCCACTTCTCTGGTTATGCGTTATTAGCAAAATCTTAATAAAACTTAATAGAGGTGGGGTAAAAGCGGTGGCGTACGCTGATGATGTGGTGTTAATGGCGTCAGGACTGTGTCCAAATACGATCAGTGGGATCATCCAAAGGGCGTTAGGCGAGCTTAACTCTTGGGCCACAGGCTGGGGCCTAGGTTTAAACCCACGTAAAACAGAGCTTATGCTTTTCACCACCAGATATAAGGTACCACCTTTTACCTTACCAAATATTAACGGACAAACTCTCTCACTATCACCCAGCGCAAAGTACTTAGGGGTAATTCTGGACTCCAAACTAAGCTGGAAATTAAATGTTGAAGAACGGGTAAGGAAGGCAGAAATTGCTTTATATGCCTGTAAACGTATGCTTGGCAGAAGATGGGGTCTTCAACCTAAGTATACATTATGGCTGTATACGACGGTTATACGACCTATTCTATCGTAAGGTTCGGTAGTTTGGTGGAAGGCTCTAGGGAGAGAGTACAATACCAAACTACTCGGCAGAATACAAAGATCAGCATGTGAAATAACGGTCGGTGCAATCAGATCATGTCCTAGAGAGGCTCTCAATGTACTGACACACGTTATTCCAATAGACCTACATATTAAGAAGACGGCAACCATGAGTGCATTTAGGTTAAACGAAGCGGGTCGCTGGAGAGAAAAAACTTATGGTCATGCTAGTCTATTATTGCGACAAACTCAGTTAATCTCGGTGAGAACTGACTACATCGTCCCGACGGTAACTTTCAATAGGAATTTTGCCACTCTCTTTCCAACTAAGGGAGAATGGAATAAGCGATTCTCTCTAAACAACTTCGACACTACAGTCTATACGGATGGAAGTAAAATGGGCTGCGGTGTTGGAGCTGGTATATATTCTTACAGACTTAAAATTGAGAAATCTGTGCGTCTCCCTAATACCAGCAGTGTCTTCCAGGCGGAAGTACTGGCGATTGGGGAAGCTTGCAGGCTACTAATCGCAGATTTCTCTTTTAAGGGTAATATCGCTATTCTCTCGGATAGCCAAGCTGCAATCCAGGCACTGTGTTCGGCCACAACAACCTCTAAAGTGGTGGAACAAAGTAGAAATAGCCTCACCATCTTGAGTGAAAACCATAAAGTTACCTTAATCTGGGTCCCGGGACATCGGAACATTGAAGGTAACGAAAAAGCAGATGAACTGGCAAGAGGGGGATCTGCCATGAATAACGCTCTTGCAGAATCGGTACTCACACCATTAGGTGCAGTCAAGAGCACAATTTCCCAAAAATACCTTCGAATCACTGACTGTAGGTGGAAAGTCCAGACGAAATGCAATATTAGCAGAACGTTATGGGCCACCTACAACCTTAAGCAATCGTCGGCATTAATAAGAATGAAACGACGGGATGCCTGGAGACTAACGGCAGTCATAACTGGCTTTTGGTCTATCGGAGAACAAGCCGCCAAAATGGGCATCCCTCACAACACATACTGTCACAGTTGTAAACAACCGGAGAAAAAGGAGACAATCTTCCATTTCCTCTGTGAATGCCCTGCCCTATGGAAGGACAGACTGTTAACCCTGGGCCAACCGCTGTTCGAGAATCTCGAACAACTATCTGGCTTAGACGTTAACAACCTAATAAGGTTCCTTAACCGCACAGACTGGATATAGTTATGCTGTAAAAAGCCGTTAAACAAGTTGGCAACGAGGATGTGGCAACAAAATGGCGCGAAAGCGCTAGTTGGATTCTGGAAGAATCACCACTTTAACCAACCAACCAACCAACAGCACAGATATGCCATTGCTGTAAAAAATGATAAAAAGTCAGAGAGTGGGATTTGTCATTATTTCAAATTCACAAAAGTTACGACACTTCAGAAGGAGTAGATTACGCGAAAAGGTGCCCATTATTGGTGTCTCCATTGGGACACATTAACTCAAACTCTGGACATGACTTATGCGCCTTACATACCTACATAGCTATGCATACACAACGACTCTTTCGTTTTCATAATTTTACGCAATTTCTTTCAAAAATTAATTACAGTGCTCATTACGATTACTTACTACTTCTTACTCTAATTCATTTCACAACAACTACTACTTTTTGCCTTCAGGTCAAGTAAATATGAAGAATAAAAAGAAAGATATAAAAACAGTATACAACTCCAAAACATTCACTTATGCTTTTGCGCCTTGTTGACCAATTTTGTGTGAGTGGCAAAGGAAAAGTTAATATTGTCAAAGAAAATTAATAAACAAAGCGCATAACTGGCTCTCACCACATTTGTGCACCAGCTCACAAGTAGTTATTTGCCGCAAATATACATACATACACACATACATACGTGCATATGTCTATAGCAGTAAGCAGGTATGTTGTTGTAAAAAGCAATAGCAAACTAATTACGTAGCTAAAGTCATGTCATTCAATGCCGCCAACCGTACATTGCAAAACAGTCAGCGAGGACAAAGGACAAAGGAGAATGCGACGTGTCGTGCCGTGCTGTGCTGTGCTGTGCTGAATTGTGCGTGCGCCCATTCACTACAAAATGCTACAAATACGTTCCATACAATAAGGAGGCATGTACATATGAATGTATATATGTGTGTATGTGTATGTATGTATATATATGTGTGTGTGTGTATGTATATGTATATGGGTGAGTGTGTTTATACGCAATACCACAAACATCTTTATTGCTTGTGTGTTTATGTCGCACAACCCCAAGCAGGCGCAACAACTCCCCAGAGCGCGGACTATGGCGAACTCGCCACTAAAGTACGCACTCCCAACATGATGAAGTGCTTGTTAAAGTATTTATAAGGCATTCGAGGCATTAAAGTGTACAATTTTTTATTGAAGGTTAAAAGTATTTGTGTACTTTGCGCCCGCCAAAGGAATAAATGAATAAAAATGCGCTGAAAATCGATTTTAAAATGCAATAGTTAGCAAAAGTAATACTTAAGTGCACTTAAATAGTACTTAACCCGTTCGCAGTGCACAGACATATTTATGTATGTATGTATGTATGTATGTATGTATGCATGTATGTATGTATGCCTGTTGATAAGTGCGTGAAAGTAGGTATACTATTGCACTAAAATTTTGCAAAAAACAAACAAACTGAAATGCTTTAGGAAAGTTGCGTGCTCACTAAAAATGCGCTACTAAGGTAACTCAGCGGCTGGTTGGGTTTTAAAGTGACATATAAAATACTGTTGAATAATTTTGAATAACATTTTCTTTATTATGAAAAATACGTGTTCGGTTTCCGTAAACGCAAGAGTTTTTGATTCAATAGCTTTCGTTTAAGTGTCTTTCGAGATATTCTCAACTCAACTTGGTGCGTTCGCAATAAGGATATTCATCGTGGCCTCAAGATCTCTGCAGTCGCTGAAGAAATTAAAAACTAAGCAGAAGCCCACTTCCTCAGGCCTCAAAGGCACATGAAGGAGAAAGATAGTGAACTCCTTAGCATCTCAGGCGTAACCCGACGACTCCACCGAATTAAACCACCTGAGCTGGGATGATGGCGGTTAACTCAAGGAAGGAACTATGAAAACCTCTTCAGAAAATTGTCTTTATTGTAACCAAAATTGTATTGCTCGTTAATTTATTTATAACTAGTTGCAGTTTCTGCAAACATTTTTATGTATTTTTAATTAAACATATTTTAGTAATATAAAATAAAAAATAAACTAGCATTCGCTTGGCTCTGGTTGGAAACAAATTCTGAGAATGATAACTATGAAATGTTTTTTTCTAATAGTGCCTGCCTTGCGCCAAGCGGAACTTATTTCTGCATAAAAAGCTCTTGCCTCAAATCATCTAAAATTCGGGTGTAGCATAAAACTGATTTTATTTTTTTAAAGCGTTAGGCCACTAGCGATTCCGCGACAAGTGATGAAAGTATTTGGAAAATTGTCGGAACTTTTTCTGAAAACTTATTTATTTTAAATCTTAAGGAAATGTGAAGGAAGTAATCACAAAAACCGTTTTTTATTTATTTGTAAACTTGAATAAATGCAAAAGAGGTAAACAGAAAAAAAAATTTGTAAAAAAAAATATGTAAAAAAAAATTTAAAAATTTTGAAGTTTATTGAAGTCAAAAATTTTGGTAAGGCGATAAATTAATTAACTTTACATAATATTTATTTAAAGCGATTTTTTTAGTTTTTATAATTTTCTTTTTCAGTTTTAGGTTAATATACATTTTTATAATTTTTTTTTTTTTAATATATATTCTGTTCAAATTTCTGTTTGAATAGAGTTATATGTGGAAATTTTGGAAAGGATTTATTTAAAGTGAAATATCTTCAGTTTATTTAACATTTTTATTAATTTTTTGGGGTATTTCAGGATACAACAAAACCAAATTAATAGAAAAAATTTGGGGAAAAAATTTACCTTTCTTTGACAAAAAATTAACAAACAACTTTTGTAAAGCGTTTTTTAAAATGAAATATCTTTTAACTTTTTTATAAATTGCTTGATGATAAAAAAAGTAAAGGGAATGATAAAGAAGTAAAAACTTAACTCTAAATTATAAATAATTAAAAACCAATTTTGCTAAAGAGTTTTTAAAGTAAAATACCTTCGTTTTTTTCTCATTTTTTTCAATTTTTTTGTGGTATTTTAGGATAGACAAAATTTTAGAAAAAAAATTTAATTTGTTTTTGTAAAATCTTAAAACATAAAATTTCACTAAGGAGTTTTTAAAATGAGATCTATTCGGTTTTTTGTAACACACAAAACACATTTTTTGTAGTCTTTTAGGGTAAGACAACAAATTATAAGAAACATTTTTAGGAAGAAATTTAATTTTTTTTTGTACAAGATAAACAATTTTTGGTAAAGAGTTTTTAAAATGAAATATCTTCGGTTTTTTAACATTTTTATAAATTAGTTTCGGATTTTATATGATAAAAAGCCAATTAAAACCATGTTTAACTTCAATTTTTTTTTTGAAAAATTAAATTTGTTTTTAATTAAAAATAATTAATTCGTCATTTTCGAAAAATTGTACTACTCAGATGTTTTATCATTATTAGTAATCCCTGTATGTTTCATAGCGCGATAGTGAAAACTACTGCTTTAATGAAATATAATGAATGAAAAATATCGCTTCGTCCATTAGTAAGCTATGCACATGCTATTTTTGATTGGTTCGTTGGAAGTATTGTACTTGAATATAACTCGAAAGGCTATGGGTATCCCACTATAAATCTTTCAGGAACTACTAATTATAGTCTTAGCTTTCAATAAAAAAGGGAAAAAATCTGAAGGGCTTGCTATTATTTTGAGAATCATTTAATATTGAAAAGTATGTAAATGTGTATGTAAAATTATGAAAAAGTTAAAATACAAATATTAAAAAAAATTTAAAAAAAATTATAATGTTATCATTTTAAACGTGTATATTAACCTAAAAATTAAAAAAAAACATTCAAACAAAAACAAAAAGGAAAACAAAAACTTTTCTTAAAACGTATATATTATTGATCCGACAAATTAAAAAAAAAAGAAAATTAAAAATCGAAATCTTAAAAAAAATGTTTCTTAAAGAGTGCTTATTAAATTAAAAATTAAATATTATCCTCTTGAGATTTATTTAATATTGAAAGTTTCGAGTTTCAAAAATGCTAAAGGAAATTTTGCATGCAATTTTTTGTTTTCAAAAACAAAAAGAAAAACCAAACAAAGCAAATTTTTCCCCAAAAAAAAACTTTTAAAACGTTGGCTGCCACGTCGCACGTTTTCATGCGACACCTAAATGTTACCCTGAGGCCACGTCACACATTTTTCTACATTTTAATATGGAATTTTACATAGAATTTGGATTATCTGGCCTGTGGTGAACATTTTGGTGTATTTCCCATGGCCGTTGTGTATTTTTAATGGTATTTTTTTGGATAATAAAAAAGTTGTAAATTAAAATTTGTCTTTTTATTAATTCTTTTAAAAATTAATTCATTTATGAACAAAACAAATATTAAAATATATGTGTATGTAAATTCAAATGGAAATCAGTAGAAAAATAATAAACTTAAAATTAAAAATTCAATTTTTTAATGGAGATCAGTGCAAAAATTAATTTTTCTGGTGGGAATATTTAGGAAAACATTCTACATATAGTTGCAGTTTCTTGGGCAGTAGGTGGTGGTCCTTTTCAATCTCTTTCTGGCTGTTACTCTATCAGCAGACTTTTTTGACATGGCATAACACAATACACAAGCACGCCTTATTGTTTTCCCGTTGTCGTCCTTTCTTTTTTCTATAAAATGTTTTCTTTTTGTTATGGGTTCTGGAGACATGAAGTCCAACAAAACATTTGAAGTCTCCTGCCGGAACTTGGTTATTGAAATTTGTTTGTTTGTAGCCTTTTTATATATTATAAAGGCATTTACGACAGACATTCCTAGTAACAGTTCAAAAGCCACTTTGCAGTACCACTTAACACCTCTTCTGAGAGTGGTGGCGTAGGTGGTCATTTGATCGGATATATCAACACCTAATTTGGCTTTGTTGTAATCAATAACAGCAAGAGGTTTTTCAAAAGCTCGTTGCCTTCGCTTCCTGGTGGAAAACTAAGTAAAATAAACCAAAAATATCAAATACAACTCAAAAACTACAAAAAATTACTGTCGCACATTTTCGTGCGACGTGGCCCCACAACATGTTTTATGATCTCCCAGGCCATGTCGCACGAAAATGTGCGACACAAAAAAATTCTGAAAGATCACAATAAAACTCATAAAACTATTTAGAACGATCGGAGATATTTCACTTTAAAAGACTTTTCTAGACAAAAAACAAAAAAGATGTTCTACATATAACTTTTTGCCAAAATTTGCAGCAAGTAATCTTTAAATTATAGATAATTTTTTTTTTCAAAATTTTTTCATTTTGTTTTTTAAGCCTACAAACATAACAATTTTCAGCGATAACATTTCGCACTCGAAATACTTGACGAATAAAAATGCCAAAACTACCACTATAAAAATATCAAAAAATATATTTTTATATTAAAATTTCAAAAAAATATATTTTTATAATAAAATTTCAAAAAAATATATTTTTATAATAAAAATTCTAAAAAAATACATTTTTATATTTAAAAAGTATCAAAAAAATATATTTTTATATTATAAAGAAGATGAGCTAAATTCTTACAAATTACAAACCTAAAGAATTTTGGTTGAAAATATATTTAACTTCTTATACTTCGAATTTTCCAATCGGAAGCGATGCCGACCGTATCAATAGCCATAGAAACTTTTTTTCAAGAAACAACGTTTTTCAAGTATTTAAATTCAGAAATATGTTTTTTTTTTGTGATGTTTATTTTTTTACGTGTTTCTGATAAAAAATTGGCGGTCAAGTTTTTTCTTTTTTTAGTTTCAAACTTAAGAAAGCGCACAATTTTTTCAAATATCAAAATAAATCAATGAATGAGTCAATGAAAACTTGTTCTGTACTTTTAAAGCTATTCGTATTTGTAATCGGAGTATTTTTTTCTCACCGTAAATTTAAAATTGCATTTTAGCCCGACCGCATACCTCCAAAAATAGGTTCGTCGAATAAAATTCCTTCAACAGCCATTTTTCTTTACGTTAATTTAAAAAAAAATGTCACAGCTCATGACAAGCACAATTAAAGAACATTTCCAGAATTTTGATTTATTTCACTCTCTCGCTGAATGAAATTCCCCAAATAGGCTTATTTTTACTGCTGCGCCATTGGTGTTTTCCTTTAACTCTATTTCAGAGGAACAGCATCCATTTCCCAAGTGAGTTTTCAGCATTTAGAAATACTTTTCAAGCAAAAGCTATTTAATTTCGTATCATTCAGATGTAACAAAAAGAGTAGGCCAATTTTTTATTCGCAATTTGCTTAGCTGTCATTACCAGAACAAAATAGGATTTAACAAGAAATTCGTTGCTGCATTTATTTTGCTACTGTTAGCGAATATTTCAAAAGAAAAGGCCAAACTTCTTTGCTTATCCAGCATGCATAAATTAACATAGTTCTATGAACACAAATACATACATATATATACGCAAGAAACGGTCAATAGAGAACACAAAATATGCCGAAGTAATCACTTGGAAAAAACCAGAGCAACACTTTCATCCTTTGACAAACTTTTCCTTCCTTAATTTTGCATATTCGCCTTAAGTGCTTATATACAACTACGTAGAGTAAAAAACGTACAACGTAGATTACAAAAAAAACTATTATATGAATACGCACATAGATACATAAGTAATTGCATATATTTTGGCGCTCTTACACACATAAAAACTCTCACTTAGGAAGCTGTGGTGAACTTTTTCCAATTCAGTGAACCGAAGAGCGAAGCGAAGAGACTTTTTGATTTATCCTTCTCACTGTGCGTTCTAAGTGAAACTCATATGAACGAGAGAACCGAGTTAATGACTTCACGGTGCCAATTGTTAGCTTCGTAGGTGGTTTGTGGTGGCTGTATGTATTTTGTTTCAAATATATTAAAAAAAAGCTATTGAATCAAGCTTTATTTTTCCATGGACTCGCGATTGGCATAACTAAATTGAAAGCTTAAAGCGCGCACCCAAGTTTTACGTCTCCTGAAGCGAGCAATGCGCTTTTTTATTCAAATGTAAAAAAAAAAAGCTTTTAAGCCGGAACAAATACAAAATGCAGGGTGGCTATTGCACATCAGTGCATGCAAGAATTTAATGTTTTTCATAAGCTTTTCGGGATATCGAGACCAATGACTTTTTGACGAAGACTCTACCCTAGGAAGAGGCATGAAATATTTATTTAGTCATTTATGTTATTTACTTATGCAGGCAAACACTCAACCATACGTAATTTTTAAAATATTCATGGCTAACCTTGAGGTTGTAGACTGCTTTGTGAGGAATTTCATCGCCGCCTGTCTATAAGTGGATATGTGGCTATCATCTCTCGGTATCGCACCATACTGTATCAGAGACACGGCTTTCATAATTGCCTTCAGTTCAGCCTGGAAGACACTGAGGTAGTCAGGAAGTCGAAAAACAAACTCTTAGCATACAGCTCTGTCCATCCTGCCCTCGAACCTTAAGCCATCTGTGTACATATGGGTGGACTCGGCCTGTCTTACATCATCCTGTTCCCACTCTTCCCTGAAGGGTAGAAGGGTCATGAATGTTGCAATAACTATTGTAGGTGAGAGAGCATAGTCCACCAGTCTGGGAGCTTCGAAATGTGTGGCCTAACTAGGATTTTATCCTGGCAGCAGCCAACCTTTATTGCCGCACTGCAAGCTAAAAATTATTCCAACGTCTTTGATCCGATCCACAAATTAGATGACGTTATCAGAGATATTATATGTCGATTGAAAATCACGAGATTTAGAGCAAGTTACATGAAAACATTTCTTTTGTTTTTAACTCAAAGAGATGCACGAATATGTACACCAAGATCCGGGTTCCTTAAAGTAAGCCTGTTGTCAATCGATCGTCAATTAATAAAGCAAAATGGTCATATGGCGAGATATAGGCAGCCTTCGGTATTGGTGGGATCAGAATGCATTCAATATTCAATTAACATTTGATTGTCAACAAGTTTAGATCTCGTTGGATACCACATAATTTCCCCAAAAAAAAAGACTCGTGTCGATTGCTGTAAAGAAATGTTAAAGAAATTCAGCCGCGATGGGTCAAATCACGTCTATGCCATTAAACAGGTAGCGTATGTTGGACCTATGCATATCAGCTACAAACAAAACAACAATTGACACTGTGGGCTTTCTAAGATGAGTTCAATCCAACAAAAGTGGTTCGGGGAAAAAGCATTTCAAAGCAAATGATCGCTTGTTTTTTCGGAAAATCTGGTCATGTCGCAAGTGTAGCACAAGAGAAATTTAAAACAATATATTTTTAATGGTTCCGACTGCCAGAAGTTTTCGGTAAATCAAGGAAAATCAAACGCATTCACCAAGATAACACGAGCTCTCACCTATCGACTTATACAAGAGAGTTTTAGAGCACCCAAAAGAACGAACTGATGAGTCATCCGCCTTAAATTGGCCTGGATTTGGTACCTAACGATTCCCTTTTGCTCCAGAACATCTATAACAAAATGCGATATCAGCAGTCGTCAATGCCTGAAAAAGCTGTTTAAGCTGTTAAAGTACTCATTTTGGAGATATTCACTTACGAGTGACAAAAGTGCTTTGAAAATTGGTTCAAGCGAGTCCAGAAGTGTGTTGAATTCCAAGAAGAAAATTTTCATTATTGTTTCTCTATGTTTTTATTGTTGCGCGTAAAATATAACAGGCATCCCTTGGATTAAATATTTCCTAAGCAGTCATTACATTCCCTACGATTTGAGTCTCCTGCTTCATCCTATAATTCTCTGCTAAAGCTAATTAATTTAAAATCTCTAGAAAAGAGGAAGTCCTTTCACTCTCGTTTATTTTCAGTGTTGTTAATGGTATCGTTGACTGCCCAGATTTACTAGTTTTGGATTTTCCCTTGAAACAAATTGAAATTGAAATTTGAAAAAGTCGAGATTTGCTCATTACTCATGCTAAAAAGTCCATTGTATTGAAAACTCTGGAAAGGTGGTAGATAGTCAAGGAGGGAAGGAGAAAAGTTTCAGAAAAAGAGATACAAAAGAATAGAGATAGAGATAGTTAGTCCTGTGAGAATTTTTCAGATTCTTTGACAAATCCGTAAATATCCTCCAGTTTTAGAGAACGAATATTACTCATTCTCATAACATTGAAACCCAAAATTCGTAGCCGTGCTCTAGCAAAGGCAGGACATTCACAGAAAAAGTGTTCAGTGCGATCCGCCTCCACCAAGCATGACAGGCACACTGGGTCCTCAATGATTCCAATGGTGGTCATATGCTGACCCAATGGGTTGTGTCCTGTAATGGTACCGACCATCAACTGAACGTCTTTCCTTCTAACTTTTAGTAGAAAGTTTGACAGTTTTCTCTTCGGACTTGTCACAAAACACTTTGCAGTTCGGCAGCGTTCTAGACCGGACCATCGCTCTTTATGTAAATTGCATTTATAATCGCTGATCGAATTCATGATTCCTGCGGAACTGATTCCGATTATTGGCTCTGGCCCTTGTGGGGGAACCGCTGAAATACGGTTGACAAATTCATCGGCAATTTCGTTTCCTTGAACACCTGTGTGCCCTGGAACCCCTATAATTACAAGCTTGCTCTGTCTTGCGACAGAACTAAGCTTCTTCCTACAATCTTGAAAAATCTTTGAGGTTTGCTCCGCGTTCTCCAGGGCCTTCAGTGCTGTCTGACTGTCACTGAAAACTCCAATCTGTTTCCCGCACCATCTCCTCTCGATTATCCATTCGGCTACCTTCAGGATGGCGAAAACTTCCGTTTGGAAAACTGTTGCCACTTCCTCCATAGCATAGTCATACTTATTACTATCGTTTAAGTACCATCCGGCTTCAGACCCTATTTCATTCTTGGATCCATTGGTAAAGAAAATATCCGTCAAACATGCCTGCTTAGATTTTCCCTTATTCTGGGTTTCCTCTTTACAGAACTTGGGCCCCTGAATATGTTTTTGCATGAGAGGCGGTTGTTAGTAAGTGAGGAATGTGTTTGTGGGTCGCCAAGAGGGGACTGGATGCATGTTCTTTGCGAATGCCCGATGTACTCAAACAATAGGGATCTTGTGGGTGTGGGGATTAGTTGGGCCGATAGACGGTATGAAGTGAGTGGTGTGATTTCCAGCCGTCGGAATGTCGAACTGTTAGGTCAGTATGCACGTGCAGTTTTTAGACAGCAAAGAAATTTTTAGGCGTTCAGTTGACTAGCTTGAGTTTGTGTGTGCTCTTGTAAGATTTGGAGTATGTCCACCAGTTCAGAGCTGTATGGAAGCTCATGGCTACGAAGCCTGACCGGAGACTTAAATCTGGTAGCATGGGGAAGAGAAGACCGAGGAGCTGGTTCCAACCTGTGCTTGAAGTAGGCCCTTCAGGGAGTATCGTAGTAGTTGTGGTTTAACACCCAAATGCGGGTAGTGCCTTTTTCGCCCGATGTGGAGTTGCATTGCAACCGGTTGCCGGACCCATAGTACGGCAGTGGTTTAGATAGGCCTCGAACCCCACCAAGGTGGTTAGTGTGTCCATTCTGCACTGCCAATCGGTATCGTTAAAAGCTTTTGCGTTTTTGGGGTGCTGCTCAACGCACGGATTTTATCCGTTGTGCTTTTGAGCACCGTGGTGTCGGACCGTCGCCGGGAGGCGCTCACATTAAAAACATCTAACGCTGCCCAGATTTACTTTAGCGGATAAGATTTAATGCTCCACAAAGAAGTCTTCGCAATGTTTACCTTTTTTATGGTGATGACTGGAAAACTAAAACTGGTGCGAGTAATGCACCTATTGCTCGAGACTATAATTCATTGCCCCATACCAGACTGCTTAATTTCGCTTTATCTAGATAAAAATGATAAAATAAAAATTTGAAATTAAGTCGCTTAATATTAAATTTATATTTTTGCTCATATTTTAGATACCAAAATCGGCTGGTTTCTCTTCACATTTTTATTTAGTCTAAATAAAAAAATATTATGAATTTTTTTTAGAATTATGAAAAAATTTTATACAAAACCCCCTCCGAAAAAAATCCTGCATACTTGCATGCGCACCTACCGCATATTGCTGTTAGAAGCTACACAAGAGACAAAACAAAAGCAACATTTTTTTTAAACAAGTTCGCCCTCCCACAACAGCCAGCCACCATTGCCAGTTGGTGTATCGGATTTTGTTTTCATTTCATGCCAACATCCACAAAACAAACGAAACAAAACAAAAAGTAAAAGCGCTTGAAAAATTCCACCAGACTCACATTAGACATGGCACGTGAGTTGAAATTATGCGGCTGGTAATATTTTCTAAGGCTTCAGTTAACAATAAACCAATATTGCTTTCACTTTTAAGTATCCATTCGTATGTCTTGTGTTTTATGTTTTTGCCTATAAGTAAGTTCATATGTACCACACATGGAGAAGAGAATATGCAATTGGTTTTTTTCTGCTTTTTTTCTTGATTGTGTAGAGACCTGCAAATATATTGATTGCTCGTGTTTTGCTGTCATTTTTGTGTTTAAGAAATGCGTTGTCATAGTTTGGTGTCACTATTCCATTTAGCATCACTCTTTATCATTCACCATCGTTTGAATATAGAAAGGACACTTCGTGAACAAAACATGTACTTTCGGAAGTTGCATCAGCTATTAATAAACTGCACGAAAAAAGTATACGACCGAGATGATTAAGATGATCTCTTCTATATTCTTTCCTCTTAGTTCGCGAGATAACCGCTTCACCAAGTGAAGCCAGGTCGTTCTTCACCTATGACGATCTGTACTAAAGCAATAATAGAGAAATATCGCAATAGCGTTTATTATTATATTATTCAACATATCAGGATTGCAGTAGTGGTGGCAATACAAAGCATCGAGAGGAGATGGAGCGGGAAACAGATGGGAGTTTTCAGTGACAGTTAGGCTGCACTGAAGGTCCTGGAGAAACAAACCTCAAAGATTGTTCAAGAATGTAAGAAGCAGCTTAATTCTGTCGCAAGACAAAGCAGGCTTGTACTTATATAGGTGCCAGGACACTACGCTGTTCAAGCGAACGAAATTGCCGACGAATTGGCCAACCGTGGATCAGCGGTTTCTCCACAAGGGCCAGTTCCGCAGGAATCATGAATTAGATCAGCGATTATGTAGATTGCCACATAAAGAGCGATCTACATAAGAGTCTGGTCTAGAACGCTGCCGAACTGCGAAGTGTTTTGTGACAAGTCCGAACAGAAAACTGTCAAATTTTCTACTAAAACTTAGAAGGAAAGACGTTCAGTGGATGGTCGGTATTACTACAGAACACAACTCATGGGGTCAGTATATGACTACCATTGGAATCATTGAAGACCCAGTGGGCCTGTCATGCTTGGAGGAGGCGGATAACACTGAGCAATTTTTTCTGTGAGTGTCCTGACTTTGCTAGAGTACGGCTACGAGTTTTCGGTTCCGTTGTCATGAGAATGAGTAACATTTGTTCTCTAAAACTGGAGGATATTTACAGGTTTGCAAAAGAATCTGCAAAATTCTCACAGAACTAACTGCCTCTATCTCTATCTTAATTCTTTCCTATCTCTTTCTCTGATACTTTTCTCCTTCCCTCCTTGACTATCCTTGTTTTGGCTTAGACACAAAAATATGTCGCGCAGAAAACCTATGTCAAAATTAAGAAATGGCAAAGCTGTGGTTTTCCATTGCTTCTATTTGAAAGAAGAGTACGGATATACGAAGGAGAGTGGTAGAAAACCAAAACATAGCTCTAGAAATGTTCAAAAAATTAAACGTGTAGCTGTGAATTAATCAAAAAAAGCGGATTCTAGTCCAGAAAATGTAAAACGAGTAACTAAGCCTAAGTTGTTAACCAAACGACACAAACGGGCCAGATTGATATTTGCAGAAAAGTTCCAATTTTGGGAAGGTGAATATATAGAACTGCTAGACGAAGTACTTATTACTTTCTTTGATGATAATTTCTATGAGGAACAGCAACAGAAGAGTTTAAGGCAATTTTAGAATATCCTGCCTGCAGCCCGGACTATAACCCAAACGAAAATGTACAGGCAATACTTTCTCAATCGGTTTTCAAAAATTTTACATCCTTTGATAGCACTAATACCCTTAGGAAAGTAACGCTTTTAATCAGTTCAATTGCTGGCTTACGCGAACGACATGATCATAATCGCATCCTTGCTGCCGAGTTTGCAACAAGCCTTCGCGAGAGAGCAGCAAAATGTATGGGCTGAGAAATAAACGAAGCCAAAGCTAAAGCGCTAGTTTCAACTACATCGGACTCTGTCAGACACAATGTGGGTCAAACACTAAAAATCGGTGACAATGGTTTTCGAAGGATTTTTTTCCCCCCATTTATTTTATACATCTATCCATTGACATTAAGTATGTTGTTTAACAATTTGGTCCGGATTTATATACATCGCTTAATGGCCAGCGTCAAAAGCGATAAAATTAAAATAAACGAAATAATATACAATTAAATAATAAACAATAATACAATACAAATTTCACTTTACATGATTACATTTTACAACTATTTTAACTATTTTTAATTATTTTTGACGTGATAACGTCTTATAATTCGATTTAACAGGCTGCACGCACGAAAAAATGTGTCGTTACCTTGCTCATTAGTGTTACCTTGCTCATTTGTCGTTACCTTGCTCATTGCATTGAATGAACTGCAAGCGAAAGCGCGGAACGAACGACAAAGCAAACAAAGCAAACGAACGGCAACGTTCGACATCTTGCTCTCTCTTACTTAAGTGAGCGTATATATGTATGTATATGCGCATATGTACATATATAAATTCACGTATTTGTATTTGCATATGCCTTCTTATTGATTATTATTAATTTGATTCACTTGAAGAATTTAAAATAAAACCAAGTTTGTTAATAATACCTGTTGTTTTAATGTTATTATTATTAATTTTTTTATTATATATGAAGGAAAAAATGTATGGTAATATTTACCATATACCTTATAAGATATGTTGTCTATACTATCTATACTAATATTATAAAGAGGAAAACTTTGTTTGTTTGTAATGAAGAGGCTCAAAAACTACCGGACCGATTTTAAAAATTCTTTCACCATTCGAAAGCTACATCCTCCACGAGTAACATGGATTATATTTTATTTTGGAAATAGGGCTCGAGATATAGGTCAAAACGTGGACCCGGGTAACCTTCGGATGTGTATGTACAATATGGGTATCAAATGGAAGCTGTTGGTGAATGCTTTAGTCCAGAGTATTTTTCATGCCGCTCCGTGACTAGAGTCTCGAGATAGAGACCAAAACGTGGACCCTAGAATGTGTTCGTACAATATGGATATCAAATTGAAGCTGTTGGTGAATGCTTTAGTACAGAGTATTTTTCATGCCGCTCCGTGGCGGGGGTCTCGAGATATAGGTCAAAACGTGGACCCGGGTAACCTTTGGTTGTGTATGTACAATATGGGTATCAAATGAAAGCTGTTGATAAGTGCTTTAATACGGGGTAATTTTCATACCTATTGATGACTAGGGTCTGGAAATATATGCCAAAACGTGGACCCGCCGTGTCTTTGCACCGAATTAAACCAAACTTACACACATTGTTAAGTAGGTATTGAAGATGGTTTCCGTATAGTTTGGATACCTATTGGTAGATAGGGTCTCAAGATATAGGTCAAAACGTGGACCCGAGTAACCTTCGGACGTGTATGTACAATATGGGTATCAAACGAAAGCTGTTGATAAGTGCTTTAATACGGGGTAATTTGTTATGTTATGTTATGTTATGTTATGTTATGTTATGTTATGTTATGTTATGTTATGTTATGTTATGTTATGTTGTTATGTTATGTTATGTTATGTTATGTTATGTTATGTTATGTTATGTTATGTTATGTTATGTTATGTTATGTTATGTTATGTTATGTTATGTTATGTTATGTTATGTTATGTTATGTTATGTTATGTTATGTTATGTTATGTTATGTTATGTTATGTTATGTTATGTTATGTTATGTTATGTTATGTTATGTTATGTTATGTTATGTTATGTTATGTTATGTTATGTTATGTTATGTTATGTTATGTTAAAGTATATTATGTTATGTTAATGTTAACTCATTCTCTATATCCATACAAAATATCTATCAAACAAATAAAATTAAAATTTTCTTTTGAAAAATGCAACCATTCAATCAGTATTTTCTTATGGCGTTATCATGTTAAACTATCGTCAGTAAACCGACTTTACAGACAACCTCTTTTTTACATATATATGGTTTTTTAGCATTTGTCATACTAGGTCGCTTGGTCGGGAACTCTTTAAACGCCTTTTTCCGTTTCTTTCTCTTTCAAGAAGTTTGTTAATTTCTGCATTACTGTGTGTGTGTATTTTTTCAAAGTGCCTTGTTGTTATTTTTTTGATTTCTTCCTCTGCTCTTGCTATATTAAAAGTCCTGTGGATGTCATCGTTTTTCGTGTACCTGTCAGACATCGTAAAAATTCGAAGGATCTTAGATTGCTGTCGTTGGATTTTTTCTATATGAGTTTTTTTAGCCGTTCCCCCCACCTGTAATCCATATAGCCAGATTGGTTTAATCATAGTTTTGTACACTAACAGCTTGTTCTGTATAGTGAGTCTGGATTTGGAGCAGACTAACCAATGAAGTGGTCGAAGTTTTTCTTTTATTTGTTTGACCTTTTGCTTTATGTGGTGATTCCAATTTAGTTTGGAGTCCAAGTAGTTACAGATATTTAGTAGTTGATTATATTGTAAGAATCGAAAGGAATAGTGAAGGAGTCTAAATACCTAGGGGTAATCATTTATCATGACAACAAAATTTCGGCAGAAATCAGCCACAGAATCCTTATGCCCAACCGCTGCTACGACCCGACCAGGGTTGTCCAGCCAACAATGATGATGATGAGATTTTATTGTACTTTTCTTAATAAATAATTTAAGTTTCGTAAAAGCTGTGCTTATTCCTGAATATTTTTAAAAAATTTAAATATTCAAAACCTAAGTTATTGGTTCTAAACTGATAACAAAAATATAAGAAATTTAGTTGATCCTATAATTTTTTCGAGCAAATTGTTTTTTCATCGCTAGACAACCCTCTTTTGTCTGGCGAGAGCAAAGTTGTTAAAATCGTTTGCATTCGCCTGAGATATGTCCTAAATATTAAGGAATCCATAGCCTTATGCCACCTTCGAATGGCAAATAGTGTTTATGAGCAGACTTTTCATAACACAAATGCACTAGCAGATTTACTACAGACGTTTCAAATCCGCTGCTATGACAACGGGCAAGCTAAGCTCAGACACAATCAGCAATTTCTGCTTGGAAATCCGCTTTTCTTGAAATCTCACGTGCCGGCAACAGCCGTATGACTCGAGTATCGGATGCCAACATTCCAAACAACAGTCGCATACCTCCAAAGCCTCGTCTTTGTCTTTTTACAATTTCCAATAATACCACGTACAAATCTATTATGCAGCTAGTTTTGCTATTTCTCTATTTCCTCTCTACTACCGCTTATGCTTAGTGGTCTCGCATTCTTACTGCTAGAAGTCGACTTAAAGCCTCTTGAATCGATTGAATTTTTGCGATTTTTTTCGATTTTTCATTGACCGACTTTTATTATACGCTAATGTAATTAGTAGCATATACCAAGGCGTTAGGCCAATTTGGCTTCAGTTCTTCGCGAATTCTTGAACTCTTAACAACAAAATTGCGGAATCGGAAAAATGGAAAGTAAAATATCTGGGAAATATTGAAAGCGTTAAAAAGGATATTCACTCAAGGATCAAAAGGGATAACTAGTGAAGGAGCAAAGGATTATTCGAACTAAAGGATATACTGTGTGGATTAGAAGGTGAAAAGACAAATGTGTGAACGGAGAATACAACGTCAATAAAAAGTAAATTTTGTGAAAAAATACAGAGATATATTGAACTGTGTCCTTGTGTTGGTTATTGAAAATACAGTGACTTCAAAAATGTGTGTGTGAAGTATATGAGCAACATTGAAAGGATACTAAAATGTTTTGTTAAGCATTTTCTATTAAGTTTTGAACTAATTTTCATAGCTACGAAATGAATATAAAGGTCCTTCCGCCTCAACCCCTCCTAAAAAGTGAATATAGCTTAAATAAAGGACTTTCTCCTCAGCAGTATTTACCAAAAATTTATGGAGAGCGTTTTATGCTGTTAAAACAACAACGATCTCAATATCCTTTTACAAGTTTATATATTTTCACTACTTCATATTTCCTTATGAATGGAAAGAAACAAACCTTCCCAATGATGTGTGTTCGAAAATTCGCTATTTTGAATTTTGAAAAATCGAAAATTTTTTTTCGTGTTCAGCGGCCCTAAAATCTTCCGAGTAACGACTTTTAAGTTAATCTGACTAATTAAAAAAAAATTGTGAACACATGGCGGATTGTTCTTAATTTTTAAAAAAGAAAAGAAAGAATTTCTTAAACATAAGTTTTCCATCCTTGGAAAATTCTTTAAGGGGTAAGGGGTAGTCAATGCTTTTGTTTTGCTAGTCAGTTATTGCTGTTTGTGTGGAGCCCGTTTCTCCAGAAGTCGCTTGCGGTGATCATCATAAGTCCTTGGAGATTCATCTAATACCAATCGGAGTCTAATTCCAATATGGCGGCCTCAGGAAATATTTTTCAGATTTTGAAGAAAAAACCGACAAATAATTGTTAAAAAAAAATCGAAATTAAAAAAAAATCCTTCGATCAGGCACGCATTTTTTATGTTTTTCAGTATAAATTTTATTGAAATCTACCAAGCGGTTTTTAAGTTACAGTGATCACGAGTTCAAAAAACCTAGTTTTGAGAAAAATGCATTTAAAGTTTTGCGAACGCTCCGGAGCGCCTTTTCTTAATTGTTGAATAACTCGAAAAGCATTTGTCGGATTCACTTCAAATTTTCACACAATATTTTCATTATATTATACTTTAAGAAAATGCAAAAAAATCATATGTTTTAAAAATTATGACTTCCCCTGACCACTTAAATCACAACCTTTTCTGAGTACAAGGGAGCCTCACTTGACGTGGAATGGTCCATAAATAAGTATAAAACAAAAAATCAATACCAGGATATTGCATTTGGTATATTAATTAAGTGATTAGTGCAAACTTATTGATTGCAATGTCCTTGAATGTCCTTGCTGAATAATTTTTTTTTGCAGGATACTTTAATATGCTGGTTTAGTATTCAAAATAGTTGCGTTGGCTTAAATTTTACTCAAGTAATACAAATAAATTATTCTGTGATGTACAGGGTGAACGATACGAAGTGTTACCTATTCAAAACACCAAACCTTTTTTGTGTGAAATTAGCTTTTATTGATTTCAAAGACAAAATTTCTCAAAAATGATCACAATTTTCACATCTATTCACTTTAGCTCGATATGACCACCTTTTGCCTTGATTATAGCCTTCAAACGGTCAAAAAATGAGTTGCATGCTGCACGAATGTGATCTTGAGGTATTTTGGTCCATTCTCGTATAATCGCTTTTTTCAGCGCATCCATACTGGCATATTTTTTAGTCCTCACCTTGCTCTTCAAAATGGACCAGATGGAATAGTCCATCGGATTTGCGTCTGGCGAATTCGAAAGCCATTGTGTGGACGAAATGAAGAGTGGAACATGATTTTGTGACCATTCTTGGTTCACACGAGCTTTATGAGACGGTGGCGAGTCCTGTTGGAACGTCCATGGTCTACGACCGAAGTGAAGCAAAGCAGCTTCTAAAACATTTTCTCGATAATAAGTCGCATTCACTTTGACATCAGGCTCGATAAAACCGAATGGAGAGCGTCCATCAGCGGTCACTGCGGCCCAAACCATTACTTGCGATGGAAAATTGCTTCGAGTGGCCATACGTAGGCTCAAATTCTCGTATGAGCGTTCGGTCAAGCAAACACGATCGTTTTGAGTGTTTATGAACTGTTCAATTGGGAACTTTTTTTTATCAGAAAACACAATGTTAGGAAATTCGCCATGTTCGTGCAAGCGCAACAACTCCTTTACTCTTTCTCACCGAACTTTTTTTGCTGGGGTGAAAGATCGTGTGCTGTTTGGAACTGGTAAGCCTTGGCCTTGTGCTCATTTTACAATATGCGTCGAATGCTGTCTTGCGATATTTTCAGTTCTTTGGCCATTTTTCTTCCACTTCGACGTGGATTTCGTTCAAGTCGAGCCTTGACTTTCCGAATCATTTCTGGCGTTGTTGCGGTTTTTTTGGTCCACCTCCATAGCGTTTTGCACGGCTGGTTGTGATTTTCCAGCCAAATATAACGCAATCACACTATTACGTTTGAATTCCCTCACAGAAAAAAAAAATTCAACAAAACTGAGACGCAAATGCTTTTGATGGCTTATAAACAATATATTGAACTGTGCTTAGAACAATTTTGACGTTGATGTCTTAAGCAGTTTTACAGATACAAGCAGATTCACCCTGAAGAAAAAATAAATAAGCCTGTAAAAGGATATTTAGGCCGTTGTTGTTGATGTTGTTGTAACAGCATGAAACGCTCTCGATCAATTTATGTAAGTGCTGAAGTGAAAATTCCAGATAAAAATCCAGACCGCTCCGCTAACACACACAGAACTGACTGTCGCGCGCAAGAAGATATGGCATTCAGCAGTCTAGCCTGTGGGAAGGATTAGTAAAAGTTACAGTACAAATATTCGTGGACCATTTATGGTAGACAAATATTATAAAAGTAAATGGTGTTTTTAATAAAAAATTTTAACAGCAGTTACACCTTGAAGGCTGATATGTATGTATTATCGAAAACAGTTTGAAATCCTTAAGGGTCATAGACACATTTCCACGGCGTGTAAATTTAAAAAAGTCTTTCGCGTTGTACTCAATATTTGACTCAAACACAAAAAACCCAAAAAATGCTGAATACAAAGGCTAAATAAAGTGCGTCATTTATATTTCCAATATTAGGTTAGATTGGGTTGACCTAACTGGTTGGTTCTTAGTGATACCAGATGGAGTTAGACCCTTACGCTTCTTTGTAGTAGACATCTTGTAATACGTCTGTGACTGTTGCAAATCTAAGTAAACTTTGGAGCTCTATTGGTAGGTAGGTAGGGTAAGGTATTCTAACTTCTCATATTGTAAAGCTCCTAAGCATTTTAATCTGGTTCTAGCTAATGTAAGGCAAGAACATAGAAGGTGTTCAAGAGTTTCGCTCTCTTCCAGTTCATTGCAAAATCTGCAGCTATCGTTGTTCGTAATTCCTATCTTGTATGCGTGCCCCGCTAGCAAATTGTGGCCTGTCAGTATACCTACGATAGTTCTGCTTTTCTTTCTAGACAGCGCTAGTACGAGTCTGGCGTATTTGTCTGCATTCCGTGCACACATGATTTTCGCGGTTTTACTATTCCACCGTTTCATTCATGTCTGCAGCGATGCTATTGTATACCATCGTTTTCTTGTTCGAATTGTATGTAAACAGCGCTTTTGGCAATCTCATCTACAATTTCGTTCCCTGCAATGCCCTTATGTCCGGGTACCCAATAGATATGCAACCGCCTGTCTACGGCTAATCCCTCTATGGCTTCCTTCCTTTTTAGAACATTTTTAGATGAAATTTCATATGAGTTTATTGCTTTTATCACTGCTTGGCTGTCAATGTAAATATTTATTTTGGCTTTGCTTGATGTCTTTGCGAATATATATCCGCAGCCTTTCCTACAGCAAAGGCTTCTGCTTGAAAGATACTACAGTGGTCAGGAAGCTTAAATGGCTGCCTGTTGCCTAGCTCTGCGCAATAGATCCCTGCCCCTACTCCGTCTAACATTTTCGAGCCATCAGTAAAGATATGAAGAGGGTTTGGGTTAGGTTGGTTTCATTCCTTTTTTCCACCCTCTTCTTTTATTATTTTTCGGAATTTCTTCCCCCAATTGCATTTCGGAGTCATATAGTCCATCTGGACCCTGTAACTCGTGCCTATTGAGCTATGTTCGAATGTTTTACAGGTAAATTCGCCTGTCGCGCTGAGTCTTACGGCGGATTTAGCTGCTAGACATTCCGCCGCAACCTCAATCGGTGACAAGTTGAGTATTCTTTCAAGCGCTGCCGTTAGAGTAGTTCTCAATGCACCTGCTGTGTAGGGTGCACCAAGGCGTTGAATACTTTCCATAGGATTTTTATGCGTCGGTTTTCTTAGCGCCACCACACCAGAGCACCGTATAGTAATATTGGCTTTACTATAGCTGAGTAGCACCAATACATTATAGCAGGAGATGGACCCCATGTAACTCCCAGCATCTTTTGAAGTGAAAACTTCTTTAGAATCATTGGGAGTGATTTGAAACTCGATGAAACGAAAAAGCGACACTCTTGGCTACGAAGCGTTATATGCGTACTGCTGCGTACTGCTGAGCCACGCTTGTATAGTGAGTATTGTAGTATGTATACTACACTGCCTATTACTTGCTTTGGTGTTTAGTTCAAGCGTCATACGTATGTATGTTTGTATGTATGCCAGTACGTATGTGTGCGCGCCTGTGTATTACGGAGCCACGGTGAGCGAGAAGGCATTATGTATACATATACTACGAGTCCTACGAATGTTTGTGTGTATGTTAGTACGTCTGTGTAATATACGCGTTACGACGCTCATAATAGCAACCGCGTGTGCTGTATTGCGTCCGTATTTTTATATTCGTAAATATTTTCATTTTTAAATATTTACCGCAATTATGCCGAAAAATAATGCAGAGAAGTGTCGTGAATATCGACAGAAAAAAAATATCAGTCTAACGGTTAGACGCGATAGAAGTGAAACCTTCCGTAAAGCGAATGAGATCAAAAACAGCAATTGACGCGGTATTTCAAAGATATGTTGACAATGACACTCGTATCATTTGTTGAAATTGAAAACATTGAGGATGAATAATAATAAAATGAAGGAAATAAATTATGAACTTTATAGCAATATTATAATGAACCTATAATTATCCCGCTCCTAATGCTGTTTTCGTCTCATTCTCTTTCAGTTTGTTTTACGGAAGGTTTCACTTCTATCGCGTCTAGCCGCTAGACTGGTATTTTTTTTACATGCATATAGTGCGTTACTGGCTTTTTTCTTCCACTCTAATATATTGTACTTCCATAATAGTGTACTATCCAAAATTACTCCAAGATACTTTGTGTAGTTTTTAAGAGTTAGTTCCACGTCGTTTAGCTTCGTGGGTTGCCAATAGGGGATCTTATACCTTCTAGTAAAAAGTATCATATCCGTTTTATCAGCATTTATCCCTAGGCCTGTCGGTGTTGCCCATTCGTGCGCAGTGCTGCGAGTGGATTATTCATTATGTCACTCACGGTGTTTAGGTATTTGCCTGTCACTACTATGGCTATGTCATCTGCATATGCCACTAGTTTCGCTGCCGTACAATCAAATTTCTTTAGTAACTCATTCACTGCGAGTAGCCAGAGAAATGGCGATAGAACACCACCCTGTGACGTACCCTCGCATGCTACTGTAGTGAGTATCTCCTCGTTCCATTCCGCCCTTACTATTCTACAACCTAACCAGTTCTTTATCCATGAATAAACAGCGGGTTCTGTATTCGTTGTATTTAAGCCCCTTAAAATGGCTTTTCTCGACACATTGTTGAATGAACCACTAATGCCCAGAAATACTCCTAAAGCATGTTCCTTGTACTTTAGAGCTTTCTCTATAACTAACACGAGTGAGTGTAACACAGTCCCTGTGGATCTGGCTTTCCAATAATAATTCATCTCGGATATAACGTTACGACCGTCGAAAATAAGAGCCTCCATCAGAGTTGCCAAGACAAAATATACAAAAAAACAAAAATAAATAAATAATTGGTGCTTACACTTCTGTTAGCTGTTTGGCGGAGCTCCTACTCATATTTGTGATGCGCGTTCCACTAATGGAGGGACCTTAAGTTTTACGCCAACTCCGAACGGTAGATATTTTTTATGAGGAGCTTTTTCATGGCAGAAATAAAATCGGGGACTTGCCATTGACAATATGATATGATAGGCAATTCTCTTGGCCCACTACTCAAAATATGCTCCCGATCCGTTTGGAAAGCATCAGACAGCACAAAATCAGAATTCCCAGATTGATGGCGCCGATTACAAATGCATGAATTTTCGAGCTTTACCCACCGCGTGCGTTTCTTTTTTTATTTTATTTTATTATTTTTTTTATTTGGAAAATTTCAACAACAACTAATTCAGAACAGTATAAAAAGGCGTTTTTTACTCCACAAATTATGACGAGTTTTATATCTACAAAGTACGACATGTCAATACCTTTGTAACCTACCAATTTCCATTCAATTTCATATTGCAATACGGACTCTTCGTTTTTATTATCATTTTTATATCAAGAACTTCAGTGCAAATTGTGCGAGGTATGCTCCAATAGCCATGCACTTCGAACTCTATTATGCTGGTTTTCTCTTCCAGAAAATGTGTTGTCCAATTTACTAAACTTAATCTTATTTTCGTATTTTCCTCAAAATATTTTAGTCTACAATATCGCTTAATTTAGTAGGTACCCTTGTAATTAATTGACTTTTCCATTGAAGCAAATGAATAAATGAACCTGTCTTGACGTCCAAGGCGACTCTCATGCAAATCAACTTAAATTAAATAAACTGAATGCCGCACATTTTGACTACCATTCAGTTAATTCCTGGACTCGATGCCTACCCTAGGCATGGAACATATAATATGTAAAATGATCGAAACATTTTTTTTCTATTGACCATCGGCAAACCATGGCAAGCCCTGGAGTACATTTATGCTATGAAAGAGCTTCTAATAATAACCGTTGCCCAGAGAGAGCATAGAGAGCTGCCTTCTTTTGTTGACCAATACGAGAGATAAACCTATGAATTCAATAAGTAGCTTAGCGAAGGAGTAGCCTTAGAAAGGATAGAATAGATTTGTACCCACAGAGGACTCAAAGTTCGAGTTGAAATTCAACGTTTGATAGAGACTTTTTCTACAAGGAACTCTCCCTTAAACTGAAATTTAAGGTTCCAGATTTTGCTAGTGTATTGCAAGCAATATCTTTTTCCATTAACAGCCACGACAAATGAGAGTCTAAGCTTACTGATAATGCATGGACAATTTTGCGGAAACTATCTAACTTTCCTTCCATGATCAATTGAATATTTCGCAATTAAGCTGTTATGGATACGACTTCACGATGACTGATGAATTATCTAGGCAAATTACACTGGATTCGATTTCTATAAATATAAGCACATTTGATTTTGCTGTTTGTTAGTTTTTCTTGCGCAGGTAAGGTAGTTAAGTTAGCATTTTACGAACACCTTGTCATGTAAGTTGTTAACATCCAAGCAGAAATTGTTGTTGAACACAGCGAATCACTAGTACCTGGCGAGCAGATGAGTAAGGCGTAATTTAGAACCAACCGGTAGCGATTTGTGAACCTTGTTGCTGTTTAGCACCTTAGTGGCAATTACGGTTGTATGCGCTGAGAAGGGAGGCAAACTATCGATGGTTACACACAAAACTTTGGTGTTGTTAACGGTCATTGCCATCGACTTCCACCTTTAGCTACAGTTTGACCTTCTTCGTGGATGTAGTGCGGAAAAGCTGGAGATTTCTCGCAGTGAAGAAACGAGAAAACGTTCACTTTGGAACACAGGTCACCGATGCTATTGCCGGACGGCAGCATATGAGACCTGTGAAACTCCCTGTGGTGCTTGGGGATACTTTGACATATAATGTAGATGTTGATAAGCAAAGTGAAAGGACGCCAAATACACATCTTGCTTTATCTTCCTCCGTTTTAAGCTCTGGTCTCGAAAAATTACAGAACATTGCCGATCGCACTGATTGCTCGTGGACCAGCTCTTCTGCCCTGGCGGGAGGGTTGACTGTTGGATAGTGGCTAACTGTATCGAAAATCTTCGACAGTTCCAACGTTACTAGGATAGTTCTCGACCTAAGTGTTTGTGGCGGTGAGTGCTGTAGTGATACTGTGCACTCTGTGTAAGCCATGTTAATGTGTATCTGGGGTCTTGTGTTTCGTGTGGAAGTAGGAGGAAGGAGGATTGGGGAAAGGAGAGTTATCGGATGATATCACTCCCCTTGGTTGGCGGGTTTTCCAAGTTTGAATAGTGGAACCACTCTCCCTGCTTTCCACTGGGCAGGAATTAAAAATTAACCTTAATTACGTTATTTTGTTCTTGCGTAACCATTTTAGTCGCATCCAATTTCCAAAGCACTGAATGTTTTCCCTTTTTTCTGAAGTGTAGCATTTATTATAGCTCTCGCATTTGGCAGGCATTGTCGGTTAGGTACCCATGCGATGAGACTTGGAATGCCTGAAGTCATTTCTGCAGAAGCTGTCTGAAGGATGAGGTGGAATCAGCTCACAACTCTCTCCTCAGCAGCAGTGCTTTCGCCTGGATAATATTCAGATATCTGAGCTTTCACTTTTTTGCTATATCTGCGAATACTGCGAGTTTAAATATCACACACCTGGTGAATTTTATCAGCAGCTTGAAACGACTCATCATCACCATCATTCCTTCGTCTCCGTTGCGGAGCATAGAGCTAAGCCCATTTTCCACTTTGTGCAAGTGTTAAAACATTCTAGGTTCCTATTCGTGTCCGTTTTTTGATGCTAAATGTCGTTACCAGTGGCTTCGGAGACAGTAGGTTGTGCGCCTAAGATTCCATTCCTCGCGGTGGGATTGCCAATTTGAATTTAATTTGCGGAGTAAGCTATTTGTTGGCAACCGCTCGTTACGAGTCAGACGCTGGTTTCAGCCGCTTAAAATAAGCAGACTCTGCTTGGTTTCTAGTTTTGGTCCGCGAGTGGTATTTTATTTCCCACCTGCCCTGCATATCTGCCGAGCTTTCCCCTATCCGCTACGCGGTGACGCGTCCGATGGACTTGAAATCACACGGACTTGAAGCAGTTAACACAATGTTATTTGTCACCGTCTGGTCATTAGGCCTCCAATCCAAAGCCCCTTCTTCCTTCTAGCAGTGTTCGGTTTTTGCTTTCACCCATCTTCTGTATGGCAACACAATGGACGAATTTGATTCTTAGTCGAAGTAAGACTTCGTCCTGGGGCAGCTACTTGTCCTAACCTAACCTAGCCTTACATTTATTTAAATTTCTTTACTTTTTTTTTAAGCATTCGATGTGATTATAATGAAAGACAATCGGAAAATTTTCGGAAAATTAATAAAAACTTTTCCTTTTTGGTGAAGTTTAAAATGTTGCACGTAATGCTACAATTATTTTGTACACAACTTTATAAAGGTCTTTACTTAAAAAACTCAAGAATTTTTTTTTACTTTGCATTATTAAATTTTTTTTTTTCACTTTTTTCTTAAATTTATTTGCTTTTTTTTCTTAAATCTTAATTTTCAGATCCACAAAAATTCTTGGCCAATAGACTTTGACATCAACAATAATTTCATTACGCGATAAACTTCCTCGGCGTGCGTGTTGAAACGGAAAAATGTCACAGCAACGGAAGACCGCTGCTGATGACCCTGAGCAGGGTGATCCCAGCTACAACATCTCCATGGGAGAGGAGTATATGCTAAATGAGATTGAAAAAAATTTCATATTAGCTGCCGAACGTGGTGACATACAGGGTGTTAAGAAGTAAGCAAAAATAAGTAAAAAATAATTTAGAAGTAAGCAGGTGAACAGATGAACGGATAATCAGATAAACCAACCAAATAAATACAAAGTATCTGTATAAATTTATTTATATAACAATGTCCAACAACGTTTTTGAAACAGCTAAGCGACTACATAACTCTGAAATTAATATACATTATGAGTGGAACAATTTTGTAGTACTAAGTTATGGTAAAGCTTGTCTCAGTTTCCTTCACAATGAGTTAAAGTTCCTAAATTTCGATCATTGACAGCTTCATGTTAATAAAAAAATATTATTAAAAAAAAATAAAATGCGAGCCTTTATCGCCCGTAATAGACATTACCTAAACGACATCTTCTTAGCGATAGAAAAAAATGCGTGTTTGGTAGGTCTGTGTAGCAATTAACATAAACAAAACCAAATATCGTCAAGGTATGAGGATCTCTATTGACATCGAAGACTTCAGTTTTGAGAGCCTGTCCAAATTTACATATCTCGTAGGTAACGACAACAGCATGCAGAACTGTACTTATATTATGTATGTGACAGGATAATGGCGGTGAATCGGGATTACTATGCTAACACAAATCACCTGAAATTAAGATCTCTCTCCCTCACGCCTGTGAGAACTCGCTATTTTATAAATCGCTTATTCTACCCGTGTTTACCTGCACCGCCAAAATTTGGAGCATGAATCTTGCAGACGTGGAGCGCAAAATATTGCGTAAAGTATTTGGCCGAATACGCCAAGAAGATGGCAACTACAGAATCAGACACAATAAGGAACTGTTAAGTCTCTGCAATGGCGAATTTGTGGAATAAAAACAATAACTATATCAATAAGTTATTCAATTATATTTTTGCCGTTGCTGTTTACAACCTCTTCCCACCTCTCGACCAATTTGTTGATGCCGTTCCGCTAAAAATCGCCTGGTCTGGTGTCAAAGAAGTTGCAAAGCCAGTTTATAAGAACCTCTTTGTTATAGAAAGTAAGGTCCTTTATATGGTTCGACAGGGAGCGGAAAAGATGGTAATCGGTCGGTGCATGGTCCAGAGAATACGGCGGATGATGAAGGACCTCCCAGAGATCTTGGAGTGTGGTTTTAACGACTTATGCAATATGGGGCCTGGCATTGTTGTGAAGAAGTATGATTTGACCATGCCGATGAGGTCTTTTCAGTCGAACAGCCTCATTCAAGTTGTGTAGCTGGGCAATGTAGAGATCATTGTTGACCGTGGTATTCATTTCGAGCATTTCCCCGTTACACCAAACACATATACTCACTCTCTTTTTTTGCTTCATATTGATATAATGAGTTACAGGTGTTATTTAGAATAGGATTGCGCTATCGAGAGATGATTAACGATTTTTTATGGCCGGAATTGGATGGTATTGATCTGGTGATCACAATTGGCCACCGAGATATTGTGATTTAAAAGTTTGAGACTTTTTTCTTTGGGGTCACGTGAAAGAAAAAGTCTACGCCAACAGTCCAGGGTCGATTCATGAACTCAAAGATGGAATTCGTGAGGCTATCGAGGACATAGGGCAGTCACTTTGCAATTCAGTTATGGAAAATTTCATGAAAAGAACACTGTCCTGAAAGCGTGGTCGTGGTGGTCATTTGCTTGATGTTATTTTCCACTATTAACGGTATTTCCTCTTCATAATGAAATAAACATCCGATCATTTATATTAAAAAATAGCCTTGTTCTTTGAATATCAAAATAACACCTCTTATTTGAAAACCCTTACATGCAGGCACTATTACTCATCTCCCGTGACGATTCGTTACAAAAAGCGCAGTATATTACTATTCTATTGCACCCAATTTTTTGGTAAATCCCTTTGCATGAAGGTGATTGAACATCGTTTTCTGTTCGCAATTCATTTTTTCCGCCGATTCACAACTGGTTTGGCGACCGTTCTCCTTCAAAAGTGATTTGAGACGTTCTTAATCGAATTCAGAAGGCCTTCCGCTGCGATGCGTGCTGTGGACGTCAAAGTCGACATTTTTGAACTTTGCAAACCATTTCCGCGCTGTAGACCTCCCTATGACACCTTCTCCATACACGTTGCAAATGTCCCGACCTCAAACTTATAGAGCAGAATAAATACTTACCTTTTGCCAAACAGCAAACAAATCGATGTAAAATAAAAGAAAATATAAACGCTACGAACTTGTTCCCCAACCTAATAAATTGTAACATTTAAAAACTTCTTCTGGATTACAATAATTTATGCTCAAGACCACATGGCAGACCAAAAACAACTTGGCTGCATAATGTCACCGAGGACCTGAAGAAATTAGGCGTCAAAAACTGGAAGTCTCTAGCGCTGAGTCGTGTTGAATAGAAGAAGATAGCTGAGGCAGCTAAAGCCTGCCTCGGGCTGCAACGCTAATAGATGATGATAGTAGATATTAGAATTTCAAGAGAATAATTTTTCCAACCATGCTTTTTAGAGGTCAAGCGAACACTTTTTTCAGAAAAAAAAAAACAAAAAGCTTTTTTGAGTAGTAAAATGTTTTAGGAAAATATTTGTAAGAAAAGGTCGGTCGGCTTTCTGGAAAACTCAAAAGCCATTTAATTGTAATTAAGATGCGTACTCGCCTATCCAAAAAGAGTATCACTTTCTATTATTTATTTTTTATTTTCTTTATTATTACAAAGAGTATTATTTTGAAACAAAATTTCAAGTTAAAATTTGTTGTTCATCCGTCTAACATTGAAAATATGTAAACAAAAATGTAAAAATATACTCTACCATAACTTTGTTCAACCAATTTGGGCTACTCACAATTCATGTCGATTGTTTTCCTGTTCCAATCAAATAATATAACAAACTTGTTCTTCAGTGTAATTTGCTGCTCAATTTTTTACATTTCCAGAATTATCGAAGACAATAAGGGTCAACCAGATAAATTTAATATAAATTGCGTCGATCCGCTTAATCGCTCCGCACTCATTTCCGCCATTGAGAATGAGAACTTCGATTTAATTATTGTGTTGCTGGAGTGTGGCATTGAAGTGGGCGATTCATTGTTGCATGCCATATCGGAGGAATATGTCGAAGCGGTGGAGGAGCTACTGCAATGGGAGGAATCTCACCACAAAGAAGGACAACCTTATGTAAGTATGCGGCATCTACGTATACCTTGTGCCAAACCTACCCGTTCTATACTACCAGTTTCCTTTGAGCCTAAAGTCGTTCACTTCTATGGTTTCTTCAATACTAGTAACTCTGCTAGGTATTCTTAAAATGGTGATGTTTTACGAACTGGCGGTTATCAAACGCATACAATAGTAATATTTATACCAACTAATGAACTAGTCCATATTGGGCAAAAAGCTGCAAATGATTGAGCTCATGACTATTACTTTATATTCGTTTTCACGACATTGTAAGCACGACCGCAAAAAAACACTACTCAATCTTAGAAGACAAGATATGGGAAATACGATAAGGGTACAAACAGGGCATAATCTAATCGGGAGGCATGCACATAGACTGGGGGTACCACATAATAACTTTCATCGAAGCTGTCAAGATATTGAAGAAAAGCAAACACCACCTGTGTATATACATTGCTCTATACCGAAAAAGGCCTTCCACGTTCGGATTCCCATTGACAGCATTGAAGTGGTCCCTCAAATAAGGTTGCTGAAATTAAGGAAATTCGATAAATCCACAGGTGGGTTCAAAAAGATTCAGGAGTGTAAACGACGAGCTTCAGTGGTGCAACAATGAGCCTATTCAGGCCTAAGTGTATCGAATTACGGCCACTCAACCTAACGTAACCCAACCTAACGTCATTTTTTTTACTCTTAGCATTTGAAGCATTTTTGTTTAAAGCCTTTTGTTATAGTATTTTTAGTATAGAAAACTAATTGTTTTGCAAGCACATCCAAGTAGAAATTTTGCAACTAGTGCAATTCTAGGCACTTTCGAACTAGTATAACTTCTTCCATTCAATCGCAGTACATGAACTGAACTTTTTGCTGCTTAGGTCAGATTTTCTTTGTAGTGTACAGGGTTTGACTGAAAAGTTTTGAGCCTTCCCGCGCAGAGCGTCTGGCAAGCGATCAACTGAATCGGCTGGTGGGGCAAAATGATCGTTGGACCTTCCCCTTTCACTACAAACCGGTCCGAGTTCGCTGGCAACAGCGGTGCAGTCAACATCGCTCCGCGCGTGAAAGCTGTTTTAAAAGTGTGCTAGGATTTTGCATGGCGAAAATGCAGCGATCGTTGGAGCAACGTTACTTGATCAAATTTTGCGTAAAGCTAAACAAAACAAGTACCTAAACCATTGGGCTACTCAAGGAGGCTTAAGGGGACCAATCTCTGTCCAGTGCCCAGGTAAAACGGTGGCACAAGTCGCCACGACCCAAGAAGGCGCGCATGTCGAAATCCAAGGTCAAAAACATGCTGATCATCTTCTTCGACTCTCGAGGCATCGTCCACAAGGAGTTTGTACCTCCGGCGGCATTTTACAAAGAAGTGCTCCTTCGGCTGAAAAACCGCGTCGCCCGGGTTCGGCCCGACTTCGTCAACAGTTGGACCCTTCATCACGACAATGCGCCGGCGCACACCGCCTTCCCCTGCACCTCTGCATTGACCAAGATGGGGGTTCCGGTGCTTCCCCACCCTCCCTACAGCCCAGACCTGTCCCCTCCGGACTTCGTCTTGTTCCCGCGCTTGAAAAGAAAGCTGAAGGAGAGTCGAACATCGAGGCGATCCAAAAACGGTGACAGCCGAATTGAACGCGACTCCGGCGGATGAGTTTGAAGCATGTTTCCTGCAGAGGAAGGACCGCTACCAGCGGTGTATTGACGCTCAAGGGTCCTATTTTGAAGAATATTAGTTGCATAAGCCAAAAGGTTTAATAAAACTGCTTAAAAAAATAAGGCTCATTACTTTTCAATCAAACCCTGTATACATACACTAGGGATATCAGTCCCGGACACCCCCCATATATCCGAAAATATTGGGATTATTTGATATTAATCCCGGGTTTTTTAGGATCTGTAATTTCCTACAGAAATGGCTTTAGATAAGAAATATATCAATAAGACTATGGAACATGCACGAAGGGTGGCCAGCCTTTGCATCTGCGGAGCTCTTAGGACTACACCTTCATAGGTACTAAAATACTGCGCTCTACTTCTGGAAGGATGGGCTTTGCTAACACTCAGCGAGCGCAGGGCAAGTACACGAACATGTAAGGCCGTTAAATCCTTCTGGCCACGTTTGGATCGGAGACGTTCGAGGGATATTCTGAGGATTACAAAATCTCAGCTCTCAAATTTTGTGGGCATCTTCACAGGGGCATGCATGCCATGAGACTCGGAATTAGTTCGAGTCTTTTTTGCGTTAGCTGTATGGAGGATGAGGTGGAATCATCTCAGCACCTCCTCCTCAGCTACCCCGCCCTCGCGGGACTGAGACTTAAGCATCTTGGTTCTTTTGTGCACCTGCTGATATAACAAGTCTTGATATCAAAACTCGGATGAATTTCATCAAAAGCATAAAGCGGCTAACACAGACGCAAATTAGTCAGAGCTTATAGTCCACAAATACTCAACAATTTTGAGGGATAAGCTCCATCTTAAACCTACAGTTTTTCATGACTACAGCGCCGTAACAGCCTTCTTTACTCTGTCCTGAATATTCAGCTTCCATGAAATTGTCCTGTCAAGGGTTAAACCAGCGTAGCCTACCTTTGCACCGGTCGGCAGAACAGTTCCGTTGAGTGTCGGAAGCCGAAGGTCGGAAAATTTATATTTCCTTGTAAACAACAGTTGTTCCGTCTTCACCGCATTGAGGCTTAAGCCACACGTTTTGGCCCAGGTGTCTTTGTGTTTTCGAGTTAAGTTGTTGGAAAATAATGAGTACCCAAATTCAGAGACTACTCACGGGATCTCGGAATTGCAATAACTGAGTCAGGAAAATATCGGTATCGTAAAAATCGAATAAATTGACATCCCCAGCGCACACCCACTCATACACACACGCACGCCCGCTCACCAACGTAAAACAGTTTTAGTGAATTTTTATGTTGGTCGAAATTTTTTGCAAATATTTTCATACTTTTGTAATTCCTACATAGAATTAATTCATATATAATTTTAAATTTTTCCCATTGCAGAGCTGGGAGGCTGTTGACCGAAATAAGTCGACATTTACGCCGGATATCACGCCATTAATATTGGCAGCTCATCGCAACAATTACGAGATACTTAAAATCTTATTGGATCGGGGTGCAACGCTGCCCATGCCGCATGACGTGAAGTGAGTAAAGCTAATCACACGCATGCACACATACATACACACACCAACATAGAAAATAGTATATTAGCATTACACAACCCAGGTAGGTATACCTGTAATCCGCTGGAGCTTAGCAGTTGTCAATAATCAAGGGGTTAGTTCGCACCTCCGTTAGAACTTGGTTTTTTTTTTTTTTGTTTTTTGTGCAACTGCCGCTATTGACCCATTTTGACGTAACGCATAAGCCAGACCGCCTTTTCGAGCAACCACTTTCGAGAGCACACGCCCAAGCACACACGCCTCCCATAATTATACATGCACACCTACATATACATGCATACGCACACACAAACTAGTACACGCATACTCACATCGAAACAGGTTCATCAAATGTCGAATGACAGTAGTTGTTAGTTTTTGCTATTGTTGCTGCCATTGCTCACAATTCCTATAGCCGAAATTGCTCGCTTTTGGCACGTTTCCTTATTTGCGCTGTCCCTGCACTCAAGCACCGCACCCGTCGCACAGCCCACCATTAGTAGGCGAATACTTACGTGATTTTCAACGAATTTGCATTATTTTTGCAATACTGTAGATGTTATTGCCGTCATCTGTTTCGTGTTGCATGCCACATAACATGATGTTGAAATAGTGCGAATTTATGTGGGCTACCACAATTGATGGTTACTGCTTACCTATATTAGCGTTGAGTATTCCACAGCGCACCTCTTTAACGCAACTCGCATCGTAAACAGTAAAGGTGAGCGCTGCATGCGCTGGTGTGCATATCTCATCGATGCATCTATGTGCATATCTATATGTACTATATGTTTGTTTTGTATATAGGTATATATACCTGTATATACTTGTGCGTGTCTATGTTGAGAATCTCACCAGAGATCTGTCCAAAATTACACAAATTTGATTAGGTCAGCTGTTATGCCTTCTAAACTCGCACTTATGCCCTGATAATTTTAATGGTACCTGTGGAGTTTCAATGTGAAATAAATACTTAATTGAATACTATTTTATATCATATTGAATTATTTATTGGGTATGGGAGTAAGTTTCCGTCCTCTCTTAGCCAAAGCTACGAATTATTTAAAAAATTAAATTAATAATTATGTGAAGTACATAGGTGCCATTGGAAGCTACAATTTTACTCCATCTTTCAGGTAGCATACGAATTCCTCTGACGAAAAATTCGAGTTTTTTTGACTTGATCCATTCATTCAGCCCAGTTTGCGATGCTCTCGTAACAGGTGAACCGCTCTCCAACAGGGGCTGACTGCATTGATCGGAACAGATGGTAATCCGAACGTGCAATGTCTGGGGAATACGGTGGGTGAGGCAAGAGCTTTAAATATTTCTGGATCGATTTAGCAGCGTTTGGCCTGGCGTTGTCATGCAGCAAAATCAGTTTGTCATGTCTACCGTCCCATTCCCGCCGCTTTTCTTTGAGAGCTCGTTTCAAACGCATTAGCTGCAGTCGGCAATGATCGCCAGTGATGGCTTAAAAGAGTTTAAGCAGTTCATAACCGATGACACCTTGCTCATCTCACCAGATGCACAACATAACCTTTGAAGCATGAACATTTTTTTTTTCATGTCGCTGTCGTTGGACCTGGTTGGTTTTCAAGAACTCAACTTATAAAATTTGGCTGCAAATAAAATGTTTCAATTTTTAAAAATACAAAAAAAATAAAGTTATTGAGAAAATATACTACAGCGTACTTTACTGCTAGAATTCAATTACCCATATTATTATATTATGAGTAGGCCACTGCGCACTGCGACCAAAAGAGATCTATTGTGCAAAGCATGCTGAAGTATTTTCTAAAGGGTTTCTAAAAATTTTAACCCATTCTGGGTTTTATTGTTCCATAATTTATATGGAAACACAGCAGTACCAACAAGGTACCGTTTTCAGTTCGAATTTCACAGAATCGGCAGATGATGGTCTCAAAGAGACCATTTTAAGAAAACTTGCCTTAAGTGATATCAGTTAAGTCTCAAGCTACAGTGATCTGTAAAGTAACCAGATAGAAGTCTTAAGTCCGGCGTTAGCAACTGTTTCGCTTGTCGCTTACCGATAGAAATTCACCAGTATTCAACGAATTTCTTCTCCTCCCACCTCCTGAGTAGTTCATGGATGTCGCCCTTTGTAAGACCACAGAAAGATTCAAGTCTAATTAGAAGCTTTAGCTAAATGGTTGGCTGTTTAATTTTCCTCATGTCCTTCGTGTGCAGACACACAGCCTAATAATAATGTTTTGGAGGTGCCTCCGTACTCCCGCACAATAGTCAGCGCATTATTTGCATTGTGGTTGCTAAAACAAGCAAAAAACAAAGAGAAAGACATTAGTGGCGCCAACAAGAGTAAGTCCTCAACCATCTCAACCAAATTTAGCGAAGTCCTCAACCATCTGTGCGATCCTTCTGGTAGAAAAATGTGAAACACAGATGCCGCTCCAAGCAGTAAAGAAGGCGTTGTTCCTATGCAACGACAGATGGGTATTCCCACTGTTTAGGGCTGGTAACGGTAGGCTAATCACCTACCATGTCAGACATCAAATAGATTAACGAAACCAACACAAGACAAAAGTCATGTCGAGGCCCTATGCTCACGAGAGGAGGGAACAAGGAGCAAAAAAATTTCAAGGGCATGTATTTCTGCCTGGAAAATTGTTACATAAGAGCCCGATTTGCAGTCAACCTTTTGAATTTAGGCCAAATGAATTCCGCCCCTCTTCCACCATCATCTAATTTTGATCCATCACTATAACCAATACACTTATGCACTACATTAAATAAATGCAGCTCTAGGACTTATTGTAAAATGTTTACAGTTTATTTGTTTACTTTTTACTCATTAAATTTTAAATTTATTTTTATTTTCTTTCTCTTACAAACTACAACTTTTAGGCAAATTTAAAAATAAAATCAATAAATTTTCAAAAAAAATTCAAACTTTTAATCAGAATTAGGTAAAAAAGTCCGAGTATGCAGTTTTATAGCCAACTGAATTTTGATATTAAAAAAAAAGTTTGAACTACTCGAAAATTACGTTTATTTTTTAATTTTATTTTGCCTGTGGTGCTATGCATTTTTTTCCTCATAAATTTAACCAATAAAACCAATGGTAACATACGGAGTGGTCGCTTGAGCATCGAGAGCCACTCCCTCTATAGTGCGGGCAGCACTAACTAAGCTTCAGCGCTCATCATGCGTGTGCATCGCAGGGGCGATGCGAACCTGCCCTACAGCTGCGATGGAGGTGATGCTTGAGCTGACACCGCTTCATGTAGTTGTTCAGCAATCAGCCAAGCGTACCCTGCTGAATTTTACCAGGGAAGGCTTCGGGAGAAAAAAAGTGATGTCATCTAAAAACATTGAATTCCTGAGACTGTAGCTCCCACTGACCCAGAGACGATATCACTGAAGGCATCAAATTCCAAAAGATTTCAGAATTAAACTGAACTTGAAGTTAAACTGGAATAGCTTTCACTTTAAATGAAACTCCAGGAGTGTACCCCGCTCTGGTACACAGATGGCTCAAAGACACCAGAAGACATAGGCGTTGAAATATACGGTCCCATAATTAAGCGTTTTGTGCCGAGGGGTGATTTTCCAAGCATCTTCCAAGCGAGTATGCAGGCCATCTGTCTATGTCCAGATATAAACTTAGACAGAAATTTCCGGAATGAGCTAATTAACATTCTAAGCAACAGTGCGGTGGCACTCAAGGCTGTATCGTTCTGTAAAATTAAGCCTTCACTGGTCCATATTTGTAAGAGGTAGAGGGTTAAGTTAGATTAGATTAAATGTTTATCCGTAGGGAGGACCCACTTGGGCGAAAAAATCATATGCTTCCCTTGTGATACTATTGCAAAGGAAAATGGAGGAAAAGAACAGGACGGAAAGGACAAGTCGTGGTATGGATAACGACCAAAGAGTTACTGACTGATGTTTATGTTAATCGCTTCATACTACTGATGAAGTTCGTTTGATGGCAGACCTTCTATATCAACAAGCGCGACAAAGAAATGAAAGCCAATATGCTTACAGGGACTCGAAGTATTGTCGAGACTGTATTTCTAAGTCCCAAAAAAGGAATATCTGACAAGCTACTCTCACTAAGCGGAGTAGATCTGCGTCTTTTAACAGGATATCTTACAGGTCACGGCAGCCTGAGGTATCATCTAAATAATATTGGTCTGTCTGAGACCACTGTCTGCCACTTTTGCGAAATAGACATAGAAAGCTCAGAACATGTACTTTGTGAATGTCCTGCGTTGGTTCGACAGAGACTTTATCACCGTGGCGGTATCGTAGTATCTCCATGCAATCTTTGGAACAACAAACCTAAAATTGTGCTAAAATTTTTAAAAAGCCTAAAACTCTAGGGTTACAAAAATAGGCCTTTCACAATAGATCAGCTCTGGTGGGAGTGCGTAATGGCCTTCTAATAATATTATTATTGTCGACACTCACGGTATGCAGGCCTCGTCAACAATACCGGATAAGAATACCTACAAAATTCGAGACCTGAAGCTTTATTAAACCGAGAAGCTCCCTCGAACGCCTCTGAATTGCCTGTAACCGAAATGATCACGCAGCCTTGCAAGATTTTATACTTGCCTAGTATTTGCTGAACCCCTTTCCAGGGACAGATCACTGGCGGTCAAGGGAACCCAAATTCTCTCACTTTGCACGGAAAGTACCTCACATATGTCGGGCCTAGCTAGCTCATTCGTCTAGTGGTTTCCTCCAATATCACTATGAACAGATACCCAGTTGAACCTACCATAGAAGAGTTCGGATGTCAAAGAAAGAGAAGCCATGCATATCTCGACCACTTTCGAGGACACCATTATCGAGCCTATGACCGTAATTGCCGCTTCGCTAACGGAGTACATATTTACTTCTGTGATGGAGATAGAGATTTATATATAGATTAGTGCTTACACCCTTTTTGGATCTTTGGCCGAGCTGTTCTTCCTATTTGTGATGTGTGTCTTGATGTTGTCCCACAAAATGGAGGAACCGTTCCGCACGACAGATATTTTCTATGAGGAACGACCGCTATTAGAAACACTTTTACTTTATTTTGGTGTTTCATGGAGATTTGGGCCCACGCGCTACCGAATGGTAAGCACGCACCAACCCATTTGACTCCGGCGGCTGCCGTAGACGTTTGTTATATTAAAAAAATTATCTTCGCAGCATTCCGCGTAAAACTCTTATATTTATTTGATTCCTCAGCTTTAAGTGTCTTGCGATTTTATGTGCCTTTTCAGCCCTAAGAGTAATGAAATAACCGTTTAAAAGTTTTAACCATAGGTCTACACACTTCGCAAACCGAAATCAGACAAAATTAAGAATACTTATTCGCTACACCTAGTCAAAATCTGTATTACTTACAACTTTCCTTCCACAGATGCGGTTGCGATGAGTGTGTCACCTCCCAAGAAACCGACTCACTGCGGCACTCCCAATCGCGCATCAACGCCTACCGCGCGCTCTCCGCCAGCTCACTGATAGCGCTCAGCTCGCGCGATCCCGTCTTGACGGCCTTTGAACTCTCATGGGAATTGAAGCGATTGCAGGCGATGGAATCGGAATTCAGAGCGGAATATACGGTAAAGGATGCATGAAATATAATAAATTTTATGAGGAGCGAGAGAGAGAAAAAAAGTAAAGAAATGAAATGCAAAAAACAAAAAAAACTAGAAAAGGCATCATTACAAAGCAAATAGCTAAAAAACAAAAAGGCAATCCAAAAATAAGATTACCACTAATGCGCACTAAGGTTGACAAAATGGGAAGGCTTTGACTATTGTTTGATTTGTTTAGACGCTTTTTACGAACCTACACACACACACACACGCATGCTGATATTTGTATTTGTAGTATTATTTGTACATGGAAAATGTGTGGGTATACAAATGTGCGCCGTTTTTTTTATTTTTGTACTTTTTCATCCATAGGAAATGCGTGTAGGCGTGCAAGAATTTGTCTCATCATTATTGGATCACGCGCGCACTTCAACCGAACTAGAGGTAATGCTTAACTTCAATCACGAGCCAACAACTGACATTTGGATGCCGGGGCAGCGACAAACTTTGGAGCGCCTAAAATTGGCCATACGCTACAAACAGAAGGCGGTAAGTGTGTGTGTGTTTGTGCGTATGCTATATCAATGCACTCCGAGTTGGTTATGCATCTGTTTTCGGTAAATAAATTAAATTTGCACTTTTCTTGTTCTTCTTTTCTTCCTTCTTCTCTCGCTTCTTCAACTTGTCTCCCCCAACTTCAACCACCATAGTTTGTGGCACATCCGAATGTGCAACAGCTGCTGGCGGCCATTTGGTATGAGGGATTGCCAGGTTTTAGGCGCAAACAAGCCTCTCAACAGATCATGGACGTAGTGAAATTGGGCACTATGTTTCCCATTAACAGTATGAACTATCTGCTGGCGCCGGACTCTGATGCAGGCAAATTCATGCGGAAGCCATTTGTGAAATTTATATCGCACTCCTGTTCGTATATGTTCTTTTTGAGTAAGTCCGAAGGGGTGTAGTTTTTGAAGCGCAAATGTGGCGAATTAATATATTTGTGGTTATTAAATGTGTCGTTTTTCAGTGCTTTTGGGTGCAGCTTCATTGCGTGTGGTTGATCTCGCCTTCGAGCTTTTGGCATTTCCTTGGATGTTGGCCATGTTGGAAGATTGGCGTAAGCACGAGCGCGGTTCGCTGCCGGGACCCATTGAATTGGGCATCATCACCTATATTGCCAGTAAAACGAGAATAAAACATAAACTTTGTATAAATGCTAATTTTGGTCAAACTATTTTCACTACTTCAAGGTTTGGTCTTTGGCGAACTGAAAACACTTTATTCCGATGGCTTGTTCGAGTATATTATGGACCTTTGGAATATTGTCGACTTCGTATCGAATATGTTCTATGTTACGTGGATACTCTGTAGAGCCACTGCTTGGATTATAGTGCATGTTAGTACAGAATTTCATTATTTTTTGAGTCATTTTCTTGCTTGGCGTTTTGAAAGGATTTGCTATTGAATTACACAAATTGCTTTTTAATTTGCACTCAACACTCATTTAGATGATCACTTTACCGCCATCATTCAGCGCACAATTAATCATCCAATTTTGTGTTTGAATAATTTTTTTTGTCGCTCAGCATCGAGTAAATGATTCTGATGACAAACCTCTAACTTATGCAAGGGCCTAAAGATTTTCACTAGGAATTTTCAAAATGTAGCTATTTGGCAAATCTGAAGAAATGTTATGCTAAGAGTGAACTATTAAACCTTGTTTTTATGAGTTTTCAAACCCCTTCATATCGAAAAAGCAATACAATGTATGGTTTTCGGTCCATGGGGTGACTTCATCCAACAAAATTAATTTAAAAATTCTGGTTATCATCACATGTGGGCAAAAAGTAAGGTGAATTTGGTTGTAAAATGAAAAATCTTTATTTATTCTTGTAAATCAAATTCATACCCTTCAAAATAATCCCCTCACGATGAAATACACCTATGCCAACGATTTTTCCAATCCCCGAAACATGCCAAATAGTCCATTTCCGGTATAGCCATCAGCACCTTCTTCGATTCAGCTTTTATCTCCTCAATCGACTCGAAACGCGTTCCCCGGAGTGGTCTCTTGAGTTTTGGGAATAGCCAGAAGTCACACGGAGCCAAATCAGGCGAATACGGTGGTTGCGGAACGATATGCGTGGAATTTTTGGCGAAATGGTCACAAAGAACGAGTGCAGTGTGAGACGGTGCATTATCGTGATGCAAAAACCAAGAGTTGTTGGCCCATAATTCTGGTCTTTTTAGACGAATTGCTTCACGTAAACGACGCATAACGCTCAAATAATATTCCTTATTAACATGAAGGAAGGAGTTCGTAGTGCACCACACCACGAAAATCGAAAAAAACTGTCATCATGACCTTTATTTTTGAACGACTTTAACGTGCTCTTTTCGGTCTGGCCTCGCCTTTAGCACGATATTCGCTTGATTGGTCGGTTGTTTCAGGGTCGTAAGCATAAATCCAAGTCTCATCTCCCGTAATGATGCATTTGAGTTTGTCCTGATAGTCTGAAAGCATTGTTTCACACACATCAACGCGACGACTTTTTCCCAAGAAATTGAGAGTTTTCGGTACCAAACGAGATTTGACTTTTCGTAGGCCCAATTGGTCTTTCAAAATGGTTTTCATAGATCCTTCTGATATTCCGATCATATCAGTAAGGTCTTTAACAGGCAACCGACAATTTTTGAGCACTAACTCCTTCACTTTATTGACGTGTTGGTCATCTGTTCACGTCGATGGTCGTCCGGAGCGCTCTAAGTCATCAACACATTCTCGACCCTCTTTGAAGTCTTTGCACCACTTATAAACATTTTTCTGCGACATGGTCGAATCACCAAATACCTTCTGCAACATGCTGAATGTTTCCGCAGCCGAAATTTCATTCCGCAAAGAAAATTTTATGGTACTTCTCTCACCTTACTTTTTGCCCACAGTAGTATGTAAAAATCGCACAACGCTGTGAAACACGGTGAGGAAACAAATAAATTTTTTGTATTTTCTAGGAAAAAATTTCATATGAGCACGAAACTAAAGTAATTCTGTATACTCAGTTTTTCATTTTCTCATAAATAATTTTTTTTATTTTACTTATGTATATCCTTGACAAGACTCTTCCATCGAAAAAGGTTCTGGGTTGTTGTCTTTGGGCCGTCCCATGTGATGTCAGCATCTGCTAGTTCGCGCAACATCGACCTTCTCTAAGTGTTTTTTGGTCGACCGCGAACTCTGCTACCTTTCGTGTTCCAATCCAGTACCAATCTGGTGATGCTATCTGGTGGTTTTCTCAGTGTGTAACCTATTCATCGCTACTTTCTGCGTTTGATTTGTCTAAGGATGGGTCCCTCGTTTGCTAATCTCCACAGTGCATCGTTACTGATGTTCTTTGGCCAGAATATTCTGCAGATGAAGCCGCGGCTTTTGTTGATGAAGGATTGTAGTCTCTGTGCGATGGTGTTAGAGACCAGCCATGTTTCGCTTCCATACAACAATACTGACTCCACACATGAGCTGAATAATCGCAGTATAGTGCGCCTGGAGATTTGGGAACTCGCTCATTCTTGAAGTCAATGAGCAGCTTTAAAGCGAGCAGCCCCACTCAATTAATTGCTCTACAATGATGCGAAAGAGTGTGAGAGCGAAATTCAGCTTTATCGCTCCTTAAGAAGCGTTTGTTAAATTTGAGTCTGCCTTGTATCATCGTGGCTAGAATTATGTAGGTGGCGTTTGGCAGGGCTATTCCTCGCCAGTTAGCGCAGTCACGCAAATTGCCTTTGTAGGGCAGCTTCACGATGATGCCTTTTGTTCAGGACGAAGACAGCTTGTCATTGTTCCAGATGGCGATGATGGGGGGATGCAGAATTTCCGCTGATATTTGCGGGTTGGCGATCAGTAGTTCTGGCTGTATGCCATCTCTACCGTTGGTTTTGTTGAGCTTATGTTACCTGATCCCTGATCTGCGCTAAACAAAGACAAGATATTGTTGCTATTTTGCTGCTGGTTGTTGTGCTGCCCACTTCGAAGTTAGATTCACTGTTATGAGCGATGTTGCTGATTGCTTCAAATTTTGTATAGGACTTTGAAATTTCAAAGAACCAAAATATATTTTTTTCAAAACAATTCATTCATATTAGCATTATTTTCATTTATTTATTTCCTCTATTCCAGCGCGATTTGTGGTATCGCGGCATCGATCCATACTTTCCACGTGAACACTGGCATCCCTTTGATCCGATGTTGCTTTCTGAGGGCGCTTTTGCTGCCGGCATGGTCTTCTCGTATCTGAAGTTGGTGCACATTTTCTCCATCAATCCACATTTGGGACCATTGCAAGTTTCTTTGGGCCGAATGATAATCGATATCATAAAATTCTTCTTCATCTACACTTTGGTATTGTTTGCTTTCGGTTGTGGACTCAACCAACTGCTGTGGTACTATGCTGAATTGGAGAAGAACAAATGCTACCATTTGCATCCGGATGTGGCAGACTTCGATGACCAAGAAAAAGCCTGTACTATTTGGCGACGATTTTCGAAGTAAGAGCGCGAAAAAGTTAAATATTTTAGCAAATAATAAATTTCTAAATAATGACAATGCTTTTCAAATTGACTGCTTTTTAAATACAATGAAAATCTGCAAACTTAAATACCAAACTTTTTTTCAGTCTCTTCGAAACCTCACAGTCACTCTTTTGGGCTTCCTTCGGCTTAGTCGATTTGGTGTCATTCGATTTGGCTGGCATCAAGAGCTTCACCCGCTTCTGGGCATTACTCATGTTCGGCTCATACTCGGTGATCAACATCATTGTGCTCCTCAACATGCTCATCGCTATGATGTCCAATTCATATCAAATTATTTCGGAACGCGCCGATGTGGAATGGAAATTCGCACGCTCTCAGCTATGGATGAGCTATTTCGAGGATGGTGGCACTGTGCCGCCTCCATTCAATATAATGCCATCGGTTAAGCTATTGCGCAAGACACTGGGCAAGGAGGGTCCAAAGCGCACCAAGAGTTTTATGGTAAGTAAAATAAAGGGCTAAAAATATTTTTATATAAAAATTTTAATTGGGAATGAATGTCAGAGATCCGTCCGAGAGAAAACCCGTCCTGGTTTTTGGTTGTATGTTCTCGTGTATAAACTTCGAATGTTAGAAAGTTTGATCTCTTTACGGTTGAAAACTTCACATATGTATATTGGTTCGAAGCGGACTCTTCTCAACCCATATCTTCTCAAAGAGAATTAATTTGCGTAAGATAGTTAGAAATAAGGACCCGAATAATGTATGGAATAATTGATGGAAAGTTTGATAAAGCAGTTTTCTACGAAAAACTCATCATTCAACATTGATTCAAATATGATAGATTACCAGGTTTGGTATTTAGCTATGGTGAACAAAAAATTGTGAGAGGAACTTTGGCTGCCACGTCACTTGGGAGATTCTCTAGCTGAGTTCTTACTATTATTTCACATGTATACCATAAGTATTCACATACTCGTCCAATCAGTCACTGTTCAGATGGCAACGAAACAACTTGAATGAAGAGTGAGTTGATTTTCTTTCATACATCACTAACTCAATCGCAATTTTTACGTCCACAAACCGCTTCGTAGCCCAAATGACGTCAGCCCATCAGCTGATTCTGTCAAACTCGGCCTGAGCTGAATAACGGTATGTTACGGAGCATACATATAACAATCTTTTGGCCATATCATTTGTTTGAGCTTCCAAATAAGTGTAATATTTTACAAGTATAAGTGGACGGCCTCGCAGAAGCAGTCAGTTGAGTGTTGCTTAGTGTAGTTGATAGGTAAGTGCACTTAAAGTACCACTCTGGCACCCCCCAAGTAGTACTAAAGCGGTGATTTAATACCATTTTGAGACCTCCAACAGGCAGATATCTACAGCCAGCCAGAGCTGTTGATGTAATAGGCAAAATTGATGGGGTTTAGGTGAACGCACTGCCCCAAGCTGTCGGGAGCGCCCAGACGATTAAGGTCACTGGGCGCTCATTTCTTCGACAGCCTGGGGCAGTACGCCCAGTGACCTTCATTGCCTGATGCCAAGTCTGGTCATTTACAGAAAAAGTTCGCAACACTCTCCTCCTCTGAAAGGTCCTCACAGCATTCGCAATAGGATAGGGATTAAATGGTAAACCTAGCATTCCTGCGTGTGTGCCGATCGTCCAATGACCGGTAAATACAGTTTCGATTTTAGAAATTGAATGGCGAGGAGTACCCAGGACTATCCGCGTCCTGCCTCCACTGTACTGGAGCCAAAGGAATTTCAAAATAGGGCATGAAAGTATAAAGCTCCATCTTTTCTGAGCTTCAGAGCTCTGCTTTCCTAACAAATAAGTTGGTCAATTCCCTTTTAACAACAGTCAGGAGGATATCGATGAACGTGTAGGAGGTTTCAGTCCCTTTCCTGACAAACTCATCGGCAATTTCATTTCCCTTTATATTTCTATGCCCTGGAACGCAAATCAGAGAAATTTTACCTGCTCAAGGAAGAGATTTTATATCTCCCTTACAGGAGTTAACTAGTTTGGGTCCGCAGGCTGGTGGCGTCACAGCTTTGATTGAGGCTTGACTATCGGAAAAAATGTTAATATCGCCGTCGTTTCCACGTTTCCTAAAGATTTTTCATGCCTGTAGGATCGAAAAGTCTTCTGCCTGACAAACACTAGCAGTATTCAGCAATTTTAAAAAATAGATAAGTTGAATGATTTAAAGAAAACCTCTGCTCCCACTCCCGATTCCCTTGAAACTGACAGTGAAGACAGGGGTACCAGCATCTGTACAGATTTCCCCATCATTCCTATCCTGCCTACTTGGAAAGATTGCCCTGGCACTCTAGTTTGCGGATAGAGAGACTTGTACGAAATTCAGAGAATTCAGAGAAATGCGGTGTTAGCTACCAAAGAATGCTACTATGCCCCTTGAGAGATTACCTCTAGATGACAATCTCCTTTAACCTAGTTGCACTTTGAAATTGGATGGAAAAAACGCGAAAGTCGATGCGAAGTAAGTGCAAAAAACGACATTAAGGACAGCACTGGGGCAAGCTCTACGTGCTCCGGTGATTTCAGTACAAGCAGTTCTTTGTACCTAGAGATATTAGGTATAGCCCTTCCGGGGAGCTTCCCACCAAACAAGGCATCGGAACAATATAAATTGGCAGAACCACTACGTGGTACATCTAGAAAGCGAACTATGACTAGAGTCTCTATTTATTGCCGAACTTAGATTTCCAGGAGTAGAAAGAGTGAAGTATCACTCCAAAATACTAAACTTCCGAAAGCGAAAGAAAAGAGTTATTTAAACTGAGAAATCTAAAGTGTGAAGGTTTATATTTTCTAGTAAATACCATCAGATCCGTTTTATCAGAGTTGACTCTGAGGCCACAATTGGCAACCCAGAGGCTGAGTACAAAATTATTTGGGAAACGTCTAACTTTTCTCTCGGGTAGAGGTAAATACCTCACTATCAAGCTCATGAGACTATCAGCTAATAAAGGGTGGTTTTTTTAGAGGTTAGGTTTTCAAGATGAAATAAAATGTATATAATTTAATGTTATGGCCAAGAATTTAGCTTTATTATAAAGATAAGGGCTTGCCATTATGTTTTAAAAATGATTTCGGGCAAGTGGCCGCCGCGGCTGGCTTGAATAAATTCCGAGAGGCCCAATTTTCGACCACTTTTTGCAGCAATTGGGGCCGTATGTCAGCAATAACGCGCCGAATATTCTCTTCCAAGACGTCAATCGTCTCGGGCTCATCTGCGTAGACAAGCGACTTCACATAGCCCCACAAGAAATAATAGTCCAGCGGTGTTATATCGCACGATCTTGGAGGCCACGCCACAGGTCCACGGCGCGAAATAATGCGCTCACCAAAAGTTTCCTTCAATAAATCGATTGTTGCGTTGGCTGTATGGCATGTAGCGCCGTCTTGTTGGAACCAAAGGTCGTCCACATCAACATCGTCCAATTCAGGCACGAAAAAGTCATTAATCATGGCTCTATAGCGCTCTCCATTGACTGTAACATTATGGCCGGCTTCATTTTTAAAGAAATATGGACCAATGATTCCCTCTGCCCATAGAGCACACCAAACAGTGACTTTTTGAGGATGTAACGGCGTCTCAGCAATGGCTTGTGGATTATGTTCACTCCAAATGCGACAATTTTGCTTATTGACATACCCATTCAACCAAAAGTGAGCTTCATCGCTGAACAAAATTTTCTTGTGAAAATCGGGATCGGTGGCCATCTCGTTTTGGGCCCATTCACCGAACGTGCGACGCGCTTGATGGTCGTTCGGCTTCAATTCTTGCACGAGTTGGATTTTTTAAGCCCGCAAACCAAGATCCTTCCGCAAAATCTTCCATAAAGTGGATGGGCACATCTCCAATTGCTGCGCGGCGCGCGATGGCGGATGGACTCATTCGGGTCTTCTTCGATACTCTGCTCCACAGCAGCAATAGCGTCTTCGGTGCGCACTGTACGACGTCTCTGAGGATGCGTATTATCCACTAGAGCAAACGTGGTGCGAAACCGATCCATGGTTAATCGAATTAGTGACTCTGATGGACGATTATGTCGACCGAATATTGGACGCAGCGCGCGATGTGTCGCGCGAACCGAACCATTATTTTCGTAATAAATTTGCACGATTTGCAAACGCTGTTCAGGTGTAAGTCTATTTATTATGAAATGGCAAACTAAACTGAGCATAAATCAAGTGACAGCTGTCAAAAAGACCATCAACGAAAAAAGTACTGCCAACTTGAAAACCTAGCCTCTAAAAAAACACCCTTTACAGAGCATAACAGTAATGTTCCTCACATACCGTAGACATCGCTGTTCAGCTCACTATGCAGAGCACTCTTCTGCTGCCCTTCCCAGCAATCATATTGCAGGTGGTCCCTTTTTCTAGCTGACCTATAGTCTTCAAAAGAACAAGTGGACCACAGGAGCCTTATGCAACTACATAGACTTAACAGTTCGCAAAGCTTTTCTGATCATGGATTGTTCTAAAACAGCTATGCCCAACGTCAATTTATGCAATTTTTGTGAATGTCTTGGATGCGCGTAAAAGTTTATTTATGGATACTTCGCTGTTTTCCATCACAAAAGTAATGTGAAACAGTTTATAGAGAAAGCATTAGTTTATTTATATATAACTATTTCACTTGTATATGTACATGCGGGCTTGAGGGTTGGATATACCTGATTTAAAGCTAACAACCACTAAGATGGAAGGATCCAGTCGGCCAGGTGTCCCTGCTAAAACCTGGCAAAGAACTGTTCGTAGAGAACTGAATGACGATTGGTATGAGTGGAAGTAAACAAGAAAACTAGAATTAGAGGGATTTTCGAGGCCCTTTGCTGGGTCCACTGGGAGAAGAGATAGCTGTTAGTAAGTAAAAAAGCTAACAGAGGCGCTACTCTCATTCGTTAGGGCAGGAAACTTAACCGAACGTAGCTTGATGAGACTTCAAGCAGAGTGAGTCAACTGAAATTCAAGCCTCTTCTGATGAAGTGAAATCAATTTAACACATTTTTACTCTCACATTTTCTATACGTCCCGTCAGATATCAGGCATGGGCGCAAATTTTTCTTCCTAGCATGCAACAACTCTCCATCCACAATTCCTAATACGAGTACTCATCGTTCAAATATTTTCTTTGTCATTGTGCCTTTTGGAACACTTTCGGAAAAGTCTTCCACTTCTGCAGCTAAATATGACAGCCCTAAATACTGTAACTTGGTGTTCCAAATATGTTTCAGTTTTAATACAAAAATAAATTTAATTTTTTTTTTTTTCATATCAGATCAATAAATTTATTTTTATCCTAACCTACCTCACCCGCCAATAATAACTGGTCCTCCTTCTAAATAAAACAGTGAGGCGTCTGGGAGCCATACCGCTTGCGTTTTCAGATTGAAATAAATTGCAGGTGATTATTAACAATTTCGCATCTTGGATGGTTGTGGCTAAGTTAGATTTTGTTCAGTTGGTGGCCTTACGTCAACGCCATAGCCATAGCCATAGCCCAGCATCAGCTGTCACAATCGGCGCCAAAGTGTTGTGGAAAATCAGAAATTTTCTAGTTTGCATTTCTTGAGACATCAATAAGCATCGAAACACAAACACACACACAAGCACGCACGTATTTTTCGCATTCACACACTCGCACTTCCTTTTCTAACACCGAGCCTCATACGCGCTCCATTTCATTCTTTCTTACAGCGTAAAACCAAGGAACGCTCGCAGGCGCTACACGACAAAGTCATGAAACTGCTAATACGACGTTTCGTCACGGCAGAGCAACGACGACGTGACGACTATGGCATAACCGAAGATGATATCATTGAAGTGCGTCAGGACATTAGCTCTTTGCGTTTCGAGTTGTTGGATATTTTCCAAACCAATCGTTTCAATGTGCCCGATATTGAGAAGAAAACAGCAGGTAAGTGATAGACGGCTGTGACAATGAATTTATGAGCGCATCCCCCGACGGAGTTGAATGGTTAATGTGTTTTCGCAGCTGCGGCGGCCGGCACAAAGAAGGGTAAGGTGATGGAGCGACGTATACTGAAAGATTTCCAAATCGGTTTTGTTGAGAATCTGCAACACGAAATGACCGTAGGAGATGAGGGTAGCAAGGATATCTTCTCGTCATTGGCGCGAGTGATTGGCAAGAAGAAGTCGCTGAAGTCGGGGTAGGTGCAAACAAGCAATGAGTGAGTAACTTTAAAATGTTTATTTATCTCACTTGCAGCGAGAAGGACTGGAATGCAATTGCACGCCAGAATACAATGACCGCAGATCCGATTGGCTCCAAGCGTTCCTCCATACAGCGCCACAGTCAGCGCAGCTTGCGGCGCAAGATCATCGATCAAGCGAATGAAGGTCTCAGGATGAACCAAAATCAGCTGATTGGTGCGTACAGTTGCTTTCTTTTTAGAGAATATGCGCTCTTGCAGCAAACAAAGTTTGATATCCAAATCCACTTCCCTGATCTCTAGTCGCTTTTACCAAGTTTTCAAAATCTTTCTTTCTTATCTTTCCTTTCCGCATAGAATACAATCCCAACTTGGGCGACGTGACACGTGCCACACGTGTCGCATACGTAAAGTTCATGAAGAAGAAGATGGCCGCTGACGAAGTGGGAGCTGCAACCACCACTGCAGATGCCGAAGCTACGACAAGTGCAACCATCAAGGATGAGAAAGCTGAAGGCGTATGTACAAACACTCTTCTAATACCTAAATAATCGCTTATTTCATATTTTTCATTCAAATTTAGTCAAAACCTGATGAAGCGAAAACCGCTAGTGATGCCAAGGCCGATACCATCTCGAAAGCCTCAAGTTCGGATGACAAACCCAAAGATGGCAAGCCAGGTGATGGCAAACCAACTGCACCTGCACCACCCGGCAAGCCAGCAGCTGGCGCCAAGCCAACCGATGCTGCAAAGAAGGACGAAGCAGCCAAGCCTGCTCCAGGCGCTGCAGGTGCTGCGGCTAAGCCAGCGCCAAGTGCTGCCAAACCTGATGCGAAGAAGGAAGATGGTGCCAAACCCGCTGGTGCCGATGCTAAGCCTGCAACTGCCGCCAAACCTGGTGATGCCGCTGCCGCTAAGCCAGCTGTTGCTAAGCCTGGTGAAGCTACAAAGCCCGAAGCTGCTGCCAAGAAAGAGGATGCTGCCAAAACTGAAGCCGCAAAGCCAGCCGCTGCAGCAGGTGCCAGTGCGACCGCCAGCTCTGCCAAAGGTGCTGCACCAGCTGCACCCGCGGGTTCTAAACCGGATGCAACTGGCACAAAACCAGCGGAGGCGGGAGCGCCGGCTACTACAAAAGCTGCTGGTGGTAGTAGCGGTGGTGATGCTGCGGGTGGTACGGGGGCGACTGCCAAAACAGATGACAAGAAGGCTGATGAAAAGAAGGCTGACGAAAAGAAGGGTGACGAAAAGAAGGGTGACGAAAAGAAGGGTGATGAGAAGAAGGCCGATGAAAAGAAGGGCGATGAAAAGAAGACCGACGAGAAGAAACCGGACGACAAGAAAGCAGCAGCACCAGCACCTGCTAAGCCGGTTATTAAAGTGGGTCAAAGTAGTGCGGCTGCCGGCGGTGAACGTGGCAAATCCACAGTCACGGGTCGCATGATATCCGGTTGGCTATAAGGCGAGAAGATTTATGTATACTTTTAGCCACCGATTTAAGTATTTTAAACACTGACAAACATACTTAGGCTTACTGAGCTTTGTGTGGGACAAATAAATTTATATTAAATTGAAGTCGTTTTAAGTGAAATAAATGAATTATTAAAAAAAACGGTAAATGTGATGGCATGTTGCAGTTAGGGATAGTTTTTAGCTTTTGTGGAAGATTTCATTACATATTACTTTCATCCGCTACAAGTTTATTAGTATCATCAAAGGAATGTCGCACCCAAATAGGTACCAAACTACCAGGTTTAAGAGCGTTGCTTAATGATATGACCAAAGCAAGTCATTCGAGCGTTCGAGTATTCGAGGAAGTCTTTTAGATCTTTCACCGATCATAGATTCCTATGTTGCTAATAGTTTCGTAAAAGGCTAACCTGGGATACTACATGGCATGAAATGTCCTACACTCCATTACTTCTATCTGCGGGTACGGCATCGAATACTTTCACAGCTGTAGTGTTTGTATCCACTCAGACGGTATGTCCTAGCACGCGTAAGCGCTAGATTATTCGCTGCACTATGTCCATGTCAAGATGCATAGGTCCAAGAATCTACCGAGGTATCTTTTTCTCCAATACTACAAGAGACGTTCCATCGAATAATTCTCATTGTCCCAGCTTCTGCGCCATATGTTAGGACGCGCGTGATGAGAGACTTATAAAGTGTTGGTCGAGAGAGAACTTTACTACTCAATGGCTAGTCCAAAGTAGCACTTGCTGGCGGGAGAGGCTCTCTATTGGATTTCAAGAATGTCATTATTATCGGTGTTAGTGCTGGTTCTTAAATAAACGCAATCTCTCACTACTTCAAAATTATAACTACCAACAGTGAGGTGGGTATGGATACGCGAGTGCACCGACTATTTGCTTGGAGGATAACCGAAGGTACTTCGTCTTGTCCTTGCTCAGCACCAAACCCATTCACTTTGCTTCTTTATCCAGCTTAGAGAAGGCAGAACTGACAATGCAGTTGTTAAGGCCTAATGTCAGCATCATCGGCAAGCGCCAGTAATTCTACGCTCTTGCAATAAATTGCGTCCAAACATAAGGTTAACGAAGTTACAGGACAGAGAGTCAACCTACTTGAAACCCGTGGGACCAAAAATCCTCTCCTTGCACACCCTGTCCATTGATTTTATGGCGGGGCGAGAGTATCGCTCATAGAAACGCTTCAAGCGATCATAGAAAGTGTTTAATCCTATCGTCCTTTCTCTGCTATTAAGGGGTGAACGCAGATAAGCGGGAGGTTGAAACCAGAGCAAATAAAAGCATTTGGCGGCAAAGTCTCTCTCAGACCTCAAATCTAACACCGAATTTCCACCGCTTTACATTGCAGGTGCAGTAGACGTCGCAAGGTCCAATGATATTCTTGTCATGCCTCATGTCAGCCCTTTCTCTCATGAGGACATCAATCACCCATGTGAGGCCTCTGGTGTCTTCTCAATAAAGAACCGGACATTCCAGGTGCATGCCCTCAAATCTCAATGCTTATTTCGTTTGCCATGGTCGTCATCAGAATAGGCTGTTCTCACACCAGGCGCTGTTTTTATTTTCATTCAATTTTTTCCTTTTCTATGTGGTCGGTTCCAATCTCAGCGCACAATCAGCTATGCTAGGCTGTTTCCCCTTCCTACATTAGCTCGCTGCCAATTGGATGTTCGGAAGCTATCCAGGGGGTACTTGCAGAAAACCCGGAAATTATGAGCTGCTTGAACTTTGTGCGAACGACTACATCTATTGACTTTAATGATGAAAATACAATTTTATTCCCAAAAAATGGTTACAAGTGAATCATTGAAAGTATTGCCCATTGCTGGCTACTACTTTTCCCATCTTTCTGATAGATCTCGTACACCGTTGCGGTAAAACTGTTCATCTTTTGAGGCCATCCACGGATCAATCCATTTTTTTATGTCTTCATATGAAAGGAACTGCTGGTCAGCTAGACCATGTGCCATCGATCGGAACAGGTGATAATCGGACGGCGCAATATCTGGAGAATATTGCGGGAGGGGTAGGATTTCCCATTTCAGTGTTTCTAGGTAGGTTTTAACGGGTTTGACAATATGAGGCCGAGCGTAGTCATGCTGTAGAATCACTTTTTCATACCTCTTCGCATATTGCGCCCGCTTCTCGCGCAGTACTTGGCTCAATCGCATTAATTGAGGTCGATACCTATCCCCAATGATGGTTTCGCTTGGTGTAACAGTTCATAATAAATAACACCAACTTGGTCGCACCAAATACGTAGCATAACCTTCGCAGCGTGAATATTCGGCCGAGGTGACGACGTAGAAGCATGACCGGGCAGTCCCCATGACTTTCTTTTCTTTGGATTGCTGTAATGAATCAATTTTTCATAACCCGTCACGATGCGATGAAGAAACCCCTTCCTTTTTTGCCGCTGGAGCAGTTGTGCAAGGCGAAAAAACGATGTTCAACATCCCTTCGTTTTAACTCATAAAGAACCCAAATCCCCTGTTTCTGAATCATTCCCAAGGCATGCAATGGCTTGGAAATGGACTGGCGGGTAACTCCTAATACTGAAGGAAGCTTTTCTTGCGTTTGATACGGATCCTCATTGAGCAATGCCTCCAATTCAGTGTCTTCGAAAAATGGTGAAATGTCAGACGTAGAGATAAAAAGTTTGCTATTATACCTAGATCTAACGAAATGGATCTGACTTAAAAAAAAAACAACAAAAAAGACATCATCACACGAGAACAATGCTAGTACAACGGCGCTTTTCGCTAATTACGAATATTTGAGCAGGAATACTCTACCACTACAACAACAACAACAACATCAACGACCGTTGAGATTTTGGTGTGCAAATCTCGTTTTTATCGTCGGCAGAGCCAGTTTTTCGAAATTTTTTCACCAATCTTCAAATTGCCGACTTGTTCGGACGATTTTTTCATAAAACAAATCACGAATTTTGCGATGTTTTGTTCTTTGGTTTCAAGACTTTTAAGGCATACCTACTTGCCAGGTGCCAAAGAGGCCATAAAAGAGGTACCGCCTAGGGATTATTAACTACTAGAATCTAGGCGTCACTTTTGAAAAACCCTTTCTAATGTCTTAGCTTGATTCCACTGAATAATTTCGAACGAAATTATAGAACTTTTTGGATTCCGCTCTCATAGGAAGTGCAAACGGTGACCATCATAACATTTTACTGGCTTACCTAACATCAATGAAAGAGAGAAAATAATGTTCATTAAAAGTAAAACTAGTTGCTGTTTTTGTTGTGGGAGCTTATGAACTCCTGCTCAAAATGAATTTTCATGGAGTTATGCGTCCCCGTCGTCACGATTTCTACCCTTGTGGTCATCTGAAAAAAAAAAATACAAATTCTTAATTAATATGAATGTCATTATCGTATGAACCAGAAAAAACGGAAAAAAAATGTTTTCCATAAAATGGCGGCTACTCAAAAATTGAGGTCGATTTTTCTCTTATTTTTAAGCTTTCTCGAATTGTTTACACATATTAAAAAACTGAAATTTCCAGTTTTTCGAGCTTCATACGATAGAGATATATTTAAGGAATATTCATGACAAATTTCAAGCAAATCGGTTGATTAGAACTTGAGATATCGTGCCGACCGTATCGAACGAAGTAGTTTCGAGAAAAACACGTTTAAAGTTCGCCGACCACTCAAACCAGTCCAGCTGCCGCGTCACTAAAATAGTTGTAGCTTCGAAAATAATTCGAATTTTGAAACATCCTTTTAGGGAGATATTTTTGAATAGTTAAACTATCAAATTTTGAAAAAAAAAAAATTCGATTTTTTAAAATTTCTAGACTAGAATACCCCCGTCCTCCGTGCACCCCTGGTAGGCCGACGAAGGGATGGCCTTCAGATCCTTTGTCGCATTCTCTTTGATCTCATGTATCAACGGGAATCTCCTTCCACGAAGTGGTAACTTCAACTTGGGAAACAAAAGAAGTCGCACTGGGTCATATGAGGTGAATGCGGTGCTTGCACGATGGTATTTACTTGGTGTTTGGTCAAATAATCTAGCACAAACCAAGAATTGTTTACCAATATTTCCAGTCGTTTGCGACGCACAGCATCTCATGCTTCAAAACGGATAAATAATAGTCTCTATTGACTGCCTGGCCCGATGGAAGGTACTCATGGTGGACGACGCCTTGGCAATCGAAGAAAACAGTTAACATCACCTTTCCGGTACTTTTCGATCATAGGGTAAGCTTCCTCAGAGTACTTCAGAAAGCGTCAAACATATAGGCAATTGGAATTCAGAAACCTTAAAATTTATTTGAGAATAGTCATCTGTACCTGTGAGATCGTACTACCATTACCATCGTAGTAGATTAAGCGCAAAGGGCTTTGGTCAAGACGCATGGAATAAAAGAGTAGCACCTGAGCAACAACAACTTTGCAAGTAATTTCTTTTTGTAAAACTGATAATAAAAATTGCGTGAGAAAGAGCTAGTCTACTTTGACAATCAAGGCACAAAATCGCAAAATCGGCTACTCTGGTTCCATCATCTCGAATGGATTCGCCATGGCTTTGAGATGATTACGACGATACAAGCGAATTCAAAAGCAGAAGCTGTTGAAGGTATTTTTAGAATCGCTAAATTTAAATGGTTTTTTGAAGATTTGCGCCTTTCAGTTTATAAATAGAAAATTCCTTGAATTCTATACTTTGGCCTATAGAAATGTATGTATGTCTGCATGTATACCCTTAAAAACCTAAAACCAACCCATAGCAGCTAAACTTTAAATACATTAAAAATTGAAACTGTATTTGCTGATGTATTCACTTATGTACATAGGAATGTGTTATAAGCCACCCATACAAATGTATGCTCACTTCGGCTCGCAACATCCGCGCTGATGCGCAACATTCCAGACAATCGCAAGGGCAGTAGCCGCATCAGCAGTAGCGCTAGCAACATGTTGCTAGAAAGTCTAGATAATGCACCTGTTGCAAGCTCTGCGCGAGGATAAGCTGTGCAACAGTGAAGACAAAACGTATGGATCACAAGAATAAATTCGTGCTTAAACCGTTGGAACAGCTATTTGTAGAAAGCAAATACAACAAATAAATACAGATATACGAAACACATGAATTCAGTGAAGGCAGCGCGGGCAGCTGCAAGGACTTACCGAGCATGTTGCCGTTGTTACAAATACGTGTAACACTTCATTCATGCGGCTTAAGTCACATCGCTTTGCATATGGTGTGGTTTCAAGGAAAAAATTAAAATACGCCCACAATGATACACACATACATATATGACTGTGTGTGTGTGTGCACACATGCAAATGTTAACAAAACTCAGTGACAATCAAAATTCTCCACCGCAAAGGGCGCATCACTACAAATTGGTTACAACTCTTGCAAGTGTAGTGGTAGTGTTGCTCACACGTACACTTATTTGCACGAGTATACGTAATTGCGCCTAAAAGTCCACATGCGAGTCGCCCATCGACACCATTGGTGTTAGTGTTCCGTTGTGCCATGCGAGGGCTGTTATTGCTATCGCCCCTGTTGCTCTTGAAATCGGTGTCGATGTTGCTGCTTGTGCTCCTGTTGCTGCTTGTGCCCCTGTTGATGCGCTGCTATATTTGTAGCCATGTTGCCACACTGATGCGCTTTGTTGCTTTGCCATTAGCCTGCCGGCAATGGCTTTTGTCTTTTCCGTATAAAAGGACATGCTTTTCCACAGTTATCAAGCATAATTTCGGTGAACGTGGTAAAGCAAAGTACGCGCACAGCAAAAGACAAGCAACAAGCTAAATTGAGAACTTGTGACAATTTGTGACTTCACTCCTCGCTTTGCGCAAAGTACTCGTACTGCTCTAGTACTTGCACACCCATTTCGGCATAGTCACACATTCGTTCGGTGCTCTTTGTTTGTCTGCAAATTAGCGACGGTTATTTTTAAATATTTCGATTTTTTCTTCATAAACTTGTGACAATTGGAATTCAAAGTATTTTTTTGTTTTCTCTTTTGTTTCACTATTTTTATCGCTGTCGGGTAGTTTTGTACGCAACAAAGGATTTATCAAAATGAAGTCTTTCGGCTGTTTGGATTTTATCATTTGCTCGACTGTGGTTGTTGTAGCTTTAGCTGGATTTTCTGAAGCTGGTAAGTGCGCAAAACTAAACTTGCACCTTAAAGGTGTTGTGAAAAGTTCTTTTGTCCAATAATACCAGCGATATTTGGTAATTACAAATAAAATCTTTGGCGAAGAATATTTGAAAGTGACAAAAGGAAAGTGTTGTGCAAACTTTTTCGTTCAATTGCAATACAAATAATATAATCCAAAGCGTCTAATTTTATGAAAAAAGTGCAATAATATTAAACTTAACAAAGCAATTATATCACTTTTTCACAACTCAAGCGCTATAGAAAGATAGCATTTGGTGATGCCTAGTCAATGAGCCACTTTCAAGTGAGCCAAGTATTTTGGAGGTGGCCTTCAATTTTCCTAAAAATCGGGGTATTTGTGGTCCTGAGTATAGTAAAAAATAAACTGAAAATTTTTTGAAAAAAATGTATAATTTGGAGATTAGTCAATGAAATATTTGAAAAAAAATTAATAAATTTGAGATAATTTTTTAGAAAAAAATTTTTTTTGGAATTTTTATAGAAAAAAAATTTGTCTAGAATTTATTTGCATGAGTATACGTAAATTTTTTTTTCTAATTTTTTTATAATTTATTAAGAAAATTTTTTGTTTTCTAAAAAATACTAATTTGGGAAAGAAAAATTTTCTATAAAAATTCTAAAAAAACCATTTTCCATTGTGCAAAAAAAATGTATAATTTGGAGATTAGTCAATGAAATATTTAAAAAAAATTTAATAAATTTGAGATAATTTTTTTGAAAAAATTTTTTTTTGGAATTTTTATAGAAAAAAAATTTGTCTAGAATTTATTTGCATGAGTATACGTAAATTTTTTTTTCTACTTTTTTTTATAATTTATTAAGAAAATTTTTTGTTTTCTAAAAAATACTAATTTGGAAAAAAAATTTTTTTCTAAAAAAATTCTAAAAAACCATTTTCCATTTTGGAAAGAAAATGTATAATTTGGAGATTAGTCAATGAAATTTTTGAAAAAAATTTTATAAATTTGAGCTAATTTTTTAGAAAAATTTTTGTTTGGTATTTTTTTTCTGTATTTTTTATAGAAAAAAAATTTGTTTAGAATTTATTTGCATGAGTATACGTAAAATTTATTTTTCTAATTTTTTTTTACAATTTATTTAGAAAATTGTTTGTTTTCTAAAAAATACTAATTTGAAAAAAAAATTTTTTTTTTTTGATTCTAAAAACCATTTTCCATTCTAACAAAATACTAAAAAAAATGTGTTTCTTCCAAATTAACAATTTAGTAATTTTTTTGAATAAAAACACTTTTTGAAAACTTAATAATTTGAGATTAAATCAATGCTGAAAATCTTTTCATAGAGTTTTTAGAGAGAAATATCTGCAGTTGTACTTTATATCTAAAAATTTTTTTGGGATACAATTTTTATAGAATTTTTTTTTTTCAAAATTAACATTTTAAAAATTTATTTAGATAAAAATATTTTTTTTTTAAATTTTAGAAATGAGTTTGTTTTTTGTTCCAAATTTTTGGTAAAAATTGGTGTTGTCATTTTTGAAAAAAATTAATATTTTTTGATTTAATCAATTTTGGAAATGTTTCTATAGATTTTTTTAAAGTGAAATATCTGCAATTCTACTTAACATTTTAATAATTTTTTGGGATGAAATATAAAAAAAAAATGTTGTCTACCAAATTAACATTTTAATACCTTTTTTAATAAAAATATTTACTGAAAAAAATTTTTCAAGAAACAATTTCTAGTAAAAATTTGTGTTGCTATCATGCTTGAAAAAAAGTTGTAAATTTTTTGAAAATAATTTAATGTGTTTGAGATTTAATCAATGTTGAAAATGTTCTTACAGAGGCTTTTAAAGTGAAATATCTGCCGATTATTTAAGTGTTAAGTACAAACGCAAATATTTCATTGAATAAAACTTCAAAATATTAAATTTATTTTTATTTTTTTTTTAATTTTTCAAAACGCATTTTTTCTCAAAAGAATTATTAAAATGTTAAATTAATAATTTTTTTGAGTAAAAATGCTTTTTCAAAATTTTTTTTAGAAAAAAATTTAATATTTTGGAGTTTTATTCAATGAAATATTTGCATTTGTACTTAACACTTTAATAATTTTTTTGGTATAAAAATACTTTTTTTCAGAAACAATTTTGTTTTGTTCCAAATTTTTCGTAAAAACTCCTAATCTTGTAATTTTTGAAAAAAAAAATGTATAAACTTGAGAATGAATCAATGTTGAAAATGTTCTTACAGAGTTTTTTAAAGTAAAAAATATGCGGCTCTATATAACATTTTAATAGTTTTTTTGGGAAAAAAATTTTTTTAAACAAATAGAAACCATTAAATAAATTTGTTTGCTTGTTTACCAAAAATTTAAAGGTTTTAGAAACAAACAGAAACAATTAAAAAAAATTTTTTGATTGTTTAAAATTTTTACCAATTCTTTATGGTACGAGTATTTAGCATTTTAAGATCATATAATACTTTTTTTGGAATTTTTTTTTTAATAAATAGATACAATTAAAAAAATTTTTTTGTTTGTTCAAAATGTTTACCAAAAATTTAAAGTTTTAGAAGCAAACAGAAACAATTTAAAAAAAAATTTTTTGTTTCTTCAAAATTTTTTCCAGTTCATTTTTGAAAAACAGCCTCCCTCCCTAAAGTATTGGAAAAACATTTTCCATTCACATTGCGGAATATTTTCACATCTATATGAGGCTATTTTTCAAGATATTTCCAAAAATGTAGAACTAAGAAATAAAAACTCTTTACAAACTAAATTTATTAAAGCGTATTTATTCAAAAAATTGTACTTTCAAAAGCATTATTCCAAAAATTTCAATATTAAATAAGTCTCGAAATGGCAAAATTTTTATTTTGAAAATTTTTCACTTCACTTCGTTAATATTCAAGCCCATAAATAAACCAATTTGAGGAAAAAATTCAAAACTATACCCACAATACCTAGATCACTTGACATGGAATCGCTCGCCTCTTGAAATTTTGTGTTTTGTAGGTTTTAAGAACCTCATTCCTGAAGCCTAATATTTAAGCGATATTAAAATTAGTAAAGGGATTTCCTGAGATTGGTGCAAATTTTTGAAGATGTTTATGTAGGTGCCAGTGGTAATCTAAAAACAAGACTCGTAAAATATGAAATTTAAAATTCTAAGCCAGGAGGGGCAGGAATCTTGGTACTCATGTAAAGTTTTTGTGAAATAAAGATTTGTTTAATACTCTCATAAATAACTCCCTTAAATAAACAGAAAACATTTATTTCATATCGCTTTTGGTTATCAGGTAAAAATAGATCGAAGTTGTTGGGCCATCAAACCATTTAAAAGGATTTTGCTTTTACAACAATTTTACAGAAAGTTAGGTGAGGTGAAAAGTAAACAGACGATATATAATATATATCGCTTAAGTTTATGGACTGTTTTGTTTTAAAAAAATTTTTTTTGATACTTAGGGGATCACCTGGATACTTTCTATCAGGTCAGTCCGTAAGTTCGTGCGTTTTTTAAAGGTGGTTTTAAAATTAATAAAAAAGATGTTTGAAGTATTTATTAATCAATAATATATTTTTCTTCATTACTCACAATGTCTTCCCAACGATTAGGAAAATTTTTAGTTCCCTACTCAAAAAATTTGTTGTCCTTGGAGCCAAAATACGCTTCGATATCCCTTTTTATAGCTTCTTTTCGGGAGTAGTTCTTGTTACTCATATGGGACTGAACTCCACGGAAAAGGTGATAATCATAAGGTGCAATATCCGGAGAGTATGGTGGATGCGGCATTAACTCCCATCCGAGCTCGTTCAACTTGCCTAATGTTTGCCTTGCGGTATGAGGTCTTGCGTTGTCGTGGTGAAGCAAAACTTCCATTAATTAAAATGGTCGATTTTTGTTAAGTGCCTCATTCAGGTTTGATAGCTGATGGGAATAATAATCAGCAGCTATCGTCTGGTTTGGTTCCAGAAGTTCATAATAAACAATACCGGTCATATTCCACCAAATAGACAGGAGAATCTTCTTGGGGTGAACGCCATCTCTACGGGTCGGTTCTGGTGTTTCATCTTTATCTAACCATTGGCGTTTGCGAACAGGATTATTGTAAAGGACCCATTTTTCATCACCAGTAACGATACGGTTAAAAAACTTTCATTTTCAAGCCGTGGCAGCAGCTGAGAACACACATTCACTCTCTGCTGAAGGTTGGCGACGGAAAGTCTATGCGGAACCCATTTTCCCCAGCTTTGAAACCTTTCCCAATTGAACCAGGTGCCTGTGAACTATTCCATGCGATGAATTTAACCTCTGAGCTATCATAGCGACTGTCAAATTTGGCTCAGCTTCCACGAGTTCGAGCAAGGCGTCGGAGTTAAAGACTTGCGGACGATCAGCGTGCCGAGCGTCCTCCACATCGCAGTTACCTCTTCGGAATTTTGAAAACCACTTTTGCGCAGCCCTTACACTCACGGTATCCTCTCCGTGAACAGTGTTTAGTTCTGCAGCAGCAGTAGTTGCATTTTTACCACTTTTATAAAAAAAATACAAAATATGCCTCTTATACGCATTCGAAGATTCCATTTCATTTTTTAACAACACGCGCTTCTATTCGCGATTAAAATCACTTCTTGAATGCAAAATATATCAAAGAAAATATAAATAGTTCCATTGGGATGTACTAGATGAAGTCATGATATTCCAATAAATCATAACTGTGGTGCAATTTATCGAATTAATAGGCTAAGCAGCTATAGAAAAATACTTTGTCATATTCATTTCCACGCTCGCGATGTGTGATTTGAGAACAGAAAGGTTCAGAATATATCCCTTGGTGGCTAAATAAAAGAATATTATTCTTGACCCTACATGACCCATAACGGCCAGAAATATCTGGCTTACTTGATGTACTATTTAAAGAAAAATCTTGAACTTAAACTTATTGTTAGGTTTCATTCTATGCAGATTCAATGCAAAAGGCGTTGCATACTTGAATACCAATTCGATATCATTTAAAGCGCCAATGACATGGTTGGTTGGTTGGAGTTGTGATTCAAAAGGAATCAAATAAGCGCTTTCGCACCATTTTGTTGCCACGTCCTCGTTACCAACTTGTTTAACAGTTATTTACAGCAAGACTATATCCAGTCTGCGCAGTTGAGAAACTTTATAAGGTATTCCCGTCTATATCGGCCAGCTCTTCCAGGTTTTTGAAAAGCGATGTGCCAAGCGTTAACCTCCTCGCTTTCCATAGGGCAGGGTATTCACAGAGAAAGTGGAAGATAGTTTTCTTTTTCTCCGGTTGATTACAACTATGGCAGTATATATTAAAAGGGATACCCATTTTTAGAATGCCAATGGTATACGCACACATATAAAAATAAGATGTCGAGTTCTATTGCTAATGAAATTATTTCTAAAATTTGGACTCATAATAAATCGACTGCAGTATACGTCGATGTGGCAGAAAAAATATTCTAGAAGAAGACATACCTCGAAAATCGCAAAGTGTAGCCAGTGAAAGGCAACATAAATTCTCATTAAGATCTTCTAACAAAAACTATCGCTTGCGGTTTAAATTTGTGATGTTAAAATTTACAAAATTTTGTTGTGCCTTATGTGCTAGAAACTTTGCTGATTAGCTTACTTATAGGCTTACTCATAGCAAAAAATACAAGCAAAGAAATATACTGAAATGAAAATAATTATTCGAAATGTCTGACACCCTAATCCTCTTTTAGAACCAAAATAATTATTAAAATATGATTTAAAAAATCTTATTTAAAAAAATAATTCTATATCTAATCACTTTCGTTGCTCTACTGGCGTTCTCAATTAAGTGCTTGAGAAACTGCTCTAGTACTCCAACGTGCCACCCACGTATTCAAAGGGCTTGGGTATTAGAAATGCCTTCTAAAGCAAATAGAAGATTTTATGAGTATTTTATTTTGTATTTCCGAAAAATTGTCCCGCCTCGTCAATACTAGATAGCCACCTGTGCCACCTTTCTTTTCCGAAACTTTGTTAAATTCAGGCTACTCACGCGATTTGTGCCACTTTTATTTTAGTTTAGACTTATAAAAAAATCTACTTTTTTATATTGCATAAATTGTTGGTATAACTACTCAAGAGTATGTTGTAAAAATTTTAAAGCGAAGTTCGCATTATGCCCAATTATATGAGCACTTAAGTGACCGCCCGTCGATTCGACAGCGTAGCGCGCATTAGTTAGAACGACGTTTTTCTCGAAACGACTTGTTTCAACTGGTGGGCACTATAGGTCAAAAAGTTATACACCAATTGTTATGCATTTTTTTCGGAGTATTCTTTATTCAATCTTTAGCCATATGAACCTAATTCTGGGATTATATTATCATTAAAAATATTTGTTTTAAGCAAAACAGATGAAAAAATATGGTACGAAAAAATGACATTGTGTTCAAGCGCCTCAAAGATATGCAATTTTCAATATTATTTTACCACAATTAGGTTCATATTCTTAGGAAACATGTTGTTAACGAAAAAAAAATTGGTTATTGTGAACGGAGAAAAATTGTAACTGCAGAAATGCTCACCAGCAAGATACTCGGATGGCGATCGCCCATGGACAAACGCTCTAACGCCACTATTTCCGGCGGAAATGGATTCAAAGAATTTTAAAGTGTACTTAAAAATATGAGTAAAATACCCTACAAGTTTAAACAATTTCTAATTATTCCTTCCTTCTTCAAAAAATTCACGAAGCACACCAAAATTTCGGCCTCCTAAACCAGTTTCCCCCCTTAAATTCAGGTTACTCACGCAATTTGTGCCACCTTTCTTTTCCGAAACTTTGCTAAGTTCAGGTTACTCACGCAATTTAATGTTTTATTTAAAGGTTTTGTATCAGCAAAGAAAAAAAAAAAGATGAATTGGTGGGATTCTTGAATTTCCATGGGATTACAATTTTTGACAAATTTTGTCTATTTTACTTGTTGTTGCTTCTTTTTTTTTTATTTGAGTGCTCCAACCAAACCCATATAAATCCAATTTTGAAAATGTATTATTAAATTGTAAATTAAAAAAACATTCCACAAACTTTCTAGAAAAAAAATTTCGTATGCAGTTGTATAGCCCAATAAATTTTGTTTTACTAAAGCACAAATTTGTAGTTGCTCAAAAAGTAATTTGATTTTTTAAATATTTTTTCTTGGCAGTGTTGCTCATTTTCTCCATATAAGAAATGTGCGACATTTTTGTGTTTTAAATAACTGTATGGTACTTAAATTCCCCAACGAAAGTTAAGCTTAAGTAAAGCAACTAAACTAAAAAACAAAGAAATTTTACTGACTTTTTAGAAAGAACTCTCAACTGAGCTTGGAAAATAAAGTAACCATATGCAAAATAGATCTCAAACCGATTAGAACTTAAGCTAAACAACTCTTGGGAACAGCGAGCCACTTAAATGTTGAAATACTCCAAGGTTATCAATCGAAAACTCTAAGGCTCTTAGCAGGTGCCCCTGGTATCTAAAAAACGACTAATTACATAAAGATCTCAGTATTCCATGTGTTAAACAGGAAATAGTAAAAGCTAGCAAAAAACATATCAAAGCTTAATAGCCTATCTAATACCTTAGCTATAAATCTATTAGATAATAGTCAGACTAATAGAAGATTAAAACAATGTCATACTTATATATAATATTAGATTGGCCAAATAAATATTTGTAAAGTCCCTAAACCAGAATAAGATATCTTGGTTAATCTCACTCGAGCGCAACCATTCTTATTACGAACATAGGTTAAGTTCATACCCAATATTAGTAGCATTCGCTTATTGTCGTAAATATAAATTTCAAATAAAACTATCAGTAAAAAAAACATATAACCTAGGCAAAGTGTTGATCTTAATTTATATAAAAGTCTTCTTAGAACGTCACTAACATTAGTATAGTCTATAGTTTAAGGTATGTTAACCTTTAACTTGCCCGACGCGCATTACAGCGACCTTAGAAGAAAAAAAAATCATGGAAACTCTTTGCCATGAGATATACTCTACATTATGTCATTTTTATGCAAACTATTTCATTTTCATCAGGAAAACATTTCAAGGAGTAGTTTTAATTACATTTGCTTAACCGAGTGAATGCACTCGTCCATTTTTCCAAAACCGACACTTCGATGAGGAGTGTAATCTTAATCCGCATAAAGATTTATTTTGAAGATATATTTTTTAAAATTTGGAAGATTTATGCCGCATTCAATTCTAAACAGAAAATACTTCGAGTTTTAGGCTTCTTTTAAAATTAAAATTGCATTCGTTTTTTTATCTTTTCTTGTTAATCGCTTAATTTTGTTTACTCCACAAATGATAGTTTACTTAAATTTTGTTGGATTTTGGGGCTTAGTAAATGAAAATACAAAACCAAATTACAGCACCCCTGAACTCTAATTTGCCTTCTTCAGCTAGGAATTTTCTACGCAGCATGACAAACACAATTGAAGAAGTGGTTTTTACTGATAATCCATGAAGAAAAGAATAAAGTTGTATGTCTAATGTTCACTTGTGATCAAATAGTTACTTAACACCAAAAATGTTGTTTTCGGTTGAAAAATCGTAGGGCTACGTTACTGTTGGCCTATTGGCTTAGCTTCGAAGCCCATTTTGTGGGTACAACATCAACTGGTATATAACTTTATTCCAATTAGTGGTCGGCTCACGGCAAACTTCCAAGTGTATGTATGTTTTGAAAAAGTTTATCATAAATACCATCTACCATTATATAAAGTGTTCAATTGTTCACACAACGCTAACCGAAGTGTTTCTGGTTTATAGCGAAAAATTATGAAAATTTAGATACAGCTTCTTACACATGGCTTAAGTTTTTTTTTTAATTTAAAGTTGAATTTATATTATCACTATGTTTCTTAAAGCTAGATCTATTCACGCCCTTTGCGACTTTTTGAATATTGCATGAGCAACCTAAAGATTCATATACTATTATTATACTTTTGTTATTTTGGTTTTGGTTTGGTCATGATATGTTCTGCTCCGTCATGTTTTTATCTTAAGTAATGCTATGTTTTAAGTTTGTTTTGAAGTGATTCCGTGCCTACTGTTAAACTGTAATAGATAAAAATCAACGTCGCCATGTTTCCTGGTCACCCATGGTGCAATTTCAATTATAAGCCTATGGGTGCAACGCCCGTTGATTGATAGATCCCATTTCTGTTGTCATGCTATGTTTTGCTATGTTAATTTATGTTTTGGTATGTTACATTACGATTTGCTATGTTAGTAATATAAATAGTAATTTTATATTACATAATGCTATGTTTTAGTATGTTATTTTAGGTGTCGTTATGTTTTGTTATGTTGCATTATCCGATTTTCATTGTGTTATGTAATGCTATGTTTTGCTATATTATTTTCTGTGATGTTATGCAATGTCATTTTATGTTATGTTATTTAATGTGTTGTTAAGTTCGGTTATGTTATACTACGATTTGCTATGTTAGTAATATATCTAGAAATTTTGTGTTATGCAAAACTATGTTTTGATATTCTATTTGATGAGTTGTCATATTTTGATATTTAATGTAGCGTTATATAATTTTTTTTGTGTAATGTAATGCTATGTTTTGCTATGTTACTTTATGCGTTGTTATGTTATTTAGTACTATTTTCTGTTATGTTATGCAATGCTGTTATGTAATTAATGTGTTGTTATGTTGTGTTATGCTATTTTCTGTTCGGTTAAGCAATACTCTTATGTTATTTTATGTCTTGCTATGTTTTTGGCGTGTTTAATGGGAAAGTGATGCGTATAACACAGCCACCCCTTTCCATTTCACTACCTCCACCCACTGTATTTGACTTACTGTTTCGGACTTAGTACGCCCTGTTTTTGGTAAGAAGGCTCTGCCCATCGAGTCAAGACGGTATAACCTTTTCATCAGCGAGAAAGAAATTATTTCGCCTTTGGCAGCCTATTTGCATAGCCGGCAGCGCTGGTCCCATGCTCGGATGCAGAGGGCCATTCACCTACTCATTTAAAATGTCTAGATTACTGAAACCGGTGAGGCCCTATGTTTCACCTAGGAACCACGGGAAAGTATGTGTAATATATATATATATATATATATAATCTATTTTGTGTGTTATGCAATGTTTTTTTTTTTTTTGGTATTATACTTCTGCTCAAATATGAACGATTAATAAAACACAAATGGTTAATTATTGTTCAATTTTTATTTTATCTCCTTCAAAGTAATCACCATTGGAGGCGATACACATATGCCAACGTTTTTTCCAATCATCATAGCATTTCTGGAAGGCCGATTTCGGTATGGATTTCAGGTCCTTCTTCGAATTCTCTTTTATGACTTCAATTGTCTCAAAATGTTTTCGAGGAGCGGCAACTTGAGCTTGGGAAACAGGAAAAAGTCACATGGAGCCATATCAGGCGAATACGGTGCTTGCGGAACGATATTAACATTATTTTTGTTCAAATAATCGCGAACAAGACGTGATGTGTGAGCTGGTGCATTATCGTGATGCAAGAACCATGACTTGTTGTCCCACAATTCCTTCCTTTTAAGACGAATGTTCTCGCGCAAACGCTTTAAAACGTCTAAATAATATTCAGCGTTAACCGATTTTGCGATTTGTGCGATTTTCAAGCACAATTTCCTTTACTTTTCCGATGTTTTCGTCGTTTACTGATGTTGCTGGACGACGTTCATGAGGCAAGTTTTCAACCGATGTACGGTCCTCTTTGAACGATTTGTGCCACTGGAAAACACGTGCACGCGATAGAGCAGAGTCCCCATAGGTTGCCTGCAACATTTTTAAGGCGTCTGAAGCCGAAATTTTGTTGGAATAACAAAATTTCAAACAAATTCTTTGTTCAACTTGAATTTCCATCGTTAAATTCGAAGAACACACTCGTTGCTTATAGTAGCACAGAAAACAAACTATGTGACATATCACGCTGAAATTTGCCATGTAAGCTTATAACAGTCCTACCAAAAAACATAAAATTTATTTTTGCCATATGTCATCCGCGGATCGTTTTATTGATAAAGTCTCGTTCATATTTGAGCAGAAGTATAATTGTATTTTTTTTTTTTTTGGTTTTGTTTTATTCTTACAGAATAGAGAAAATTAAAAAAGGCTCGTAATTAAACTGCAGAGAATTGAATTTAAAATACTCAAAAAAATTGACTTTGACAGTGACAACACGTTACGTTACTCTATGTTATGTTTTGCTATGTTACATTGTATTTAAAAATCAATTAAAAAACATGTTTATTATTAATTTTTTTAATAGTCCACTCTTCAATTTAGAAACGAAACAGGAACGCTTTCAGAACCATGGCTTTAAGGCCTGTGAAACATTTAGAAAAATCTGTCTTCAAATTTAATATTATGAATTAATTATAATATATGAAATTAGTATATAATCCACGCATGCTTTAATACTTTATTTCGTTCATAATAAATTTCACAAAACTCTTGCCAGGCTCGCTTTCATAAATCAAAAAACGTTTGACAAACATTTTTTTTTAAAGTGGTGGTACTTAAACAATCAAAATCACGTCTACAGCAAGCAGAGAGAAAGAACTCAAAAGCATTACAATTGGGTCACACTTACCTACATTTGGGTCACTTCTCTTACATACAAGAGAATACACAGAAATTTCAACAATTCCTCCCGAATGATAAATCAGGTTAAGAAATTAAACTTGTTAAAATTTTGATTTTAATCGGAATGGATTAAACAAACATATCTCTCCTGGAAGCGTCGCTGAAACACGAAGCTATAAAACTTGACTACAGCTAGAAAAGTCAATTATGAGTACTGCAAAAATATAAGCACACAATTTTCTTTGAACGGGGGAAACGCCCACTCTGCATATTACAACACTTAAAACTAATAACGTCATCAATTCAAAACTTCCGTGCATATAACTATTTGCCCCATATTTCTCCCAGTTAGCTAGTAAAACGTGCTTGAAATATTCCTTAAAAAAAAGAAAGCAAAAATAATAGCCATTTCATTCAAAATCTTACTCAGTTTTATTCGTCAACAAATCTACGACCTGCAAATTTAAGCACAATCGGCAAGCAGCGCAATTCTAAAATAGTCAAACAATGAGATTAACCACAATTTGACGTGAACCATTAAGAAATAGATCAAACATTTCATGCTATTATACTACAATACCTACACACACACTTACCAATATATTGACAAACATCAATCGCTCTGCAGGCTGCTGTATTCTGTTGTCATCCCCAACAGCGCACTCCGACAGCCAGCCACTGCGTATAAGCAACACCATTTCCTTAGCATGTCCGGCCAATATGGAAACGAACTGTGGAGTATTTAGACGATGTTTGCATTCTTCTTTGTTTTTCCAGCTAATGCTACAAATAGCATAAGTTCTGTACATTTTCACCTATTTTTCTTCCGGAATTGGTGCCATCAATGCTAATGCGGATACTTCTGCTGTTATAATGGCAGTTGCTTGTGTTGTTGCTGAGATTGTTCGTGCTCGTAATTTGTTTAAATTTAATGTTGAATTTGCATAGATTTCCCATGAAAACCAGGTTAAGCTTAGTTGATTGTTTTAAATTGCTTTAACACAGTGACAGTTGCGGAAATCTGCAGCAGAGTTTCATTTGCATCTACGGCACTTCGTTTGGAATCCACCTGAGTGCTTACCAACCAGCAGCTATTTTCACTTTGCTTACATTAATTAATTATTATACGGATAGAAATATTTCTCCTTTTAATTAATTTTAAAAAATTAAAAGTACTGTAGTTTAGTGGTTGTAAGCAAACGTAGTTCGTACAAGATGTGCTATGAAGCTTTCGTCATTGGTTGGATGAAATTTTCCAAATTTACTATTTGATATTCTGGTTTGGTCAACATTTCCCTTTGTAACCACTAAAATCATACTACTAGTACCAGTGAGTGGCATGCGTCAGAGGGACAATTGCAATGGGAAGGTGCCACTTCCTTTAAGATGCCATCAAGGTTAAAGCGTAATTATCAGCGTACATGACGAGCACCACCCACATTATTATTTAGAAAAGAAACACTGAATGAGCATAAAATTAAGAAATTATTTTTGCTCTTGCCCGGTATTAATACACTGGGTAAAATACGACTCGACTGCGAACTTTATTTAGGGTCTTTCAAATTGCCCGATTTTGGTCAAATATGCACAGTTTTGTTCTATAATTCAATGCCACATTAAAGATGGCTTCATAATGCCTCTCCCCTAGAAGTCTGGGTCCTTATTGACGAAAAACTCTAGTAATCGATTTTCAAAATCTTCTATTGATACCAATTTTGTATCACTCAGGAAGTTAGTGAATTTAGTGTTTGGCCATACGGAAGCAGCCCGTACGGATCATAATAATCGATTCCTTCCCAGTCCCAGGAAATACATAGTAGAATCTTCCGGACTGTTAGTCCTGTTTTGGCCTTCGTTTGAGCTACTTCATCACGCTTTGCCCTCATTCGTTTTCATACAATATTGACGGATGTAACCCCATGACTTCATTTCTCATCGCCAGTCACCATCCGTTTAAGAAATGGGTCGGTTTCATCCCGTTTGTCCAAGGCTTGGTAGATGAAAATTCGATTCATCTTGTTTTTTTGGTTTTAATTGATGTGACACCTAAACATCGACGTTTATTTGAATCCAGCTTTGTGCAAATGTTTTAAAACTGCTCATGGTCGATCCTTAGCTCCTAGGCGATGCTACGAATACTAACATGCCGGTCAACTCCGATTATTTTTGTAATTTTACCGACACTTTCGACCCATCGGCATTTTCTTAAACATCAAAAATGCCTGAAAGAAATCGACGAAGCCAAACTTTCACGTAATTGGCTGTTCCATATCGGCTCCACAAACACCATTCGCAAAGAAAAACTGTAAAATGTAACGAATCTTCTCTTTGTTGGCTTCCATTGTTGACATCTTGTAACTCACAGCTGTTGTTGTTGTTGTTGAAGTGGTTGAGTATTTCCGCTGAAATAATATTAATTAGTGCCCAGCACGGTTTTACTACCACTGTCCTCGTGTGATTATGTCTTTTTTTTTCTAAGTCAGATCTATTTAGTGAGGTCCAAGTATAGCAGCAAAATCTTTATCTCAATGTCTGAGATCTCATTAATTTGCTTGAAGAAAGGCATACCGAAGGAGCGGAGTCGTGACCTAGCCATCGCTGGACATTTACATAAGTAGTGGAAAAGACTTTCCTTCACCCCTGCTGCTTGACAGATGGGATTGAAGGGGAGGTTAAGTCTGACTGCGTGATCCCCTACTTTCGATTTCTTGAAGTTAAGTTCGGGGTATTTCAAGTATATCTTGAAATTAAGGTCGGGGTCTGATCTGTTTTTGAGCAGCGAGGGTTCCTGTAGGAGGATCTTGCTGTGTCCGTACGACCTTGCTATCCACCTTCCTATGTCTCTGAGTCTCAACGCGCTGCAAGTAGCGATTGCTTTTATATGTAAGTCTAATGATAATAGATGAGTTAGTACATTGAGCGGACTGGTGCTAAGCGCTTCTGTAATTAAAATACAGGCTGTTCCTTGTATCTTGTTCACCTTGGTTTGTTTGATTTTTTTGTTCTATTGCGGGCCACCAGACTAGTGCCGCATATGTTAGTATTGGTCTTACAATGGCTATGTAGCATCAATTGGATAGTTTTGCTTGGAGTCCTTATTTTTTTACCCAACATTCTCTTGCACGTTCAAAGTGCTATATTCGCTTTCTTTACCCTGTACACGACATTGGATTTCCAGCTGAGTGCTGAATGGAACAAACAAACAGAACAGAAAATCAATTTTTTAGTGTAAAATATCACCGTGACGATGAGCATAAGTCTTAAATTGTTTGATCGATACTACAGCCCTCTCTGAAGAAATTTCTTTCAGCTGCCTCATTTTGCAACTTTTTTCCAGGCAGAAGTTCTTACAGTAATCAAAACCTCTCTCTCTCAAAACCCCTCTTACAAGACGACTAGAAAAGTTCAATCGGCTCCCTACAAGTCCTGATCTTGGTTTTGCGATGTCACTTACTAGTTTTTAGTATTATTATTTGTCAAATAAACTATCCATTGATTTTAGTTCTTAAGTTTTTGTTATGCGGTCCTATAAAAAATTGACTTAATAAAGAAATTAAGAAAGAAACTTAATTGAGGTGCAAATGCTTGGCGATGTAAGTAACTTAACAGAGCTCTTTTAAACGACATTGAATTACTGGTGAATATAAACTAAGAAGTTTTTTTCTCCATTTCATCTGATTGCTATTTGACGCCTTCGGGAGTATATCGAACCGGACCTTGTATTACAATTGACTATTCAGCGACATATTTTACGCTTTCTGAGTTACCAAAATCGCTTCATACAAATTTTTTTCTTTTTTTTGAATGAATAAACCGTAACAATAAAATTAATAGATTGATTTGGCGCAATTGAGAGAAATTTTAACGATTTATAAATATTATCAGCGTACACTTGCGAAAAGCCATGCTAGCTCTACCTGCTCGAAATTAGTCGGGGAATACCTGACGTCCCTCTCGATTGCATCAGAATACTTCGATATTAGGCTCATTTGGGCTCCCGGTGACAGCGGCATAGAGGTAAAATGCTGGGCCGATCAGTTGGCCAGACAGGAAGTCCTTGAGACGGCTTCATTTCAATATGAGAGGATTGGAGTTCCATTAAGAACCTGGTCTGCTACTGGAAAGATGGGCCTCACGTCAACTCAGCGAGCACTGGGTTAGTGCGCACTCATGCAAAGTCACGAGGTCCTTCTGGCCGCAGGTAGATCGGCGACGCTTGAGAGAACTTCTAAGACTAATAAAGCCACATCTATTGAATTTGGTTGGTATTCTCACCGGACACTGTCCGTTAGGTGTCTATGCAGCTTTGGCATTGCGTCAGTTCGTTTTTGCAGAAGCTGTCTGGAGGATGAGATGGAATCATCTCAGCATCTTCTTCTCAGCTACCTTGCCCTCGTCGGGCCATGGTTTAAACATCTGGGCTCTCACTTTTTCGCTACACCAGCGGATATTGTGGGCTAAGATATCACAACACAATTAGAGAGATAGAGAGGAAAAATTATAAAGTAAAATTAGATCGGACACAGTGCGTAGTAGCCTAATAGTAATAATAATAATAATAAAAAATAAAATGAAGTATTAGAGTAATATTAAAGAGGTGGTAAAATCTAGGGCTCGATATTTTTCACTTATTTTCAATTCGATAATGCGGTGACGAGAATAACTAAAACAAAAACCATCGCGAATTTGCTAAAATATCCCAAAGAGTCCACCTCCTCTAATGAATGCGTTCAACATTTCAACGAAATCGTAGCTCCTTTAAAAAACGAATGGGAGTTCACTTATACAGATGGATCTAAAACAGACTCCAGTAAACCCTTTGCAGGCACAAACCTGCTTGGTGTCACAAACTCAGTCGGTGCTTTACCTTCCTATTGCTCATCATTCACAGCGGAGGCAGCTGCATTGCTTGAAGCAGTACTTTATGCTTCCGACAAAGGTAGCAAATTCATTATTTGCAGCGATAGTAAATCTGTAATGTACGCTCAATTGAACCATTGCAACGAAACTCCGTTAATCACCGAAAATCGAAATAATATTTTACTAAAAAACACTTCCATAAGGATCATGTGGGCAACGAGTGCGCTGATACCACCAAGCCGCTCAAAACCCCTTCACTTTAGTGCGCATTTTACTATCAAAGATATTCGGAAAATTATACTAAAATCTCTTGAGGAAACGTACAATAGTGAATGGATTAATTACCAACACCACTACAAAAGTACAATCCTACTGGCATCAGTTCCATATATCCTACTCACATTACTTCTCAGAACCGCAAGATATTTACATGCCTTCGAATTGGTCACACTATAGCCACCCATGTTCACAGCCTAAACGGCACAGTCAAACCAGACTGCCGTTTTTGCAACTAAAACGACTACTCGATAACACACCTCCTCGATACCTACCCAGGATTGGAATACACTAGAAATGCCATTCATCCTACCCTTGAATTTCAACTCTACTCAGCAACACAGATGACAATAGCATTAACTTAATTTGTGAATTTATTAAAATAACTAAATTAAAACTTTAACTTTTTTCGAAAAGTATATACATATAAAGGTATAATCCACTCAAACTCACGCTACCCACTCACCCACTCATCTGTTATCACTTCCTCAACTACCCTCTCCCATCCTCTTATATAGTTACTTATCTATATTATTACTTTAGTTTATGATACCATAACCCAAAGGCCCTGGTAGCCAGTGCTTCTTTCGTAAGTGGAATAGTTATAAATAACTGTCACTTTTTTAAATAAATAAATAAAAAATTATAATTTTTAAGCTTTTTTCCAATATTTTTCTCTTACCTGTTGGTGGTCACTTTATATACTTTTATGGGTGCCTGGCCGTGCTCCGCCTCCTTTTCATGGTGTGCATCTTGATGTTTTCCACAGATGAAGCGACCTGTTATTTTACGCCGCTTCCGAACGGCAGATGATATTTTTTTGAGTAGCTTTATTGTAAAGAAGAAGAAAAGAAGAAAGAAAAGAATAAAATTTATATTAATATACAAAAGTCGCACAATAATTCACATAAATTGAATTCGCAAAAACGGCCTAGTCTCCCACACTTCAACTTGTTTCATCTCGATTCGATTCGAAAAAATTGTTTTTATGTTATTTTATTGTCAACAATTTATAAATTTGTGATTATTCCACACTTTCTGAAGTGAGCACAGCCTTCATTTGCAAAGGGTGATCAATTTAGTGGTATCGGAAATGAAACAACGAAAATTCGAATTCTTTATTATTTTTCTGTATTATTTTCTTATCTTTATTATTTTTTAAATCCCTTTCAAACAGTAACCGCAACTGCGGAATCATTTGGTCATCCGGAAACACCAATTGTGAGTAACTCTCTGGAGGACTTCGGTCGGTGTCTCGTGAATAACTTTAGTAGTGTTGGCTTTTAATACCTCAATCGAAGCTGGTTTATCCGAAAAGCATTTAGACTTTACGTACCCCCTCAAATAAAAGTCCAAAGGTGTGATACCACACGATATTGGTGGCAAATCCACTGGCCTGAGACGAGAGATAAATTTCTTACCGCCACAGTAAATCCACTGCTTCACGGGCTGTATGGCAAATAGCACGGTCTTGTTCGAACCAAATGTTGTGGAGATCACGAGCTTCAATTTCCGGCATCAAAAAGTCGTTTATACTTTACTACTTCAATGTTACAATGGCACCAGCTGTTGATTCCTCCATCCCATAGACTGCTCCAAACGGTTGTTTTCATTTCATTGAATGTAATGGCTATTCTTGAATGGCTTTGAGTTGCTTTTCACCACAAATACGGCAATTCAGCTTATTGACGTAGCCATTAGGGCAAAAATTGGCCTCATCGTTGAACAAAATCCGTACACCATAAGTTGGCCTGAGAATGCGCGATGAACACTTTTTACAAAGTGTCGATTTTCGTGATACAATTTTATGATTTGTAAACGTTTTTGCGGCGTAAGTCTTTCCATAATGAAATCTCAATGAATACTGGAAAAAATTATGTAAAGGGCCGATTTTGAATGTAAAGCACACCTAAACGTCAAGTTTTTTCTGCATTTCATTTGACACTTTTCCATTTTGGACTAACTCAATTTGAACAATGGAAAGATACACAATCGAGCTAGGCGTTAAAGTTATTCAGGCTTATTATGAAAACGTGCGTTCAAATCAAATGCATATCGCGCACTTCATCTTCAGTGAAGAGGCACATTTTCACTTCAGTGGATAGGAAGATATGGATGTGAACGATATGTGGTTTCAACAAGGCGGTGCGACTTGTTACACAGCTAACAAAAGAATGGCTCAACAGAGCTATACCAATATTATCATAATAAAGAGAAAGACAATAATTTCCAAAAAAAATGTACTTTATTCAAATTCAACACCGGCCCTTGAAACCTAACCACCCTTTATTTAGTTCGACAGTAGTCACGCGTGATCTGTCAAAAGAACTCCATTGGAAAAAATACCTCCAATCTGTTCACCCTTTACATCTGCCTTTGAAAAATTATTTTCCGTCGATTTATCGCCATTATTTAAATACTCCCATTCCGCCAATTGCCATGTATACGCACTGGGGAATAGAGCAACACATTTGCATAGTAAAAAATCTCTGCTGTAGTGGAATGCACAAATACATATGTATGCACACACACACACACACACAAGCGCGCAAGCATTCGAATCATGGATATCCTCTGTACAAATTCGTTTATTTATTTACTTTCCAATTCGCAAACTCGAATTCGCAGCCCGCAAATTTGCGATTTATTTACTTAACATTTAAATACAGCAACAAAGCCAATAATAATTTGTATACAAAAATGCTATCCATTACAGAGTTGGAGCAAAAAAATCGTCGCACGGCCGGCGGACCTTCCGGACTCATAGCATTCCCGCGCGTCGGCCGCAGCGATCCCAGCCTGGTCAATAATTTGCATGAGGCTGACATTTCAGCGTTCAGCGACAACATGTACCCGGCATCCGTGGAAGACTACGAAGGTAGGTTTGCTAATGCATAATAATGATGTTGTCAGAGTGTGCGTAAAAATGCTAATTGATTTGACTTTTTATTGAAAAAAAAAAACAGTTGAATATCCAAAAAGCGAAATAAAACGCGCCAGTTTGATTGCTTTCCCACGTGTGGGACGCAACGACGCGCAATTACGCAAATGGGCGCGCATTATGGCGCTACAACAGGCGCTGAACAAGGGCACCGGCCCCAGCGCTACCTCTGGCCTTTGGTTCGGCCCGCGCTTGGGTAAGCGCAGCGTTGACGCACAACAACAACACCAACAGCCAAAGTCAACGGGCAGCGGCCAAAAGGAGCTCTATTAAGCAGCAACGCTTGAAGCCGTGCAAGTTAAAGCAAATAACAACAACAAAAATATACCAACGACGTTGACGAAACTGCGCACAAACGTTTAGGACGACGACTATGGAACTAACGAAACCCAATTACCAGTTACCCAATTGTAAAGTTAGCGAATATTGAATGGAAGCGAGCATAAGTTTTATGCAAAAATAAACAAACACAACTTTTTTTTTTTTAGAAATGTAATTTATAAGAAAAATGCGTAAAAAATGTACCTAAATAAAAAATAAAAATAATAATTAAGGTGAAAAAAGGTTTTTCGTGGACACAATGCAGGCAGAACGCATGGCAGCACGTTCGGAGGCTACGATAAAAAAAAATTAAATAATTTATAAAGAGATCAATTTTTAAATTTATTGGCTTTGTAAAATATGCGCTCCCAATTTACGCCTCATTTTATATATTTGTTGTAAAAATAGAAAAAAAAAATTATTTAATAAAATTTGACGAAGAAAACAACTTATGTATGTAACCAAAAGTGCATAAAAAACATTTAATAAATAAAAAACAAAATTTTAAAAATTATAAATAAAAAAAATAAAAAATAAAAATCCCGCTATTTGCAAAAGTGTTGTTTTTGTAATATCTTCTTCAACTGGGCTGGTGAGGGCTTTCATTGAAATGCAGTTACACCGGCGGCAACAATAAAACCAAACTCAGAACTGTGTATGTGTGTGTACTTATCTCTCCACTTCATTGCTAAGCGCACACTCCACTACACACAAACCCCCACACCCACAAGCACACGCAAGCACCGAAATGCATTGCAATGAAAGTCCTTTTGAAATTGAAATAAAACGCAACACATTTGCAATGGCACGGCAACAACACGTCACAGTGACTGCATCTACAACTGCGACTTCGTCAAGGAATTTAAAATCAAAAAGTTGCTATGGCACAAAAATTCAAATAAAAAAATACGAGCAAACGAAGCGTTTCAAAAACCCTAAAAAAAAAAACAAAAAAAAAAATAACAAAAAAACCCAAATTCAATGAGGAAAGCCAAAAACTATTTATGACAAAAATGCCTAATAAGAATTATACACAACTGTCTTGAAATACACGAAAGGCGTACGTGACCACAAAATTTATTAAAAATATTTACTTACATATGTATGTATGTACACATACAACAAAGCGAAATGATAACAAAAAAAAAATATATAGCGAAATTATATTAATATTTTTAAATCAGTATTATTGTAATTGTTATTTTTTGACAAACTAAATAAAAAAGAAAAAAAAGTATTTTAATTTATTGCAATTAATAAAAAGGCACTCAAAATGGTGCAAAATACATTTTTAGTTTTTTTTTTTTGTGCCAAGAAAATATCAAAATTTTTACCCATATAATACGTAGGTTAAGTTAGGTTAGATTGAAGCGGTTGTCGTGTGGGACACACTCAGGCTCATAACCCATTGTGATGCCGCGTGGGTAGCTTGTCCCTATCTCTCCAAAAACCAGTGTGTGCTTTTCAAAAATTTTAAAATAACTCTGATTTCTGTAGAACTGAGATCTTCCAACTCATCAAAAAAATGTTCACCCAGAATAGTAAACCTGCGTCTGAATAGAGCAGGACAGTGGCACAGTGGGTGCGAGATTGTCTCTTCCTCTTCCTCATCTAGACAACTTCTATAGAAGTCATGTGTTTGCACACCCATCCTTTGGGCGTGTCTACCTATTAGGTAGTGCCCCGTTATGACTGAGATCAATGTGCTAAAACTGTGTTTATTTTGGCTTAGCAGATATTCTGTGCGTTTAGCATTTAGAGTCGCCCACAGTTGACGAGCGATTTTGCAGGTGGCTTCATTACGACATCTTTCGTTTGCTTTCTTTACGATTTCTACAAGGATGAGTAGCTTACATGTTTGCAAGGATATACCTTAGGACGAGTCGAATTGTGGGGAGGCAAAAAAGTCACCCATTGCTCTGTGAAAATCATATTCTAGGGATCAAAATAAGAAACTTTGCCGAAAGAACCATACCTCTAAAACGAATTCTGATGTCCCCCAATTTGGGTCGAACTTTTTTCATGTAAAGGCAAAAAATGGTGATATTTTGAAATTATTGTATGGGGAACCCCCCAGGGGAGTTCCAGGGGGTGTGCCACTGGCATGGGTGGATCGGCCGTCCAAAGTTAGTGGGAGTCGGTCATACATTTGGACTCGATTGGAGCACTCTAAATGGGTCAAAGTGGGATTTTTCGTTCGACCCAAATTGGGGGGCATCAGAATCCGTTTTAGATTTATGGTTCCTTCGGCAAAGTTTTTTATTTTGATCCCTAGAATACGATTTTCGAAGAGCAATGAGCGATTTTTAAATCGACCCGCCCTAATATACCTATATCATTATATGTGTACTCATCAGTCAATTTAGTGCCGAGTCTCGCTAGTTCATCAGCTCTACAGTTACCCTCAATGTCGCGATGGCCAGGAGCCCATGTTACCTTTAAGTGAAATGACTCAGCCATCTCGTTAAGAGATGTGCGGCATTTCATAGCTACCTTGGAGGTTGTCGACTGTTTTGTGAGGGATTTTATCGCCGTTTGGCTATCAGTGAAAATGAAGATATCATTTCCGGATGTCACATCACACTGTATCAGTGTCGCGGCTTTTATTATTGCCATCAGTTCAGCCTGAAAGGCACTACAGTAGTCGGGGAGCCGAAAATTGAAGGAAATCACCAGATGTTCCGAATATACACCTCCGCCCACCCTGCCCTCGAGCTTTGAGCCATCTGTGTATACCTGAATGGACTCGCCCTGTCTCACATTGTCCCGTTCCCGCTCTTCCCTTGCGGGTGGGAGGGTCGTAAACGATGTAATGGCAAGTATAGGCGGGAGTGTATAGTCCACCAGTCCGGGAAGCCCCAAAGTGCCAGCCAGGATTTTACCCTGACCATAATCCGTGTTTGACCACTTATTTAGAGTGTTTAGACTTATTGCCGCACTGCGTTCGTTATATATTGCCTGCAGATCTACCGGAAGGATGTTTAATGTCGCATATAATGCTTTCGATGGTGTGGTTGACATGGCGCCGGTTATCAGAGCAGATGCAAGTCTTTGAACCTTGTCAAGTTTATTGATGATCACACCCTTCTGAAGGGCATCCCGCCATATTACAATACCATAGTAGAGAATTGCCTTCCAATAAGCCTTCCGCAGGAGTACATAGCGGTCTTAGCTTTGCGTGCTCTGTCTGCGACTGAGAGCACCCAATTTAGCTTCCTATCTAGTACAAGCCCTAGATATTTTGCCCTTTCTGTTACTCTAAGTGGTTTCCCTCCTAGGAATATTTGTTGCAGTGCAGGTGTTTGGTGTTTCCTACTAAACAGTATCAGATCCGTTTTTTCCGGATTTACTTCTAGTCCTCGACTTTTACACCAAAGTGATAATCTATTGAGAGATCTTTGTTGGAGATCACTTAATCTTGGAAGGCAATATACATAGATTGTGTGAAAAGTCCGCGCAAGTCTATCTCTCTTTCATTGACAGGGCGATGTGTTGCGTTGAAGCGGCGCTTGGAAGAACACACAGCCAGATTTCGGCCAGATCGGCCGGTCTCTTTGGGTTTGGCAATTGTTTGAATCGAGAAAATCGAGTGATTCTCCTTTTCCATTACGACAGCGCACCAGCTCACGCAGTTTTTGGTTGGAAAATTCCACACATTCCTCTTTTCTATCACACTTGGATCTCCAAGTTCGAGCTACTATTTGTGCCCCAATTTGAAAATTCGAAGAAATGGCTGGCGAGAAAATGATTCTATTCAAACGAAAAGGTGATTGCAGAAGCGAGTTGCTATTTTTCAAACATGCACAAATCCTATTATTCGGAAGGGATCAGCCAAGGCTGTCTGTCTATAAGCCTAAGAGGAGACTTAGTCGAAAGGATGCTTTCGGCCAAACATCTCAGGCATCACTGCAATCCTTACAGGCGATTGGAAAGTAGGGGATCAAGCAGCCAGACTCAACCTTCCCCTCAATTCCATTTGCAAAAGCTGGCAAGCGGAAAGGGTGAAGGAAAGTCTTTTCCACTACTTATGTGAATGTCCAAGGCTAGATAGGGCACGACTCCGCTCGTTTGGTAAGCCTTTCCTGCAGCAAATTAATGACATCTCAGACATCGAGATAAAGAATTTGCTGCTATACTTGGACTTCACTAAATGGATCTGACTTAGAAACAAAAAAAAAGACATCATCACACGAGGACAGTGGTAGTAAAACGGTGCTGGTCAGTAATTAGGATTACTTCAGTGGAAATACTCAACCATATTTATAGAAAAAAATTACAAAAATGTTCAATAGAAGATATTTCACTTTCACAAAAAACCCATAAGAACATTTTGAACATTGAAAAAATCTCAAGAATATCAATCATTAAACTGCTTATTCATGAAGCCATAATTAAACGTAATGTAAGGAGTCTAATTTGCACCCGTTGGCAGCCATCTTGAGCTACTTAAAAAAGCGGTGATGCCCTCTTCGGAAAGATACTTTCTATTTTTGAACAGTTAGAGGGCAACTGAACTATTGACGGTCTTCCGATGCCTCATGAGATTGAGCATTATTGGAATGAGCCCGAGAGAGCCCATCCTTTAGTTGACGTTCCTACGCAAACAGACAAAATCTTTTTTTAATTAAAGAGTGCAGTTTTATTTGAAAGAATTTTAACTTAGATCGCTTATCGCCATCATTTGATTTCCAAAATTTATCAAAGTTAAGATTACCTTACTCATCTCGGAGTTCCTGGTCAAAGTGGCTTAACGAGAAACTGCCGGGCTGATGAGCTAACTAGGCAGGATACCCCCGATATGGTTTCCCGCGAAATGAAAGGATTGAGATGGCTTTCAAAGCATGTGGTCCTCTCCTGAAAAGATAGGCTTCGCCTCAACTCAAGCGTTGGCTTAGTTCGCAGATGTGTAAAGTCGCGAAATTCTTCTACCCAGGGTAGATCGAAGGCATTCCAAAGAACTTCTAAAGCTAACAAAACCACAGGTGTCGAATTGTGTGGGTATCTTTACCGAATATTAGCCGTTGGGTATTCATGCGGTGAGATGGCACTGATTCAAGTCTTTTCTGTAGCAGCTGATTTTGGCACTCAGTTTTTGTTACACCTGCGGATATAACAGTTTTAGGTATCACACACATGGCGAATTTTATCAGTCGCTTGAAGCGGTTAACGTAGTTGTATTTAACTACCTTTGGTCGTCATTATCCTCTAATACAAAGCCCACTATTCCGTTTTCGCCTTTGTATGGCTTCACCGAATTGGCATATCTGAATTTTACTATTTGTTCAAGTATACTCTTACAAGGGCAGCCATTTAACCTAACCTGATTACCTCATCAACTAATTCAGATGCCGTCTCTTGAGGGCATCGCACAATTTCCAAACTTGTTTGTTATATTTGTTAAATATCAAACCATAAACCATTGCAAGCCTTAAAATTGTATATCCGCTACAAATTTAGCAGCGCATATAAGCCTCGAGAAGGTCACTTGTAGACTTATTCAATGAAAAGAGGTACCCATATTGCATTAATATTTATTTATTTGCAGAAATCTAACTTTCTTCTGAAAAACTACATATAAACTATAATATTAAAAACTCCAAAAATAACGTTCACTTAAAATAAAAAAATAAAAAAACAAAAAAAAAAACTTATAAATTTAGTCTGTGCAATGCTTTTGACAGTTAATATCATATCTATGTATAAGTATTTCCAAGTGGCATAGACTCCAAACCCTTTAGTGCTGTTCATTCTTAAATCTACGCAATTCGCTTTTAATTGCCTCGATGAGTGGTTCCGCTGATACATCTGGACGCTTGGGTGCCACTCTGGGTGGGCCAACTACCTGAAATATTTCTGAGCGCTGGAAGGGTCCCGCACTCAATGGACGAGTGAGTGGTGAATGTGAGCCGTGAAGACTGCCACCCCAAGCGCCGCTAGCGGGCGAGGGCGGCTGAGTGGACTGATTGGATTTCGTAGTTTTCGCTGGTTGGGCAGTAGCTGGACGAGCTTCGGGATTGCGAAGGCGGGCTGCAAAGCTGAGGTATGAAATGAAAACAGATGTATGTATGTTATATGTATCTATGTTTGATGAATATACGAAGGTTGGTATTTATATTTCTGATCCGAGGCATCTAGGCCCTAGTGTTGTCAGGCACCATTTGACGTGTCCATTGCAAAGTTTGTTAAATTTTACCATAAACGCGCTCAGAATGATTTTAATATTACTAGTATTATTTACAGTGGCTTAAAAAATTCATAGGGCAAAGAAATGAAGAAGAGAAACTAAGACTATTTCCGTGGGATTATTTTTCATAACTTTCGTATTATAGTAAGGGGTGAAGGATGCTCAAAATTTTCAAAAAAGTGATGTTTCTGTTTTTGCATTTTCTTAAAGCATAATATCTTAAAAATATAGTGTGAAAGTGTGAAGTGAATTCCACAAATACTTTTCGAGTTATTCCACAATTATCAAAGGGCGCTCGGGCGCTCCGGAATTGATAGCAAAACTTAAATGCGTTTTTCACAAAACTATGTTTTTTGCATTGATGATCACTGCAACTTTAAAACCGCTTGGTGATTTCACAAAAATGTATACTACTTTTTAAAAATATAAAGAACTCGCGCCTGAGCGAAGGAATTTTTTTTTTTTCAAAAATTTTAATTAAACAATTAATTGTCGGTTTTTTTCTCGAAAATCTGATAAATATTACCTGAGGCCGCCACATTGTTAATTAAAAAAAAAAGCATCGAGCCTGAGATTTTCTATTAATAAAACTAATTTCACTTGTCCGATTGAGTTTAGATGAATCTCCAAGGACTGGTGATGATCACCGCAAGGAGAGAAACGGGCTCCACAGAAACAGCGATAACTTTTACAATTATTAAGTGTTTTTGTTGAAATTTTGCTAAAATCTAGTCGAAACATGATGTATTAATGCTATGTTTTTATTTTTGTTTAATAAAGCCACTAACTAGCCAAAAAATGTTATTAGAAAGCATAATTTTTTCGGGCCTCTTACTACCCTAACCCCGTAGCAAAACAAGAATGCATTGACGAACTAAAATCATTATACGGCATGCACGCAAGCCATTCCATGGCGGAGTGAAAAAATGGTGGAAAATAGCTTTCCGTAGTCACTGTTCGCTCACATATGAATTCCTGGAAGGTGATCTAAAAATTCTTGTGTCTGGATAGATGGATACTGTGCGCGAAATGATTGAGCAAAACGGCCATGTCACATACAGTGAGTTGAAGGCATCGTTGGGCATAAAACGACGACCATCAATAACATTGTACATGATCTTCTCTTCTTCTTCTAATTTCTTAAGCGATTTTGGCCGAGTTCAACAATGCGCGCCAGTCGTTTCTTTCTCGTGCTAATCGGCGCCAATTGGACAACCCGAGTGAAACCAAGTCCTTCTCCAACTGATCTTTCCAACACAGATGAGGCCTTCCTCTTCCTCTATTGTCACCAGCTAGTACCGCATCAAATGCTTTCAGAGCCGGAGTGTTTGTATCCATTCGGACGACAAGACCCAGCCAACGTAGCCGCTAAATCTTTATTTCCTGCACTAAGTCTATGTGGTCGTAAAACTTATTCATCCATTTCATCACCTGCGATACTCACCGTCGGCAACGTGCAAAGGTCCAAAAATCTTACGCAGAATCTTTCTCTCGAACACTCCAAGCGTCGCTTCATCGGATGTTGTCATCGTCCAAGCTTCTGCGCCATACGTTAGGACGGGCATGATGAGGGTCTTGTAGAGTGTTAGTTTTGTTCGTCGAAAGAGGACTTTACTACTCAATTGCCTACTTAGTCCAAAGTAGCACTTGTTGGCAAGAGAGATTCTTATTTTTCTTAATTTGGAGTTTTCACCGAGATTCGAACCGACGTTCTCTCTGTGAATTCCGAATGGTAGTCGCGCACCAACCTATTCGGCTACGGCGGCCGAAGTCTCTTAGAACCTCGAAATCATAACTATCAACAGTGACGTTGGTGCCGATGCCTGTTTGGAGGTTCTTTGTTTTGTCCTCGTTTACCACCAGACCCATTCGCTTTGCTTCTTTATCCACTTTCGTAAAGGACGAACTAACCGACTAAGACCAATGATATCAATATCGCACTGGATGCCAAACAATTTAAAGAACGCCTTGAAAACGCGACTGAGCAAAGCATTTCCAAAATGTTTTCTAGTGAATGCAGAAGTGTATTGGTCATCATCGAGAATATTTCAACAACCGTTTCGTTTATTTTCCGATTGTTAGACCAAAAATGTAAATACCAACTTTCGTATTAATTGAAGGGCTTTACTACTAACCTTGATACACCGGCCGATGAGCCGCGATTCTCCCTCTTAGTCGGCATGCGTTTGTTGCTGAAGTCACGCGTTGGCAAAGGTGTCGCTAGGTCATCCTGACTGGAATACATTTGTATGGCGCTTTCAAGTAGATCTTCATAATGATTTCTTATCGCTCCCGGATTGTTGCCGAACTTTTCGCCGAATCTCAACATCATATCGTCTATTGGAAATGTAGAAGTATGTGTGTGTATATGTGGAAGTAAAATAGAAGAAGACAAGAGGAAGAATGTACAGGTAGAATATAGAGGACTTTGCGTTGAGCTTGGAAGTGTTACTAAGTGTTGATCTGTTTGCCTGTCTGTTTATACGAATACGGATTGTAGCAATCAAACAATCAACACAATCATGCATTCAATCAATATATACGTTTTTTTTTTGTCTACTTTTTGTATCTCATTAACTACGTTGGTGGTGGTCTCTAGTCTACAGTTGTCTACTATAATTGCTAAGAGCATTCATTCTACTCAATAACGTTCCCGGTCCCCATCTTTGTGGATATCCCCAACATCATTACCCGCATCATCGGCACCAGCAGCCTCATTCAATTGTTTCTTATGTCTTTCCCAAACTATGGGACCAACAACACCCGGGTCGGGATTGTCACTTTGTGATGCGCGCAAATTTGTGTAAGACGGCGCCTTCGGTGTAGGGAAATTCTCTACAGTCGCTATGGTCGTTGCGTCCAACGTGTCATGCCTACTTTGCTGTTTATGCATTGAACGTGTGTTGGACGGCTGTTTTCTTGTGGCTGGGTCTTCGACATTATCGTAGTATGTAACAAATACCGGATCCAATACGCGATTCAACGGTTGGGGCAGTGAATTTTTCGGAAATGCTTTCACAGAAGCCATCGATAGAAATGAACCAATGCTGCCGGTATCGGAAGACCTTTCGGTTGGCTGTAACGTACGTATGATTTCCTTATTTATAGCTTCTGTGGCTGGCAACTGTTCGCCGCCATCTTTATCGCTAAACAGACTCTTCTGATGCAACAATTTATTGCGATGATAGTTGTTGTGCGGATTGTAGGCTTCACTTCTTTCCAAATTCGCATAAGTACTACTCAATTGGTCCTCGTCCAGTGAGCCGCTCACTACTTCATCGCCTGACGACTGTGCGGTGCGGTGCGTACGTGGACTAGTCTCTAGCGAACCCACACGATTCTCGGAGAGGTAACGTCGTTTGGTCTTCCGTCGTGTCTTATCGTGTTTCTTCTCAGTGATGACGGTGGTATAGACGGCATGCTCGCGTCCCTCCGCTTGATCGTATTCATGTTGTTGCGGGTGTCTGCGGCGATGCTTATCGAATAGTGTTGACGCTTTGTTGTCGAGTATGCGTTGAACATCGGGTGCTGGTGGATTGATGGGGCAGTAAACTGAAGAGTCTGATGTATTGTCTGAAGAAGTAAGCGAGTCGCGACGATATTCACGATCCATTGGTGGACTTGGGAAATTGATGCGTGCCTCACGTGTACGCTGGACGCCATCGTGCTCAAATGAGAAGTTCTGTACGCCAACGTCACGTGACGGCGCCGTAGAACGGCCTGTATCTAGACCCGTTTCAGTGGAAGCACCACGGCCTGATTGCAATTCGGCGAGTAGCTCGTTGCGGCTAGTCGTTCTTTGTAGTGTAGATAAAGCAAATTTCAGTAGATATATTGAAATTGAAATATATTCTAAAAAGATAGGAAATTTCAAAATACCTCTGCTCCTCTAATCGCTGTTTCTCGCGTACACGCGTACGTCCCATTAGCAGTAGGGCAACGAGTAGCAGCAATAACAATAAAAACGCAACCGAAGTGACCACCACCAGGGCGGTGTTATTCTGTATGGTGTCTATGAATCCCGACTGGCCGCTGTGTATTGCTGGCGCCAATGGTGTAGCCTGCGGCTCGCGCAGATAGGCTGTAGATCATTGAGAAAGTTCTAGTTAAGCTTTGGACTTAATTTCGTTTAACTTAACTTTGCTTACGCTCGGCTTTCATGTACACCTCCTGGCCAATGACATTAGCTGCTTCGGTTTCGGACACCAGCTTCATGTCGTTGGCCGCTGTTACCGCCAGCACTGGACGCCCGTTGACGAACACGGAGTAGATAAGTTCGGTTTGATTTGCAATCGGGCGTTCATCGCTAAGAAATTTAAATAACAAATGAAAATATATAATGGTAACGCTGCATGTACCTCACATACTCACATTTTCTCATTGACATCCTCGTCGTAGGTGCCCACACTGTGCAGACCCTTCTGCAGCTCCTCCTCTGTCATTCGTGTGATGTTATGAATAATCACACGCACTTGTGCGCTACGTAGCAACGGGTTTTGTGCTTGTATTGGTGTGTCCAAGAGCGCCGCTACACTCTGCAGCTTCTCTGACTTTGCTTCCTGCTGTATCAACTCCCATGCCATTATAGTCACGTAAGGTAAAGGCGATGTACTGACGCCTTCGTCGCGTGTGGTATTTATGTCGAATGTTGTTGTTGTCATTTGATACTCACTAGATCCAGTTGTATTTGTGTTTGTGGTAGAAAAGGCGCTCTCATTTTCTTCAGAGGATGTTTCCCACTCAGTGTTTCGATTGCCACTCCGTTTTGGTTTTATGGATCGAGTATTCGCTTGCTCATCCCCACCAGTCATTTCAAGCAACTCAGCATCGTCATCGAGATCTATTAAAAGTATGATTTTTCAAAAGAGTCAATATACAAATTTTAATTAGTCTTAGTGTGAGCGAGCTACTCCTGTCGCACCTTTCGGCGTAGTGGACTCAAACGGTTGTATGCCGGCTTCGTGATGGCCACGCCTATTTCTGCCCGCTGAAACGGCGATGCCGGCGATTTGCTGCGCACTGTTGATGCCTAAATGCTTTGACTGTTGCCTGAGAAGAGAAATTTTTAAATTTAAGAGGTGTAATAAGTCTTAATTTACAAAAATTTTTATAAAAAAAGTTCGATTCAACTGTAGCTCAACCACACAAAGCTCTACTTGTTATAATACTTTTAGTCCGCGATCTGTACTCAATCGTCAAGGGTCAACACCAGTTTTAGTTATCGAAAGTTCTTCAATCAATAGATCTCTCATAACTTCAAGATGATGACTTCATTACACGACATTTAGGGACAACGCTGCATCACATCCGATAATTCCAAAAATGCTCATTACCGCAAAGTTAAATCTGTTGAGAGAAATAATTGGAAGCATAGAACCGACAATAAACCACGGGGAACTCGCTATGGCAACCTTTCTATATGTTGAGGGTAGTTTTAGCAACGTCAGGACTCAACCCATTTGCTCCGTTCTGATTGCTGTAGAACTGGATTAGTAGAATATCAACTGAACCCTTTCGGATCGCTAATGTAAGGAAACCGGAGGCACTCTGGATGGTGTAGTTTCATTTTCTTTCCTAAGAAATTTCGGCTACCGTAATCAAATGCGCTGGAACGTGACTATCATTCGGTAGTGTCCCGATTCGAAACCCCGGTCATAAAACAACAAATGATAGCAAATGTTTTTTCTAATAGCGGTCGCCCCTCGGTAGACAATGGCACACCTCTGAGTGTATTTCTGCCCTGAAAAAGCTCCTCATAAAAAAAAACTATATGTCCGTTCATTTATGGAAAACATCAAGACGCACACCATAAATAAAAGGAGAACCCTCTACCTAACAGAGGTTTATTAGGATGATTTTCTGCTTCGCACGACCTCGAAAGTCATTAAGGTTTTTGTATAACCAGATAATTTACTAGGAGGATGGTTCCATATGTAGAAATCTATGCAAGTGGAGAAAGTCACTGATTGACATTCACTTGGGAGTGCCCAGGGCGATTCTTCTGCTTTCAGTTCACGCACAACTCCCGGGCTTATCCCAAGTATCTTCTGGCTAGCTCCCAAACACCCGTTCGCTGATATGAAAAAGTGAAGCAATCCAGGATAGCTGATTGTGTGTTGGGTTTGGGACCCACCACGTAAAAATTCCTCTGAATGAAAACACGATCAGAGAACTGCCTACACTAATGACGACCACTGCGAACGAACTAAAGAAGAAAGGACTTGGTTTCACTTGGTGTGTCCAACTAGTTTTGTTAAACTCAGCCAAAATCGAACTTTTCGCGATCAATTAGTATAGTAGAAAGTGAAGCCGATCCACGTCAAGGACGTTCAAAAACAGCAACAACACTAGAAAACGTATAAAAGTAAGTAAAGGGTGATTTCTTAGCTATTATCTTTTTAAACAGTTGGTTTAAACAGCTGACGCACGTTTCGTGTTTTTTTTTTTCACTGTCAAACATCTTCAGTTTGGTCTATAATTTAACCATGAATCGTCTTACAAACGAGCAACGCTTGCAAATCATTGAATTTTATTATAAAAATTCGTGTCCTGTTAAGAAAGTTTATCGCGCGCTTCTTCCATTTTATGGTCAGTTTAATCGACCCACTGAAGCGGCTATTCGAGCTATTGTGACTAAATTTAGAACCAAATTTACATTATTGGACATCAAACCACCAACACGCTTACGTAGGGTGCGAACTGAAGAAAATATCGCAGCTGTATCGGCTAGTGTTAATGATGACCATCAATTATCGATTCGTCGCCGTTCGCAGCGATTGGGCCTCTGTTACTCAGCAACGTGGAAAATTTTGCGAAAGAATTTAGGTGTGAAGCCTTTCAAAATACAGCTGGTGCAAGAATTGAAGCCGAACGACTTACCACAACGCAGAATTTTTGGTGAATAGGCTCTTGGAAAGTTGACCGAAGATCCACGTTTTTATCGAAAAATTGTGTTCCGCGACGAAGCTCATTTTTGGATCAATGGGTACGCAAATAAGCAGAATTGTCGATTTTAGAGTGAAGATCAGCCAGAAGAATTGCAAGAGCTACCACTGAAACCAGAAAAGGTCACAGTTTGGTGCGGTTTATGGGCTGGAGGTGTCATTGGACCGTACTTGTTCTGATGCTGCGAATAGTAACGTAACTGTGAATAGTGAGAGCTACCGTGAAATGATATCCAACTTTTTTTTGCCCAAAATGCAAGACCTTGACTTGTATGACATGTGGTTTCAGCAAGACGGTGCCACATGCCACACAACATGCCCATATTCATGGAAGGTAAACCACGACGAACTAAGAGGGAAGCTCCCTATGGGTATTGGCTAGCCACCCATCCGTTAAACGGTGGTGGTGGCCCTTCAATCACCATGCGGAGATTACCGTGCCGACGATCCCACTGTCACTCCTTAGCCTGGTATCCTATCATTTCCTTCCCCTGCCCCCCTAATCCAGGGTGTTACGCGTCACCGTGCCCAATGGATGGTTTGCAGCCAGGGGTATCCGGCTGTATTCTTACGGCGCCCTCCTGAAACTGGGTCACCTCAGGAGGTAGAATGACCTTGCCATGGTAGAGGGGACTGCCATGGTCGACGTTTCCCCTTTCCCCCCTAAAAAACTTAATCCGCCACGCTTGCCACGTCGAGCAGCGCGGACGATTATGAAATATGTAAAATGAACAAAAAACACCTAGCCTCGGAAAACCAAGGCACGACAAAACAAAAACCTAATCCCTCGGGAAGGTCAGGTCTTCCCACAAAGAAGACCAGTCACACAAGCGGAGCGAAACCTTTGGCTAAGCCAGGGCCTAGTTCCCGTTCCGTCCCTTCAGGGACTGCCTGCACGGCAGCGAGGTCTCTTGCTGGCCTCCATACCAACAACCCCAACCCTGTCATAAGACAAGTTGGGGACAACAGTCCATCCACGTCTGGTGCCAGTAGTAGACCCCCCCTCGCAACACAACTCTTGGGAAGCAAAATCTGCCCTGTCAAAAGACAAGCGGATCTTGCTGTCCCTGTCACTCCAGGTGACACGGGAGCTCCGGGAGGAGAAACACCCACAGCAACGTCGGCAGCACCGGACCACATGGCTCAGCCAATGGCTTCTGGTGCCTGCCCTTCTGACACTATCACTGCCCCGGGTAGTACCCACCCCCGGAAGCAAATAAGTGCCTCAGAAAGGTACTATCGTACCAGGCGATCCGCCTTCAGAATCCTGGAGAGACTGAAGGACATCAGACTAGAGGACCTGGCTGAGGAACAGTCAGACTCCAAGGCGTGGGCTGAAGCTTTCATCACCGAACACCGGGAGAAGGCCAAAATAGACTCTGCGCAAGGCAAACGCAAACGATCGAGTGAAGGGGCATCGGCTGTAGCCAAAAGAACTAAGATGCTCGCCACTCAGACGATAAATGTTACGGCAAAGAAGTCCTTCGCGGATATAGCGAAAGAAAGCTACATACGGGCGGTGATTGATCGCAGTTCCCATGATGGTGCGATCTCTCAAGAAAACTGGGACCTGATAAACAGGAGTATTTGGAAGGTGTACAGGGACATCCTGAAAGAGAATCCAGGACCTCCACCCAGCTGCTCGGATGCAGGATGGTTTCAATCCCGCGTCAAACTAATAAGGTGCGCTGATCAGCGATCCGTGGACCTTTACACCCTGGCGATTAATCGCATAGGGGAACCTTGGCCGGGGGCTCGTCTTGATGTCGTTCCTCGAGAAGACATTCCCAACCGGCCAAGATGGAGAGCCTGGATACCAGACTTCCATACTGACACAGAGGAAGTACTGGAACACATTATGTAGCAAAGATTGGCGAAGTGGACGGCAAAAGAAGACTAGCAGTGATAATCCTAAACGAGGAATCACTAGACCCACTCGCCAAAAGAAATTGGAAGATAAACTATGGCTTCCAATCACTAACTCTCCATGTCTACAGACAGGATGTAGCTAATAAGAACACCTCCACAGAAAATACGACCACATCTGCAGAGGCGAACGAAGTTGTCACAGACAACGATGAGGTGGCATCCTACTCCGGCATGGTTGGTGAACTCTTTGAAAGGGTTACCTTAGAGGATGAGGAGTCTCTCCCCCCTACATCCGATGAAGAGAACGCCGACCAAACCGTGGTTGGCTGCCCTTCAATAACGCATACAAGCGATGGTGAGGGTTGTACAAATCAATCTTCACCACAGTAAGGCGGCCTCGGCCGCACTCATCCTCCGTCTCGCAGAAAGAGAAGAGGATATAGTGCTGATCCAAGAACCATGGGTCGTAAAAGATCAGGTTTGCGGTTTGAGCAATAAAGAATACAAATTGATCTATGTCACTGACAAAGGTAAACCCAGGTCGTGTATACTAGCAAAGAAATGTATTAATGTTTATTTACTAATACAATTTAGCGATGCCGATAACGTCATCATATCGGTGGAGTCCTGCGGAAGGACGATATGGCTTGCCTCCTCATACATGGCACATGACGCGGAGCAACCACCTCCATCACCGCTCATAAGAAGTGCAACTGAGCAAGCATCAAGATGCGGTACCCCATTCATACTGGGAGCAGATGCAAATGCACATCAACATGTCTGGGGCAGTTCAGACACAAATGCACGCGGTGAGTACATTTTTGAATTCATTATGTGCAACAATCTTTATATTAGCAATATAGGCAATACCCCTACCTTTGTAACTACTACAAGAAGGGAAGTTCTAGACATCACTTGTGTCAATGAACAAGGGGCGCAAATCTTACAAGAATGGAGAGTGTCTAAAGACAACTCCTTCTCAGATCATAGGTACCTAATGTACAATATTTCATTACCAACTAAGAAGTGCAAGCCGGTCATAAACCGCAGACGCACAAACTGGGGCGTGTTTGAAACCACACTTGCCAGCAAACTCCCTGGCGCGCCATACCAAATTGACTCCGAGCTACAGCTCGACACAGCGGTTGACGAGATAACCTCAGCATTTCAACAAGCTGCGAAAGCAGCATGTCCTCAGAGAACAAGAAGAGGCAAACCGAAACCCCCTTGGTGGTCCACTAACATAGCAGACCTTAGAAGGGAGTGTAGAACTATGTATAATGAAGCGAAGAGAACTAACTCGTGGGATAGATACAAAGAATGTCAACGTAGATTTAAGTGTGCCATAAGGGCAGCAAAAACAGCGTCTTGGAGAGATTTCTGTCAAAAGATAGAAAGTGTTTCGGAGACTAGTAGGCTCCGGAAAGTCCTATCAACGAGCCCAAGCAACCCTAGCTACCTCATAAAAGAGAACGGCAACTGGACAGCTAGCAGTGCAGAAACACTAGAATTACTAATGCAGACACACTTTCCGGGTTGTCTCTGCAACAAAGACAGTAGAACTCAAACTATAGTTCACAACGGGAATCCCCCAACAGATTTCATAACGGAGGATAACATAAACTTTGCCATTGGCAGCTTCAGACCTTACAAATCGCCAGGTCCAGACGGAATCATCCCCGCTGATCTGCAACATACAAGAGATATGATCGCACCTATACTCGCCTTAATCTTCAAGGCGGCGATACAACTCAATTATATCCCCAAAAAATGGGCGGAAGTAAAAGTGGTATTCATTCCTAAGGGAGGGAAAACCACTCACACGAAACCGAAGATATGCATATCAATGGAGAAATTGGCAATAAGCTATCACCGTCCCAACACGCATACAGCAAAGGCAAATCAGTGGAAACAGCGCTCCACGCGCTAGTTGACACGATTGAAAAATCACTTCACTATAAGGAATACACCCTCGCTGCCTTTCTGGACATCGAGGGTGCCTTCAATAAAATTTATCCGGAGGCTATTACAACTTCGCTAACGGAAATGGGTGTAAACAGGACACTAGTCTCGTTTATAGAACGAATGCTAACTGGGTGAACAATAATCGCAAAGTTGGGTGACACATCCGCCAAGAAATTCCCGATCAGGGGTACACCCCAAGGTGGGGTAATATCTCCACTTCTGTGGAACTTAACTGTCAATAGTCTTCTTCAAGAACTTGAAAAAATGGGAGGAAAAATAATCTCATATGCCGATGATATTGTTATAGCAATCTCGGGGAAGCATCTCCCAACTTTATGCGATCTTCAACAAAGATTCCTCAATAGACTATCACTCTGGTGTAAAAGTCGAGGACTTGAAGTAAATCCGGAGAAAACGGATCTGGTACTATTAAGCAGGAAACATAAAACACCTGCTCTAAAACACATATTCCTAGGAGGGAAACCACTTAGAGTAACAGAAAAGGCGAAATATCTAGGACTTATACTGGATAGGAAGCTAAATTGGGGGCTCACAGTCGCAGATAGAGTACGCAAATCTATGATGGCGTTGTACTCCTGCGGAAGGCTAATTGGAAAGAGATGGGGATTGGAACCCAGAATGGTACACTGGCTGTGCACAGCAGTGGTTAGGCCTATTCTCTACTATGGCATTGTAATATGGTGGAATGCCCTTGAGAAGGGGGTGAACATCAAAAAACTTGACAAGGTTCAGAGACTAGCATCTGTTCTCATAACTGGCGCGATGTCAACCACACCATCGAAAGCATTATATGCGACATTAAACTTCCTGCCAGTAGATTTTCAGGTAAAATATATCGCGCGCAGCACGGCAATAAGGCTGAACACTCTCACGGCAAAATCCTGGCTGGCACTTCGGAGATTCCCGGATTGGTGGACTATACACTCTCGCCCACACTTGCCATTACATCGTTCACGACCCTCCTACCCTCAAGGGAAGAGTGGGAACGGGACGATGTAAGACAGGGCGAGTCTATCCATGTATACACAGATGGCTCAAAGCTCGAGGGAAGGGTGGGCGGAGGTGTATACTCCGAGCATCTCCTTCAGTTTTCGGCTCCCCGACTACTGTAGTGTCTTTCAGGCCGAACTGATGGCAATAACGAAAGCCGCGACACTGGTACAGTGTGATGCGATATCTGGAAAGGACATCTACATTTTCACTGACAGCCAGGCGGCGATAAAATCCTTCACAAAACAGTCGACAACCTCCAAGGTAGCCATGAAATGCCGCACATCTCTTAACGAGATGGCTGGGTCATTTCGCCTAAGGATAATATGGGTTCCTGGCCATCGCGACATTGAGGGTAACTGTAGAGCCGATGAACTAGCGAGACTCGGCACCAAGTTGACCGATGAGTGCATAGACAATGACATAGGCATTCCCTTACAAACATGTAAGCTACTTATCCTTGAAGAAATCGTAAGGAAAGCAAACGCAAGATGGCGCAATGAAGCCACCAGCAAAATCGCCCATCAACTGTGGCCGACTCTTAGTGCTAAACGCACAGAATCTTTGCTAAGCCAAAATAAACACAATCTTAGCACACTGATTTCAGTCATAACGGGACATTGCCTAATAGGTAGGCACGCCCAAAGGATAGGTGTCTAAGCACACGACTTCTGTAGAAGTTGTCTTGATGAGGAAGAGGAGGAGACAATCTTGCACCTTCTGTGCCATTGTCCCGCTCTATCCAGACGGAGATTTGCTATTCTAGGCAAACAATTTTTTAACGAATTGGAAGATCTCAGTTCCACAGAAATAGGAGATCTTCTAAAAATTTTGAAAAGCGCACAATGGTTTTAGGAGAAATAGGGAAAGCTCCCCCACGCGGCATCACAATGGGCTATGAGCCTGAGTGTGTCCCACAAGACAACCGCTTCAACCTAACCTAACCTATGTGAGATGCCGGCCGAAACATTGAAGAGAGTATGCCAAAATTGGACTAAGCGGATGGACCATTTGAAGCGCAGTTGCGGTCAACATTTGCATGAAATAATCTTCAAACATTAAATTACTTACAGTCCATAACTGTACTATCGATTTAAATAAAAATGCATTTTTCTGAATTTTACGTGTGTTTTTTTTTTAAAAACTTTCCTATAGCTCTTAAAAAATCACCCTTTATTTTGGAAGTCCTGCTAAGAAACGTTCATGGACAACTGCGCATAGACTCAGCTATTAATGAAAAAAATAAGAAACGAATTCGGAGTAATGCTTTTCGCTAATAACGAAACAAAAATTTTGAACAAAGAAATAAACTTAAACATTTTTCTACAAAAAACTTTTAATACAAAATTTTTTTATCCCAAAAAAATTTAAAATTTAAAAATTAAAAAAAGTTTTAAAATTAAAAAAAAATTTAAAATTAAAAAAAAATTTTAAATTAAAAAAAAAAATCTATAGAAACGCTGAAAATGATTTTACAATAAATCGGAAAATTATAATTTTTTTTTTTTTCAGTTTACTTCTTATACTCAGGTCTACAAATAAAGCAATTTTCAGAAGAATATATGACAATGTCCAAATTGCTTGTGGATGAAATCTAGAATATCCCTATTTTCACATGACCAGTTGAAATAAAATTTGAAATTTGAAAAGTCGAGCCAAGCAGTATAGAGAGATTTGGTAACTCCTAAAACACTCAGGCTAAAAAGCCCATTGTATTCGAGGCCCTGGAAAGTAAAGGGGTTGATAGTCAAGGAGGATAGGGGAGAAGTGACAGAACGAAAGAGATAGCATAGAATATACACTGAGACCGAGATAGCTATTCCTGTGAAAATTTTCGAGATTCTTTGATAAATCTGAAAATATCCTTCAATTTGGGTGCACAAATTGTATTTATTCTCATGACATCGGAATCCGAAATTCCTAGCCTTGCTCTAGCAAAGGCAGGACACTCAAAGATAAAACGTTCAGTGCTATCCGGTTCCCTAAGCCATACAGACAAATCAGGCTTCAATGATTCCAATGGTAGTCATATGCTGACCCCATGAGTTTGCGCCCTGCAGTAATGCCGACCATCAACCGAACGTTTTTTCTTGCAAGTTTTTGAAGAATGTTCGACAGGTTTCTGTTCGGGTTTGTCACAAAACAATTTTGCAATTCTGCAGCGTTCAAGACCATAGCTTCATATGTAAATTGCGTCCATAAGCGCTGATCCAATTCATGATTTCTGCAGAACTGATTCCGATTATTGGCTATGGGGTAACCGCTGATTTGCAGCCAATTCATCGGAAATTTCATATTCTTGCAACAGAATTAAGATTTTTCTTACATTCTTCAACAATTTTTGAGGTTTGCCTTGCATTCTTCAGAGCCTTCAATGCAGCCTGACTGTCACTAAGGACTCCAATCTGTTTCCCGCTCCAACTCATCTCAATTAACTATTCTACTACTTTCAGAATGGCACAAATTTCTGCTTCGAGAACGGTTCCCATTCCTTCTATAGCGTTATGATACTTATTACTATCATTTAAGTACCATCCGGCTCCAGAATCTATTTCTTTCTTGGACCCATCGGTAGAGAAAATATCCGACAGACCTCTTTGATTGCCCTTTGGATTACTCCATTGTTCACGCAATAGAAATTTGGTATCGAATTTCCCTCACGGCCAGTTACATATTTACAAGTCGAGCAACCAAAAAATTTCTTTGCTTTTACTGAAAACAGAAACACAAAATATGTTGCCGACTACGAAAGACTTGAATAACAACCCAGTCGCGCTTGGAAGCATGAAATCAGGCCTGTTTTTTGCATGACATTTCTCCTTAGAAATAATTCTAAAATAGGAAGTATGGATTCCTTTCGTGATAGGGTATGGCCGCAAAATTAGTACTGCTTTTCTTTCTTCCCCAGAAGTGGGTTTTTCAGGTGCTACTGTTGAAGAGCTACCCTCGGAAGCCAATCCAGCTGCACTCACTTTTCATTACAAATTCCATTTCAAACGATATTCCCATAATTACTAGGTCTTCGACAGCAACGGCCCAGTATCAGCTAGTCGCCAATAATATATTGGGTACGTACAGCAGTTGTAAGACCCGTTCTCAACTACAACAACCTGGTTTGGTATATTAAAACCTAATCTCATCTGTTCAACTTGCACGGGTTCTGAATTGAAAATATCAGATTGTATGTTAGGGAATAAGTTCACATAAAATATGTGTATGGCTTAAACCCCACAAATTTACATTATTTTCGGCGTCTGATTTTTTTTTATCTGATTTTACAAATTACTTCTACCCCAAGAATCAGCTAAATAAATAAAGAATCTTTCCCCAAAAGTCAAATCGAAAATCTTTTACAATTTTTACAGTAACTACCTCGTAAAAGCTAATCGATATAAACGCGCCAACTTCTCCTCCAACGCCGGATTATCCTTTTGTGTATAGAACCCGGACATTACTGTCAATAACCAATATCTTCGATCTGTTGCTGAATAGTTGAGGGGAGGCATTGCAGCAACACCCCAAGTGCCGCCGCCATCATCTGGTGGGCAATCCAAGCAAATCGGTATATCGATTTCCTGTGAAGTAAAAGCATCATAATTTTAATATAAATATTCATTCAGTTCAAAGAAAATGCAGATGATTCACTTACATTATTGCCGTCCACATAAACTGTTGCCACAACTGTCTCCGTCTTCACAATTACATCTTTGCCCTTGCTAATACCGGTATGCACCTTCTTCAAGTAGTCGGGTGGACCATCACCTGAGCCAGTCCAAAAGAAGTCCTCAAGATGTACTTCTTCCCGCATCTCTGGATAGTCGTCGCCCAAATCGTCATCTGGAGAAAAACATTTCGAAAAAATATGAGTGATCGCTGAGATATGAATATAAATAAGGATCACTTCAGCTCCAAATCTTATACATCTCTGCATCTTATAAAGTAAAACTAAACTGAAGGAACTGGAACTTACAAAAGACGTGTATCTACGAGTATAAGTTAAAGTGCGTTTAAAAAATCTAAAAGAACAGATCGAATTTTACTCAACCCATTGGGGCTCTGTAAGTCAGCTATACAAACTTTGAAATATTTATCTGAAATTTTGAAATATTTATACTATCACTCTGCAGTTTAATAAATAAGTTGTTTTCTATTACTATTAAAATTTTGGAAGCAAATTAAGACTCCATCCGGAAATAGCTGTTTTGACTGTGCGCTAAACTTCACTAAACGGGATTAAGTTGATAATCCATAGTTGAATAATATCAGGTCAGCCCATAAGTTCGTGCGTATTTTACCCATAATTTCACTTTTGTACGATTTTTGCATACAAAAGATTATTCGCGGAATAAAACGGAACTATTTATATTTTCTTTGATATATTTTGCATTCAACAAGTGATTTTAATCGTGTTGTTAAAAAATAAAATGGAATCTTCGAACGCGTATAAGAGGCATATTTTGTATTTTTTTATAAAAAAATGGTAAAAATGCAACAACTGCTACCGTGAGTGTAAGGACTGCGCAAAAGTGGTTTTCAAAATTCCTGGTAACTGCGACGTGGAGGATGCCCCGCACGCTGGTCGTCCTGAAGTCTTTAACTCCGATGGCTTGCTCGAACTCGTGGAAGCTGAGTCAAATTGAACAGTCGATATGATAGCTCAGAGGTTAAATTCATCGCATGGAACATTTCACAGGCACCTGGTTCAGTTGGGAAAGGTTTGAAAGCTGGGAAAATGGGTTCCGCATAGACTTTCCGTCGCCAACCTTTGGCAGGGAGTGAATGTGTATTCTCAGCTGCTGCAACGGCTTGAAAATGAAAGTTTTTTGAACCGTATCGTTACTGGTGATGAAAAATGGGTCCTTTATAATAATCCTGCCCGCAAACGCCAATGGTTAGATAAAGATGAAACACCAGAACCGACCCATAGAGATGGTCTTCACCTCAAGAAGATTCTCCTGCCTATTTCGTGGGATAACGCCGGTATTATTATGAACTTCTGGAACCAAACCAGACGATAACTGCTGATTATTATTCCCATCAAGCCTTAATGAGGCACTTAAAAAAATCGACCGTCTTTAGTGAATAGACGCAAAGTTTAGTTTCACCACGACAGCGCAAGACCTCATACCGCAAGGCAGAAATTAGGCAAGCTGAACGAGCTCGGATGGGAGCTAATGCCGCATCCACCATACTCTCCAGATATTGCACCTTGTGATTATCACCTTTTCCATGCACTTCTATCCCATATGAGTAACAAGAACTACTCCCGAAAAGAAGCTATAAAAAGGGATATCGAAGCGTATTTTGGCTCCAAGGACAAAAAGTTTTTTGAGCAGGGAATTAAAAATTTGCCTAAAGTTGAAAAGACATTGTAAATAATGAAGGAAAATATATTATTGATTAATAAATACTTTTAACATCTTTTTTATAAATTTTAAAACCACCTTAAAAAAACCCACGAACTTATGACCTGATATTTAAAAAAATTGTTTGAATTTTTTTTTGAATTTTTTAAATTTTGTAAAAAGTTTGAAACTTTAAATCGTGTGGTTTTTGTTGTAGTATACACTATATTTTTATAAAAAAAAATAAAATTAAAAAAAATATATATGGTAAATATTTTGCAATAGCTGTGCTCCAATGGTCACTGATCGGAATCCGCATACAAACTTTTCACGCAAATGCTTTACTTCTGACGAGAACATTTTTCAAATTGAGCAATTCGTAAACTTTTAAAATGAGTAAATGGTTTTATTTGACCGCCTGTTCATACGATAATTTGAATCGTCGATTGGCCACTAGGAGGCTGCACCCGCCACAGGTAATGGTTTGGGCCACTGTAACCGCAGATGGGCGCGCTCCAATCGTTTTCATCGAGTCTGGCGTCAAGGAAAAAGCGAAATATTATAGGAAAGTATTCTGGAGGGTGCTTTGAAGCCGTGGGCAGACAAACATGTCAGTGGCAGACCATGGACGTTTCAACAGGACTTGGCGTCGTCTTACAAAGCACGAGTGAACCAAGAATGGCTAAACAACAACGTTCCGAACTTCATAACGTCCACACAATGGCTCTCAAATTCACCAGATACAAGTCCAATGGATTATTCTCTTTGTGCCATTTTGAAAAGCAAAGTCCGAACTAAAACATTCCCCGGTCTCGAGGCGCTGAAAATAGCCATTGTCCGCGAATGGGCTAAAATACTTGCAATGTAAATTCGGGCAGCTTGCGATTAATTTCTGGATCGTCTCAAGGCCATAGTCAAGGTATAAGGTGGTCATATCAAGCAAAAGTAAATTGACTCTTAATTTTGTATTATTTTCACACAGTTTTTACTTTGAATTGAATAAAAGTAATTTTCCAAACTAAATTTTTGGCCGTTTTAATTTGTTGCCCTTCGAGTGCCGGACCCTGTTGTTAGATCTGGTTGTGTTATGCCAAATGAAAAATACTTAAATAATCTGCATTTTTTTTTTGGTTGTTTTTTGCTCTCCACTTCAACAAAAATCGTCCAAGGTGGTGCACAATGCGATCCAGTTCTTGAAAGCGTCGATCTTTTGATAGCTATATCATCTCAAAAAATGGGACTCGAAGGTCATATAATTTTATTTTTTTTTATCTACTTTTAGTGATTTTGTCCCTAGCTAACCGGCCTATTCTGCTAGGACGGCTACAAGTGATGGCTGGGAAGCCAACATTCGGCGGATCATTAACGACGTAAGTCCAATGATTCAGAAAGTGATACAAAAATTTATAAGAGGGGTTTCAATTCGTCTTCAAAAGACGCAGTTGGGATTACTAATCACATATAGCGAGTGCTTTGTTATCTAGTAGAAAAACTTTACGATTACATTCTATGTGTAATTTCATGACAAAAGGGACCTAGTAGTTACGATCCAACGCGAGCGCCATAAGAATGACTACTATTTTTTTCTTTTTATCTGTCCTCGCTATAAAGGTGTGCCTACAAAAGACAATATTTTTTTATGTGGAACGTTACAATAGATTCATTTGAAAGCCAAGGATCTTTAGAGCTCTTTTCTTATGAAATTAGCTACTAAATGCAACAATAAAGAGTTTCTGGTACTATTTATATGTATCGAATCACCCCGTTTATATGATACTACACAAGAAATTATTTACGAACACAAGATGCTCTTGTACATATAATATTGGCAAAGTAATTTGAATGGGAATCAACAACTCATTCAAGGTACTGGATTACTGCAGCATCCTTCAAGTCGCCGTCATAGCTGTAAGGAAATCTGCAGAGTAAATACGAGAAAGTAACCCACCAAGCAGACGATAAAGGTTTAGCTTTTGCATACTTAGCAATAGTTCGAGAAGCGCGGAGGTCTCAGATAAGTTGGCTATATTTAAGTCGCTCCTCTTTATTGAGTTCTGAAACACTACCGCAAAGATAGTAATTAAAGAGCTAACAAATTAGGTGTTCAACTGGGTAAAATATTCACGGCAAAAGTGGGCATTCCCCTACAGTTAATTGAGCCCTCCAATGAACTATAAGTCTACTAACTAGCGAGATAGGCTTAGAAAGCAAATCAAGAAAGTAGAGGAGCAGAAAAGCAAGTGCAATCGTGTATGTCGCTAGGCTAAGTATTTTTCATCTCATCATCTTAAAAGAAAGAAAAAATTAAGTCTTCCAAGAGTATTGCTGCTGAGACGCTATTTCTTGACAGCTCAACACTGGCAAGCTCGCAAGTGAAAAAAAGTTAAGGAAATGCTGGCTACAACGTATTTGCAGTGCGTACTCATCGAACTGAAGAAGTCATCGGCAACGGACCGAAAATATAACGACAGTAGGACATGGAGAAAATAATGCTGTACCTATTCTGAGTATACCCCTTCACCCACAAATATCGAGAAAGATCTATGTATTACAAGGTCTCAGATTACTTTCAGTCTCTATTGAACAGTTGCAGCAGCACCTTCTGCCACCAATACTTTCCTTCCGGTTAGTGTAGTCAGGGTTCAACGGTCATAAATATTTCTCTAGACGCCTTTGGCCTCTATTATTCCATGCCAATAAGACAGCGATGAGACCTGTAACGTTTCATAAAAAATATTTTATAATATTCTCCTATTTATCTTCCTCTCTATTGTATCTTCTTATTGGCTATTCGCCTCTTACAAGCTGTTGAATAGTCGCATTTAATTTTTTTCGCATTTTTTTCATACAATTTTTGGTTGCTATAGAATTTTATATATTTGTTTATCGACAAATCGTCAATTGTTGCCAACGTTATGCGAGTTATTTGTGGTTGTTTTATATGTTGTTATGTTTTTTAAGTGGAGAAATACAAAATACTTAAGTGCACTCATGCAATAATAAACGCCTACATAGTAATTTGTACCATAGAAATCTTTCGCTACCGAGGGTTCACTTGTTTGATCAATTGGCACGATTTCGCTTTTCTAGCCCACCGATAAATATTACCAATGGAAGTAGGCATTTCTGTTGAAACTCTAAGACTTTCATTTATATTTTATGGCATTTGAAATTATCGAATAATATTTATATTTTGGTTACACTTACATAAAGAGCTTTGAACAAATGGAGTAGTACAAAGACTTATTGATGATTTTTGATAATTTATTGGTTTCTTATTTAATTTAAATTTTTTTTTTTACGAAAAAATTATTTATTCTCGTGCAAAATAACATATAAATATATGCTTACAACTTTGTATAAATTAAAAAAAATTTAAAACTTTATTTATTTAAATTAAAAAAAAAAAACAATTTATAGCTCATTGAATTTTGGCATAATAAAATGCAAGTTGAAATAGCTAAAAAATCTCAATTATTTTTGATAATTTATTTATTTCTTATTTAAGTAAACATTTTTTTAATGAAAATATATTTAATTTACCTACAACAACCAAAACAATGGTCTGGGTGCTTTCCGTACATGCCTTGTAAAATGTCTCAGTTTTAAGAACCAATATTGCTGAATAGGATATGCAATAAAGGGATTCAAAAAATATATATAAATCTAAACTTGAAACTTTTAGAACTTTAGAACTTTTGAACCAGAGGGGTAAGAAAAATTTCGAGGTTGCAAGTTTAAAGCCCGTTGAATTGTGGCATAATAAATGCTAGTTTTATATCGCTCAAAAATCTCATGGATCTCTCTTATTGACGGTGTTTTCTTCCATGTACGAATATGAAAATGCCAACCATTCGTTATATGGCGAAAATACACAAGAACGGCATTAAAAAAATTCTCAAAAATTAGCTTTTGTTTTTAGCCACTTCAAGATGAAATCAACGAGAGACTCATGGAGGAAGCACTGTGAGGAGTTCCTACCAGTTGCTACTAGACTTCAAAAATCACTCAACAAAGATTAGTCAAATGACTTTTCTACTCCCAAGAAGGCTAACGGAAGTTTTACGGAGAGTCTGGAGGAAACGGGACAGCTTCTGCTGGACACTCACATTCCGGACTGTGTCAGTGTGTGTCAGGACAGTGAAGACACTGGGAACATCCAGTTCTTAAGGGGCAGATACCTATAAAATTTGGAAACACAAATTTTTTTTTTTTCATAAAATGTTAATATAATCCTTTAAGAATATGTCAAAAAAATTTTAGAACGTAAATTTAAGTATTTCTTATATTATAGATCGTCAACCGTGACAACTCTATTCTTTGCGGTCGAGCGCTGGGAGAGGTAAAGTTACGTTGCCGACTTTAGGCGCGTTTTTCTCAAAACTACAATATATTTTTCGAATTGGCGTACCCGATAACTCGAAAAGTTATTTACCGATCTCCTTGAAATTTTGCGCACATCTTTTTTATGATATTACTTTCTATGTGAATTTAAAGTTTTCGAAAATTTTTCAAAAAAATATTTTTTTCGAATACTTCACAAAATTAATTTTTTTTTTTAAGCATTTTATACCGCGAATCTTTTTTTTCCATTTTTGTTTAATTCACATAGAAATTATGACATTAATAAACAAAAAATTTTTGGTTTTTTGTATTCAGGTCACTGACACCGATGCTACAATGCCCGATGATTGAGAAGCCCCGACTTGCCTGGAAGAATTGAGTGTACATCCGCCATTTTAAATGATTAAAATAAAAAAAATGTTTCTAATATTTTAATGTATAAATAAACTGTATGCCAATTTTGAAAAAAATATATTGACTTCTTCATTTTAAATAATTTTAATGAAAATCAGGGAAAATATGGCCGTTCACAGGTATCTGCCCCTTAATGTGTACACGCAGGGAACTCTCCCTTGGCCATACAATTTTTACAATGAATAAAACTAAATTGGCGATCTCCATCTTCAGTCCATTCAAATCACCAGGTGTTGATAACATACATCCGTGTCTACTACAGCACGGCGTGAATGTATTAGCACCGGTTTTGACAAATATTTTTAGGATAAGCCTGGAATTAGGCATAGTGCCTAAAAATTGGAGTTAAGCTAGTGTAGCGTTCATTAAGAAAGCAGGCCGAAAGCCTTTCGACCCATAGGCTTACCATTTTTCCTGCTCAAAGCTGTGGAAAAAATAATTGATCAATGTATTAGAGACGCTTATCTTAGGTATTCGCCTCTCCATGTTGAAAAATACGCTTACCAGTCAGGCAAGTAGACAGAAACTGTCATACATAGCCTTACGACCAAAAACGAAGAAGCGTTGTCTGGTAAGAAAATTTCCCTCTGTACATCGGTTGACATTACGGGGGCATTTGACAATGCTTCTTTCAGCTCTATTGAGCAAGGTATGGTTAGGAAGGAAATACCTAGATAGACTAATCTAAAACGTGGGTTCTCAATATGCTGAGGAATGGAATAACAATATTTGAAACTGGGACAAAAATATTATGTGTCAAGTCAACCAAATGATGCCCCCAAGGAGACGTTTTATCACCGCTCCTCTGGCTATTGATCATTGACAAGCTCCTACAGACTCTTGATTATCTCAGATACGAAGTTCAGGGCTTTGCTGACGATCTAGTCATCATGGCTAGAGGCAAAATTGACTCTACTATAACTGATCGCCTGCAACTAGCTCTCGACATTACGTAAAACTGGTATCGGGAGAAAGGACTTTCGTTAAATCTGAAGAAAACATGTGAGGTACCCTTCACCCAAAGAAGAAAATTAAGTCTAGGCACCTTTAAACTAGGGACGCCGGCTTAACTCTCTTTGGGGATATGAAACATCTGGGAGTAATCCTTGATAAAACCTTGACCTGAAAAAATCACTTATCGTACATCACAAATAAAGCCCTGAGAACAATATACGTATGCCAAAGGCTTTACGGTAAAACATGGGGTCTGCGGCCAAAGATGATGGCATGGTCTTATAACACAATAATAGTGCCAATGATCACCTATGTTTCTCTGGTATGGTGGCCAAAAGTAGACCAAACTAAGACTCAGACAACACTTAACAAAGTATACAGAATAGCCTGTCTGAGCGTATCGGAAGCAATGCGAGCCTGCCTCACAGCGGCTTTAGGAATGGTCACTGAACTCATTCCACTCTATCTTGTTGCCAAAGGGTCGGCAGTCAGTGCAGCTCTAAGGGTTTCTAATCTATTCCCTCTCAAAGAAGGCAATCTTACAGGGCATGTAAGAATTTTGGATTCAATCTTGAACTCTCCGTGCCTGACAGACTACGAAAAGATGGAAAGGAAACTTGAATTCTCCAAGAATTTCAAAGTAGTCATTGGTGATCGCTCAGCGTGGAGAAACAATGAAATAACCTTAAAACAGGGCGCACAGGTGTAGTTTAGTGATGGGTCCCAAATGGAAGAGGGTAGTGCTGGGGCTGGAACTGTTGGACCACATTTTAAAACAGCAATTGTAAAGGGAAAAACTACTTCCATTTTCCAGGTGGAGGTCCACGCCTTAGCTAGCCAGAGCTGTGTGCTAGAGAATGTCTACGGAGATTCCAAAATTCTAATTACAAAATTCGATTTATGAAAATTTTTTAAGTTATAAAATTTCCACAAAGTTTTAGGCCTTGAATTATACAGTTTTTGTAAGAGAATGAACTATATTTTTTTTTAGCTTATTAAAATTAAATAAAAAATAAATTGTCAGAGCGTGTCGATAAGTCAATGCTTCATACATGTTGTCTACTACACCGTATAATTGGGTGGCTAGTTTTTTTTTCGAACATCCATCATATTTTTAATACTTGAAAGATATTAAATATTTAATATTAAAACATTTAAATTCGTTAGTATTTCCGCCATTTACATTAAGCTTATTTAGAAAACATACGATATTTCCATACAAGGATTAGAGGCAACACGAACACTCCAGGATCCATTTACAACAGAGTTTAGGAGCTTTTTTTAAATGCAGTTGCTCCTCAACAGTCGATGACAAATATCTGAGTGTATTTCTGCCATAAAATTAATTTCTTAAAAAACCAAATGTCGCTCGGTCATAGCAGAGTTATCTACTCAATTTACCGACCAAATACAAAAAAACACTACAAATTAGAGTATAACCCTGTCCAAATGGCAACTGAAGATTTTTGTTAAATGTTAATACACATTTTTTTTTTTGGAAAAGTATATTTTCAAAATATGTATAAAATAAGCCGAATAGGACCGGAGGTTTTTAAGAAATATTTCAACGCTATTTTACGACTGCGAAATATATATTCTAAAACCTGTGCAGAAAATTTCTTCACCCATTAGCAAGAGTTGCTTCATCCGTTTCTGTGATGAGACATCTACCATTTTTTCCTCAAAATCTGAGGTATTATTTATAAAACTTCTAAAATAAAGATGTGTTATTCCCGTAAAAGATCAATGGTTTCGTTGTTTGTGTGGCACGTAGCCCCGTCTTGTTGAAAATAAACGTTGTCCAGATCAATACCATCCAATTCCAGCCTTAAAAAATCGTTAATCATCTCTCGATAGCGCAATCCATTCACCGTAACTGTTACTCCAACTTCATTTTCGAAAAAGTAAGGTCCCATGACTCCGCCGGACCATAAACCGCACCAAACAGACACTCGTTGAGGATAGAGAGGCTTTTTAACAATAACCGAAAATTTTGCTTATTGACGAAGCCACCAAGGTGGAAATGGGTCTCATCACTCAAGATGATTTTTCGATGGAATTCCGGATCTATTTCATGCATTTCAACGACCCGATCAGCAAAGGCACGGCATTATTGATGATCGGCCGGCTTAAGTTCTTGAGTTAACCGGACTTTATAAGCTTTAAGAGCCAAATCTTTATGCAAAATACGGTGTAATGACGGAATGCCTAATTCCAAAGAATGACGAGGAATGGACAAACCTGGATTATCTTCAATACTTTCGGCTCCAACAGCAATATTTTCGGCTATTCTTGAGCGACGTGCACGGGTTTTATTCTTCACATCACTAACTTGTCCCAACAGCTCGAATTTTTTCACCAATTTCTGTATTGCGGTCCGACAAGGCGCTTCACGATGACCCAGAAATGTTCGAGTTCTACGAACCGTTGCTGCCAAATTTTCACCATTTTTATAGTGAATTTTAATAATTTCAATGCGTTGCTTAAGCGTGTATCGTTCCACTTTTATTAATGGCGTGGTTTTTACTTGTCAAATATCAAAAAATGACAGCTTCAAAAGTGACATCTACCGAGATAGCGGGCTATTCAAAATTACACCTGTTATTGGATAACCCTTATTTTTTACATCTCTTTCTTTACATCTTTCCTACATTTTTCCAGCTTTACTACTTCTTTCCATCTTCCGAGTAGAGAACAAATTCCACTACGGCAGCACTCCACGCCTTTTGAGGCCATCCATAAATTTATTATAAGTGCGAAAATGCATACCCAATTTTTAGATGAGAAAATTTCTCTTTTTCTAGCAGTTTAATTATCGAAATTTACGTATTTCAGCTTTTTTCCTTATGGGCCGTACTTATGGCGCAAATTACGTCGTCCATATTTCAGAAGTGCTCGTAGTGCAATGGCCAACAAGGTGAAAGACTTCTAAGTAGATTTGGCACTCGGACTGGCGCACTATAATTACGTATGAAATCGTGTAAAAATTCATAGCCACGTAGCACAACCAGCACAATTATATGAATATTAAGCGAAAATAGTTTAATTTGCGCACCCTTGACTGAAGTGCTAACTACGAGTTTTATGAAAGGTTTGAATGGCAAGAAAGTTTTTTCAGATGATGGCGGAAGCTTGACTGCAACTCTATGTAATTTTTTCACAAAGGCATTAGAGGTAAAATAGGACATGCGAAAATTTCAAATACACACAAATATATTTGTATGCAGTTGTATAAACTTAGATATACAGGGTGGCCTATCTAGCGTTTGGAGTTTCATGCGGCTACAACCGAAATGCTTTGAGTATTTTTTGAATACTTTTTTTACATCGGAAAGAGTGTACCTTGACATACGTCTTGATAGCTGAATACCTATTCTATCGTATTCGTTTATTATTAGTATCTTTACTGGAACAATTGATTGCCCTTCTCTTCTGATTAAAATTCCATTTAATGGTCCTAATAAGAATCTGGGACAGTACTAAAGCCTTAAAAATTGGCTTCATGCGAAACAATTATGAGCTAAATGCTTCGATGCGCTCAATCTTATCTGCGTGTTACAAAAAACGGTCTAATGAGGCCAGAGAGAGAAAGAGTGACGAGACTCTCGGACAGTCGGTTCTACGTTATCAGAACGACAGGGATTTATTTCCAGCCAAGGGTCGTCACTCCAGCAGCATTCAAAAGACATGTATGCGGAATGTTCTTGCTGCTACAACCACAACAACGAGACTCTTCGGCAGTAATACAATAAGTTCGCTTATTTAAGCAATGCCAGTCTTGAAATCCACCAGAGACTTACTTTACTTGACAAGAAGGAACTTTTCGACTAGGGATTATTGAACATTTTTGATTGAGTTATACTGTAGCCTGAATGGTGAGCTCTATATACAAGTTTTACTAAGACACAGAATCCTCCAGCACACTTAATAGAAAAATCTTAGAATCGAATAGTTCAAAAGTTTCCGTCCTGTAAATACTCTGTGAGTTACCTGCCATCTGGACGAGCTCTGCTAGTATAGGCATGTCACTGGGTACGAGGGTACAAGAGAATAAAGATAAATGAGGAAGTTGATGAGCTTGCTAAGACAAGCACCCACTAGCCTAAAATGGGTACGTCGAAGTATGATTAAAAAGTACCGGGTTGACTGTTTTCTTCGATTGCCAAGGCGTAGTGCACCATGAGTATCTTCCATCGGGCCAGACTGTCCATAAAGAATATTATTTATCCATTTTGAAGCGTTTGAGAGATGCTGTACGTCGCAAACGGCCGGAAATGTGGCAAACAATTCTTGGATTTTGCATGATGATAATGCGTCATCACATCGAGCCCAAATTGTGCTGGATTATTTGACCAAACACCGAGTAAATACCATCGTACAAGTACCGTATTCACCTCATATGGCCCCGTGCGACTTCTTTTTGTTTCCCAAGTTGAAATTACCACTTCGTGGAAGGAGATTTCAGTCGATAGAAGAGATCAAAGAGAATGTGACGAAGGAGCTGAAGACCATCCCTTCGTCGGCCTACTAGGCGTGTATGGAAGACTGGGTTAAACGTTGGCACATGTGGCTTGCTTCAGACGGGTCATATTTTGAAGGAGCTAAAATGAATTTCCCTGTAATTTAACTCTGTTTTGTTTTATATAAACATTCTCGGTAATTTCTGATCGTAAGGCATATAAGGGGCTCTCAGTTTTGAAGAGGGAACTAGACGAATAACTAACTCCGGAAACACAGACTTTATGGGAAGCTTCGACCTCCTATAACATTGCCAAAATAATGATACAAGTGGACATTCAACCCAAAAACAACCAACTTTATTTTATCACTCTCAAGGAAGGAATGACTGCCTCACTCCATATCACGCAACTGAAATTGGGTTGGCCCAGAACGACGCATGTAACTTATGCGAAGAGGAAAGTAGTACGTTGGAACACCTCCTTTGCCACTGCCCTACTCTAAGCAGAACCCGTTACAACTGCCTGGGATCGGAATAGTTTTCATCGCTGAAGGATTTGCTGATAAAAGTTTAAACTGTTTATTAAAACTCACCAAAACAGGTATCAGGAACTATGTTACGCTACGGACCCTTGTGGTATATGTGAAATTTATGCAGATCAACCAGATATGCCTTACCTACCTTACCTACTAGTTGTGGGGGAGTAAAGGAAAGACATGGAACTAACTTTTTTATTTTTATTTTTATATTGACTGTCCTATTGAATAGTGGAGAGGCATGATTTTGGTACACAGTTGGATAATTTTAAAGGTTTGGAGTGGTTGAGTTTGAAGTTTATTCAAAATTTTCGCATAATGATGAATAAAAGCGATTCCTCGGCAAGTGATCCAATTAGTTTGCGTATTGTCGTCAGTTTTTCTGCAATTGGTTTATCAGATACACTTAAAACTGAGAGTCGCCGCAAGATTCTTGCCAAAGCCCGAAGAACTGCTGACCTCCGTGTTGCTTCAGCGTACCGCACGATATCAAGAGCAGAATTACTCATCATCCCCGGCACGATACCTATAGATATTCTAGCGAGATAACGAAGAGAACTAAAGATCCTTAAAAGAGCACGACAAACACTATAGGGGGCCACATATGGCAAGAGCGCTGAGAGGAACGGAAAGGCAGATGGACGGCGAGACTTACATAAAACATAGATAAATGGCAGACAGTTCGGAGAGGTGAGCTTCTGTATTACTCAAATGCTACCTGGACATGGGTATTTTCGAAAATATCTAAACAAAATTGGGAAAACGCAAACCACTGAATGCATCTACGGAAATGCACCTATTGACAAAGCAGATCATACATTTTTCAAATGTGAGAGTTGGATATTAGATCGCAAAGCTGTCGAAGGTAGTCTAGTTCCGACAACATTATCGAAAAAATGGTAGAAAGCGCGAAAAAGGCAACTCATTAGCACGTACATAGCGCGAGTCCTGCGCGCCATAAAACTTGACATGGACAGAGATGCTCAACCGACATCCTATCTAATTAGAAGATGAGTCGACGGCACGTTGCTGGCTCCAAAACTGGCAATCCTGGACGCAGGGAGAGTAGAAGAGGCAGTCTTTATCAGAACGCCTACTTGGAACTTCTCTGCCTTCTATGAAATGCGATTGATATGGGGCAGAGAAAACATCTAGCAGAGGAAGGAAAGAAATTGTTTTAGTGGCACAACACTCGACGCAGCAGCAGACGAAGGCATTTTAAACCCTACCTCACTGCCACACAAAAAAAAACACAAAAAAATCCGGCCTTGAGCTCACAAAATAAATAAATACCTGTATACAATCGCTCATTGCTCTGTAAAAATCGTATTCTAGGGATCAAAATAAGAAACTTTGCCGAAGCAACCATACCTCTAAAACGAATTCTGATGTCCCCCAATTTGGGTCGAACGAAAAATCCCACTTTGACCCATTTAGAGTGCTCCAATCGAGTCCAAATGTATGACCGACCCCCACTAACTTTGGACGGCCGATCCACCCATGCCAGGGGCACACGCCCTGGAACTCTCCTGGGGGGTTCCCCATACAATCATTTCAAAATATCACCATTTTTAGCCTTTACCTGAGAAAAGAAACTAAAAAGTTCGACCCAAATTGGGGGACATCAGAATTCGTTTTAGAGGTATGGTTCCTTCGGCAAAGTTTCTTATTTTGATCCCTAGAATATGATTTTCACAGAGCAAAGGGCGATTGTTTTGACTCCCCACAAATCGACTCGATCCAAAAGTGGTGATTTTCATCAAAAATTGAACTGGAATTTGCTATGCCTGATGGATAAGATTAAAATTGGCATTTATTGGGAAAACATTATGCTAAAAATACGAGTTACTATCATTGAAAATGGATAGAAATCGAATTACTTCAACTGCAAAGCAAACTGGTGGAAAATTGGGTAGTTCAGGACTAGTAGGCCAGCAGTAGTAGTAATAGCACAGGGTGGCGAGTACTCGTACTTGCTTAGAGCTTTTCAAATATTTTGATGCACGATACATTAGTACATTTCTATCACCTTTCATACATATACATATATATAATATATACATCGACACGTACATACACACATACACACATATATACATACAGGCATATATAAAATTTTTTTTCCGAATTTGACATTGACGCATTACCTTTATTGGATCGTGCTCTATTTTGCGCATAATTAAATTTATTGATTGCCCCAAATATTTACTCGCATACGTCCGTACATACTCATTTATATTAAATCGAAAGTGAGTTCGTAAATAGTACTTTAGCTGGACACCTGGTCAGAGAATTGACGACAAAATTATTTATTAGCTGATGCCCAAGCTTACCATATGTCAAGACAGAAGTTAATCAACATAAAATAGATTGACCAGGCAACGAGTAAATAAACCGGCGTCCTCGTATTTATAAAATATTTAATGTTTTTTAATAACACAAGTGTATACGCGAATATAAATACACACAGGGTGCATATGGCAGTTGACACGCATATATGAATGTGGTTATAACTTCCCATTATTTTTCTTTTTGCTATTTTTCAGATAAGACATAACAATTTAACTCAGGTAATGAAGAGACGTGCAGATATCGTCGCTATATAGGCAAATCACGCCGATTCAGAAATCTCTAATTTTCTCAAGTGCGCCCGTTCATTTACTCATAAGCTGCGTCGTGAATTGGAAGCATCACGCGGCTATGCGGAAGCTGTTGCACAACTCAAAACACGGGAAGCTTTCTGATACTGTCCCATCTGCAAAATTTATTCAACAAGTATGAGGAAATCAATTAGGGTTCGTGCGAGGGAACTTAAGGCATCCTCTATTCTTACCCGTCGAGTTGGCCATGAAAATCTCTGGTATAAACCTCATGTCATTCGTAAAAGACAGTTTATGTCGGAGCAAATACGAGAAATTAAACACCCTAAAGCGTCTGAGAGGTTATGGTATTTTTCTGACGAAGAAAATGTTGACCAAGCCCAAAAGATCAACCGTAGAAAGGGCCAGAATGAGTGATGGCTATGTTCCAATCCTGCAGAGGTCACTGTTATGGTATCAGGTGTTTTAACCAATAGCGAATACAAAGTATGTTCAATAAATAACATAACTTTTCAGATGTAGAAAAAAACGCGTATCGTACTGTGTTTGAAAGTTATTTTTTATTCAAAATAGTCTCCATTTAACTCGATACAACGTTCAGAACGATCAACCAATTTCCGCATGGACTTTTTTATGTCATCTCAGGGAATTTTCTTTACCACCAGTGTGACGGCTGCTTGACTGGCTGGAATATCATCATAAAACGCACCTTTCATGGCAGTTTTCAATTTATGGAACAGAAAATAGTCGTATGGTGATAGATCAGGAGAATACGGGGGGTTGTCGATGACACAAATATGTTTTTGCATCAAAAATTCACGAGCATTTTTGGTTTTGTGAGATGGTGCACTATAATGCAATAAAAACAGCTGTTTCCCCTCTGGATATTCAGGTCTTACACGAACAATTCTTGACCACAAACCATGTAAAACTTGTAAATAGTATTCTCCATTAATAGTTTGACCTTCTGCAACATATTCCTTGTGTACTATACCCTTGGAATCGTAGAACGTGATCAACATTGTGTTGATTCTTGACTTCTGAAAACGCAATTTCTTTGCTTTTGACTCCCCTTTCGTCTTCCATTCTGCAAATTGACGCTAAGTTTCAGGGTCATATTTGAAGCACCATGTTTCGTCACCAATTATGATCGAATCAAGAAAATCTGTATCGTTTTCAGCTGTTGAAATGATGTCTTTACAATGCTGTACACGAGCGATTTTTTGATCTTCATTTAATTGGTTTGGAACAAAGCGTGCACAAACACTGCTTTTACCCAAATCGTCAGTTAAAATTTTCCAAATAGTACCAGTAGATGAATTTAATTCTTCAGCCAACATTCTTACAGTGAAATTTTCGTCAACAGCAATGATTTCGCGGACTTTTTCCACCAATTCAGCACGATTACTTGCTTCTGGACGACCAGGTCTTTCATCATCAATCTTCACGACCATTTTTAAATCGTTTAAACCAATTATATACATTTGAACGAGCTAAACAATCATCACCATAAAATTTTTGCATCAATTCGTACGTCTTACTAAATGTTTTTCCAAGTTTCACACAGAATTTAATATTTGCTCTTTGCTCCATTGTATTTTTACGACATAAGCACGTGACAGTATGTTTCGGCGCGTAACTTTTTAACCTGTCGAACGATTTACATGAAGTTGGCTGCGGTTGAAAGCTGACGCTTGTACCTTTTCAATATGATTAAAGTTTAATAGATAGCTCTACGTGTTCCATGATTTACATAAAAAGTTCTGTTATTTATTGAACATACTGTGTATGTCATGCCACCACATTTTTTTACTCAAGTATTTTTAGTGAACTCTGCTGCGTATATAGAGGTTCTAGAGACAGGATTGATGGTGTACTCGGTGACAGAACATACATCTTCCAGCAAGACTCTGCTCCTTCACACGAAGCGATACCAGCACAAGATTGGTTAACTGAAAGTGTCCATGACCACATAGCAGTGAACTTATGGCCGCCTAACTCCCCATACATTAATCGCCCAGTTAACACGCATAGGGAGTAGTTGAGCGTGACATAACATAACATAACATAACATAACATAACATAACATAACATAACATAACATAACATAACATAACATAACATAACATAACATAACATAACATAACATAACATAACATAACATAACATAACATAACATAACATAACATAACATAACATAACATAACATAACATAACATAACATAACATAACATAACATAACATAACATAACATAACATAACATAACATAACATAACATAACATAACATAACATAACATAACATAACATAACATAACATAACATAACATAACATAACATAACATAACATAACATAACATAACATAACATAACATAACATAACATAACATAACATAACATAACATAACATAACATAACATAACATAACATAACATAACATAACATAACATAACATAACATAACATAACATAACATAACATAACATAACATAACATAACATAACATAACATAACATAACATAACATAACAAACATAACATAACATAACATAACATAACATAACATAACATAACATAACATAACATAACATAACATAACGTAACATAACATAACATAACATAACATATATTATGTTGTAACATCATATCACCTTCAATGAGGGTTTTTGAGGTTTAAGAAGCATTTAATTCGGGCATAATGCAGCGCCAAGAAGATTGAGACATCTCGACAATTTGCAGAAATAAAAAAAAATCATTTCTGTAGGTAAAACAAGTTAAATAAAAAGCCTAATAAATTTAAATATCCAGCTTACAAAAAAAGTTGAGAATGATACAGAGCCTAAGCAGTTTATTCGTGTTTTGCAAAGTGCAAGGCTGTGGCAGAGCAGGTCTGATAAAGTTCCTCTCGCGTTGACTGCACTAGCTTCAGTTTGGCCGCGTATGATGGATCTTTGCTCTTTCCTGGGAAGAGATAAAATATAGTTTGTAGGTCTGATATTGTGCCTGCGTAGCATGATTTTCGCGACCCTGCATGAGCTGGTTCTTTCCCATCTTGAGTTCGCTTCTCGAATCATTGTTGCATCTACATACATACATACAGGGTTGCCCATATTCGACGGACCCATATTTTTTTTATACAGGAATAAATGCAAATCAATGCGGATAATTCTTTGTAAAGTGGTCCGAGCAATGCCCAACTGCTGAGAACGGCGATTTTGGGATGTCCTTGGCGGCGTCTCAACAAGAGCAATTTGGCCTCTTTGGATTAGAAAGAGCATCACCAGTCGAAAACCTTCCGTACAAACGTTTTAATGGTATTCTTAAAAGGCGCACTTTTCACATTATTTATTTTTTTATACGCACGTTGAGTGTTCACAATTGACTTCATTTGTTGAATGTAAATTTCAACAATTTGGGACCGCTTGCGTGGCGTGTACTGTTCCATGGTGAAAATCTGCTTGGACTGACGCTTCCAACGCGGTATGTCATTAAGCAATCTGACGTCACTGTCAAAAGATACAGGGTTGCTAGATGGGTCCGTCGAATATTGGCAACCCTGTATATCCGTTGTTTGCACAGAGGAGGTTATATACCGGCTAGTATATCCACTTTCTAGTTTCCTTCAAATGCCTTGTTCCCTGGAACTATGTAGTTGGAGGCTTGTTTCTCAGTTCCTAGCTCATCCATCCTGTTCCGGCATTGTCGTATGCAGAATGAGTTTGTCAATACAGCGGTTATTGCTTTGATGGCTACTTGGCTGTCAATGTAAAAGTTTATTTGAGAGTTCGAAGGAGTGTTCTTTATGGCTAAGTCTACTTAAATCTCAGTTTAAAACAAACTGCAGTAGTCCGGTAATTTGTATAAGGCTTCATAGCCTAATCCCGAACAGAATACTGCGGCTCCAACGACGTAATAAAACTCGCCCTAACTTAGTAAACGAACTGCTCCCTATTATTGAAATCGGATAAAAGCACACCCATATACAGCTATAGTCAGACATTTAGCGCACTTTATATTATACTGATAAATAATGCTTCGTTACTTCTAAGAGAGTGCAAATTTTCCTAATTTTGTTTTCAGCATGATAAGAGTTATTTCTGGGTCTCTTCAAATGCCCAAAAAATAACCGCTATATTTCTTTCGTATTTTTTATTGCATATTTTTTGGACAACTATTTAGCGCACTAACACGTGTTTTTCTCTTACATGCGATAGGTTCGGCAAATAACTATTTTTTGTGGTGAATATTTAATTAATAACGTCTATTATTTAAATTTTTGCTAAAATGGCTAGAGGAAAGTGTTGTTCAGTTGAACAAAGAAAAATAATATGGAACCTTTACCAAATGGGGACCAATCAAGTGAAGGTTTCCAGAATAGTGCATTGTTCAAGAAAAATGGTATACAATGCCATCAGAGATGTCAAGTCGGATGCTAATTTATGAAAAAAAAAATTCGTAAAGCTCCGCCACGTAAATGTTCCCTCCGTGAGGATCAAATAATTGTAAGGAAAAGTCGATCGGATCCTTTTATGTCTTCACGAACGATAGCGGCTGAAGTAAGGGCAGAATTAGGCTTAGTTGTGTCCAGAAAGCTCGTGCGAAGGCGTCTAAATGAAAATAAAATATTTGGTCGCATAAGCAGAAAAAAACCGCTCCTATCAAAAAAGAATATTAAAGCGCGTTTATCATTCGCGCGTAGGCACCTCCTCGAAAAGACAGAGTTTTGGAAACGAGTACTTTTTACGGATGGAACTAAAATAAACCGCATCGGTCCTGATGGAAAAACGTATGTACATCGTGAAAAAAATCAGGAAACCAATCCACGGTACACAAAAAAGACGGTGAAGCATGGCGGTGCGAATTTAAAAGTTTGGGGGTCTTTTTCGTGGCGCGGGGTTGGGCCGCTGGTCAAGATAGAAGGAAATATGGTTAAGCATATGTATCTGAATATACTTAGAAATAATATGGAGCCATATTCTTTCGAGTTTATGCCAGTAAATTGGATATTTATGCACGACAACGATCCCAAACATACTGCGGTGGTGGTCAAAAACTGGCTTTCGCAGGAAAATATTACCCAGCTCAATTGGCCAGCACAAAATCCGGATTTAAATCCAATCGAAAACTTGTGGAATGATATGAAGACGATGGTTGGACAAAAAAAATTTAAAAATATCGATGAACTTTGGGAAGGTGTACAGGAAGCATGGAACTCTATTCCTTTGGACAGGTGCCAAAAGTTAATAGAGAGTTTACCACGCAGGTGTGAAGCAGTTATACAGAATAACGGTTATTCTACCAAATATTGATATGGTAAATAATAATAGTCAACAATCTTTTCTCAATTCTTACAAATATTTCATATTTTTTACAGAAATCAAAACTGCGCTAAGTCTTTGTCCAAATCCCACTATGACCAAATAAGAATTAATTCAATTTTATCGTATTTTTACTAGGGAAAACTGTCTGCTTTAAGTTATTTTGTCTTATAATAAAGTGTTAAATATATTTAGTTAAAAAAACTCGATTAAATTTGGTTTCATATCATTTAATCGAGCATTATATTGAACTCTTTTTAAGTGCGCTAAACGTTTGACCATAGCTGTATTAAGGAGACCCGGTGGGCTAGAACTCGAAAATTTCACCTATTTTAACATTTTTTTTTTGCCATTAAAAATATAAAAAAAACGATATTTCACGTTTATTACTACATCTATTAAGAACACAATTTTTTTTTTCATTTTAAAAACAATATTTATTATTATTATAAAATGCCGCTGAACATGACGCTTTCGAAAAACCGGACCCGGACGGCGTAGGTGATTTCGAGACTTCTACTCATCTGAAACACAAAATCCAAGAGGATTCTTAATCAGGAAGAGTGCAGTTGTGGTCGGAACTGGAACAAATCGAAAAAATTAAAAACAGACAAAATGGCAGGATTTCAAAACAAAGTTCGAAAAATCGGGTATTTTTCACTAGTTTTTTAGTGTAAAAAATAGGAAATTTTTTAAATAAAATTATAATTCTATTTCTGACGATAGCCATACATGTTGTGAACAACATATTCAAATTTGAAGTGATTCGGTTAATTTTTTTTTTCATACCCGCCGTGCCAAAAAAAAAGTAATTTTGAGATAAATGAGTTTAGGGTTTGAGGCACAGGAGCGCGCGGGCCGCTCTCTACCTAGTTAATGAGCTGTAGAAGTGATAATATTGGGAATTTCCGCATGAAAATTTCACAGTATATTCTTATGATACGATATTTGTACTTTTGAAATATCGAAAAAGTCGAGTTTTTGAAATTTCTAGGCCACCAAGGGGGCCCTTAAGTCTAAATTCGTCTATCAGCCCCTCCCCGACTAGAATTACAGTGAGGCATGCCGAAGAATCAGTTAGGCCCGAATTAGGCCGGCCTTACTGAGGCACGTCTCACTATTACCTTACCAGGCCCACGTTAGGCAAGGCAAAGATTGGCATGCCAGAACAATACCAAATTTGGTTGTGGTCAGGAAAATCTGTGGCAGTGTCTCACTTAGGCATAAATTGGAATCCCTAACTGATTTGTAGAAGGGCATCCGGAGTATTACCGAAGTTCGGTTTTTTGAACCTGCGCCTAATGAGGTAGATGCATGGCGATACCTTTCAGGACTTGGGCCTAGTTTGGCTGCCTTATGAGGCGCAAATTTGGAATGCGGTCTGCCTTATTTGCGCCTAATCACCCCCTTACCAAAATTTCTAGTCGGGTCTACCGTCATTTCGTTCTTTCGAGCAATAAATTTTGTGACTTGCTGAAACAGTTGAAGCTAAAAAGAGATTTTTTGTAGGCAAATAAATACATGACAATTCAAAAACAATAGAACAATAAAAACTCTCGGACAAACCTTAAATTCTTATTTAAAAAGCGCAATACGGAAGCCTAAATCAGAATCAGCTCACAGCCCACTAAAATGAAGCTCGCAAAAAGCAAGCGTATTTATTTAAATTTTTTTGTATGCCTATGTACTTCCATGTGCTACACTTTTGAATATCTTAAAACTCGTTGCGTTCATTCACAGTTCACAATAACAACAATTCGGACAATACAAAAATCTTAGTTGCGCAGCCGTCACTGCCTCGATCAGCCACGCAAAACGGCGTAGGTCAACGCGATGGCATGTCAATTAGGCCACAAAGCTTATCCATTTCCCCACAAATGGGGCCAGAAGGCGTTCAACCATGCCTGCGACTGTGACCGCAACAACAATACAAAGTGTGAACGGAACAAGGCAAGCAGTTTGGGCAGTTGACAGTTGACATTTTTTTCACTTTTACGATGAGAACAAAAACGGAATAATTTTATTAAATTACACATTTTCACATTGGTTTTTTTTTCAGTTCGCCTTACATCATAACAGTAATTCTAAATAAAAATACAAAAACAAATTTCACATTGCTTTTTTTTGTTTTTTTTTTGTTGTTTTTTTTTTTGTTGTTTTTTTCGACTCGCCCTACATCATAATAGTAATTCTGAATAAAACTAAGGGCATATAATTTTTTGCCTAAATTGCTACTTGAATGCCAAATCACCTACCATGACTTATTTGTATAAGCGGCAGCCCAGAGTCCGCGTTGCAGCAGCCAATCCACAAAACCAATACGGACAGCAATGCTTTTTCGGCCAACATGTTGACAGAAAGTAATGTTTTTTTGGTAGTTAACCGAGGGAGCGGTGAAGGGCGAGACACCTCACCAGTGTTGTTATGGCGGTGTTGTTAAATAATTGACGAAATTTTAATGGTTTTCGGCGCTCGAAATTGACGTCACTTTGCGCAAATGGCGTTGAGCTGGCCGATGGCATACATTGTTGACAAGGAGCGTGGTAGTTTGGGGGTTGAAGAGGGGCACATGCAATGACACTTTGTTGTGTTTTTAACATTTTAATTGCATTTTCATTATTCTGTTTTGTGTGGAATTTTTTCTTTCATGTTTGCTGGTATTTGAGGAAGTTTTTTTTTTTTTTAAAGCTTTACGGAATTTCACAAAATTTCTTAGTATTTCTGGCTGCTGAATTATAATATTTTCCTTCTAGTTACTTATGATGGAAGAAAACAGTGTACGATTTTTTAATTTAACTTTCTTTTATTTTTTTATTATTTTTGTTTTCAAAAAGTTTTGCTTCAAACACTCAAAAACACGCACATTTTCCGCTCCTCAGCACTTTAGAATTTTCGCACTGTTAATTCGCTTTTGAGATTAACTCGCCTAAACAAACATTTCATATGAATTCACTTCAACAAAATTTCACTCCATGCATTTCCCACCTTCCACATGTAAATGCATACATACACGCACACATATGCATGCGTGAGGGTGTAGTAAATATAAGAAAGTGCTGTCTGCTTTTTATTTACATATATTTTTTGTTTTAACAAAATTCTCCACACTTTTGCGCTCTGTGCAATTTTTTGCCGCACGCAACGTTGAATGTCAGTTTAGAACTGAATCATTTAAGCTCGCGTACGTGCCTACTCTGCCAGCCAATTCCGTTTCGTATGTGTTTATGATTGTTTGCATGTGCAAGTATGTAGCAGCATGGGAGTATGCTTGCATGTATGTGTGTGTGTATGTTGGCGTCACACAGCTAACTATTACCCATTCATCAGTTTATTCTTTACTACAGTTCCGCTTTGATGCAATATTTGTTTTATTGCTGTTGCTATAATAGTTGCTGTTGTTGTTGTTATTGTTATTGGGATTGTCGCTATTTGCTGCATATTGTTTGCTTTTGCTTTTGTTGTTGTAATTGTATTTTTCTGTTTTCAAGTGCGCTCACCTGCTTGCGCTCTCTCAGCGCTCTCTGTTTTGGTCGCTTCAATGCCTGGTCAGTTACCTGTGGCAACAAAACAAAAATAAAAATGCACAGGTGCAATAAAATATTTGTAAATATTGTTGAGATGAAAGGTGATGGTATGTTGATATGCTGGTGAACAATTTTTAAACGAAAAAATTATTCACTAATTTAAACAAATTTTAGATAAATTTAAATAAATTTTAAATTAATTTAAAATTTTTACCGCAATTCTTTAAAGGTGGAAAGAAAAAGTATTGCAAGCAAGTTGATTGCGATAGAAATCGTAATCGTAATCGTAAAAAAATTATGAGGCAAAACATAAGAACAGTGTGCGTCCATTATAATGAATCTTGTGCTGTGCACGTAAAATCAGAAACTTCGTTAAGTCGAGTAACTTTTCTGCTAAGTGTATACAGTAAACCAAGTAGCCGAAAAACAGTATTCATGTTTAATTCACAATTCGTTTGAACGTATTGATTGAAAAGTTTCATTAAGTGTCATTAATTTTAAGGGGGAGCCTGGTTTATAAGGTAAAAAAAATCAATTTTTTTTTTCATTTTAAGCGATTCCTAATATATTTCAGAATATTCACACAAAGTTACAGAGCCTAATTCTCAATATTTCCATAGATACAAAGTCAAAGGTAGGCGAGCGTTAGGTAGTTACGCTGTGACCGGACAGCTATAGTACAAACTTTATCTTCTTTTCTCGACTTTTCATTTTTATGATTTCTTTGAACGTACGCCAACATGAATGAAAAAAAACTAATGAACCTTTGGAAATGAATCATAGCTTGTTCCCTTCACTATTAAATTCTCTTCTATTTGAACTAACAAAATAGATAAAAAAAGAGGTTGTCTGTTAAGTCGGTTTACTGACGATAGTTTAACGTGACAACGTCATAAGAAAATATTGATGGAATGGTTGCAATTTTCAAAACAAAATTTTAATTTTATTTGTTTGATAGATATTTTGTATGGATATAGAGGAGGAGGTAAATGGAATTGCAATGGAATAGGTCAAGTTACATATACACAAACGTGAAAAATGACGAAACATTTATCAAATTCATGAAAGATATCTTCAATTTCGATTGTGCATCAGACGTTAATAAGTCAACAACACTTAGAGGCATCATCATCGATTTGACTTTCTCAAGACACATTACACTTGAAACACTCCCTTTCAGTTCCTATTTTTCCTATCATCGTCCTATTCTCAACAGAGAAATGGTTTATTACCATGCACACAGGAAGAAGGCATATGCAAATACAAGTATGTGAATTTATATACAAATGCGCATATACATACATATACATACATATATATGCTCACTCAAGTAGGACAGAGTCAGACGTCGAACGTTGCCGAACGCGGGGACCGATTGTGCTCTTTGTCGTTCGTTCCGCGCTCTCGCTTGCAGTTCATTCAAGGTAACGGTAATAAGCAAGGTAACACTAATAAGCAAGGTAACGACACATTTTTTCGTGCGTGCAGCCTTGTTAAATCGAATTATAAGACGTTATCGCGTCAAAAATTGTTCAAGATTTTTATGCCAAGTTGAAGTGAATTTTTTTTTTATAGAAAGGCTTTTTTTTCTTTAAAACCTCCAAAAAGTTGAAATTTTGGAATTTCTCTCAGTTTTCTTAGTTCATCTAGAATAAAAAATCATGATACTTAGAAATTCATTTGAATTTTTTGCTTTTGATAATAATTACGAGCTGTATCTTGTACGCCAGTTGGAAACTCCAGCGTTGCAGCGCTCTACTAATTTCTATGTTAAACATTTTTTTCAACTTATTTTAACCAGTAAAACAATTTTTTATACTTTTTAAATGTTCATTAAAAGATAGAAAAAACTTTGCAGTGCTAAATTAATTGTTTCCTTAAAAAAAAAAATCGCAAAGAGATGCAATTTTTAGACCTCATAAACCAGGCTCCCCCCTTTAACCCGAATGCAATTACTTTTCAGTAAAAATTAAAAATCGAATGTCGCGAAATTCGCATTTTTCTGCAAAAGCACCAAGTTTACTGACTCGATGTTTTGTGTGACACGTATTTTCAAAGGAAAAAAAAAACATCAAAATGTCCACAGCTCAAACGACTTGTCTGCTTCATACGCGAAATCAAAACGTTTAAGTCTAGACGCAGCACCAATGCAATTTCTTGAAGGTGAGGAGTTTTATGAATAATTAATTTTAGAACCAAAACTACAGTCATGGTTGGACCAAAAGGGTGGAAATCAGATTAGAAAACCAAAGGCAGAATTTTTAAATGATATACAAAAATTGGAAAATGTATTTCTAGAAATTAACAAAAATACGATTAACAGTAAAAAGAATTTATGTAATGTAGATATTATTATCGAAAAAGCGCACACATTTGCTCGGCACTTATCCCGAGTTTTTACACCGCGCGAGTTTTTAAAAAAATACTGTTCTAAAAGTCAAAGACACCCTGGAACCCATTCATCAAATGCACCCGATCATAAAAAAGTTTTCAAAGAAAGCAGTAAAAGTGACAATAAAAATGCTTAAATCCAAGAAATTCGCCGAATATGATCTCATCTCTGAAGAAGTACTCGAGCAACTCCCAGCAGAAGAAGTATCTTTTCTCACGTACATATATATGCAATCTTATCATATTAACTGGTTTTGTTCCCCCCCAATGGAAAGTCGTACAAATAAAAATGATCCTTAAACTCGGAAAAAGCGCCGAAAAAGTGGAATCTTATCGCCTCATCAGCGAATTGCCTATTACCTCAAAAGTCTCGGAGTCACTATTTCTCAAAAGAATGATGCCCATAATTCAAGAACGAAAGAACCCTCTGAACTCTGTGAAAGTTTAGCTGTGTACCTTATGGGCCCAATCCTATACTTGCTCTACTCCTACAATTTACCAGTCACTGAGGAAACTATCGTCGGAGCTTTTGCAGATAATACCGCTGTTCTCGCAATGGATTCTAACCCCCAAAAGGCTTCACTTAAACTCCAAAAAAAGACTTGGTAATTTAACTCAATGGTTAAAAGGTTGGAGAATAAAATCCAATGAGAAAAAATCAGTTCAAGTTTCTTTTACACTCAATCCAAGTATTTACCCTGCCGTGAAACTCTATAATTTAATCATACCCCGAAATAATGTTTACGTGGAGACACATATTAGTAAGCAGTAAAAGAATGTATTTACGTTTTAGCAGTACTATCACAATACTTAACCCATTAAATCCCAACCTTATATAAAACATTTTTTTTAAATGCGTTTATAAAACGTTTATTGAAATAGTGTAATTAAGCTCCTTAAAAAAAAAAACTCGAAAAAAAATCAATGAAATGCATTTTTTGGGCTGTACCCAATCGAGTACAATGGGATAATATGTATATACATTGCCTGTATATGAAAATATGAAGTATTAAATAAAAAGACACTTTCAAAGACTTCCTTGGTTATTAGTTCGGTTAACAGTATGGAAGTTTTTGAAATATTCTCTCTCTACGCAAAGGGCTACATTGCATAACTCGCAAATCCATCGAATTCTTTGGTGACACTGCCTGCACCTCAGCTGATTCGATATCCTTTTGGGAAAATGGTTATATGAGGAACCAGCTATTGATGCCGTTGTCGATCGTTTTGAAGATATGTCCCGGATATTATAATTACGTAAATAAAATCGCACAATTTCACGTTGGTATTGCAACAAGTCGCATTGACTCTTACTTGCCATTTTATAAAGCTTCCATGCGTTTACTACGCACGAGCTTATCATTGTGGTGAAAAGAGGCCACCACCATTTCTTTCCTCTAAACTTTATATTGTAAGTATTCAAAGCTTGGTCGTGGAGGTCAACTCCTCCCATTCCTGAGTTGTATTCCGCTATCAACTTCGGCTGATGGGCATTCACCTTGCGCCTCTCTTGTCTTGACCATCGTTTGACGGTATGTGGTCGGTAGTGGTCTTTTCTTTGCCATTTTATCGCTAAAATCTAAATTAGAGTTATCAGTAAGATGCAAAAACTGTTTAATTTCTTGAAAGCGATTTCGCGACATATTGTTGGCTATAAAAGGTGTTCTGCTATCTTCATCCAGTTGCCAGTACATGCGTTCTCTTGGCATTGAGTGATAGCCGCTATAGAGTAAAATTCCGATAAAAATTTAAGATCCTCCTCATTGAAACAAAAATCATGCTTGTTATGCTGCAAGGCATATATTTTCGTTTGATCGATAATTAATTTTACCACCTCCTCGTCAAAAATAGTTTCAAAAATTTCAACTGGGTTATTAGTTACCAATAAAGAACACGCTTCAAGTTGGGATTGTTCGTAAAAATGCGTTTCTGGAATTTTCGCACTTGTTATTCTCTTTCTCCATTTGGGATTTAGATCTTTTGACAACTTTTGCCTTTTTTGTAAGCTTGCAAGTGGAATATCATCATCACTGTCACTGTCACTGCTTAAAAATAAGTCAACTTCGCCCGGAACATCCCTTGGAATATAATCACGCAATATATTATCCTCTTCAATGTCCTCCTCATCTGTGTCCCAGTGGGTATTTGGCGGTATAATAGCGAAGTCGAAGTGACTACGGTCACTTGATTCAATATAGTCGGTGGCCGCAGAAAGGTTGTGAAAGCTCTTTCCGTAAATTTTTTTTACATCCATTACCAAATCTACATGAAATATGCACACAAAATATATATGTATTAATGTTCCCACTGTACCCATGCGAGTACACTAGAATTTAAACCTACCGAAATGCACTTTTCCACAACTTTTTTCGTTTTTTTGGTATAAAGTAAACAAATTATATGTATTATGAATATTACAACACTGAACTTTTTCCGTGATAACTTAGATTTTGTCAAACAGAGAGATTATTGCAAACTAAACTATGAAAAGAAGAAAAATAGCAAAGGTGCACGCAAAGACATGTGAATAACGGATAACGGGACTCAAAAAAAAGAAGGAGAAACATGTGTATTCCTTTTCGACAGTGCTCTGTATTATAAAGTGGCGAGTACATTTAAAAATTTGTAAGCGTTGGCTTTTGACGTCGTTTCGAAAAAGATGCTTTTTCTGTACTCAAGCGAGTACAATGGGATCGAATGGGTTAATGATAAATCTGCTCTGGATACCGGGTCACAGAAACATAAAAGGTAATTGCCAAGCAGATGAACTAGCGAAATTGGGTACCGCATTACCGAATTGGGTACGAACATACCTATACCTCTAGCAACGTGTAAGCTACCAAATAAAAAAAAAAACACCATGAAATCTGCAAACGTACTATGTACTCAGTCCCTGACAAATGCTACAAGTAGGATGACGTGGCCAGAATGAAATACGGGGCGCACACATCGAGTGTGGAAACTTAACAGAAAGAACGCGATAAATCTTTTTGGGGCTTTAATAGGCACGGTCTTATCGGCAGGCATACCAGCGCCCTATAACTGTTTTAAGAAGGACTCTATAATACTTTCTATGCAGATGCATGGCTCTGGGTAGAAGAAGGTTCAATATTCTAGGAAAAAGTGTTTTGAATATTTGGCAGCCAATTTAAAACTAACAAAGATCGTTAGATACATTAAAGCCACTTGTTGGTTCAATGGTGGTATCACAATTGGCATACAGCAGTCCTAGGGGTGACAATTGGCAAGCACTATACCTACCTACCTACCTATCTAGCTTAAATAATATGTATATAGTTAAGGCTGATAATGGGAAACTGGGTTGACATTTCTGGAAAGTCATCATGAATCATTTAACGCCAGTACAAAGCTTTTAAATTGTGAAAATTTACTTTGAAAAAAAAAATCTGTTCGCGAAGTTCATAGAGCACTTCGTTCATTTCACGGATGGCTTACATGCTGGCGGCATTCTCGGTTCTTATTTCTTTCGAAAAACTGAGGCAGGAGCTTCCGATACGGTTAATGGCGAGCGTTATTGAGCCATGCTGACTGAATTTTTCTTTCCAAAAATTAATCAGCTTAACATCGACGACATTTGGTTCCAACAAGACGGCGCGCTTATCAATCGATTCATTGCAATATTCAAGCCACTATTGACGCCATACCGAACATCATAGCACCTGCTAAGGATTCTCCAGAGCTTCTTGAATGAGTGTGAACTGCTGTACGACACACCAGATGGCCAGAAAACAAAAGCGATAACGTCTGGCGCAGCTCAGGGATCTATTCTCGGTCCCGATCTCTGGAATCTGAGCTACGACGAGATATAGAGCATAAGAATGCCAGAAAATACATATCTAGTGGGATACGCGGACGATATAGCGCGGGTCATACCAGCTCGGGACACTGAGGACGCTAGAAGGAAGCTGAAACAAGTTATGATAAAGACGAAAATATGGCTTGAGGACCACGGCCTGGAACTCGCCAAATATAAAACCGAAATCATCCTTTTGACACGAGGTCACATGCCACTCGAGGTCAGCCTGCAAATAGGCGGCACGGCCTTAGTGACCTAAAAAGTAGTGAAATACTTGGGTATTCAATTTGACTGCAGGCCCAGATACGGCAAGCGACTACCAAAGCAGCAAAGGTCACGAGTAACAAGTTGTTTAATGGCAAACATCGGTAGGCCAACACAGAGCAAAAGTTAGCTAATTATGGCGGCCACAAACTCGAGTTTCCTGTACGGCAGCGAAGTATGGGGAATTGTGCTAAACTGCAAAGCCCAACGCAAGGCAAAAGCTCTGCAACCAGAGAATGTTAATGCAATGAGAAGGAGCAAATGTTAAATCAGCTTTTTTCGAGTTCTAATTTATAGATTCATAATAAGGTCATTTCAAATTCTACTTTCCGCAAGAGGTCGGAATTGCAGATATTTACCACGCGAGTGACGCGAGTGGAGGGTTTCTATATTTACTTACCACGCTAGGACAACAATTCAGATATTTTCTGCGTTTACCATACTACTGAGGACGTTCATAAGATTTTTCGGCACACTACTAAGGAAATCGAAGCGAATAAATTTACGATTAAGAAGGCCGCGCGGCAGTTAGTTTGTGGTGCAGAAGCTAAAGACGGCGGAATTATTCGTTTTGTTTCTTGGCACGTATATAATTCAGGTTCAAGTCCTGAAGTCATATTTTTTTTCTTGCACATTTTTTTTTTTACAATTCAAAGCAGGAAAGTTTGGTAAAATTTTTGAGTTTATTTTAATTAAAATTTCTTTAAAATACTGTTTTTTTTGTATTTTATAAATGGAAATTTCTTTTCGGTATAAAATAGTTCATACTGGATATGACCTGACTTTTATATAAATCAATCAAAACAGAAAATATGTACATATATCTATAATCTATTTCATCAAATCCAAATTATATTGATGAGAAAATATCATTCTAATATCCGTCCAGAAAGCCAAACGCGCATACACACATGCATATTCATATAATTACGCATACAAACTTTCAACTAACGCAGAATATGTGCATATAAAACTGCGAATCGAATAAATGAGTGATTTAGAAAAGATCATTAATAATTGTAGATTAGCGCAATCGTGAAAGACGTGTCGTATATACAGTTCATCGTCTCATATTTGACTCAGGTTCAAATCCTGTGCACAGTTTTTTGTTCGATATTTTTATTTCATTTTTTATATTTGGTTTAATTCGAATTGATTTAAAATAGTGTATTCAGGTTTTTCTAATACCTGTTATTTAGAAATTTATTTTCTATATAACATTATTCATTTGAATTGATTTATATGTAAAACAGCCATAAAGTCAATCATATGAATATGCATTCCTATATTTAATCTCTTCAGTCAAATCTGAACTACTTACATACACATATTCTAATATCCATCCAGGAAGCCTAACGCGCATACTCACATATGTGTATAAATATATGTACAAACTACCACCATTCTAACAAACCCAGAACACAAGCTTCTGCGCACACTTGACACATGGGATATGTATACCCTATGAGCAAAAAGAACCGGGAAGGTGATGTTGACTGTTTTCTTCGATTGCCAAGGCATAGTCCACCATGAGTACCTTCCATCGGGCCAGACAGTCAATAGAGAATATTATTTATCCGTGTTGAAACCTTAGAGAAATGTTGTATATTGCAAACGGCCGGAAATGTGAGCAAACAATTCTCAGATATGAACAATTCATGATGATAACGCGCCATCGCACTGATCAAAGAGAATACAAATCGGCCTGCCGGGGGTGTTTGGAGGGCTGGGTTAAACGTTGGCACATGTGTGTGGCTTCAGACGGGTCATATTTTGAAGGAGATAATATAAATTTGCCTTAAATTTTACTCTGTTTTGTTTAATTTAAACCTTCCCGGTACTTTCTGATCATAAGGTACATATATGCGGCTTTGCGGACAGCAATGTGTGATTCGCTGGACTCGCGACTGTCGCACAGTTAGAAGACATATTTACATACATATAAGGGTGCATACATACATACGGAGCCGCGGCCACTCGACATGACAAAAATTTAAGATTTATCAAATATTGGCAAATAATTCCACGCGAAATATTCCAATATTGACTATTTTCGAATGGTCGCGAAAATTGGCATATGGGCGGCTCGTTTTATGAATGAAATTGAAATCTGAGCTCTAACTTATGAATGAACTTTTTGTTTTTCTTCTAAATTGTTCAGCGCCGTCGCTGATAGAATCATGGCCGCTGCGACTGCGTTTACGAATGTATTTTGCTTTGGGCGACATGCGCATGTGAGGTATGTGTTTTTATTGTGTTCTAGAACATTTTAGAATGTGTGGTGGCAAAGCGGCCATCGCGTTGCGCTTGCTGTTGCTTTTGCGTCTATCAAAGTATTGTGTTTTTGTAAGTATATATATATAATATTAGGAATATCGACTGATGAAAGACAAAAGTACACGGAAGCAAGAAGGGAGCGCTGTGCTCGCGCATATATGCATGAATGTATGAACGTGCATGGATGTAGTAACATATGAATACAATTATTTTGTAGGAAGTTTAGAAGGCAAGTAGGTATACTCGTATATGTATGTATATATGGTAGGGCATAAACTGGGTATATATACATACATAGAGCAGAATTGTTTTTGCACTTGTTAGGAAGAAACTCGTTCACTAGTGCGTATGTGTATTTGATTTCTTGTAAGAATGTGATGTGCTGTGACATGTGTACATATGTACATAAGTCAAGGTTATTTGGGCATACTTTGCATACATATGTGATATGATGTTCTTGCGCTTGTGCATTATTGTTTTTCATATACAAATGTACATACATACATATGTATGTAAATGCTGTCGAATACATAAACTATAAATTGACATACAATATAAAATAAGTGTTGATTTATCTTAAACCATTCTTTTTTTCTGAATGCAAATACCTCCTATTGACATGTACATACATATTATGTACTTATGTATATTATCATATACCATCATTTATTTACATATAAAGTATGCGTTCATTTTTGAATGTATGTAATGAAAAACTTCATGAATTACTTTCAGAACTTTATTAAAATTTATTCGCGTCGCGCGCATGCACAAAACCTTTTGTTCACAACGCAGGCGCAGAAATAAACGGTCTGCGTATTTATCCTCCCCACGTGACTCGCCATCAATTCTCGGTGGAAATTTTTTTTTTTTTTGTTTTTAAATTTTTTTTTTAATGTAATCGTAAAAAAATTTGTAATAAATTTTATGTATCCGCTTATCATTTCAAAAGTAACAAAATGGTAAAATAATAAGCAGTCGAAGAAATAAACGCACCGCCTATTTTTCCTCGCCACTTGTTAGACTCGAGTTCAATTCGCGGCGCAAACTTTTTTTTATAAATTTTATTTTTTAAAATCGTTTTTTTTTTTTAATGTAATTGAAAAAAAATAATTATGTAATAAATTTTACGTATTCGCTTATTATTTCAAAAATACGAAAATAGTACAAATTTAATTGGTTTAATGTCGAGGTGAGAAATGTGTTGTGTGTTGAGGTGAAAGATATGTGGTGTTTCTAATTTTTGTGTGGGCAAAAGTCAGTGAGGTGTCTATAAACTCGGTGTGCTAAATGACCTTATTACAAATCTTTCAAATCTCAATTGTACTAAAAAAAGCTTACAGTAACATTTGCACCTTCTCATTGCATTAACATTCTCTGCTGCAACGAACAACAGCACTTTGTTGCCTCAGCCTACCGCACTGTCTCAGGCGCAGCAATTTTTGTGATCAGAGGGCAGATACCCGTCGACCTCATGGTCCGGGAACAAATGGATGCGTGGAACTCCAAGAAGAAACACGTCATCAGTAGCATCTCAGAACGGAGATGCAAGCCATGCTCCAATGACAAAGCCGATTTGACACTGAACCGAGTGGCAGATGGACGGTGAAACTTACTCCATCAATAGGCAAATGAGTCCAAAGGAACTTCGGGGAAGTAAACTACTTCTTAACTCAGTTCCTCTCGGACCATGGATACTTCCGGAGATACCTAGGGAGAATGTAAGCGATCCCAAGTGCATATGCTGTGAATCGCTGAGCGGTGACGCTGAACACAAGTTTTTTAGTTGTAATAGATGGCTCGCGGAAAGAAATGCTCTGATTGAGCAGATTGGCGACATCGCGCCGAGGAACATAATTAGCAAAATGTACGAACGCGAGGGTAGTTGGAACGCGATAAAAAGAACGTACTGCGGAAAAAAAGATTGACCTCGACCGAGTGCAACAAAGTGAAGCCGCACAGATAGAAACACAAGAAGACGAGCAAATAGCATGAAAGCTGACTACAAATATGGTGGACCCAGACGTGGGTGAATGCAAATGGTTCTTTATGGATGCCTTTCTGGGTTATCCCGAAGTAATATAGAAACAGTCCCGAAAGGGTGCCTCCTCAGAAGGAGAGGAGGGATAGTTTTAATGGCCACACCACACGACGCAGTAGACGACGGTCGCTGTAAGTGCGAAGGCATCCCATCAAACAAAAAAATTAAAAAACAAATCATCAAGATATACATGCCATGAAATTATCTGTCAGATTATATTGGGAGGTTGAATTAGTTTTAAAGGTGACACACAGATGGCGCTATTTATCACTTTATCGCGTTGGCAATACTGAATATATATTCATGACAAAGCCTTATCCCAAGGCTTTGTTTATCAGTATCTGTCATTTCGCTGAAGTATAAACAACGCAGTGTTTTCGTGCTCCGAGTATGTCAACTTTCGTGCCGTCGAAACGCAATTTGCGGGAAGCTTTGCTTTTCTGCTTCAATTTGAAAAAAAAAATACAGCCCAAGCCCGTGAATTGCTGCAGGAGGCCTACCCAGACCATACTCCGTCGATTTCAACATGTGAGTACTGGTTTCGACGATTCAAAAGTGTTGATTTTCACACCGAAGACAAGGAGCGTCTTGGCCAGCCCAAAAAGTTCGAGGACGCGGAATAGGGGGAATTGGTAAACGAGGACTCGTGCCAAACCCAAGAAGAGCTTGCTGAATCATTGGGCGTTGATAAATCAACCGTTTGCAAGCGTCTAAAAGCGATGGGAATGATCCAAAAGCAAGGGCATTGGGTCCCGTACGAGTTGAAGCTGCGCGACGTCGAACGGCGATTTTTTACGTGCGAATTGCTGATCGAGCGACAAAATCGGAAGGGTTTTTTGCATCGGGTGGTGACTGGCGACGAAAAACGGATCCACTACGATAACCCAAAACGCAAAAAATCATGAGGTTTGCCCGGCCACGCATCAACGTCGACGGCCAAGCAGAATATTCACGGCAAGAAAATCATGCTCTGCATTTGGTGGGATCAGGTCGGCGTCGTATATTTTGAGCTGCTCCAACCGGGCGAAACAATCACGGGGCATCGTTACCGACTGCAATTGATGCGTTTAAGCCGGGCATTGAAAGAAAAACGGCCGGAAACGGTAAAAAGGCACGACAAGGTTATTTTGCAACATGACAACGCTCGGCCGCATGTTGCTCAACCTGTCAAAAAATACCTTGGAACGCTTGGCTGGGAAGTGTTACCCCACCCGCCGTATAGTCCAGATATCACTCCCTCCGATTATCATTTGTTCCGGCATATGAGTCTCGATTTGGCGGACCAGCGGTTCTCCTCGTGCGAGGCTACCAAAATATGGGTTGAGTCACTTTAAAACTAATTCAACCTCCCAGTAATAAAACAAAATTAATTCTTTTTTGAACACCTATATCTTTTTTTACACGAATTGTTTTGTTTCAACACGATATTTTTCAATATTTCAATATTTTATGAATTTTTCTGGAATCTTAAGGGCATATTGACTGAGAGAGCACGAAATAAATTCTTAAGGGGGGGAGCCTGCTTTAGAGGCTTCAAAAAATCGATTTTTTTGGGAAGGAAAGAAATATTCGTTTGAAACGAAACTTTCAGGTTTTATTGTTATATATGTACTATATTTCAACAGTCTTCTCAAATTTTTTCATTAAAATATATGTCATATTATGCCTGATACAAGCATTATGCCGAGGCGCCTCGAGTGTGCATGTGTCGTGCGGCGGGGAAGATGCAGGTCGCAATTTTCATCAGAAACCAAAAACCCAAAAAAAAATTTATTTTAGTATAGTATAGCTTCTAGTTAAACCAAGAAAATTAAACAAAAAGTGAGAAATTCAACAATTTTTCGTTAATTAAAAAAAAATTAATTTTTTTGAAAAAACAAACTCACTTTAGATTGTTTAAAAAGTGGGTTAATCATAACTTTCTTAAGGTTTTTTAGGTTCAACTAGAAGATAGTTTAATTCCGAATACAATCAATGTTATCTCGTTTCGATAGGACGTTTCACTTTTTCCCAATATTTTCCGCCAATTAGGAAAAATCGTAAAAATAAAAAAACCGAGAAATCGCACTTCGAGCGATCCGGCCGCTCGTATACCTGCTCGACGCTTGCTCAGAATTTCTTATGTAACTCCTGAAGTGAACTCAATAAATTATTTTTGAATATTGTTTTCAACTAATTCTCTTTTCACATGAATGTTTTTGCAATGTATCTATCGTGTAAAATGAGAATTTGGTGTTTTATCATTTTAAGTGGGCAAGATCTTAAAAAAAACACCCGATATATTCATCATTTGTTCAAACACGCTTATCACAAACTTACACACTCATGGCAACTCACATTATGTTGTCAGTGGCGGATATTGGCCTGCGCCATCTAGCGGTTATTAGCAGTTGGTAAGGAATATTTGCACCAGAGAATGTTAACAGAGAAATGTTAAAGAATTAGCATTCTTAACATTCTGTGCTGTTGCTTCGTTGCTGAGCCAACATTTTAGCAACAGCAAAACTGTGCGTGGGGGAAATGGAATTTGCAAGGATTTCTAATGAAATCGTCCTCCAGAATAAAATGCTTGCTTATAAAAAAATATGAATATGTTTAACCAGTGTTTATCTAATTTTTGCTTTTTATTGTCAAATTCTTTTATCGTATTTTTGACCATTTTGTCGCTTTATTCCGTCAATGATATTAGAATTTTTTGGTAGTGATGGGCTTAATCGATACTTTTAAGCATTGATTGATACTCATTACTGATTTTAAAAACAGCCTACACCTTCGATACTCCATACTGAGTGCAAAATAGTCAAAAATAGATAATAAATCGGTACAATAAGGAAATATAGAAGGCCTCGCCTATAAAAAACAAGGCTGCAATGGCTGAGAGCTGAGGCTAATACTGATGAAAATGACGCAAAAACTTTATATACAGGTCAATGACACATTTTTTGTGTGATATATAAATTTTATATTCAGATTCTATAAAAGAGAAGAGTCAATTTCGCAATTAAAACATGAAGAAATTTGTTTCTAAAACGAAAGGTTAAAAAATTGCCATATTAAAAATTATACAGATGCTTAAATAAAGGGTTTGCCAATAAGAGGTGGAATTTTGATATTAAAAGAAAAATGCCATTTTTTAATATAAATGATCGGATGGTTATTTCATTATAAAGCGGAAGGTATGTCGTTAATAGTGGAAAATAAAATCAGGCAAATGTCCACCACGACCACGCTTATACGCAATATCCTTTTCATGAAATTTTCCATAACCGAATTCCAAGTCTCACAAATTCCATCTTTGAGGTCTTGAATCGACCCTGGGCTGTTGGCGTAGACCTTCTCTTTCACGCGGCCCCAAAGAAAAAAGTCGCAAGGTGCTAAATCACAATATCTCGGTGGCCAATTGTGATCACCTCTTCGAGAGATAACAAGGTCCGGAAACGTTTCCCGTTAAAGATCAATGGTTTCGTTGCTTGTGTGGCACGTAGCGCCGTCTTGTTGAAAATAAACGTTCTCCCGATCAATACCATCCAATTCAGGCCATAACAAATCATCTCTCGATAGCGCAATCCATTCACCTGTAACACCTGTTATTGGAAAACCCTTTATACTTAAATTTTGAACTTTTCAAATGAATTTTGAGAACATTTTCGGGTGCTCATCAACATGGCACAGGAAATTTTTGTAAAATGAAGCAAAATTTTGCAAAATATTAAAAAATTAAAAAGAGTCAACACCAGTTTTTAAAAATTGCAATTTTTATATAAAAAACGGTTAGACGCGATAGAAGTGAAACCTTCCGTAAAACAAACTGAGAGAGAATGAGACGAAAGCAGCATTAGGAGCGGGATAATTATAGGTTCATTATATTTAATATTGCTATAAAGTTCATATTTTATTTTCTTCATTTTATTATTATTCATCCTCAATGTTTTGAATTTCAACAAATGATACGAGGGGCTTATGATAGCTAAAATATGATACAAATGCTTTGGTTTCGATGTTGTCAACATATCTTTGAAATACCGCGTCAATTGTTGTTTTTGATCGTGTTGTCGATTCAGTGCGATTGTTACATATTTTTAAATTGAATGTTGTATTGAGAAAGTCAATTAAAGGAACCGCAGTGTCCAATGCAAAATTTACTCTAAAATCGCCACTTAAAATCATTGGAACTTTATCGTAATCTTTTCTAAGTATCCGCGATACTTCTGGTGCATACTTTATTAAATTTTCGTGAATGAATTCTGTGATGCTATTTATTGATTGATTCGGTGAAATATAAATTGCCACAATTAAAACTGTTTTTCCCTTGCTCAATCTGGTTTCGCATGCACATATTTCTCCCACTTTAGAGAGCTGAACAGATGGTGATTCCAGTTGCTGTGTATTCAGATCTATCTGTGGAGTTACAATACGAGCACCGTCATTTTGATTGTGGTATATTGCAACACCGCCTGCAATTGCGGTAAATATTTAAAAATGAAAATATTTACGAATATAAAAATACGGACGCAATACAGCACACGCGATTGCTATTATGAGCGTCGTAACACACAAACATTCGTAGGACGCTTGGTCTAAGCAAATATTAGGTAGTGTAGTATAGGTATACATAATGCCTTCTCGCTCACCGTGGCTCCGTGATGCGCAGGCGCGCACACAAACGTACTAGCATACATACAAACATACATGCGTATGACGCTTGAACTAAACACCAAAGCAAGTAATAGGCAGTGTAGTATACATACTACAATACTCACTATACCAGCGTGGCTCAGCAGTACGCAGCCACACACATACACGTATATCAACATATAACGCTTCGTAGCCAAGAGTGTCGCTTTTTCGTTTCATCGAGTCTCAAATCACTCCCAACGATTCTAAAGAAGTTTTCACTTCAAAAATTGAAAGTGCAGTCACCGAAAACAAAAAACAAAAATTGTTTTTAATCACCGTTTGAACATGCACCAGAATTCAATGGTCTATAAAACGTTTAAAATTTAGATGAAAATATGTTGAATTTTTCAAATTTAGGTGAGTTTCTAAAATTTAGACGAATTTTTTTAAATTTTGTTTTTAATTTAGATGAATTTCTAGAATTTAGATGAAAATTTCTTGATTTTTTTTTTTCAAAAATTTGTATAAAGTTTGCAAGTTTAATTTATATGGATTTGATTGAAGAACTTACAATACAAAAAAATGTTACCAAAAAATTATAATTCGGAAAACATTGCAAATATGAAAACAAATAGCAAGACTCTACCATCGTACATGGTTCCGGACTTTTTTCTTTGCACTGTCCCATGAGATGTCGGCATCTGTTAGTTAGTGCAACATCGACCTTCTATAAAGTTTTTTTTGGTCGACCGCGTCCTCTGCTTCCTTGCGCGTTCCATCTAGAACCAGTGGTCTAGAATTTTCAAAAAATCGACTCTCTTTGATATTCCGAAAGTATAGGCTTTTAAAAATAAACTGCCAAATTTTTGAAAAGATATTTCCAGTATTTTCGATTCTATTTGTCACGCAGCGGTATCAAAACTTAAAGCTCAATAATCTCAAAACTACTTTTTTTGGTTTGGTGTTGTCAAAAATCAAAAAACTCTTCATCCGAGTCGTTTGAAACTTTAATTTGTTGTTCACAACATCAATGGCTATCACCCGTACTAGAATCATATAATTATTTCTATTATTACGTTTTTTTTATTAAAAAACTGAAAAAAACCGATTTTTAGAGTGTCAAATTCGAAACAATGCCATTTCATCACACTTTTTTTTTCTTTTTTTTCCTAGTACGGGACATAGCTACAGGTACAGTCATACTGATTTATATTTTTTTTTTTGTTTTTGTGTTTCAGATAAATAGAAGAGCCCAAATGGACAACACCGTCCAGGTCCAATTTTTCGAGAGGATCAAATTCAGTGCCGTTTTTTTTAATTATTAAAATTAAAAAAAAAAAAAAATTTTAATTTTTGTAAAAGAAGTTGAAGAAAAAGCCTAAAAAATATATCCTTTTTTTTATTGTAAAAAAAATTCCCGAAAATACCCTAAACTTTCGAGCTCTAAACCACCGGGACACCTTAATGCCGCTTGTTTCTCCCTGTGCAGTGCGCGATAACGGCATTTTCGTACAGCCTCCGTACAGTTGTTGCTATTTTGAGAGTGAATTTCCACAATTCTATAATTTCTGATGACTGGTTCAAACATGGCAGCAACCAAACAACATTCAACATGCGTTAAACTCAAATTCATACACCTAATTGTACACCCTTTATATTGGTCATTGACCGAGAAGTGTTGGTATAAAAGCACACCCAGCTCAGCCGTCACCGAAAAAACATTTAGTTGCCTGGTAAATATTCAAAAAGTGCATGAAGTATCTGGGCAAGTGGGTGTAACTCTACGCACATACATACACACATATGACCAAATATGTGCATGCTAACTAACATCAAGTTTATGGTATTTTCTTAGGTGTTCAAGTTGTAATATTTTAACAAAATTGTGACTGTTAATATTTACAAATCACCAAGAAAATATTTGCCACTGCAAGTTTTTCTGCGGTAAGCAAATCAAATTGACCGAGAAACGTAATGACAGCCGCACGCACAAGTTAAATGCAGACGTCGCACAAAGTCACAAATTAGTTATTTACCTGTCACGCACAATGCCACTCAAGACATTTGCTAATGATTTTACTTAAGACAACCAACCAGTCGTAGACTGGGCTCAAGGTGGTGAAGATGATTCTTGAAATTTATGGCACTGCCACAGTGGGCACTGCCCCATTCAATGCAAGAATGTGTAAATTTTGTGTTCGTTAGTGATAATAAATAAATAAAATATTAACTAATAAAATATAATAACTTTGGTTTTTTATATAGAGGGCTTCCATCAGCTCACTTCTATAGCTCGAACGTGCGTTTTGGAGAAATAAATATATGAATAAAAAGAAAATGGCGTCATTACAAAGGGGTTAAACTACCGTCGAAAACTTTGACAGAGGGATGATGTTGAGCACTTTCTCTGTAAATATCCGGATCTGGCAGCTAGACGATTAAGGTCACTGGGTGCTCGTTTCTTCGACCGCCTGGGGCAGTACGCCAACCTAAGTCCCATCAATCTTCTTCGCTACTGTAGGTCTCCTAATGGTATCAAAATGGCGCTTTAGTGCTACTTGGGGAGTGCCAGAGTATTAATTCAACCATTTCCCCTACCTGCCTATAGTAGAAATTTTAAAAATTCTACTTGTCCTTTTACTTAAAAAGTGATCTAATACAGGGTCCGCCATATAACTTTACGGAATTAAGAATGCTATAAAAAAGAAACTACTCAATATTTTTTCAAACTGTTTTTTTTATTTTGAAGTACAATCCTTCGGGTTAATGATGGAACATAACTTCATTCATATGGCTGCCTCGGCTAGCCATGCACTATCCCATACGATCGCTCCAATTTTTCAACTCATTTTCGATTGTATGTGGCTGTATTTCAGCTATGACATCGCGTATGTTGGTCTTCAGTGCAACAATTGTTGCTGGTTTGTTGGCATAACACTGGTCTTTGACGGCACCCCAAAGATAATAATCCAACGGCGTCAAATCGCAGCTCCAAGGCGGCCAAACGATAACACAATTTCGGCTGATAATACGATCTTCGAAGACAGTGCGCAAAACATTGATCGTAGCATTCGCTGTGTGGCAAGTAGCGCCATCTTGTTGGAACCAAATGCCACCAATATCCTACTCTTCAATTTCTCGGAACAAAAATTCGTTCAACATAGCCCGGTAACGCTCTCCATTGACGGTTACGGCCACTCCTCGCTAATTTTCGAAGAAAAATGGACCAATGATGCCTCTCGACCAAAATCCGCACCAAACAGTGACTCGTTATGAATGCATCGGCTTTTCTTCGAGTGCGTGCGGGTTTTCTGAGCCCCAAATGCGGCAATTTTGATTGTTAACATACCCGCCGAGATGAAAATGAGCTTCATCCGAAAAGATGATTTGTCGGTAGAAGTCTTCATCTTAATTTTCGTACACATTCTGCAACATTACCATGATTTTCAAAGTAATGTCGCAATATTTCCCAGCGTTCCTTGAGCGTATACACAACCATTTTCGTTCAGCGGAAGAATAAAACTAATTTTCTGTCAAATCAGATGACAGCTAAGTGTTACCATTCTTCAAACAATACCTAGTTCAAATCCGTAACGATAGATGGCGGGCCCTGTACTATGAAACAATTATAAAGTCACGGATGTGACAAAATTCGTCCATGGTAATAGTAATGGTTGTACGGGTTAGGCTAAGGCCTTTAAACACTGCGACTAGATTGATCTATTGGGCGCTCCTGAGAGTTTAATTTTAATTATTTAATATTGCGAGGAATCAAACCAGCTCTTTAGGAGGGAACATTGTAAGCCTTCATCCTTTACTAGCTACGATCTCAAGATTCTCTCAGCTCTCTAATGTTTCACAGTTGGTGACTAAGTGTTCCATGGACTCCTCTTCATCGCAGCAGAATCTGTATTAACTAGTGCTAGATGGTCCTAGTGCATTGAAATGTTTATTGCTGGAAAAGTGGCCTGAAAGTGATCCACAGAGTAATCTTGAGGGTTAGAGCAGATTTTGCTCTGTTGGTATTAATGCTCAGGAGCTTTTTGGAATAATTAAAACCGCTTGTGCCGTTCCAGTGCTCCCTGATTTTAGTTTGGATCCATTTTTTCGTTTCCTATTTTAGGTTGTTTTTGTTAAAGCCAAAAAATGGGGTTGGTCCAATAAATAGCCCTTCTGCCCTTTTTGAGCATAAAAGTCTGACTTCTCGTTTCTTTCGTGTCCCTCATGCCCCGGTACCCAGATCAGGGAAACCTAATAGTGGGTCGCCAATTTGTTGAGAGAATTATTATACCCTATAAGGGCTTTTAAATTGAATGTAAAGCTATTTAAGCCTTTGAGGACTGATTGACTGTCCGAAAATATTTTAATTTTTGCTTTTTGGAACCCTCTTTTGGATATGATTTCCACTGCTTCCATTATGGCGAAGAGCTCTGCATGGAAAATTGCGGTATCTGTACTTAGTGGTAAGAATTTGTGTGCTCCAGGCTCCACTATTCCAGCTTCTACTCCTTGGAGCGTTTTGAAACCATCTGTGTACCATTTTTGAGAGTCATCGTTTAGCCATGTTGGGTTCGTGTTCCACTCTTCCCTAAACGGGAAGACAACCTTGTATCTCTTTATAAAATTGAGAACGGGTTCCGTGTGGTCATTCGCCTGGGTTATGCATACTGCATGAATGAAGCCTCTTCAAGGTATTGAGGTGTACAGTAAGATCTCCTGGTTTAAGTTTTTCTTTCATATGAAAAGAGAGTGTTTGCGTATTAGCTTTCTCTTGCATTGCTAAATGTAGCGGTGGTAAATTTAAAGCGCTTCCTTGCCAGCAGTTGGGGCAGTTCTCCCTCTTGGCTGTTTCGGCTATTGAAACGCATTCCCTGAAGTAGACTTTTGACTCGATCAAACAGAAAAAATAGCTGGTCGCCATATCTGTGAAATTCTGTGATTCTTGGCTGATTTTCATTTCATTCCTGGCCAAAAATTCACTGATAATAATTACACTGTGCTGGACAATAAGTTATCATGATGCAAAATCCCCGAGTTGTTTTCTCATTGGTAAAACATATTTTTTGGCGAATTCCTTCACGTAAACGTCTGGTTACGCCGAAAAGCCATAAAAACCGTAAACCTAATAATTGTTTTGCACGAAAAATAAATCGACAGACGGCTCATGCCATTGTCGTTAAATTATTGTAAATATTTTTTTTTCTTAATATTACAATAAGTAAATTTCTAATTTAATATATTTTACTTGTATTTGCAATAAATACTACGACTACACTACTACTAATACAATACAACAAACAACAATACATTTCGATTTTAGCAACACAACGAATTCAGTAAAACGTCGCTACGCAAAAACAACTGAAAAGATGGAAGATCCACTTCATCAGTGGATTTTACTGCAGCAAAAATTGCATATTCCAGGTGATGCAATGGAGTTCAAAAGTAAACGTGCACGCGAGTTGCATAAGAACTTGCACAATTACGCGCGCACCCACATCTCGATTTTATTTGCTACCATTTCATCAAAGTCTTACTTTTCCATCTCTGGCCTCTCGCTACTTTATGTTATATGTGGTTATGTATGTTCCATTTTTTACTTTGTTTCTAGTGTTTCTAACAAAACAACATTTCCAGTACAACAACTAGTTAGTTTGGTTATTGCGGTGCCTTCACAGCAGCGCTGGTCATTTCGTAGGCACGAGTGCCAAATTTTTCTCTTCTGCTTTCACACGTACACCAAAAAACCAGAGCCGCTTTCACACATACATACATTAGCGTAATGTATGAAGTAGTGAGGCCAGTGCTTATTGTCTAGCTGCTGTGGTGCTCAACCGATGCACAAATTTTTAGCAAACAACAAATCTGGCGCAGCAATAGTTTGACGAATGAAAGCTTGCAAGATTTCTAAAGTATAGGGTGGGCCATGTAAAATTTGCTCTTTGAATCGGCTATAAAAAAAAAGAATCTTGTCATTTATGAATGAAAAATAATATCGTTCAAATGACTGCCAGGACTGGCTTTACAGTAGGCCATTCGATCAACCTAATTTTTAAGCACATTTTCGATTGTTTGAGCTCCAATTTCATGAACGGCAACTTCGATTTCGTGTTTTAAAGCATCAATCGTCTCTGGATGGTTCGCATAGCATTTGTCCTTAACGGCTCCCCACAAAAAATAGTCCAACGGGCTTAAATCACAGCTCTGAGGCGGCCAATTGATATCGGAATTTCGGCTGATTATTTGGTTTTCAAAAATGGTAGCCAAAAGTTCGATTCTAACTTTGGCAGTGGGACAATTTACACCGTCCTATTGAAACCAAATGTCGTCCATGTCATCCTCTTCAATTTTTGGAAACAACTCGTTGAGCTTGTCACGGTAACGCTCGCCATTTACTGTAACCGCGGCTCCTCGTTCATTTTCGAAAAAAAATGGCCCGATGATGCCGTCAGACCAAAAACCGCACCAAACAGTGACTCGTTGTGGATGCATTTGCTTCTCTACAGTAACCTGTGGATTTTCTGAGCCCCAAATCCGACAATTTTGCTTTTTGACGTAGCCACAGATGTGAAAATCAGAAAAGAAGAAGAAGTTTCACCACTTTGGAAATAGGTTTTCAATATTTCCCAATTTTGTTCAAGCGTATAGTGTCCCAATTCGTAAATGTCAAACCTTTAAGTAAATTATGAACACATTTGACATGTCATTTGTGTTACCATTCTCCAAAAAATAGGTAGTTCAAAAAGCAAACGCTATATGGCCCACCCTGTATTAATAGATATCAACATGAACTGAATATTGAAGAATTAATTAATAATTAGAAAATCAATACGTTGCATTTCCATTATTTTATTTTATTACAAATATTGCGTTAATAAAATATGTACGCACATAAATATAAAAAACAAATGAATTTAATTACTTTAAAAATAAGTTCTTTAATAATATAATTTCAACCTTTTATATTTACGGAGTTAAAAATGTGTTGAAGAATGAACATTTTAATTTAACTTTAGCGCTAATTCTATGCGAAATGTTAATTAAAAATCCGAGCAAGAAATAAAGTGAATTTAAGTATTGTGTATCAAAAGCTTAATCCTTCAACGCGTTGTTTATGTCCTCTGCTACAAAGTATTTCGAAGTCCGAAAAGATTCCCACCTTGCTAAAGGCGGGCCTCATCAAGCTTTTACCGAAAAACGAATGCAAAAACTAGAGAAGCATCACATTGCTTAGCTTGGTGAATGAGATCATGCGGTCTAAGGAACGAGCAAGCTGGCTTTCCACCACTATGCTCGTGTGTTGATCATATAAACTCGCTTAGAGTGATCGTGGAACAGTCGCTTGAATGGCGTACGCCGTTTTAACTCTGCTTCATCGATTTCGAAAAAATGTTTGATACCATCAACCACGACGTTATCTGGAAAGCACTCGTTTGCAAAGATTTACCTGATAAAATGATCAATCTGGTAAAAGAACTGTGCACAGACGCCAGCTGTAGAGTTAGGCATGAAAACATCTTGAGCAGCGGTTTCCAAGTGCACATAGGAGTAAGGCAAGGTGGTGTGCTGTCTCCGCTCTTGTTTAACCTGGTCTTCGACTTCGACAAACGACAAACTTCTGCTGAGAGAAGAGGCATTTCCTTAGCTTAGATGGCGGTCTTGAAGATCTCGAATATGTGAACGATATTTGTCTGCTCTCGCACAATCACACACACATGCAATCCAAGTTGGGGGTGGTCAGCGCATTTGCAGCTCAGGCAGGTCTAAAAATTAACATCGCCAAAACGAAGATGATTTGTATCTATGCCACAGGACCCCGAACTTTGTAAATATACTTAGCCGAATATCAAAAGGCCGTGTAGTATCGCGAATTTTGAATTTTCGCACATTACGTATATTCGAATTTTGATTTTTTTGTGGCGATATGTTGGTGCTCATGTCTCTCACTCATGCCGACGAGTTCGGTCATTTTGAATGTTCAGTTAATTGTTCACAGCTGCTTTGCTTGCACGTGTTTCGGCTCGTCTTCGATTTTTACCTATTCAAACGATGGATCAAAGAACCGGTATCAATTTGTGTATGAAAAACGAAATGTAGTGAGCGGATGTATTCCGAATGTTCACTGTGTCATACGGAGAAGCTACTTTGGGCCAAAGCAACGTTTATCGGTGGTACAAAATGTTCTCAGAAGGCCGAGAAGATGTGAACGACGAAAAGCGCCGCCGAAAGCCGGTCGGACGATCACTTCAACAACAGATGAAAAAATTGATAAAGTGAAGAAAATGGTATAGGCCAATCGTCGGAGGACCTAGATATATCGCTTGGCTCGTGCCACTGATTTGGGCATGAGACGGGTCGTCGCAAAACTCGTACCAAAATTGCTCAATTTCGACCAAAAGCAGCATCGCATGAAGACTGCTAATGAGATGATAGACTCTGTCCACGACGACCCAAATTTGATCCAGAGGGTCATGACGAATCATGGGTTTATGGTTATGACGTAGAAACCAAAGCTCAATCATCTCAATGGAAGCTGCCGCACGAACCAAGACTGAAAAAAGCGCACTAAGTTCGGTCGAATGTAAAAGCTTTGCTTACCGTTTTCTTCGATTGCAGGGCCGTTGTGCATCATGAGTTATTGCCACAGGGTAAAACGGTCAATAAGGAATATTACCTGCAAACTATGCGCAATTTGCCCGAAGCAAACGCAGATTTGTGGATTTGTGAAAGAATAAAAATTGGCTTTTGCATCACGATAACGCCCCTGTTGCTTGTGCGCGACATTTTGGCCAAAAACAACACACTAATGATGCCACAGACACCGTATTCCCCAGATCTGGCCCCCTGTGACTTTTTCTTGTTCGCGAAACTGAAGAGGCCCATGAAAGGAGGACGCTACGCTACGATTGACGAGATAAAGACGGCATCGAAGGAGGAGCTGAACGAGATAAAAAAAAAAAGATTTTTTGAAGTGCTTCGAAGATTGGAAAAAACGTTGGCACAAGTACATAATATCTCATGGGGATTACTTTGGAGGGGATAAACTATATATTAATGAATAAATAAATAGTTTTTGAAAAAACACAAAATTCACGATACTTTTTGAACACACCTCGTATCTAGGCGCACGAAATATTCGTGTTCAATGTCAAGTCAGTTACCTTATGTGGATGCGAAACTTGAAAAGCGTATTTACATTACATCAACCGCAGCCTTCTTAAAATCATTCAATCCCATTTTTCTGGGATATGTCGAAAATTGAAATGGTTTGGTCATGCTCTACGGAAAACCAGTGTCGACGGCACTATAGCAGTTTCATACTGGATCCCGCAAGGAAGTCGCAGATGTGGCAGACCATCGAATACGTGGATACGACTAGCCAAAGAAGAAGCAATACAAGCAAGCCCCTCTTGGCGGCAAGTGAAAATCCTAGCTTTAAACAAATCTAATTTTAAATTGTTTAGTGAGACCCTAAGTTCCTCCCAGGAATACCGGAAAATACACAAGTATAGACACTTATTCAATTTCAAGACAAGCTCGTCCCGTTTTTTATTTTGACATGAGCTTTTCAGCGCAATTTGGCATCAAGTTCTGTGCCCATATATTTAGCTGCGCTTGGCCTAAATAATAAACATAATGGAATTTTCTCAAAAATATATTCTTTAAACATTTCAAACATTCCATTTAAAAGGCCTTTTTGAGTTTTCTTTGACCAGTAAAAATTAATCAAAACGAATAAAATATTCTACGAAAGCAATCCTCTTGAAGCTCTATAAATTCAATTCATTCTTAATGAAGTATAAATTCATATGCGTGTTAACATATGCGTGTTAAAACATATAAATATTCAAAATATCCATATATGTATGTACGTACATTTGTATTTTTGTTTTTTCACTTAATTACCCACTGGCGATAATTGCATCATTTTAATTATTGAAGCGGGGTGTGCAATTATGTGAGTTTCACTCGTACAGCCAACTAATGTTGCGAAACAGGTGCCAATCGAACGTTTAAATGGCAACAGGTTGACACAGGTATAAAAAATAAGCTTAGAACTTTTATGACAGATTCATAAATGATGACAAATGAATAACTAAACGAAATACATACATACAGACATACATATGAATATAAATAAACCAAGCAAATGGGAACGAAAATCATTGTTTTCAATTACGTAAACCCAGAATACCTAGCATAAATATGTAAGTACAAGGGCGGTTGTTAAGTTTGCGATTTACAGAGACACCTATGAAGACGAGACACGCAGAGATCACCCAGTTATGGTAGTCAACGAAAAACGAAATTGTGACAGAAAGCAGAAGAACTACAACATAAATGGAAACAGATTGAATTGGAGAGGATTTTTAATAAGTATGTCCAAATCGGCAAACCCTAATACTACTTGAAGAAGAAAATAAAGTTGGATAGGTCACGATCTTCGTAGACAATGTGACGATTTAACAAGAGCCACTATTGAGTGGAATCCGAAAGGCAGCTGTAGAGGAGGCTCGTAAGGCCGCAGATGAAGGCCATCGAACACTTGGAGACGATTGTTGAATTTGGAAACGCGCACCGTGAATTCATGTTCCACACTTCATTTCGTCCACCATGTATTCCCCTTAGACTCGATTATGTTGAAAAATAACAAATATTAAATCAAAATTTGCATTCATTAACTACCTTGGGACACGAATTTTTCAACCGCCCCTCGTATGTATGTATGTTTTCGGACACATCCCACATAGTTTCACTTGTGCCACACAAAGAAGAGAATCTGCACATTGCTAATAATGAAAACAATTAAATAATTATTGGGTCGACAGTAATAAGCAAATTACTTTTATGTCTTCCGACTACTTCCAAGCAAATAGTTAGGGGTTTATAAAAGGTACTAAAAAAGCAATTTTCTAACTCCTAATGCAGCAACTTATTAATTTTATATACAATATTTGCATACACAAAGGTGGCGAATTCAAATAAAAGCAAAGGTGTATGGCAAATCAGCATCAATCATCATTCCAACGAAGTGAAGCAAATCGGTCGAATAGTTGAAGTCAAACATTCAATAGCAGAAATTTGAGAAATTCATTAACGACAGCGTTTAATTGAGACTACCAGATTCCTCTGTGTTTGCTTAGCCAAGCGAATCAGTTGCATGATTAATGATAATTCCAAATCTAATAAAAATTTGCAACACTTGGCAACAAGGAATTTATTTAAAATTACGTAAAAAGCTTTATTTCACACAAAAATGGCAGTTACTGAGCATTAATCGATATAAAATACTTTCGAAAACAAAGACAACTCAAAACCAAATTTAAGTTAAATTCACAACCTGTTCTTTTCACTTAATACTAATTTATCCAGCCGCCGATTTCAATGCGCCTGGGCTCAGTTTACGATTCTTGATCATATATCTTGGCTTGTAACCATCCTTGTCGGCTGTGTACATCGTCACCGTTTCGGTGTCGGTCTTCTCATCGTAAACCGTGTAGGTACCCATCACTACGAGCTGTTCATCCTTTGTACCGGGATTCATTACCACACCGATCTCCTCACGTTTGCTGCCATTTGGTTCTTCCAACCTGCACACAAGTTAGTATACTTGTAACGGTACTAAAGAATTTTCAAAATCGAGTGTATGTGAAACTTACTTGAAACGGTAACCCTCCTTTGTGGGTGCCAGACTGTAGAACTCCGACATGACTGTGGGGTAAATGTAGTCCAGAAAACCGGCGTTCACGGAGATGGAAAATGTGGCCAAAATGGCTACAGCAAGAAACTGAAAGGAGAGATAAGTTGAAATATTATAAATTTATAAGAAAATATCTGTGCATGGTCACACCTCACTGGGGTGAATTTGAATAAATAGGAGATAAATAGAAAAGCAAATAAAGAGCAAGTTTCTAATCAAGTACCTAAACAAGTTTCTAATCAAGTTTCTTATGTATTAAATTGCATTAAACCTATAAAAAAATTTGTATGGTGAGAACTATTTGGCTTATTAATTATAAATCAGACAGTCCAAAAGATTAACTTTGAGCTGTGTTGATAGTGATTGATAGCACCACTAAGTTGAGAGGTCCTTTTAAGACTGTTGCCTCATTCATTTTTTTCTCTAAGCCATGTGCTGCTGTTTTAAGATTTTGAGAACTTAAAATGATAATGCAAAACAGAAATATTTTTGGATAGAGCTTTTTTTTACCATACCCCAGTAGATAATTATATGGGTCTACGGCTTACATGGCACATTCGAGCACTCCAAATTTTTACTGCTCTGAATAATGAATCTAATTAAGCCCAATCGAAAATGGGATGCAAACGACGGCCATTTGTCTGAGTGTCAACGAAAAGCTCAACGAAAAAAACGAAGAAAGTCGACTTCAAATTGCTTTCATAAACAGCGTTTTTGTACCGAATCCTCACGAGAGATGAGAAATGCTGCCTATAGTACCTTCTACTCAAATATGAACGAGACGTTATCAATAAAACGGTCCGCGGATGACATATGGCAAAAATAAATTTTTTGTTTTTTGGTAGGACTGGCAAAGTCCTAAGCTTACATGGCAAATTTCAGCGTGATACGTCACATAGTTTGTGTTCTGTGCTACTGTAAACAAGTCAAGCTCGAGTGGGTTCTTCAAATTTAACGATGGAAATTCAAGTTGAACAAAGAATTTGTTTGAAAAACTGTTATTCCAACAAAATTTCGGCTTCAGACGCCTTAAAAATGTTGCAGACAACCTATGGGGACTCTGCTCTATCGCGTGCACGTGTTTTCCAGTGGTACAAATCGTTCAAAGAGGGCCGTACATCAACCCAAAAAACCACGCTAAAGTCGCTCAAAAACTAAGGTTATGCTGACTGTTTTTTTCGATTACGAAGGTGTGGTGCACTCGGAGTTCCTTCCGCAAGGCCGATCGGTTAACGCTGAATATTATTTAGACGTTTTAAAGAGTTTGCGCGAGAACATTCGTCTTAAAAGGAAGGAATTGTGGGACAACAAGTCATGGTTCTTGCATCACGATAATGCACCAGCTCACACATCACGTCTTGTTCGCGATTATTTGAACAAAATAATGTTAACATCGTTCCGCAAGCATCGTATTCGCCTGATATGGCTCCATGTGACTTTTTCCTGTTTCCCAAGCTCAAGTTGCCGCTCCGTGGAAAACATTTTGAGACAATTGAAGTCATAAAAGAGAATTCGAAGAACACACTCGAGCTTGACTTGTTTACAGTAGCACAGAAAACAAACTATGTGACATATCACGCTGAAATTAGCCATGTAAGCTTAGGACTTTGCCAGTCCTACCAAAAAACAAAAAAATTTATTTTTGCCATATGTCATCCGCGGACCGTTTTATTGATAACGTCTCGTTCATATTTGAGCAGAAGGTATATGCCAAAATGAAGCAAAGGAAGGAGTGAGTGACTGCAGGAGATACGCCAAAATCGAAAGTCAAGCCGGATCTTCATTCAAAGAAGATCATGATATGAGTGTGGTGAGACTGGGAGGGCATGGTGCACTGAGAAATGCTCGAAAAGAATGTCACAGTCAACAAGGAGCTCTACAATGCCCAGCTATACCGCGTGAATGAGGCTATTCGACAGAAAATACCTGAGCGACATGGTCAAACCATACTCCTTCACGACAATGCCAGGCCCCATATTGCACAAGTCGACAAAACTGCACTCCAAGAGCTCGAATTGGAGGTCCTTCAGTATTCGCCGTATTCTCCGGACCTTAAACTGACAGATAACCATATTTTTCGCTCCTTGTCAAACTATATGAAAGGCGTTACCATGGGATAACAAAGAGATTCTTAAAAACTGGCTCAACAACTTCTTTAACACCAGACCACGCAATTTTTGGCGAACGGCAGCAACAAATAGGTCGAGAGGTGGGAAGAGGTTGGAAACAGCAGCGGCGAAAATATAATTCATTAACTTATTGTTTTTTGCTTAAATAAAAGTCTTCGGTAAAAACGCTACGAACTTATTCCACAACCTAATAAATATTGATGGGGGTCAATCATCAGCTGCTTTTTGCTCATTATCAACTAGTTCGTTAACTAGTTTAGCGCTGAAGCTGAGGTTGAGTAGTTCAGAACTGTGTTATGGAGCTGATGCAGAGGAGGGCAATAGACATTTCCATGTTACCAGTAAAATGCAGACTGCAAATATGAACTGGAATGTGAACTGAAATGTGAACTAAAATGTGAACTGCAAATGCAAACTGCATTGCGTGAGTGGGTGTGACTGCTAGTATTTTCTATGTTAAGGAAAAGTTCAAATTTTAGGCTTTCATAAATTCGATTTTCAAAAAGAAGTGCTTTTACGAAAGTGGGGTTCAAAACTATACAAAAAGTTGCCTAAGATCCAGACTCAAATTCAAGAGAGAACTTCTTTAAGTCAAATTAGAAAGCTGATAATGCAAGATGGCGCAAAATTAATCACCCTATCGGAAGATTTATAATTTTTGGAAATGCGGCATACGTCAATCATATTTGACACTTGTAAACTGGACAGCTGCAGTGAAGCAATGGAGCGCGTAAAAGTAAAAAAAAATCATGTGCAGCATCGTACACGTGGTAAAAGTGAAACTTCTGTGTGTGAATAAGAGAAAGAGAGAGAGAGAGAGAGAGAGAGAGAGAAAGAGCGAGAGAGGAAGAGAAGGAGACAGGGATAATTTCAAAAGAAATACAACAGTATAAAATTTGTGTAACCAAAATTCGATTTTATTAACTATATATGCATTATGCTATCATCTGTTGGTGGTTCAATTGGTAATACTGATATAATTGGTTTGTGATAGTTGAAATATGAAATATATATATGTGATGCAATATTTTCTAGATAACGTGTGAAAATTGCATCTAGTGTAGTTTCGGATTTTGTTGTTGATTCTTTAGGGTTATTGTTTATCTGCAAACCGAATGTTTCTCGAAGAAATTGAATCAACAGCAAAGAATCATTGGATCCGAAATTTACGTTGAAGTCTCCCCCGAGAATCAATGGAATTTTGTCTTCGCCTCTTCCAAGTGCATTTGCACCTGCGTGGCTGTAAACCAGTAGTGAGCGGTGAATGAAATATATGATGATATCAAGATTTTGGATCGGTGAGATATAGATGGCGGCTATGGCAATAGTTTTTCCATTCAGCGTTTGACATTTTGCAATGCAAACATCGCCAACTGGTGTGACTGTTGATGAATATGACTGAAACTGCCTTGCAGTCATTTCCATGTTTGGTGTGACGATATTTACGCTATCATCTTGATTGTGGTAGATTGCCACACCACCAGCTCTAACATTTAGTCGCTTATATTTGATGACGCAATTGAAATTTGGTATACTAATATCCTCGTTATCGTTTAACCAAGTTTCGGACGAAAGTACTATACTCGATTTGCGGATGACAGAGTCTGTTAAATCTGCGGAATGTGAAATGAATACAGATAGCCCTCTTCTCTGAGTCATGAAATCGATTATTTGTTTATCCACAGCTTCCAGTCTATTTAACGATAGTCTCCGGAATTCATCTTGTAAATGAGACATACTGACTGATGCTCATCGATCATGGTAGAATCTAAAATCATTTCCGTTCGTTATAATCCACAAGCCTTCAATACAAGTGACTCGTGATAAAGCAACGTAAACTAATGATTGCGAATGTTTTTTATCATATTCGTAAACAACTTCAGAATATGTGCTTCCCTGAGACTTGTGAATGGTCGTCGCACAAGCACAAACTTATGGCAATGTGATCGTTTAGGGTAGATTCACACTATGGTGCCGATCACGGTTCATTCTCGGTCTAGTCTCGGTTCGGTAAAATCTTTCGACATCTACATTTGTGTTCTTACATCGGTCCAGTCGCGATTCATCGTTCGTCGCACACACACACACTATCAGTACAAGTCGCGGCCAGTTCGATCACGCTCCAGCAAAATATTCTTCGAGCTTGATCGATGCTGGAGTGTGACTGTACCGAAACTTGAACAGCACGGATAGTGTGAATACAGTCATTGTTTTTCGTTTGTGAATATTTTACCGGACCGAGACTGGACCGAGAGCGGACCGTGATCGGCATCATAGTGTGAATCCGGCCTTAGCGTTAATCGCTTTGTTGTTGTCAAGCGGGATTGTTGATGTGCGTCGTCCGATTGGTACCGCTGTTTTACTGATATTATGCGCTGCAACTTTTTTTCTGATATTTTATCTGTTCCGTAACATTATGATGTATAGCTCTCCTTCTCTCTCTCTCTCTATGTTATATATCTGTATACTCTGTCTTACAACGAAGCCGGTGTGTTAGGTATAGAAAATGTATAGCTCTCTTTCTCCTTCTCTCTACGTTGGTTCTTTTTTTCTCTCTCGCGTAACGAAATCTCTAAACGATACATTTTTTCCAATTCACTCTCCATTCTCGCTCAAATATCAGACCGCCGCTAAAGAAGTTTCACTTAAAAAAAATTTTTTTTCAATCACTCAAAATAATCTTTTTTTATTCAAAAACTAAGTTGGATGAATAATTTTGTGCCTCCTTGTATAATACGTTCAAAGTGACACCAAGGGATTTCTCTATATTTCGAGATAATTTCACTTAACTTTTACTTAAGGGGGGAAGCTGGTCTAGAGCGCAAAAAATGGGCATATTTTATGAATTTATTTTGACTCAACAAAGGAATCAATCGAAAATCTGTGAAATAGGTTTAATAATATAGCTTTCATGGTACAAATACAAAATTTTTCGTCTGAATTAATTTCAAAATGGCCGCTGTCCAGCAGTTCTCCTAAGGCGCCTTTTTTGCTAGTGGGTCCATTGCCGAAGACGTAAACTCCTTAATTTTTGTCCTGGATCAAAAAATAAAATTTTTTTAGTTTCTATATAACAACAGAAAGAGACGTACCTAGGATTTTTTCGATATTTTGTTTTTTCGCGAAATGGTGCACGTTTGAACAAAAAGTTACAATTTTCACTATAAAGAACGACATAAAATTGTTGATTAAAAAAAAAACTATGTAATATAAATAAAAAATCCTACGTACGTCTCCGGAGAAAGGTATTTCGAATGTATTGTCAAAATTTCGTAAGAATCGGTAAAGATTTGTTCGAGTTATGTCTTCGGCCAGTTTAAAAAAAGTGATTTCGAGAAAAACGCGTTTAAAGTTGTAAATAGCGTTCGGGGCATACCTGCGAGGCACTGCCTTCGAATGAAAAATTTGGGCATTTAGACATTTTTGCTGGCATCCCTCATTTGGTATATTATTTCTAAGACCCTAAAGCACCTTTTAAGACAAAAAAAATTTTTTCGATTTTTTCATAATTCTAGACCAGCTTCCCCCCTTAATTCGCCGTAGTCGAAAAGGTTGATGAGTGACTACCATGCGGGAGTGCCTAGGTTTGAATCTGCGTGAATGAAACATCAAAATGAAAAAACATGTTTACCTTATAGCGGTCGGCCCTCGGCAGGCAGTGTGTATTTCTGTTAAGAAAAAGCTCCTAATAAAAAACCGTTTACCTTCACCTCGGCTTAAAACTGTAGGTTCCTCCATTTTTGGAACAACAACAAGACGCACGCCACTAATAGGAGAAGGAGCTCTGCCAATCATCTAACAGAATTGTATGCCCCAACTATTTATTCATTTTTTTTTATCTATCGATATAGTGAAACTCATGCAAAAACCTCTCACTTTTTGATGACGGCAATCAGAACCAGCAACTTTGACCATCAATTTTATTTCAATGATTCAATAATCTGTATTTTACAACACTTTTTTCATTTAACGATAGCAAAATAAAGAAGTTTTTCTGGTTTCCCCTCAATCCTTTGAAATTTTGTAGTCAAAAGTCAAAAATGCGAGAACGACGCAAATCAGCTTCAAATCATTAACATAGCCATGGCTACTCCGCTCAAAACACAAATAAAGATCTTAATGAGTGATGGGCATCTTAGAAGTCATCATAAAAACAACAACATATTTAATTTGGAAAATGATGTAATTTTATTAAATTTTTGGGTATTTTTTGTTCACTCTACCGAAAATATTTATTTACAAGCATTAGGCACAAGGTTTCATATCTATCCGCCAGCTACTTACACATACATACATACATTCATACATACATAAGTAAGCATGTAAATAAAAATACCGTTAACTGCTAATAGGACTACTCCGCATGAAAATCGGCGCTGTCATCATTGAACTCCTAAATGTCAATATGACCTCCCATCGTCAGCCACAGTTTTTGATGAAGGCCACTTCATTTATCAATTTTCGAAAATTTTAAGACCAAGAATTTAATTAATCGCAAGAAAATGTGCTTAGAGGGGGGTTGTACAGATTCTTGTTTCACTAATGGGCATGCATTTAGCTTACTTAGTTAATTAGTATTAAAACCTGAAGCTCACTTCTTTATTTTGCCAAGTGGTAAATGTTGTATGAATCAATAAAAAAATTCATGCCGAGCGGCCTGTATTCTGTTCTTATGAAGTTTGTCCAAGCCACAAAAGTAAATAAAAGAAAAATTTGGATGGTAATGCTTTATTCTTCAAAATTTGTTATATTATTAGAATTTTTTTTTTTGTTTATGAATTTTCAACTGAAGCAGTTAAATACAGGGTGAGCCATATAGCGTTTGCTTTTTGAACCACCTATTTTTTTGAGAATGGTAACACAAATGACATGTCAAATGTGTTCATAATTTACTTAAAGGTTTGACATTTACGAGATGGGACGCTATACGCTTGAAGAAAATTGGGAAATATTGAAAACATATTTCCAAAGTGGTGAGTCTTTTTCTTCTTTTAAGATTTTCACATCGGTGGCTACGTCAATGAGCAAAACTGTCGGATTTGGGGCTCAGAAAATCCACACGTTACTGTAGAGAAGCAAATGCATCCAAAACGAGTCACTGTTTGGTGCGGTTTTTGGTCTGGTGGCATCATCGGGCCATTTTTTCGAAAATGAACGAGGAGCCGCGGTTACAGTAAATGGCGAGCGGTATCGTGACATGCTCAACGAGTTGTTTCCAAAAATTGAAGAGGATGACATGGACGACATTTGGTTTCAACAGGAGGGTGCAACTTGTCACACTGCCAAAGTTACACTCGAACTTTTGGCTACCGTTTTTTAAAACCGAATAATCAGCCGAAATTGCGATATCAATTGGCCGCCTCGGAGCTGTGATTTAAGTCCGTTGAACTATTTTTTGTGGGGAGCCGTTAAGGACAAATGCTATGCGAACCATCCAGAGACGATTGATGTTTTAAAATACGAAATCGAAGTTGCCATTCATGAAATTGGCATGTGCTTAAAAATTGGGTTGATCGAATTGCCTACTGTAAAGCCAGTCCTGGCAGTCATTTGAACGATATTATTTTTCATTCATAAATGACAATGTTCAATCTTCAAAATAAAAAAAAAGTTTGAAAAAATATTGTTTAGTTTTTTTTTAGCCGATTCAAAAAGCAAATTTTACATGGCCCACCCTATATATACACTTATTCTCATATAATCAAGTTACTTCAGCTTTTATAATATTCACTATATTTTTCGTGCTAAATTTTTTTGTTAATTTTTTATAAAAATTTAGTTTATAGTCAACCAATTTTGTTTTGAATAACTTTTTTACTGCATAAAAAAAAATTATTTTGAGTGATGAGATCTTTATTTTGACCTTTACGTGCTCCATTGATTCTCTGCTTGTATCTGAAGATGTCTAGGTCACAAGTGTCGAATAAAATGCTCGTACCATTTTCAAAAATTATATATTTTCCAATAGGATGATTAATTTTGCGCCATCTTGTATAACAATATACGCAATTTTGCGTGCAAGCAATATTTATAAAAGGCAGGACGCTTGTGAGCGGGTTAAAGTCCTGATAATAATTTTTTGAATTTATGTAAATTTCATACAAAATTGGGATGTTTGTTTCATTAAGGTTTTGTAATAGACTGGATTATATAAAAAATAACAAAAAAATATAGGAAGAAAAATATTACGAATATTGTAAAAAGTGGAAGCGACTTCCATATTTTATGCTCGCCGTAGCCAAATGGGTTGGTGCGTGATTACCATTCGGGACTCACAGAGAGAACGTAGGTTCGTGTCTCGGTGAAACACCAAAATTAAGAAAAACATTTTTCTAATAGCGGTCGCCCCTCGGCAGACAATGGCAAACCTCCGAGCGTATTTCTGCCATGAAAAAGCTCCTCATAAAAATATCTGCCGTTCGTAGTCGGCTTGACACTGTAGGTCCCTCCATTTGTGGAACAACATCAAGACGCGCACACCACAAATAGGAGGAGGAGTTCGGACAAACACCCAAAAAGGGTGTACGCGCCAATTATATGATAAATACATATATATAGGTTTGAAAACTTCAAAAAAAATTATTTATTTTAATAAAAAGCATAAAATATCTAAAATATTCTTCAATAGTTTCAATTCAATTAAAATAAAATTTGAGAAATTGTTCCCTTTGGTAGTTCCATTCACTAGGGCAGGTCAACGCAGTGCGTCGCTTGCCAGTTTTCTCAAAATCTATTTCACAGTTATTTGATATAATTTCTTAAAAATAAAATAATAAGCAGTTCTTCATCAAATTTTGCACACTTCTTAAACGAAGATTTTTTTCTATAATAACTAATTTTACAAGCGGTCGGCATAGCAGAGAGGTTTCGCGCGCGACTACCATTCGGAAGTGAACAGGTTTGAAACCCGGGAACGAAACACCAAATGATCTATTAAGGAGGTGTAAAAGCTTTCGATTAGCCTTAGTCAGTGTGGGACTTTAATCCCACTAAAGCTCAATTTCTTTTTTACCTCAAAAACTTGAATAATGCACATTTAAAAAAAAGGATTTATTTTTTTCAGCTAAAGCAACTTTTTTAATTAGCAACCTATTTTTCAATTAAGTAAAAATTCAAAATATGGTGCGTTGCTTTCGTAAATTTTTTAAGCGGACTATTAATTTTTTTCAAAAAACTTTTTGGTCTGGTTTTTTTTTGTTTGCATTGTACTTATAAAAATACCTTCTATGATTTGTAAAAAGTACTTATATAATCAGGTGAGCACTGGGTCACCTTATGTTTATTGATATGACTCGAAAGTGCTGAGCATTTTAAACAGATATGAACTTTGTCTGCCTTCAGTGACTACCGGAATGCCCAAAATTTTTGATTTAAGTTAATTGAAATTATCTACTTTTTGAATTGTTTAAAACTATCCACTTGCCCAATCTAGTAGTAAAACCTAAACAAATGATATTTATTTAAGTAGTATTAGTAAAACAAACAAAAATTTCTCTCTATAATGAATCTTGATGACAGATTTAAATTTATGAATTTTAGTTACTGCCTGTACAACCTCAACCTTTGTGTGTAAAAAAGTTCGAGAAATAATAATCTAAAATTGCACACCTAATACCTCAAAATGATCGCAAAAACCTACCTGTCTGACCGCAACGAGTGCCTACCGGCAATGTCTTATCTGCATTAACTTTCATTATACAATGGGGCCCAAAAGAATTCAACCAGTTTTTTTTTTAATAACTCTTTTCCTAAATAAAAAAATGTTTTGGAGTGATGAAAATCTCTATTTCGACTTTTATGCGCTCCATTGTTTGCTTGTTTGTATGCTGCATCTGTTTAGTTCACAAGTGTCAAATATGATTGGCGGGTGACGGCATTTGCAAAAATTATAACTCTTCCGATAGGGTGATTAATTTTGCTCCATCGTTTACTTTTATAATTATGCAACAGATAATTTGATACAGTTGGATAATAAATAATTACTATAAAATTTCATAAAGAGGGGCGGCAATTCAATTTTTTTTTTTTTTTTTTTTGCCGTTTAAAGAAATGTAGATTCTCAATCAGAGCAAAGCCAAAATGGGGCACATATGTAAGTAGAACTTTTCGAACTATCTCAGTACCAACTACATCTAGTGATAAATAACAAACTAGCCTATAAACTGCTCTAAAAAGTTAGTGTCAGAATCTGTGAAAATTTCATCAAAATCTACTAAGCCGGTTCGGATATTAGCCCGCAGGAATAAACCGGCAAAAATCTTTCAAAGATAAAAAAAAACATACAACCGAATAATTCAAAATCACAGACGGGCATTTTTGAGGTTTTTGACGTAATATGTATATACAGTAGTGGTCACTGAAGGGGGGAGCCTGGTTTATGAGGTCTAAAAATTGCATCTCTTTCCGATTTTTTTTTTAAGGAAAAAATTAATTTAGCACTGCAAAGTTTTTTCTATCTTTTAGTGATCATTTAAAAAGTATAAAAAATTTTTGTACTGGTTAAAATAAGTTGAAAAAAATGTTTAACATAGAAATTAGTAGAGCGCTGCAACGCTGGAGTTTCCAACTGGCGTACAAGATACAGCTCGTAACTATTATCTAAAGAAAAAAATTCAAATGGATTTCTAATTATCACGATTTTTATTCTAGATGAAATAAGAAAACTGAGAGAAATTCCAAAATTTAAACTTTTTGCAGGTTTAAAAATCTTGAAAATTTTTTTTTATCTATTTTGTTAGTTCAAATAGAAGAGAATTTAATACTAAAGGCAACAAGCTATGATTCATTTCAAAAGGTTCATTAGTTTTTTTTCATTCATGTACGCCAATTCAAACAAATCATAAAAATGAAAAGTCGAGAAAAGAAGATAAAGTTTGCACTATAGCTGTCCGGTCACAGCGTAACTGCCTAACGCGCACCTACCTTTGGCCTTGTATCTACGGAAATGTTGAGAATTAGGCTCTATAACTTTGTGTGAATATTCTGAAATATATTAGGAATCGCTTAAAACGAAAAAAAAAATTGATTTTTTTGACCTTATAAACCAGGCTCCCCCTGAAATCTGGACACTCAAAACTGAATAAATTTTTTATCGTATTTTTGCACACCTGATCCTTTGTCGAAATGAATTTTAAGAATGTATATACATATGTATGAATTAGCTGTTTTAATACAAAAATTCAAGAAAACTATTTAGAAGTATAAACTTTTTAATATATACTTATATATAATTGACGCTCACTCCTCCTCATACTTGTGGTGTGCATCTTGATGTTGCTCCAAAAATGGAGAGGCCACAGTTTTAAGCCGACTCCAACCGGCAGACACGTTTTATGAGGAGCTTTTTCATGGTATAAATATACTCGGACTTTTACCATTGCCTGTCGAGTGACCACCAGCAATAGAAAGAACTTTTCCTATCAATGTTTCGTGCCCACGGTTTCGAGCCTCTGACTTCCAAGTCACAGTCATTTCATTCGGCTTACAGTTTTAATAGCCTTAGCTAATATCTTTGCTGCTGGGTTGCAATTAGTTTGAGGAAAAATTATAACTCTGCTAAATCTAATTTCTAATTTAAGAACCATTTTCGCCAAGGTTGTAGTTTTCGCAACGTAAAGTTAATATTTAAGTTTTGTCACATTCGCCCGTTTGTTATATTTCGGCATTTTTCCACTTTTTTCACGACTTACAAATCGCTTACACAAATCATTACAAAGCCATGGTATGTGAACTAAGTTGCACAAAAACAAAAAGTTAATGCTTACTAGACTGCGTCGAAATTCAACCGTAATTGACTTATTTTTGTTTTGTGTGTTCATTACCTATACATAACATAAAAATAAGTCGGGTTTTCCTTCCTGTCGGGTTTTCCTTCCTTCCTATAACTCCAGAACGGACGAACGGATTTCACGGTTTTGCATTCGTTGGAAAGGTCTCGGGCTCCGTGAGGTTTATAGCATGTACTCTGCTCAGTTAATTTCATGTGACATTTATTATGCGCACGTTTTTTCAAATATTATAGATATCCCACAGTTGTACATTTAGCAGTGCATTTGGGAAATGGACAAAGACAAACTTCACTGACACTAATGCGGCACATCGAGCTGAGAGACCACCATCGACAACATTGACTAGCTTCTTTGTAATATGTGAAGCAGATCCAATACAATGTTGATACATTGCAGGAATTCATTCGAAATAATGTGCCGTTGCTGAATGAATAGCAAAAACAAGTATACGAAACATTAATGCAAGCACGGACGCACCTGGAGGAACAGGGAAAACATTTGTCATTTCCTTGATTTTGGCCACTAATCGATCAAGATGTGACACAGCTTTGGCGTTAGCATCATCTGGAATTGCGGTCGTACTGCACATTCTGGGCTTAAGTTGTCACTCAATTTAAACACAATTGATACTCCAACATGCAATATTTCCCGATCCAGTGCAATGCAAGCTCATTATTTGGGATGAGTGCACAATGGCACATAAGAAATCACTTGAAGCACTTAACTTCACACTGAAGGATCTTCGGCGAAATAACAACATCTTTGGCGGCTTGATGATATTGTTGGCAGGCGATTACAGGCGTTGCCAGTAATTCCCCGTGGAACGCCTACAGATGAATTGAATGCTTGCCTGAAGGCAACACCTTTGTGGAATAACGTAAAAACATTATCGCTCACCACTAATCTGAGAGTTCAACTTCAAAATAATCAAAGTACTGCATAGTTTTCCAAATAACTGTCACAAAGTCGCAAGGCCAATCGCTTAGTGTTTGCGGGATAAATTTAGAAAATCATTGTTTTTCACATGGGTAGCTATACGTTGCGTGTTCACGAATTGGGAAACCATCCGCTTTGTTTGTGTTAATGTCAGACCAAAGAACAAAAAATGTGGTTTACCAAAGAGCACTTCAATGAAACGGATAATTTGCGGACATGTATAACGCTTCGATTCAGTATTTACTTTGGATTCACTTTCATTTTGTACTTAGAGCAGTTCAACTAAATTACACTTCATTTTTGTAATCGAAATGAATTCATTAATGTTGTGAAATAAAATAAAATTTTTCCTTTTCAAATATAAAGAAAACAAATAATTCTTCTTCATCTTTTAATCCCCAAACGAAATGTTACAAAAAACGAAGCCATTTGGTGGCGAAACGGAGTTCGCCGGGTTTGCTAGTATTTTATAAAACTATAGCTGATTGCCCAACAAAAACTGTAAAAATCCAAATTTTAAATTATATACAAAAATTTGAATAATTGGGCACATTTTAATGAACACTTTGAACTTTTTAATCAGAATTTTCTGGAAAAATTTGGGTACGCAGTTATATTGACATTCATGTTTGGTGTAAAAAGGGGCAAGTTCTAGCTGATTTTTGTTAATTTTTTCCTCTCACATGTTGTGCATTTTTTCAATATCAAAAAATGCATATTCGATGCACAGAGAAATTGCACAAGACCGCTAGGAAAAAGAATTCCAAAAAGTCTAAGAGAAGTTTGAGCCACTTTGAATTTGTACTTCATTACACAAGGTGGCGTAAAATTAATCGTTCCATCTGAAAATTGATCATTTTTGCAAATGCCGTCATACGTCATAATTGACACTTCTGAACTAAGCAGCTGTAGTATACAAACAGATGCTTGTATGCAGCGCGTAAAAGTCGAAATAAAGATTTCCGTCACTCAAAATATTTGATTCATTTAGAAAAAAAAAATCTCAAAAACAAAGTTGGGATTTTTTGGCACCTTGTGCTAGAATTTAATGACCTATAAAACTACGTACCCAAATTTCTTCTGAAAATTCTGATTAAAAGTTTTAAAATTTCCATGAAAATTTCTCGAATTCTGATAAATTTTTCTACAAAGTTTTAAACTTATAAAAAATTCATGAGAATTGAAAAAACAACAGGAGAGGGGCCGAAATGTTGAGGAGCTATAGTTTTTTCGCAGGTTGTTTGTATGAATAAATTATGATTTTGTTGATTTGCGCTTTCGTAAAATTTTTTTCCCCCCAAATAAAACGAAAAAATTTGCACTTCGATACGAGAAAAAATACATCAGTATTAAAGAAAAATATTAATTATCACTTCCCACCAAAATTCAATCAAAAACAAATAAACAAAAAAATATAAAAAAAAAATTATAGCAGACTGGCGCGTACCTTGAAAGGAATTTGGCTAAGTTTCTACTCCAGTTTCATACATACATCTCCAAGTTGCTCCACAAATGAAAGCACCACAAACCCCACACTTAATTACATTTATGTAATTATCGCTTACACCCTTTAATGGACATTTGGCTGAGCTCTTCCTTCTGTTTGTAGTGTACGACTTAGTGATTTTCCACAAATGGAGAGACCTACAATTTTAATGCCGCGCTTCGGAAGTTGGTTTTGTAAGAGAAGTTATTTTTTAATGGAGGAAGTACTCGCTAACATTTGTCATGGCTTTTCGGTTATTGATGTTTTTGTAACGACATAAAACATTTGCCACCAACTTTTGAGGAACTTCGTTGGAGTGACAGTACTTAGCCGGATACAAAATGTGAGTCCTCTCGAGAATGTAGAACTGACTGTCAAGGGGCGACCGTCAGATTGCCAGAAAAAAATTTTTAAATTTCAAATAGGCAATGAGCTCCAAGCCGAAGATTTGCTAATTGTATGTCACACACAAATACGCCAGACCGCGATGGCCGTCAAAAAGTAGCATACCCAAACATATTTCATGGCACACAAATACAAAGTTTTTGAAGTTTTAATGTATGCACAAAGGCTTTCATATTTTTTTAAATATTTTTTTTTTTTATAAATATGTTGAAGTTAACTGTAATACTTCAGTTGCACGCAACCAACAGCATCAATCACCATAAATCTTAATCGTCACTTTGTTACCAAATTCACTGAGGTATCCGTTAAGTGCTCACTTACCAGCTTAGCGGATGCCATGATGAGGCTCGTTGAAGATCACAACACTAACTGAAATATGATAGCAATTTCGTTAAACATTTCGCTTTCGTTTTGAATTGAATTTGCAAAATGACAATAATTAAACGGTTAAACTTAAAACTCTTGCTACACACACACACATGCGCACATGCATACATATGAACACATCTATTATTTACTCGTATTATGCAAGTCAGAATACATGAAAGATGCCAGTGGGTATTCACATGCTTTTGCATACATACATATACACATACACACTCATAAATATTTACTTATTTGTTTTTTGTTTTGGTTGTCTTATTCAAAAATTTAATAGGTTTTGTAAAGTTTTAAATCTTCTACTAAACCGGTCCGTGCATAAAACTTGAAAAGCGCTAATCAACAACTTAAAATCAACATAGCCACCAAGAATAATGATGATATATGGAAAGAAAAAGGGAAAAAAATAAAGCAAAACAAGTAAGGAGATGCTGAGTTCGGTCCGAACCGAACTTTTTATGCTCGCGCACATTTCAGTAAAATTCTACTAAACAAAACAAATGATTTTTGGTTACAAAAATCTAAGTCTCGACTTCCAGACAAGCGTCTGTTTGTATACTGCAGCTTATTAGTTGCAAGTGTCAAATATGATTGGCGTAAGCCACCATTTGGATGGATGGTTCCATGTGTAGAAGTCCACGCAGGTGGGGAAAGTTACTGATCGCCATTCACTTGGGAGTGGCCAGGACGATTCTTCTGCATATGGTTCAAGCAGCTCACAACTTTCGGGATTAGCCCACGTATACTCTGGGTAGTTTCCGAACACCCGTTCGGGAGTGAGCTAACGTGAGAAGGCGAAGCATTCCAGGTTAAGGGGTAACACCACTGTAGAAATTTCAACAAATTGATTTTTTTTTTATAAGCTTAAAAAATTCTTTGAACCTTTTAAAATACAGAACAAAAAGTTTTATACGTTCCCGAAGTTTATTTCATAAATATTTTAAGCTTTTAACCAAGCGTTAGTGACGGCTACCTAACGATTTCTCCAAATTTCCAAACTTTAAACGCGTTTTTCTCAAAACACGCTTTCTGAAATTGGCACGCAGCATAACTCAAACAATTTTAAATATTTTTAATCAGGTTTTTCACTACGTGTGTATAATAACCTTCTTAAGAGAAGAGCGTAGGGGATTTTCGATAGATTAATTTAAACGATTGTTATAATTATTTAAGTGCCGTTTTTTTTGTCCAAAATAGAGTTTTTTCCTTCAAATGCTTGCTAATTCCACAAAAATAAATATTTTTTAAATCCCCTACGTGTTTCTCTAGCTATTCTTATCTAGATTAAGAAAAAACAAATTTCCTTGTAGAGTGGTGTTACCCCTTAACTGGTTGTGCGCTGGGTTTGTGACCCGCTACTTAAAAATCCCCGACAATGAAAAGACTTACAAAGCCTCGGATGAGAACTACCATTACTGATGGTAGGATGATAAGGTTAATGATTTGAGGGCATGCACCTGGAATGTCCGTTCCCTTAACGGGGAAGGTGCCTCTGCCCGGTTGGTTGATGTCCTCGATGCGATGGATAGTGCAAGGTGAGAAACACTTAGGACCTTGCGACGTCTTCTAGAGCTGGCATGTAAAGGAGCACAAATTCGGTATCGGATTTGTTGTGGGAAAGAGACTTCGTCGCCAAGTATTGTCGTTCACTCCGGTGGACCATCGTCTCGCAATAATCCGCATCAAAGCGCGATTTTTTAACATCTCGCTAATTTGCGCCCACGCCCCGACGGAAGAGAAGGACGATGCGACCAAGGATTCTTTCTATGAGCGCTTGGAACGTTCCTATGAGCGCTGCCAAGCCACGACATAAACATTGTGCTTGGCGACTTCAACGCCAGTGTGGGCAAGGAGGGAATTTTTGGTCCCACAGTCGGAAAATTTAGCCTGCACAACGAAACATCCGGTAACGGACAGAGGCTGATCGACTTCGCCGGGGCCCGAAACATAATAGTCTGCAGCACCACATTCCAGCATAAAAAGATACATCAAGCTACCAGGCTGTCTCCTGATCGAAAAACGCGAAACCAGATCGATCATGTTGTGATAGATGGAAGACACGCTTCTAGTGTATTAGATGTACGTACGATCCGAGGACCCAACATCGACTCGGATCACTACCTTGTTGCAGCCAAACTGTGCACACAGAAGAAATCGGGTTCCGGCGAGCCCGAAAAAACAGTTGGCACGACGTTGGAATGTCATGATGCCGCAGAAAGGAAAGATGCTGCCTATAGAGCCACGCTGCGATCGGGCGCAACGCGAGCCATGTAGGATCGCTACCGAGAGCTGAAAAAGGAAGAGAGACGTATTATCCGGCAGAAGAAACAAGAGGCCGAAATATGTGAGTGCAAAGAGCTTGAGATGCTGGACAATAGGAACAACGATCGAAAATTCTACGAGAAAATTCGGTGGCTTACAGAAGGTTTTCCTGTAAAAACAAAGACGGCGATCTGACTCACGTCCAGAGCATGCTGATTGAGGGAACACTTCTCAAACCTGCTAAACAGTGATAGCTGAGCATGTCACAGAGAATGTGAAGATCCCTATACCCCCATCGACGACGACGGAATTGTCGTTCCGCTACCCGACCATAACGAGGTGAGAATAGCGATAACGCGGCTAAAGCACAACAAAGCCTGCGGGCGCCGACGGACTGCCGGCTGAGCTATTCAAACATGGCGCTGAGGAGCTGGTAAGGTGCATGCATCAGCTTTTATGCAAAATATGGTCGGATGAAAGCATGCCTGCCGATTGGAATTTAAGTGTGCCCTGCCCAATCCATAAGAATGGCGATATTGCAATCTGTGCCAATTACCGCGGGACTATTCGTCCAAATATCGCCTATAAGGTTCTAGCGAGCGTATTGTGTGAAAGGCTGAAGCCCACCGTCAACCAACTAATTGGACCTTATCAGTGTGGCTTTAGACCTGGAAAGTCTACCATCGACCAAATATTTACAATACGCCAAATCTTGGAAAAACCCCACGAAAGGAGAATCGACGCACACCATCTTTTCGTCGATTTCAAAGCTGCATTCGACAGTACGGAAAGGAGTTATCTGTATGCCGCGATGTCTGAGTTTGGTATCCTCACAAAACTAATACGGCTTTGCCAAATGACGTTGCTCAACACCAGCAGCGCCGTCAGAATTCGGAACGACCTCTCCGAATCGTTTGATACCAAACGAGGTTTCAGACAGGGTGACTCGCTCTCGTGTGACTTCTTTAACCTGATGTTGGAGATCATCGTACGAGCCGCAGAACTTAATCCCTCAGGTACAATATTTTATAAGAGCGTAATGATATTGACATCATCGGCCGTAACAACCGCGCTGTTAGTTTTGCCTTCTCCAAACTGGATAAAGAGGTAAAGCGAATCGGTCTGGTGGGGAACGAGGACAAAACGAGATACCTCCTGTCCTCAAACAAACGGTCGGCGCACTCGCGTATCGGCACCCACGTCACTGTAGACAGTTATAATTTCGAGGTTGTAAAAGACTTCGTTTATTTAGGAACCAGTATTAACACCGATAACAATGTCAGCCTTGAAATCCAACGTAGAATCTCTCTTGCCAACAAGTGCTACTTTGGACTAAGTAGGCAACTGAGCAGTAAAGTCCTCTCTCGACGAACAAAACTAACACTCTACAAGGCTCTCATCATGCCCGTCCTATCGTATGGCCCAGAAGCTTGGAAAATGACAACATCCGATGAAGCGTCCCGAGAAGTGTTTGAGAGAAAGATTCTGCGTAAGATTTTTGGACCTTTGCACGTTGGCAACGACGAATATCGCAGACGATGGAACGATGAGCTGTATGAGCTTTACGACGACATAGACATAGCGCAGCGAATAAAGATCCAGCGGCTACATTGGCTGGGTCATGTCGTCCGAATGGATACAAACGCTCCGGCTCTGAAAGTAGTCGATGCGGTACCAGCTGGTGGTAGCAGAGGAAGAGGAAGGCCTCCTCTGCGTTGGAAAGATTAGGGGGAGAAGGACTTGGCTTCACTTGGGATGTCCAATTGGCGCCGATTAGCACGGGAAAGAAACGACTGGCGCGATTTGTTAAACTCGGCCAAAATCGGCCCAATTAAGATGAAGAAGCCACCATTTGCTAAAATCATACGTTTTCCGATAGAGTGATTAGTCTAAATCTATCTCCTACTGTTACTCCTATCTCCTCCTGACTTCTTTATATTCTAACATACAACTGTTATGTGAAGAAAATTTTAATACCCTTGTGTACCAGTGCGCGGGTATAAAAGCGAACAACACGAGAATGCACGCAGATGATCACGAAAAACAATAAACGGCTAATAGCATTAATGACGCTATTAGGAAGAACGTGAAAAGAGAGAGACGATTACGAAGTTTCAAGAAATCACTAAATGGTTGTATATCTCAAACGCATACGTCAGTCGCGAAAATGTAGAAAAACCCCAAACAGAAAAAAAATAGCTCAATAAGTGTTATGACAACAATAAACATTTCAGAATATAACAACAACACACTAAGAATTTTTCATTCATAAAAGCGCCACCAGTTGTACTTTGAATTTGAGGGAAAATCTCCGCTTAGGTAAAAACAGCTATATAAAATATGTATGTATGTATGTATATAGTATATTGTATATGTAGTACGTCTATATGAATTAATAATTGTGTGTGTGTGTTTGGCGAGTTCGTCAGCGAGTAATAGGAAATCACAAATTTCGTTCACTTTTATCCGCATATTTGGAAGTCTAGTCATAGGCACATAAATTCATATAATTGTTTTATACATTTATTGATTTCTTATTCATTAGAAAGATTGGTATCTAAAATAGTCACTAGGGAAATACCATTGAACTTTGTGGTGCTACGAATAACTGCCAAGGCAGGCGAAGATTAAACCGGGATCGTCACGCCACCGATGATGAGGACTAATAACTGCTAGGGTTGGAAAGGTGAAATGCGCTTACTTTTAAGAATGAGTCATGAACTTATGCCAGTACTTACATTCGAATGTATCCCGAAATACATTGATTAACTTCAAAATACAAGTTTACTCCTCAAAAATGATATTATCGGCTTCAAAGTAATCCCCATCAGCTGCACTTATGGGGAGTTGTCACTTATGCAAGCGTTTGATCCAGCTTTCAAAACATTTCTGCAGCTCTATTTTCGGTAATGCCACCAGAGCCGTCACCGTGCGCCCAAAGTGGGCACGTAATAATAATAATAGTAATCAGAGCCGTCTTCAATTTTTCCACTACTTCTTCTCGGCTATTATTATAAAACGCGTTCCCAGTAGTGCTTGTTTGATTCGATCAAACACAAAACATTGCAGGCAGACATATCATGTGAATTCGATGGCTATTGGCTGGCATTCGTTTCCTTCCTTGTCAAACACTCAAGGATAATGATGACACTGTGCGAGGGTGCGCTATCACCGTGCAAAATCCACGAGTTCTTTTCCCACAAATCCTTTTTTTTTGGCGAATTGCTTCACGTAAACGTCTCATAACGCCCGAATAATAGTACTTATTAACAGTCTGATCTTCTAGAAAAAAATTGTGACGCACAACACCTTGCAATCCATAAAAACTGCGAGCATCGCTTTCGTTTTTGTCTGAAAACGTCGTGATTTTTTTTGCCTAGGTTCATTAGAAGCCCTCCATTCACTTGCCTGATGCCTGGATTGTATCCGGTAATCATAAAACCACGTTTCTTCTCCAGTAATGAATTCAAACGCATCCAGTCTTGGGAATCATGTCGTTAGCGATATCAACGCGACATTTTTTTCGCATAGAACTCAAGTCGTTTGGGACCAACTTTCAGCAACACGACGCCGACCCAAATCATTTACTACATCGTCCTGAACGGATCCATAAGCAATGTTTAAGTTCTCTGTCAGCTTACTGATGGTTAATCTGCGGTTATTGACCAATTTTTCTTTCAATTTATTGATATTGTCGACGGTCTGCCACTACGTTTCTCCCTCCGCGATGAACACACGATATCTTCCCAAGTGTTCATGCGTTTTGTCTTCTTTAGAACATCATTACCGAGACAGTGTCCCAATATTTCTAGGGTTATGGTACCCATGAATCCATTTTTGGCACACATTTTAAAATAAATTCGTTGTTGAAAATTCAGTTTCATTTTTAAGACTACAAATTTTGAAATCACGTGCTGAGTTAGGTTTACTTAAGACTTTTCAAAAGTCAAGAAATTTTTCTATGATAAATTTGTCTAAGAATCAGAACTTAAATCAATTGATTTAGAGCGACTCCTGTAGGCTGTTGCGGGAACTTTTTGGTTTAAGGCGGTATGCGTAATTACGGAGCAGGCAGCCAAATACATCCTGCTAGACTTTGTACACGAAAGATTTGGAAATGGATAGTGGCATCATTCCGAAAGTTAGATGAAATCAGGACTCTCTGCGACTCAACTTCCCAGGAACGACATTAATAACGATCATCAACTTTAAGAGCGAATTCAAGATAGGACTAGGAAACAAGCCAAACTGGAACGTATCTGCTTCAAAGATTGGCATACATTTGTCAGAAAGAAGGTTGTGCATATCGCGTCGGCTCTTTCTCGTGCTGGCGAAGAAGAGTTGATAAGACAGATACATTCAATAGTACTTCAAATTTGGAGAGCACAAAACATGCCTGAAGAATGGTATACACACCTAATAGTCCCAATTTATAAAAGAGGGGACAAATTAAATTGTGTAAATTAACGTGAGCTACAAAATTCTATCAAGCATACTGTATGATAAACTAAGTGTGTATGCAGAAGAGATCGTGGGAGATTATCAATGCCCTTTTAGAATCGGACGCTCGACAACAGATCAATGCTTTATCGTGACGCAGGTGTTCGAAAAACGTTATGAGCTCAACATTTATCTACACTGTCTCTTTATTGACTTTAAAAAGTGTTTGATAAATTCAACAGAAAATATATCGACCATCACCTAAAAGTACTGGGTATACCACCCAAAAAATACATACATTTTATCAACATGACTCTTATACACTCAAACGCTAAAGTAATAATGAATGATCAAACATCTGACGAATTCGAAATGAAATCCGACGTGAGGCAAGGTGACTCACGCTTTTATTTAATTTAACACTGCATTCAGCAATATATGAAATAGATCCAGGTGGCACAATATTTTATGAATCAACACAAATACGCTGACGGCAGTGTGATTCTTGCGAGAAATAGGGAGGCTCTTCAGAACGTTTTCATGCCCTTAGTGCAAGCTATAAGACCAGCAGGCCTCAATATAAATGAAGAAAAGACGAAGTACATGACACGATTATTTTATTATGCTCCTACCAGAATCGGAAAATATGTTTTTGAGTTCATGCCAGAGTTTGAATACATAGGCGTAGTACTCAGCATAAATAAGGCTACGTCCTTATCTATATAAGACCGTATTCATGCAGCTAATACAGCACACTTCGTTTTTTCGCCTGTAAATAACTGCTCCAGCGGCAAAAAAGGAAGAGTGTTTTTCATCGCATCGTGACGGTTGATGAAAAATGGGTTCATTACAGGTTATGCTATGTATTTGTTAGGACCAAGTTGGTGCTATTTATTTCAGTATCGACTTCAATTGATGCGATTGAGCCGAGCACTGCGCGAGAAGCGGCTGTAATTCGCGGAGAGGCATGAAAAAGTGATTCTACAGCATGACAACGCTCGGCCTCACGTTGCCAAACCCGTTAAAACCTACCTGGAAACACTGAAATGGGAAATCCTATCCAACCCGCCATATTCTCCAGATATTGCGCCGTCCGATTATCACCTGTTTCGATCGATGGCACATGGGCTGGGTGACCAGCAGTTCCATTCATATGAAGACATCAAAAGATGGCTTGATCCGTGGATACCCTCAAAAGATGAACAGTTTTACCGCGACGGTATACGAAATCTATCAGAAAGTAGTAGCCAGCGATGGGCAATACTTTCAATGATTCACTTGTAACCTTTTTAGTTATATTTTCATAAAAAAAACAGCGAGAACTTAGTTGCGCACCTCATACAAAACTATAATAAGACCGGTTCTCACATATGGCTGTGAAAGATGAAAGAAAAAAGATTTGAAAGAAAAATTCTTAGAAGAATATTCGGCCCTATACGTGTAGAAAACGGTACATGCCTTATATGATATAACCACGAGCTCAGTGTTTTAATCGCGCGAGGAAATGGAACGCGGTTATAAAGTCCCAAAGATTACGATGGTATGGACGCGTTTTAAAAATTAGCAGCGAAATAAAAACCAACAAAGAAGATATTTAAAACAAATCCTGAAGGATTTCTCCTCAAGGAGATGATGGTTGCAAGACTAGATGACGATATACGAAAGATGAGAATCTCACACCATAGAGCGAAAGTGGACTGTCGAGAAAAGTGGAGGCGTATTGTAGAGAAGCCAATGGTCCAGCCCGGACTGTAATACCAAGATGATCTTTCCAATGCAGAGGAGATCTTTCTCTTCATCATCGAATACTTTCACAGCCCGAGCGTTTGTATTTGGACGGCATGCCAACGACGCTGCTGCATCTTTATTCGCTGCACTATATCTGAGTAGTCGTATAGCTCATAGTTCCATCGCCTGCGATTCCCGTCGTTGAGGACCAATACATCTTCAGCAGAATTTTTCTCTCAAACACTCCAAGGGACGTCCCATCACATGTTGTCATCGTCCAAACTTCTGCGCCATACAATAGGACGGGCATGATGAGAGCCTTGTAGAGTGTTTGTTTTATTCGTCGAGAGAGAACTTTACTACTCAATTGCGTACTTCGTCGCGTAGCACTTGTTGGCAAGAGAGATTCTCCGCTACCACTACTCTGTAAATACCACTACAATGCCGCTACAAGGTGGTATGTGTGATACCACTGCCCTGACGTAATTTTAATAAAGTAATAATTGACTGCTGACATAATTGTAAAGTTTTATTTCGTGTTTTTTTTTTGTTTACAAACAACTGTTTTGTTTATATTATCAATTCTTCTCTATCATTTCTACCTTTCTTAGCCAATTCCATTGCCTTATTTGTTTACATTAACCTTCAGCATTCATAACAACCTTCTCTTCGCAGTTCTCTTACACAACTTATCCACCCTGACATCGCGGCAAAGTTACGCCCTTTTGTTCTCTTCAATCGGCGCAATATCGCGTTCTATTATTCAAGACGAATTCGTACAAGGTGGTTTTACTAGAGCAGCTAATTTTATTTATTTATTTTTTATCTTTCTTTTAGACGGTTTAATGGCAAAGTTTACGCTCTGAATGAAATTCGGACTAATTTTGGTATTCAAACCACCAAATTAGCCAACTTAGCCACTAACAGAAGAGGTCACGCAAGAATACTAAACGAATACCCCTTCCTACATCAAACGACAGACTTTTGTAGCTCAGTGGAGTTTGCATCCTTTGCCACAATCCACCGATTCCGATACCGATCCAACCAGACAAAGCGAACATACCTATACCTTTAGCAACCCGCAAGATGCTGATAGATAAACACACTATCAGTGCTGCCAACAGGTCTCAGTTGGTCTCAGCCCCTGACCTGTGCAACTAGTAGAATGGCGTGACCGGAATGGAACATGAGCCGCACAAACCGACTGTTGAAACTAAATAGGAAAAACATCAGAAATCTTCTCGGGGTCCTAACAGGGTACTGTCTTATTGGCAGGCATGCCAGTAGACTAGGAGCGCCCTATAACGACTATTGCAGAAGCTGTAACGAGATTGAAGAAGAAGAGACTATAGAACACTTTCTATGCGGGTGCATGACTTTGAATAGAAGAAGGTTCAATATTTTAAGAAAAAGTGCCCTGAATAACTTGGCAGAAGGAGCCAATATAAAAAAAACAAGTCTTAGATATATCAAAGCCACGGATTGGTTCAATGAGGACGATGTAGAGTGAGGAGAGGGGATAGCCCCGGTGATATCACAATGGGTCTACAGCAGGTCTAGGTGTGTCAAACGACAACCACTATACCTACCTACCTACCACCAAATTCCAAAATACCTAAACCGTTTTTCTTCCACCACTGCTATCACCTTGTACGAATTCGTCTTGCTATCATTTTTATAATCGGCACTGCTTAGATTTCGAAGCACTCTTAGGTGATATCATAAGTGAGGAAGTTAAAAGTCGCTTTGTGACTTTACTTATTGGCCACAAAGTTAACTTAAGCTGCTTAACTTAAGATAGGTGAAAGTTGTCGGCTAGACATAAAAAAGACTTATATCGAACGCACCAACAAAAAACTCAACACTCTAAATGCCTCTTGACTGTTAGAGTAAATGTTAACTTCCCTTACAGTAGTTACAAAAGTAAGCAACCAATCCACTGTTTCTTTGATTGCGGCCACCTCCGCTTGGAAAACCCTACAGTGATCTGGTAACCTGAATTTGAGTTTTTTGAAAAGATTTTATGTTCTTCCAAGCTCAGAATATTCTTCCACCAACTCTTCTGTCCTGCTTCGAGTCATCCGTGAGCATATTTCCCATAAGGTCCAAGCACCCAAATAGCTGCGTGGGTTAACAAGGGCTTTTCGTGCAGCTTCTCTGTCACTACAAATTCAAATACTGCTACGCCACCACTTTTCCTCAATTAGCCAGTGTGTTACATTCAAGATGGCTTAGACTTCCGTTAAGAATACCGTATCTCCCCATCTGTCCTGTAGTGTGGGAGTACTTAGTGTCTTCTTTCTATCCATCCATATCCTTTATCAACACTGGTTCTCGATCCGTCGGGAAGAACAGTATTCATCGCTCCGACAACTGATATCTGATAGTGATAAGAATTTTCTTCGTTTCCCCAGACTCCGTTTAACTTGAGCCTGTGTGTCGCCTCCATCGCTTTCTTTCAAATTTTCTTACTTCAGCAGAACATTCACTAAAATTAGTTAACCTGGAGCTAAAGCGCTTCCATTCGAAAAGGAAATGTACGCTGTGTAGTATCGATTTAATAGGATAATTTAATACCTCCACAAGCTGGATGACAATCAACATTGATGGAACCTGACCTAGAAAAAAGGTGGCAGACGCGACTGCAAAATTATCGCGGAATTTGGTGGTTAAGTACAGCGTATAAAATTTTCACGAATGTTCTATACCACAGTAGTGGTGCCAAATATTTAAAAAGTTTCATGAGTGTTTAATGAACGTACATGCCCTTTTTATAGATTTTCTGAAAGCGTTCGATAGTATTGAAAGAGGCAAAGTTGAATACGTGCTACGCATGCAAGGTTTACCGAAAAAATTAGCTTTACTAGTAAATCTAACCCACGCTGAGACCCATTCGAAAGTGTTTATACAAGGCAAAGCATCTGATTTATTCACAGTTGAATCAGGAGTAAAGCAGGGAGATGCGCTGTCTACGCTTGTCTTCCATCTGATCCTAAACCATATAATTAAAGAGGTTGCTCCAACAGGCAACAAAGCTTCGCAAATATGTGGCTTTGCTGATGACCTGGTCATCTTCGCCAGAAATGTAAATATTCTCAGAGAAGTATTTCAAGCACTCCTATCAAAAGCAAAATTTTTCGGCTTAAAGATCAACGAAAACAGAACGAAGTATCTCGCAAGGCTTAACACGTTGAAAAGAGCACCAGATCTTAGAATTGGCGATCACGAGTTTGAAAGCGTGGAGGAAATTAAATACCTCGGACTGCTTCACAGTAGAACAGATGATACAACGATTTCTATCCAAGACCGTGGGGAGGCTGCAAACTATTAAAAAGCAAGCTCTCGGGTAGCTAAACGAAAATCAAAATATATAAAACACTGATTCGAAAAGTGATACGGATACGAAACGAACAAAGTTAAACAATCTGGAAAGAAGAATACTGACGATAATACTAGGTCCAGTACGAGAAGAACACGGGGCATATCGCATCAGATATAACCGCGAGATAGAGGAACTCCTGCAAGGCGAAAACGTTGTGCGGTTCGTCAAATGGCAGCGCATCCGATGGCTAGGGCACGTTTGCTGAATACAAGATGAAAGAATACCTCGCAAAGTTCTAGAGACGCGCATGCTTGGTGAGAAGCGAAGAGGGCTGTCGCAGAAACGGTGGTTAGACAAGGTTGAGGAGCATAAGAGTGACCAACTATCGTAGTCTAGCTATGAACCGAGATGCACGGAGAAGAATTGTAGAGGAAGCTAGGGATCACAACAAGCTATGATGCTATGAATGATCGTGATGGAACCTGAGCAATAAATTGCGAATATTTTTTTTAAATTGGTTGTGAATACAATTTACATTTACACGCCTTCGTCCCACAGCAAGACGTCTCACCCAGAGTGATTGATTATAAGGTTCGGCCATCCGAAGAAAAATTTATAAGAGTAACTCAGGCTACTAGGGCATTTGGAATTCGGCAGCGGAATTGTGCCTCTTCATTTCACACGCTTTCTTACGTTCTTCCAATCAGTCTTTGTTCACATGGCAACAAGGAAATATGGACAGAGGCTGCTTATATAACTAATACAATTTCCGTTCTTGCCAAACTTTGTTGTAAACAAAAAGCTGTCACAACCCATGTGACGTCAGAAAATCAGCTTATCCCTTCAAAATCGCTGAGAGCCGCTTAATGCTCTGATGTTAACTGTAGTCAGAGATATCTCGTAAAGTATCGATCAAACAATTCAAAGTTTATGCTCGTTGCCAATATGATATTTTAGACAAAAAAACTATTTTGCTGTTTTTTGTTTATTCCATTCAGTCGTGAGATACAGGGTGTCACCAATGGAATTCAACAAAGAGAATATTCGGTGTATTTTACAGTTTTTCTTTGATAAATGCGAAAGTGCAAGCCAGGACACTGAAATTGTGAACGGTGTTTTTAATGCCGATACTGTAACAGATAAATACATGCATTTTTGGTTTCGTCGCTTCCGTTTAGGTATTTCATCCCCTTTACATAAATGAAAAATCAAAAATTTTCAAAATCTTACTTCACGAGGTATTCGAATGAAATAAATCAGAAAAGGTTATTAAATCTATCTTGACTTATATCCATCCCATGGCGTCTGGGGACTGGGAAGGGCAGTGACGCCATTTTCTTGTTTTGTTGTTTCTCAATATGTTTTTTTGAGGGCAGTGGTTTTAATGATGTGGGAAGATAGGATATGTTCGCCTCCTTCAGTCGACGTTCGATGGGGTGGATACTCACATCTATTCCCTTTTTAGCAAGAACTGATCGTGCTTGGCGTAGTAACAAAGAAGGGTCACACTTAAAAAGTTGGACGATAAGTTTGCCCTACTTTTTTGTCGTCACTCGCTTCAAGCCGCGCTCGGAAAAGTCATAAACATTTTTGTACAGTTTATACCGCTGATTTCACATCACAACAAACTTTTTTGATTTTTTTATCACTTTTGCAGCCGCGGCGTAAGATAATTTCGGCAATTTCGAATGTGTGCATAAAAATACTGACTCGTAACGCTTCGCGTAATTAGCACTCATTATTTTTTTGTTGTTGTTGCGTTTACGGGAAAGTTTCGAACAACACTAACCTGAGTTAGCACTGGTGTCATAGCCCTTGAGTGGGACTATTACGCAAAAAGCAGAGCGAAGTACATCTTGAAGTTACAAGAAAAAAACCGGTGCTTTTCTTCTAGCACAGACTGTATATACACTCAAAAATTGATTCACTCAATCCCGTTGGTGTTGGTGAAACTCTGAAAACCGAAAAGGTGGTTTTGCGAATATCACCCATGCACTTAGAACTTTGCTTCTGATTCCGAATAAAATCAATTTTTCCCAAGAAGGCGAACAGGCCTGATGTTAGATTTTTTTAAAGCTGAATCGCATCGCTTAACTTATTTGAATAGCTTAAGGCCACACATCACTAAATGATTAAATAATTAATCACTGAACATTTTTGAACGCTTTTTGAGAATTTTATATCCCTTAAATCTATTTACGTAAAATCTTATAATTTAAAAATTGTTTTATTATTAAAATTGCATACATTTTTTTACATATAATTAATTAACTGAGGATTTTAGCGCTTTTAGACTTAATTTACGGTTCTTCAACATATATCTTGGCTTATATCCATTCTTGTCGGCTGTGTACATCGTCACCGTTTCGGTGTCGGTCTTCTCGTCGTAAACCGTGTAGGAACCCATCACTACGAGCTGTTCATCCTCTGTACCGGGATTCATTACCATACTAATCTCCTCACGTTTGCTGCCATTGGGTTCTTCTATGCTGCAATGATTTTTTATTATTGAATTTTTCATACTTTATTAAAAAATACTCTCTTACTTCAAACGATATCCTTCCTTTGTGGGTGCTGCGCTGTAAAATTTCGTAACGAAGGATGGATATAAGGAATCCAGCAAACCGGCATTTATGGTCATGGCGAAAGTGGCCACAAGGGCAGCAACGAAAAACTGGAAAATAAATATACTGATATTAGGCACAGTTTTTTCGATATTTACGATCCCGAAATTTACGCGATTTCTTTACTACAAGTCCTGGACCCCGGGATAAGTCACAGGATTTAGATATTCTTCGAGAAGCTCTCCCATCTCATAATAAAAAATAAGTAAATAAAAAGACACCTTTATATAGAAGCGGATTTTTTCAATTGCTTCCCAGAAAATTACAAATACTGAAAATTTCGACACTTAAGAAAAAACCGAGATCTTGGATCTCTGAACTTGCATCCCTAATTGGATACATTTGCGATTTATGATAAGTAACACATGGGCTGAAAACACATAGATGGCACTAGTTTTATTGGATTCACCTCGTATTCACTTAGTATCTACTAACCTTAAAAATACAGCTGTTAAAATTTCATGGTATTCTATTCATTAGCTCTTGAGTTATTGTGCTTAGAGTGACACTTATTTTGTTATTTTCAAAAAAAAAGAATCAAAACGAATTTCGTGTTTTAATTTTACACTGCTTTTTAATGGGGAAAACACCGTTCAAGCAAAACAATGGCTTGCAAATGGTTATGGGGGCTCCGCTCATTCAGAAACAATAATAAAACAATGGTTTGCTGACTTCAAACTTCATCGTAGAGATGATGCACAATGCAGTGGACGTTCAATTGATGCTGAAAACATCAAAAAATACACAAAGTCGTTTTGAATGATCGAAAAGTGAAGTTGCGTGAGTAAGCTGACATCGTCAAGATATCAAAAGAAAAGTTGGGATTTATATTGCATGAGGATTTGACTATGGGAAGTCTCTGTTCAAAATGGCTGCCGCCTTTGCTCACTGTTGACCAAAAACAACAACGTGTTGATGATTCTGAACAATGGCAAAACTAAATGAATTGTACTTCGAATGGCTCTCACATCCACCGCATCCGCCAGATTTGGCTCCCAGCGACTACTGGCTCTTCGCAGACCTAAAAAAATGTTCGCCTGTAAGAAATTTGGCTCGAATGAAGAGATTGCCGCTGAAAAAGAAGGCCTATTGGAGGCAAAATATAAATCGTTCTACAAAAGTGGTATTGAAATGTTACCATTGTTGTTGTTTTTGGAAATTATGTGGATGAGTAAAGCTAATTTTGAACAAAACAAACAAGCTAAAACAGTTTATGGAAAAAATCGATGGTCCGGTCTAGAACACTGCGGATCTGCAAAGCGTTTTGTGACAAGTCCAAACAGAAAACTGTCAAACTTTCTACCAAAACTTGCATGGAAAATTAATATTAATCATGAAAAGTCTATTCATGTTACATTTACACTAACAAGAGAACAATGTGCTCCAGTGTACTTAAGTGGTCATCAAATTCCTACTAGCGACACAGACAAGCGCTTGGGAATGCATCTTGATCGACGCCTCATATGGAAAAATCATATTAAAGCTAAGCACCAACAGCTTAAAAATAAAACCAAAAGAATGTACTGGCTACTTGGTGGCAAAACTCAACTTAGTCTAGAAAACAAGGTTAAATTGTATAAAGCTATATTGAAGCCTATATAGACCTACGGTATACAGCTTTGGGGAACTGCTAGTAAGTCCAATGTGGAGATTTTGCAACGCTACCAGTCAAAGACCTTACGAACACATGTTAATGCACCTTGGTTTATCACAAACGAAGCCATACACATGGATCTAGGTATTCCATTTGTTAAGAGAGAAATCTCAGTATATTCTAACAGATACATTGAACGATTGTCAAATCATGTAAACACAAATGCTATTTGCTTGTTGGACACAACCAATGAAATTAGACGATTAAAGCGCAATAATGCCTTAGACTTGACATTCCTTTAAATTTGTCAATTTAATAATAATAACAAAAAAAAATACAAAAAAAAAAAAAAAAGGGCAGAGCTAAATATGAAATTGTTAAAATGCTCTAATAAATTTTAAAATTCTAATATAAGTTATACATTCTATAGTTTTCTATGTAGTTTTGCACCAGTGTAAATACTATGCTATCATTAGATAATAAGATCTCTTTTGCTGAATATCTGTATCCTAAGATAGATTGCAAATAAAGTATAACCTTGGAAGGAAAGACGTTCGGTTGATGGTCTGTATTATTACTGGTCACAAACCCATGGGGTCAGCATATGATCACCATTGGAATCATTGAGGACCCGATGTGCCTGTCTTGCTTGAAGGAGGCGGATAGCACTGAGCAGTTTCTCTGTGAGTGTCTTACCATTGCTAGAGCCAGGCTAAGAGTTTTCGCCCGGTGTCCTGAGAATGAGAAATATTACTTCTCTAACGCTGGATGATATTTACAGATTTACCAAAGAATCTGCAAAATTCTCACAGGACTAACTTGGCTTTGGCTCTGTCTCTATTCTTTCCCATATCTTTCTCTGATACTTTCCTCTTGACTATCTACCCTCTTTCCAGAGCTCTAAATACGATGGGCTTTTCAGCCTAAGTGTTTGACGCTCCACCAAATCTCTTGGTGCTCCTTGGCTCGACCTATTTAAATTTCAAAAATTTAATTTCGTTTATGGAATGGCTGCTCCTTTTAGAAGGACGCTAGCTCGATTTAATGCTTAATCTTCTTCCTCAGACTTTGATTTCTTAGTCTACTTTTAAGAAGTTACTTATAAGATTCTTGTCATATTTCACTGCTTACTAAGAAATTACAAAATCCGAAAATCCGAGATTGCTGAATTTTTTATTGTTATTTTTTAAGAATATTTTATCCTACAAATTTTGAAAAAAAAATTATAAAATTTTTTAAAGAAACCGCATATATAATATTTCACTTGAAAAAAGTCTATACCAAAATTGAATAAATCTCGAAATTATAAATTTTTTTCCAGAAACCAGATCGTGTAGTTAACATTAACTTAACTACCGGGAAAACTTCCAAGGAATCTTTTGGATAGTTTCGATTGAAGTGTGGCCGCCTGCATGGCCACATGTCAATGAAAACCGCTACAGGCTGGTCCGCAATTAATGCTACTCAAATGAAATGAAGAATTTGTGAAAATGTGAAGGTGTACAAAAACTTTTTTTTTCATTTTTTTCAATCAATTATCATCATCATATAATTTTTCAAAGAAACAGTTGAACATAAATATTGAAAATGCCATTTGATGTTGGCTTTTTTAGTGAATTACTAATAGACAGCGGTTTCCAGTTTAGCAGCGTCAAACCAAAACAAAAAAGTTTGCTTAATCTCTTTTCAAGTTTCACAACATTTCAAATCACCAATATACATATATACATAAATAAGTATGTGTGTATGTACATATGTGTACATAGGCATTTGTATTCAAAAGTCAAGATCGCGAAGATGGTTAAAATGGCCTTCTGGACGTCCAACTAGTTTTATTTGATTATCATATATGTGAATGTATGTATGTACGTATATGTGTGTAATATGAAATCATATTGACAAATTGTATAATTATAACTAAATTTTGTTGGTAGAGCAAACGAGTAACGCGAAATTTGATTTTTCTGTTTTTATTTATTTATTATTACTTTTTCGATTGGCACTAAAATCAATTACCCGAAATCGGTGTTCTGTGTAAACATAGCGCATAAAATAACTCAGCACACAGTAAAAACAATTATTTCATTTATCCACCAAAAAAAAAACTGAAATTCAAGGATACTTATTAACCCTTTTTAAATTTCTACGCACATTTTTAGTCAGTTTTTCTATTCGCTTATGTTTTCAGTTAAAACTTACCAATTTTGGAGATGCCATGATGAAGCTCGCAGAAGATCACAAAACTAACTGAAACATAATCAATTTTATGTTTGAACTTTTCGCATCGGTCTGCTTTCGCATGAATTAAAATATTCATATTTGTGCGTATGGAACCACTCTTGGTGAGAAGAGAAGATCGAGGTGACAAAATCGTAAACGTCACGCCATTGACTGTGGATTTGACTATCTTAAGTGAAATAGTGTTGAGAGCAGGCGCATAACTATAGTAAATTCATTTATAAACTAAGGCTTCCATAGATGGTAGGTAAACTTAATGACTCGCCTTAAGACAGAGCAGAGCTGTCGCAGTTTAATGGTGTCTCTTTTTGTAAATGTTAAATAAAAAATTTTTAAAATTTAAAATAATTTAATAATAGTAAATAAAAAATCTAAAATTTATAAAACTGAGATTAATTTTGATAGACAACAGATAATTAAGATCGATGCATTTTTGTCTACAGGGTGAACGATATGAAGTGTTACCAACTTCACACTGCTTGTATCTGTAACAGCTCATGACATCAACGTAAAAATTGTTCTAATGACAGTTCAATTTATTGTTTATAAGCCATCAAAAGCATTTGCGTCTCAGTTTTGTTGAATTTACCGTATTTTGCATAAAGATTGGCTTGGCTTTCGAATTCGCCAGACGCAAATCCGATAGACTATTCCATCTGGTCCATTTTGGAGAGCAAGGTGAGGACTAAAAAATATGCCAGTATGGATGCGCTGAAAAAAGCGATTATACGAGAATGGGCCAAAATACCTCAAGATCACATTCATGCAGCATGCAACTTATTTTTTGACCGTTTGAAGGCTATAGTGAAGGCAAAAGGTGGTCATATCGAGCTAAAGTGAATATACTTATGTTAAAATTGTAATCATTTTTGAACAATTTTGTCTTTGAAATCAATAAAAACTAATTTCACACAAAAAAGTGATGGTGTTTTGAATAGGTACACTTCATATCGTTCACCCTGTAGTTAATCTACAGTATGTGTCAGAAGAAAATAATCGGGTTTTATTCTTATAACTTCACGATATATTTTGTTCTGCTTTTTGCTGCGTTATAGTCCCACTCAAAGGCTACAATGCCAGTGCCAACTCAGGTTAGTGACGTTCGATACTTTCCAGTAAACGCAACCAACCAAAAATGAGTGAGAACTGCGCGAAGCGTTTCGAGGCGGCATTCGAAAGGGTCGAAATTATCTTACGCCGGAGCTACAAAAAGCATTAAAAAATCAAAAAAGTTTGTTGTGATGTGGAATCAGCGGTATAAGGTGTACTCAAGTGTTGATGATCTAGCCGAGTGCGGCATGATGCGAAAGACGACAAAAAAGTAGGATAAAGTTCTCGTCCAACTTTTTAAGTGGTGACTTTGTGACTACGCCAAGCACGATCAGTTCTTGCTAAAAAGGGAATAGATGTGAGTATCAATACCATCGAACGACGGCTGAAGGAAGCGAACATATCATACCGTTCCACATCATCAAAACCACTGCTCTCAGAAAAACACATTGAGAAACAACAAAACAAGAAAATGTCGTCACAGTATTGGACTGGACTTCCCAGTCCCCAGACACCAACTCATTGAAAATGTTTGGGGAACTATGAAAACGCATCTTGCCGGAAGTCCAGTCCATGATTCCTTGTTCGAGCAACCCCCCAAAATTAAAATTTTAAGGTCTTTGCATGACTAAGATGTTCTAGAAAGTTATTCCTCGAAAAACTTTACAAGTCAAGGGCCTTCCCGGGCAAAACCTTCGTGTAGCTAAGGTAAGAGTCTATTAAAAAAATACGGTTTACAAGCAAACAGACTTTCTGCAACTAAGACTGCCCAAAAATTAAGGGCGTTTAATAAGGCCATGTCTGCATCGTAACAAATAACTAGTGTGGAAAAAGGAAGCTGAGACCAGCATATCGCGGAGCTTGGCTTTGGTCACAATTTTAATATTCGCTTCCACGAAAAAACTAGCAGAGAATCTGATGTCCTTCTGGTAGCGAAATTTTAATATTCCCAAGTGGTTTCAAGGTCGACATAGGAACTGAATCTGACTTTTCTACCGCGACTTTTTGAGGGAAGCTTACAGACTTACAGACTACGAGTACTACAGTATTTGTCCAGCTAAGAGCTATGTTATAGGCTCTACGGTATCTCAATATAACTCAAAACTTGTGCTTCAGAATGTCAATGTCTGTTTAGTAGCTCTGCGTCGTAGGACAAATTTGTGTGCTGCAATTGAATGTCCGTTCAAAGTGTCTAAGACAAATTTGTGGCAGCCAGTTTAAGCGCACTAGTCTCTCTGAGTATCCTTTTTTCAAAAGTTCGGGCAGCAGTTATACTAATCAGAACACCTGCAGAAACGCACATTCCTTTTGGCCAGTATACGATAAACGAAGAAGATGAAACTCACCAAGACTCCCAAAAACAAATATGTGACTGCTAATACTAAAAGCCACTGGAATATCGATCTTATGGGCACTAGATTTAGGTTAGGTTAGGTTAGGTTGATATGGTTGCCCAGGGAATGGGCACACTTGGACGAAGAAGGGTTCGTCCTTTGTGATGCCATTATGGAGGGGTGAGGCGGGAGAGAAAGACCGATAGGATACAGGGAGAGGGCGGGGAGAGGTGGTGCTGGGATAGTTGGGGGCGTGCGGATTTCGAAAGTTTATTAATAAGGAAGGTCCAGTATACAGATTTCAGTTGGCCAATTCTTCAAGAGCCGTAATAGTCGTTGAAAAGACTGATAAGATTCATCAAAAATATCGGTATTACTTGAAATTTAAAATTTGAAAAAGGCAAGCTACGAAGCACCGAGAGAATAGTAACAACTAAAACACGCACGCTAAAATGTGCATTGTATTCAAAGCTTTGAAAAGTAGTAGTTGACAGTCAAGGTGGAAAGGGGATAAGTAACATAAAGAAAGAGATAGGATAGAACAGAGATGGAGACAGAGATAGCTTGTGATGTGAGGATTTTCTAGAAATGTTGATAATGTGAGGATTTTCTGAAAACATCATTCAGTTTGAGAGAACGAATTTTTCTCGATCTCGTGACATCGGAACCTAGCCTTGCTCTAGCAAAGGCAGGCCACTCACAGAGAAAATTCTCAGTGTTATCCGGCTCCTCTAAGCAAGACAGGCAAATCGGGTTCTCAATGATTCCAATGGTAGTCATATGCTGACCTCATGGATTGTGCCCTGTAGTAATACCGACCCTCAACCGAACCCCTTTTTTACGAAGTTTCAGAAGAAATTCGACAGTTTTTTTTCGGACTTGTCATAAAACACTTTGTAGTGCTGCAGCGCTCTTTATGTAAATGTATCGATAAGCGCTGATCCAATTCATGATTCGTGTAGAACTGATTCCGATTATTGGCTTCGTTCCCTCTGGGGTAATCGCTGATTCGCAGTTGGCCAATTCATTCATCGGAAATTTCATTTACTTGCAACAGAATTAAGCTTCTTCTTACATTCTTGAACAATCTTTCAGGTTTGCTTCGCGTTCTCCAGGGCCTTCAGTGCAACCTGACTGCCACTAAAGACTCCAATCTGATTCCCGCTCCGTTTCCTCTCAATTAACTATTCTGCTACTTTCAGAATGGCACAAATTTCCGTTTAAAAAAATACCAGTCTAACGGTTAGACGCGATAGAAGTAAAACCTTCCGTAAAACAAACTGAGAGAGAATGAGACAAAAGCAGCATTAGGAGCGAGATAATTATAGGTTCATTATAATATTGCTATAAAGTTCATATTTTATTTTCTTCATTTTATTATTATTCATCCTCAATGTATTCAATTTCAACAAGTGATACGAGTGGCTTATGATAGCTAAAATATGATACAAATGCTTTGGTTTCGATGTTGTCAACATATCTTTGAAATACCGCGTCAATTGTTGTTTTTGATCGTGTTGTCGATTCAGTGCGATTGTTACACATTTTTAAATTGAATGTTGTATTGAGAAAGTCAATTAAAGGAACCGCTGTGTACAATGCAAAATTTACGTTAAAATCGCCACTTAAAATCATTGGAACTTTATCGTAATCTTTTCTAAGTATCCGCGATACTTCTGGTGTATACTTTAGTAAATTTTCGTGAATGAATTCCGTGATACTATTTATTGATTGATTCGGTGAAATATAAATTGCCACAATTAAAACTGTTTTTCCATTACTCAATCTGGTTTCGCATGCACATATTTCTCCCACTTTAGAGAGCTGAACAGACAGTGATTCTAGTTGTTGTGCATTCAGATCTATCTGTGGAGTTACAATACGAGCACCGTCATTTTGATTGTGGTATATTGCAACACCGCCAGCAATTGCGATAAATATTTAAAAATGAAAATATTTACGAATATAAAAATACGGACGCAATACAGCACACGCGGTTGCTATTATGAGCGTCGTAACACACAAACATTCGTAGGACCTTTGGTCTAAGCAAGTATTAGGTAGTAATACGCAGCCACACCCATATACGTATATCAACATATAACGCTTCGTAGTGTCGCTTTTTCGTTTCATCGAGTCTCAAATCACTCCCAACGATTCTAAAGAAGTTTTCACTTCAAAATGCGTAAAATTTCTTCGAATGCATTCTGGATTACTCCAATTTGGCATCAAATATCCTTCCGAATGAATGATACCATTTTAGTATCTTAAAGATTTCTCTGTATCCCGAAGTTCCATCTTCGTGCCAGAAACCATATTTAGGGAGTCTATGTACATATTGCTTTTATTGTTTCCTGCGGAATTTTAAGATCCAAGGAGAGCGAATCAAGCATAGCATTTAGGCCAACGCATGAGGTTGTTGTTGAGGTGGTTGAACATTACTTAGCTGAGAATGCTCCTAATTAGTGACCAGCACCGTTTTAATACCACTATCTCGTGAAATGAGACAGCTTCTACAGATAGGATTGAAGGGTAGATTGAGTCTGGCTGCATGATCCCCTACTTTCCAGTGTCCTGTAAGGGTTGCAGTGATACGTGAAATGTTTGGCCGAGAACATCCTAACAGGTCATTCGTCCTTTGGATTTTATATGACGGCCATGTGTTTTTTGTTGTGATACATGTAGGTATTTGCTTCCATCTTCTTTCGGCTAAAGCATGATAGTGTGAAGCAATAGATGCTTTTAGTGTGTTCAGTGGGGTGGAAACTGCCACCGCCTCTGCTATGTCTAGTGTAGAGCCCTTTCTTGCTAGCTCATCCGCTATCTTATTGCCTCGTATGTTCCTATGACCAGGAACCCATATCAGGGTAATTTCAAGCCAATGGCTGAGCAGTTTCAGCTCCTCTCTACCCTGTAGGACCAGTTTTGATGAAATGTAGTTGGAGTCTAAGGCCTTAATATCTGCTTGACTGTCTGAGAAGATAGCTACTCTTGCGCCAACTACCTTGTAGAGTTCTAGGGATTTGCATGCTTCTCTGATCGCTAAAAGTTCTGCCTGGAACACGGTGGCATAATCAGGAAGACGAATTGATTGAGATAGGTTGAGTGGCTCCGAATGGAAGCCAGCTCCCACACCACAGTTCATCTTAGAACCATCGGTATAAATTTCGATGTCGTATCTTCCAATCACCTCTCCTTTGCTCCACTCGGCTCTCGGTGGGAAACGTTCCGTAAAGCCTTTCTTGAAGTTTAGGTCGGGGACTGTGTAGTCTGATCCGTTTTTGAGTAGCGGGGGTCCCTGTAGGAGGATCTTACTGTGACCGTACGACCTTGTTGTCCAGCTTCCTACGTCTCTGAGTCTCACCGCGCTGCAAGTAGCTATTGTTTTAATGTGTAAATCTAATGGCAATAGATGTGTTAGTACATTGAGCGCTTCAGTAGGACTGGTGCTAAGCGCTCCTGTAGTTAGGATACACGCTATTCTTTGTATCTTGTTCAGCTTAGTTTTGTTGTATTTCCTTTCTGTTGCAGGCCACAAAACCAGTGCCGCATATGTTAGTATTGGCCTTACAATGGCTGTGTAGGACCAGTTGGATAATTTTGGTTGGAGACCCCATTTTTTTCCCAACATTCTCTTACACGTGTAAAGTGCTACTTCCAGCTGAGTTTGGGGTCCAGGATACCCCTAAGTATTTTGCCTGTTTGGTTAGCGTGAGGCTGACGCCGTTTAGTTTTGGGAGATTAAATTTTGGCACCTTGGTTTTCTTGGTGAATAGCATCAGTTCAGTTTTTCTCGGGTTTACGCTTAAACCACAGTCCGTGGCCCAATTGCTGAGTAATACCAGAGCTCCTTCCATAATCTCACTGATTATGGTTGGAAACATTCCTGAGACCATAAGCACTATGTCGTCCGCGTACGCCACCACTTTAATTCCCTTTTGGTTAAATTTGGTGAGGATGTTGTTGGCGACTAGTAAATACAGTAGAGGGGATAAGACTCCTCCCTGAGGGGTTCCCCTGTTGACAGAGCGTTTTATCGTGCTGCTGCCTACCTCACCGATGATTATTCTAGTTTTGAGCATGTTCTCTATCCATTCGTTGAGCCCTATGTCTATGCCTAACATGCTAAGAGCCTCAATTATAGATCTTGTTGTAACATTGTTGAAGGCCCCCTCTATGTCGAGAAAAGCGACTAGTGAGTATTGCTTGTATTCTATGCTCCTCTCAATCGCACTTACAACCTCATGAAGAGCTGTCTCTGTGGACTTTCCTTTGAGATAGGCATGTTGAGATGGTGAGATCGTTGAGTCTGTAATCTTTTCCCTGAGATATACATCCAACAATCGCTCAAGAGTTTTGAGGATGAAGGAGGATAGGCTGATGGGTCTGAAATCTTTCGCTGTATCATGACCGCGTCTACCAGCTTTAGAGATAAAGATTACCTTAACCCTCCTCCAGCTTTTTGGTATGTGCCCCAGCATAACGCTTTTCCTGAAAAAGACCTCCAGCCAAGGAATCGTCGTTTCTCGAGTGTTCCACAGCATGGCTGGGAATATCCCAGGTTGTACTCATAGCTTTCGTGATGCATAAACATACACGTTTTTGTAGTCTGTATAGTTCCTGACGTGTGGACTTGGTATTGCTTGACGGGCCATCAAATTTATTAAGACCCATTTACCCTTTTTTTCGAACCTCATCTCCAATTTACCTATACAATATTAAAACCACTTTACAACTTCAAATTATTTTTGCAACAAATTGAATTTATTTGAAAGTACTTGAAATGTAGTGAATGAATATATGTACATATGTATGTATGTATTTGTATGCTTTTAACAATCAGAAATTTGCAATGGAATATAACTTAAATAAATGAAAAATAAATGAAATTTTACTTCGCCTGAAAAGCCAATGTACTTAAGTATGTATGTGTAATTCTACGCCTGCCCAGACTTATTGGAAAATCGGTTACATTATCAGTTAACCCGCACTGGACATTAAAGCTTTCGCACTTATTTTACGATTCTTGATCATATATCTCGGCTTGTAACCATCCTTGTCGGCTGTGTACATCGTCACCGTTTCGGTGTCGGTCTTCTCGTCGTACACTGTGTACATACCCATTATCACAAGCTGCTCGTCCGGCGTGTCTGGGTTCATGACCACGCCAATCTCCTCACGTTTGCTGCCATTTGGCTCCTCCAAGCTGCATAAAAGGATTCAAAATATTTATTACTAATACAAGTAATTCAAAGAGAATGGTATTTTTATGGATACACTACATACTTGAAACGATATCCCAACTTGGTGGGCACTTGACTATAAAACTCCGTCATAAGGGCAGGATAAATATAGTCCAGAAGGCCGGCATTTACGGATAAGGACATGGTGACCAGAATGGATACAAAAAGTAACTGAAAGTAAAGAAATAATAATGAAATATAGTGAATGTGGAAATAGTTTGACGATAAAACGCAATTCGAATGGCAGCGATAAAATGTTGATTAGATCAAATTGCATAGCAAACATTTTAAGTAGTTTGCCTCGTTTACTTATATGTGTAACCCCGACTTTGCGTACTGTACTCATAATTCTATGATGGCTTTTTCATTTTAATTAATTAAAGTTAGATAAAAAACATGCTGAGCATTTCTGTTATCTTATTTTGGATTATCCGATTCAGATCAATTAAACGTCGTTTTGTCTGATAACTTTTCACCCATTCCATTTTGAGGCCAATTTCGTGTTTTGGCAATTAAAGAGAGCTACTTTCACTGTTGATAAAAAAAAATTTACCAGCTCATTTTTCCATGTGCTTGCACACTCAATCATTAAATCGCTCCAATTCATGTGGCGCCCATACGTCGGACCTTTTTCTTGAGATCATTCGTATGTAAATGATTCCTAGCAGTTTTTTTCTCCAGCTAATGCTGCTTTCCTGAATCGAATCAATGGTTTCTATGATTTTATCGACATTTTCGACAATTGGCCTCAAAAAATATACCTCATCTTCTATGTTCATATTACCCATTTTCTGTTGTTGCGATACTGTATTGGGTAGCACAATTTTTGGTTTTTTTTTTATTGTGTCCTTGCTCACTCGCGAGCATAGAGCCTCGACAAGACTTTTCCATCGTAGATAGTTCTTAGGTGCTAGTTTTGCGTCGACCCATGTGATGTCAGCATCTGCTAGCTCGCGCAACATCGATCTTCTCCAAGTATTCTTTGGCCAACCGCGACTTCTGGTCTCTTGCGAGTTTCAGTCCAGCGTCAATTTCGTCATGGCATGTGATGATTTGGTTGCACACAAGCAGCACAAATTAGTTTAGCTGCATGCTTCGAATTTTCTCTTTCTGTTTGAAGTGGTTTTGAAGAATGTATCGAGTTTTCTTTACCTCCGTTTTGGAACGCTGTTGCTCATAAAACACAAAACTCAAAAGACCGGATTTGAAGCTAAATGTCACGCTTAAGTATCTGTATCGTATGGCGCTATCCAATGTGCACATCGTAAGATCTGACTCACCAAATCTAACAACTTTTTTAACTTGCCATTAAATTTAAGAAATGTGCTCCAAAAATGCTTCTAGATTCCTCTCAATTTCCATATAAATTCATATAACGCATGTACGATTTTTTTATGACATGAAGAAAATGGGCAGCACCAAACTTTTCCTCCAATTTGTGTTGTGAGTCTAAATTTGTGTTGCGCTTCTAAATGGTAGTCATAACCCATTGAGTAGTCGAAAGAGTCTTTTCGTATTTTGTCAATGGATGTCGTTGGAGTTATCTATCTCCAGTGCTACCAATCACATTGTGTCGTATCAAATGGTGTTAGAAAGGTGACATTTTAAGCTTCATTTAACCAAAAAAAATTTAATTCGGAGAAGTTGAAAAAAAGTTATAGCTGTTCAAAAATTAGTGAAAATAATTAAGAAATTCGCTATATTTTGAAATTTTTGTATAAAAAAGGAAAGAATACCACGCAAGCCACCAATGAAATTTGTGAAGTTTACGGAAACGATGCTGTATCAGTTCGTGTACCACAACAATGGTTCGCTCACTTCCGTTCTGGAAATTTCGATGTGAAAGATGCACCTCGCTCCGTTCGACCTATCGTTGAAAAAGTCGATAAAATTATGGAAAAAATTGACCAGGACCGTCACATAAGCTGCCATAACATCGCCAAGGCACTAAACATTCATCATCAAACGGTTTTGAACCATTTAAAAAAGTCTGGTTACAAAAAGAAGCTCGATGTTTGGATACCACATGAATTGTCTGTGAAAAATTTAATGGACCGAATTAACATCTGCGATTCTTTGCTGACGAAATGAACGAAAATGAAATCGAACCATTTCTGAAGCGAATGGTAACAGGAGACGAAAAGTGGATCAAATACGACAATAATGTGCGAAAAGGATCATGGTGCGAGGGAGGTGAAGCTCAATAAATGGTCGCAAAGCCAGAATCGACGCCTCGAAAGGTTATGCTGTGTGTTTGGTGGGATTGGAAAGGAATCATCCACTAACCTCGAACGATTGATTCTACACTTTACTGTCAACAACTGATGAGATTGAAGCAAGCAATCGAAAAAAACGGCCAGAACTGATCAGCAGAAAGGGCGTCGTCTTCCATCAGGACAACGCGAGGCCACACACGTCTTTGATGACTCGGCAAAAACTGGGAGAGCTTGGCTGGGAAGTTTTGATGCATTCACCATATAGCCCTTACCGTGCACCATCGGACTACCATTTGTTTCTGTCAATGCAGAACTCCCTGTGAAAATTACTTGTCGCAGTTTCTCGCCGAAAAACCACAAAAGATTTACACTGATGGAATAATGTCTCTAGAAGAAAAATGGCAAAAGGTGGTCGACCAAAATGGAACATATTTGGTTTAATAAAGTTCATTAGAAATATAAAAAAATGAGTTGAAGTTTTATTAGAAATACGAAAAGACTTTTTCGACTACCCAATATGCATATATTTATACTTTCTTCTTATTAACATTTAAGATCTGGGCGGTCATGTGCTAAAGCATATTTGAGAATAATTCTGATTTTAAAAATAAATTTCGAGTTTGAACATACTCAAATATTTTAAATAATCTAGCAAAGCTGCATTCAGCAAATTAACTTATCGAAGTATATAAACATCGTTTAATGTTAGCATAGCTCTTAAATAAAAAAAGCAAGAGGGAAACGGCAAAGAAATACTCAATTGGTATTTTTTAACAAAAGTTATGAAAATATGCCAAAATACATTAAAAGCCACAATAATGCCAACTTGGTAAAGCCAGATCTATGATTAAAGCTGCTTTAGAAATTGAAAATTAAACTATAGTTCAAGTGCAATAAGAAACACGACTTCTATTTTTCAGGCGGAGGTCCACCCCTTTGAACTATGTGCCATTGAATGTCTTCGTAGAGGTACGCGTGGTATCATTGTCAACATTCTCTCTGACAGTCAAGCAGCTCTAAAATCACTAGATAGCTTCTGATTTCAATCAAGGTTTCTGTAGGAATGCTTGAAAATTTTCAAAACTCTAGAATCAAGAAACTTTGTTTCTCTGATGTGGATACCAGGGCATGAGAGCCACAAAGTGAATGGAATTGCGGGCACTTTGGCGAAAAAGGACCTTTTCATAGGTCCTGAATCTTTCTGAGGGGTAAAAAACAGCTATGAAAGTGTCTTTCTACGTGAGCGGGAACAACGAAGGTTAATCGAGTACTGGATACTCCAAACGGGCATGCAGCAATCGAAAAGATTCATTGATCCAAAACGTATGAATGTAGAGGCAATCCTTAATCTCAACAGAAAAGACATAAAGTACCGAACTACTAACAGGACATTGTAAACTTTATTACTACATGAAAAAATTAGTGTGATAGAAAAAGTTCTATGTGATTGCACATGACTGAATTAACTGTGAGCAGGGTAATATCAGGTCACTCCATAAGTTCGTGCGTACTTTACCCATAATTTCACTTTTGTACGATTTTTGCATACAAAAAATTATTCGCGGAATATAACGGAACTATTTATATTTTCTTTGATATATTTTGCATTCAACAAGTGATTTTAATCGCGAATAGAAGCGCGTGTTGTTAAAAATAAAATGGAATCTACGAAGGCGTATATTTGTATTTTTTTTATAAAAGTGGTAAAAATGCAACAACTGCTCCTGAAGAACTAAACACTGAGGATACCGTGAGTGCAAGGGCTGCGAAAAAGTGGTTTTCAAAATTCCGAAGTGGTAACTGCGACCTGGAAGATGCCCCGCGCGCTGGTCGTCCTGAAGTCTTTAAATCCGACGCCGTGCTCGAACTCGTGGAAGCTGAGCCAAATTTAACAGTCGATATGATAGCTCAGAGGTTAAGTTCATCGCATGGAACAGTTCACAAGCACCTGGTTCATTTGGGAAAGGTTTCAAAGGTGGGAAAATGGGTTCCGCATAGACCCTCCGTCGCCAACCTTCAGCAGAGAGTGAATGTGTGTTCTCAGCTGCTGCAACGGCTTGAAAATTAAAGTTTTTTGAATCGTATTGTTACTGGTGATGAAAAATTGGTCTTTTACAATAATCCTCTTCGCAAGCGCCAATGGTTAGATAAAGATAAAACACCACAACCGACCCCTAGAGATGGCCTTCACCCAAGAAGATTCTCTGTCTATTTGGTGGGATATGGCCGTTATTGTTTATTATGAACTTCTGGAACCAAACCAGACGATAACTGCTGATTATTATTCCCATCAGCTATCAAACCTGAATGAGGCACTTAACAAAAATCGACCGCCCTTAGTGAATAGACGCAAAGTTTTGTTTCACCACGACAATGCAAGACCTCATATCGCGCGTTCCCATGACAGTCGGTTCTACGTTACCGGAACTACCCGGATTTATATCCGGCCGAGGACTGTCACTCCAGCAGCATTCCCCGTTCATATATGGGCTACAACAACCTCATATCGCAGGGCAAACATTAGGCAAGCTGAACGAGCTCGGATGGTAGCTAATGCCGCATCCACCATACGCTCCGGATATTGCACCTTGTGGATTATCACCTTTTCCGTGGACTTCTATCCTATATGAGTAACAAGAACTACTCCTCAAAAGAAGCTATAAAAAGGGATATCGAAGCGTATTTTGGCTCCAAGGACAACAACATTTTTTGAGCAGGGAATTAGAAATGTGCCTAAACGTTGGGAAGACATTGTAAATAATGAAGGAAAATATATTATTGATTAATAAATACTTTAAACATCTTTTTTATTAATTTTAGAACCACCTTTAAAAAACGCACGAACTTAGGGACCGACCTGATAGATCCAAACCTCCAGCCTATAGCAGTTTTAAGATTTATTAATAGCCTAAAACTGTTTGAGTAGGTCACAGATATTTCTTTCCAGGTCGTCATGCATAAATAACCGTTTTATACTAACTTTAATAATAGAGTTCAGGTCGAGGCTGCAAATATTGATAATTTATATCAAACATTTGACTCTCTTTTGCTAAAACATAAAGAAATTGAAATATTGAAAAGCATTTACATTTCCTTTGGTAAATTCTGCGCAAAAACAAACTACAACAACTGCACTGTTTCGGAGTTTTATATTTGAAATACACGCCCATTATTAAATCTGTGGATGCCGAACGCAAATTTTCTACGCAACAAATTTTTTCGCGAAAGTAGACTCTCCTCTTCCCTCCATAACATAGCAGCATATTTTATTATTTACTGTATTATTTCACTATTAATTATTCACTTACTAATTGAAAAGGTCGAGCCAAGGAGCACCAGGAGATTTGGTGGCTCCTAAAACACTCAGGCTGAAAAGCCCATCGAATTACTTACTAATTAATATTGAATTGAAATTTTTTCAAAGTAATTTTTTATTTTTTTTCAGCATATTAAAAGCATTTTTTAAGTTTAAGGAAACATTTATAAGCGCTTCAAAATTGATTTGTAATGCATGCCCTAGTAATTAAAGGAAAACATCACTCATACGCCATGTCGCATTTTCAACTAAAATTGCAGCATTGATTTTGAATAGACTTTCACTGATAAGTAAAGCACTTTTTAGATCGTTTTATATTCAAATACTTTGCAACTTAAGGCCAATAGACCATTCACGTATGTTTTTGATCTCAGAATAAGGGTTTTGTATTCGATTTTTCTTTTTTACTTAAGTAATCTCGGTACTCTAGTTAAATAAGCACAAATATGTTTTAACTTCTAACAAAAAACAACTTTTACGTATAGTATATCTAGCAAAAGAATAAAATGCAGGTGTTCCACACATTTGCTGCTGATGACTGCTTTTCTTGTTGCTTTTCTAATGCAAAGATGTAATGGTAAACGCGAGCTTCCCGCATTTGAATTCCATCGGAAATTTGCATTGATTTTTTTGCGAGTTAAGAGAGCTTACACAACTTGTTGAATCCGGGGGTCTTTAAACTAGTTTTGACGTGATTCCAACATTTGATAAATATATTAAAATTCAATCAGTGCTCTTAAACTTATTCTTAATAAAACCTTAGCTGATCGAGTATTTATTGATGATTGTAAGCTGACTTCAGTCACTCCAATTTACAAAAGAATGGAGTGGCAATTTACATACCAATTTCCAAATTAACTGCTGTATATAAACTATTTGAATGTGTTGTCAAAGACAAGTTATATTTTAGCGTAAAACGCCTGACTAGTCTCAGACAGCTTGGTTTTGTAGTTGCACGATCTATGGCATCTATCTAACTTATCAGTTTTTCCTGAAGATTGCGATGCAGATTTGAGGGTCGTGCTGGGGCAATCGTTTCAAATAGGCAGGATTGGATCGAGGGGAAAATCTGCACCGAAGCTTGCACCTTTGTCTTCACTGACGGCTCCAAGATGGAATCAGGAGTCGGAGCAGGAGTTTGTCTAAATCAGCCAATTTATCTATCTCCTTTAAACTTCCGAACACTGGTAGTGTTTTTCAAGCAGAAGTCTTTGCGATCCTGCTGTCATGTAAAATGCTTAGGGAACGAGGGAGCGAGGAAGATATCAACATTTTCTCCGATAATCAAGCCGCGATTAAGGCTCTGACGACGCGATGGGCAGAACGAAACTAGTAAATTTCTGTAAGGAGGAGATCAAATCTCTTGGGTATACAGATAACATTTCTCCGACCTGGGTTCCAGGGCAAAGGAACATAGAGGGAAAGGAAATTGCTGATGAACTTGCCAGGAAGGGGACTGAATTGGTCTCACAGATCTTGTACCCGGTCATCGGCATCCTCCTGACAGTTGTTAAAGGAGAACTGCTCAAATTATTTCTCAGGAAAGCGCAGAAAAGATGGAGCTCACTTTCTTCATGCACTATTTAAAAACCCTGTGGCCCCAGTACAAAATACGAAGGACTCAGAACTCGTAGCTTTGTTTACCGGTCACTGGAAGATCGTCACGCAGTCGGAAAAGCTAAGGTTACCATTTAACCCCCATTGCAGAAGTTGTGGGAACCTTTCAAAGAAGGAGACTGTTGAGCATTTTCTCCATGAATATCCGGCTTTGACAGCTAGAAGACTAAGGTCACTGGACGCTCACAGCTTTGGCTGGCTGTAGATATCTGCCTGTTGGAGGTCTCATAATGGTATCAAAACGGTGATTTATTGGTACTTGAGGAGTGCAAGACCGGCACTTCAACCATTTCACCTACCTACCTATGCAGGCTTCCAGAATGGATGTACACGGACTTCTCTAAAGGCTTCGATAAAATCTTCTATATGATTTTAGTAACTAAATTGGCCTGTCTCGGTTTTCACTCGACTTCAATTCGATCCTATTTAATAAAAAGGTGCAGTACTGCAGTTATCTATGGGGTTTCTTCAAAACAGTTTATTGCCACCTCTGGTGTACCCCAAGGTGCTATTGTAGGACCTCTGTTATTTGTTTTGTTTTCAATGGTATCTGTTCGTATGTTTCCTTTGCTAATTTTCTTCTCTGCCCTGATGATTCAAAAGTTTCTGCTGAAAAAAAAGTTATTCAGAAGTCTTACAGTCTGAGCGGTCTGAGGGTTCAAAAAATTAGTGTGCGTGACTCAACTTCTCAGACCAGAGATCATCATCTCGCTGTCGATTGATTAGTCTTTTCGCATTCAGTGACAGATGTACTCTTCAGGCAGCATCATTTATCTTTGATGTCGTTAATGACGCTATTGACTACCCGGCTCTTCTAGAAAGAATAGAGTTTAATTTTCCATACAGAAATTTTCGTCGTTTTAGGATTTTTCGCATTGGCTTAAGTAAGATTGGCTTTAGTGCTAATGCGCCACGCGTTAGAACTTCGTGTGACTTTAATTATCTCTCAACCTTTTACAATTTGAATCTTTCTGGGGCCAAACATGTATTTCCATGCAGGTAAAAATTAATTTCTATGTAACAAATCAAAATAATACCTAGGAAATGTTTGTTACTTTAGTTTCATAGTTATTAATTAAAACTTAAAAATAAATTAAAATAAAATTAAATTTTTTAATATTTCTCTTTTTTTTAATTTTGATAAAGTCAAGTTGAAACATGATGTCTTAATGGTATGTTTTTATTTTTGTAAAATAAAATAATTGACTAGCAAAAAACAAGTTATTGAAAATCATCATTTTTTTGGGCCTCTGACTACCTCTAACCCCTTAATATTTTAAATATCTTTCCAGAATTTTGTTACATATTAATGAATTAATAAATATTTTTTTTATCTTGCATTTATTTTATTTTTATTTATTTTTTAATTGTTTGTTTATTTATTTGTTATCAACCGGACAACCCAAAGTTAGTTTACAGCTTTTAGTTAAAATAAATTTAATTTGTATTTAATCTTAATTTTTTTGAGGTTTGAACTTATTGGATTATTAAAGTTGTATTTTAGCCTACATTTTTTTATAATGATTTATTTTGCATGTAAATTTGTGATAAGTGATTTTTTGTTTTATCCTAAATATCAGGTCAGTTCATAAGTTCGTGCGTTTTTTTAAGGTGGTTTTAAAATTCATAAAAAAGATGTTTAAAGTATTTATTAATCGAAAATATATTTTCCTTCATTATTTACAATGTCTTCCCAACGTTTAGGCAAATTTTTAATTCCCTACTCAAAAAATTGTTTGTCCTTGGAGCCAAAATACGCTTCGATATCCCTTTTTATAGCTTCTTTTGAGGAGTAGTTCTTGTTACTCATATGGGATTGAAGTCCACGGAAAAGGTGATATCCACAAGGTGCCATATCCGGAGATATGGTGGATGCGGCATTAGCTCCCATCCGAGCTCGTTTGCCTTGTCTTGCGTTGTTGTGGTAAAACAAAACTTTGCGTCTATTCACTAAAGACGGTCTATTTTTTTTAAGTGCCTCATTCAGGTTTGATAGCTGATGGGAATAATAATCAGCAGTTATCGTCTGGTTTGGTTCCAGAAGTTCATAATAAACAATACCGGCCATATCCCACCAAATAGACTGGAGAATCTTCTTGGTGTGAAGGCCATCTCTAGGGGTCGGTTCTGATGTTTCATCTTTATCTAATAATTGCGCGTTTGCGAACAGGATTATTGTAAAGGACCCATTTTTCATTTTTATCACCAGTAACGATACGGTTCAAAAAACTATGATTTTCAAGTCGGTGCAACAGCTGAGAACACACTTTCACTCTCTGCTACGGTTGGCCACGGAAAGTCTATGCGGAACCCATTTTCCCAGCTTTGAAACCTTTCCCAACTGAACCAGGTGCCTGTGAACTGTTCCATGCGATGAATTTAACCTCTGAGCAATCATATCGACTGTCAAATTTGGCTCAGCCTCCACGAGTTCGAGCAAGGCGTCGGAGTTAAAGACTTCAGGACGACCAGCTCCGGGTGCATTCTCCACGTCGCAGGTACCAATTCGGAATTTTGAAAACCACTTTTGCGCAGCCCTTGTATCTTTTCCGTGAACAGTGTTTAGTTCTGCAGCAGCAGTTGTTGCATTTTTACCACTTTTATTAAAAAAAATGTAAAATATGCCTCTTATACGCGTTCGAAGATTTCATTTTATTGTTTAACAACACAATTAAAATCACTTGTTGAATGCACAATATATCAAAAAAAATATAAATAGTTCCGTTATATTCCGCGAATAATTTTTTGCATGCAAAAATCGTACAAAAGTGAAATTATGGGTAAAATAAGCACGAACTTATGGACTGCCTGATATTTTGTATTTATTTATTTGTTTATCAAGCACACAGGCAAAATATATTCTACAGCATTTAGTTAAAAGTAAATTTAATTTTTATTTAATAAATTTTTTTTATATTTTTACTTATTAAATTTATAAATTAAAATTAAACGTTTTATTTTAGCTTACATGATTTTATATGGATTCATTTTATTTTTGTAAATTTTGTTTATGAATTATTTTTTTTTTTAATATTACTTAATGAATATATTAAATAATTTTATGGGATACGAAGCCGAAACTAACTGAGTTTCCTCCATATTTTCATCAGCCTTCACTTTCGCAATTCAAACCAAAATTCATTTATCTAAAATTCACGCGAAAAAGCTTGACTATGTTCAGTTTATGCTTATAATTTTTATATATAATTTATATAATTCAATTTTTATCAATTAAATTTTACTACATATTTAAATTTAGAATTAATTTTTATCAATTTAATTCATAGCAACTTAATTTTTTAACTCTCCATGAGCTTTCAGAAGAAATAAATGTGATTTTATCCTTCACAAAAGACTCTATTATCACAACTTATGGAACAATATTTTATCAGTAAGCACTAAGTATCGATCACAAAGCAATAAAAAGCAAATAGAATTAAACTTTTTTTTTGTTTTTGTTTTAATAAATTTTTTTTTTGTCTTTACACATTTTTGCCGCAGTTACACTGAATCAAACTATAAAAATCACAATTTGAATTTGTATCCTTCATCTGATAAATCTATCGCTAGTGCGTGACGTTGTTGGCAGGCTACTAACCAGCTTTACAGCAGCCATGGCGCGTTGCAAAGTGTTCAAGAACAAAATATCGACTGATCCATTGTAATCACAAGAGCTTCGCTTGACGGTTTGGTTTCACATCTATCAACAGATGTAATATGACTAGAAGAGACATAGCATAGCATAGCATAGGCATACATATGTGTGTATATGTATGTATGTATGGGTATAGCTGCACACATATTTCCACAAACTTATTTGCTGGTATAACATATAATTAAGAACACACAATGGATAGGCATACATACATACATACATACACACATACATATGCAAAACTAAATAGTAAGAATTTAGCAACTAATCAACTATTTTTATTTTTTATATTTCTTTATAATAATAAATTTGTAATTTTAATTATTCTTATCACAACAAATAAACAATGGAACAATCGACGGACGTACGAGTATGAGTAGTATTTTCCACATTGCACTTTTATACTCAGGTACTTCACTATCGACAGGTGCATTTTTTTCTACTATTTACATAAATGTTTTCAGTCTCTTGCGGTGAAACCAGTCTTAGTAACTAAGCGAAGCATGATTTTGTAGTAAATTGCTTAACGAACATCGAGCTGAGAAGATGCAAGAGATATGGTAACCACTGCATGAGTAATTAAAATACCTTTAGAGAGATATGAAGGAATTGTAAAATAATTCAAATAATTTAATGCTTGCACAAATTAGAATTACTTCTAGACATAAATGGCTTGCGGGTTATTTTTTAATGTTTCTTGCGGTATAATTGATTTAAATATAGGGGTTTTCAATAGGCACATACTTTATTGGGTATGCAACTTTGCTTGCGCCACTTTTTCCTCTCAAACTTGGTAATGGTAATGGTTGTACGGGTAAGGCTAAGGTCTTTATGCACTGCGACCAGATTGATATATTGTGGGCCCCTAATTACTGAATTATAATTATTTAGTATACCAAGGAATCGAACCAGCTCCTTAGGAGGGGGCAATTGTAGGTCTTTCTCCTCTAGTAGGGACGAGCCCAGGTTTCTGTGTCTCCTGTGGTCTATTGTCTCACAGTGGGCGATTAAGTCTTCCATAGACTCCTCTTCATCACAGCAGAACCTACATAAACTAGTGCTAGATGGTCGTAGTGTATTGAAATGTTTATTGCAGGCAAAGTGGTTTGTAAGCGCTCCACAGGATCTGATACTATTTAGCAGAAAACATAAAACACCTGCTCTTAAACACATATTCCTAGGAGGGAAACCACTTAGATTAACAGAAAAGGCGAAATATCTAGGACTTATACTGGATAGGAAGCTAAATTGGGGGCTCACAGTCGCAGATAGAGTACGCAAATCTATGATGGCGTTGTACTCCTGCGGAAGGCTAATTGGAAAGAGATGGGGATTGGAACCCAGAATGGTACACTGGCTGTACACAGCAGTGGTTAGGCCTATTCTCTACTATGGCATTGTAATATGGTGGAATGCCCTTGAGAAGGGGGTGAACATCAAAAAACTTGACAAGGTTCAGAGACTAGCATCTGTTCTCATAACTGGCGCGATGAACCACACCATCGAAAGCATTATATGCGACATTAAACTTCCTGCCAGTAGATCTGCAGGCAAAATATATCGCGCGCTGCACGGCAATAAGGCTGAGCACTCTAAGCAAGTGGTCAAATAAGAGCTACGGTCACGGCAAAATCCTGGCAGGCACTTCGGAGATTCCCGGATTGGTGGACTATGCACTCCCGCCCACACTTGCCATTACATCGTTCACGACCCTCTTACCCTCAAGGGAAGAGTGGGAACGGGACGATGTAAGACAGGGCGAGTCTATCCATGTATACACAGATGGCTCAAAGCTCGAGGAAAGGGTGGGCGGAGGTGTATACTCCGAGCATCTGGGGATCTCCTTCAGTTTTCGGCTCCCCGACTACTGTAGTGTCTTTCAGGCCGAACTGATGACAATAACGAAAGCCGCGACACTGGTACAGTGTAGTGCGATATCCGGAAATGACATCTACATTTTCACTGACAGCCAGGCGGCGATAAAATCCCTCACAAAACAGTCGACAACCTCCAAGGTAGCCATGAAATGCCGCACATCTCTTAACGAGATGGCTGAGTCATTTCGCCTAAGGATAACATGGGTTCCTGGCCATCGCGACATTGAGGGTAACTGTAGAGCCGATGAACTAGTGAGACTCGGCACCAAGTTGACCGATGAGTGCATAGACAATGACATAGGCATTCCCTTACAAACATGTTAGCTACTTATCCTTGAAGAAATCGTAAGGAAAGCAAACGCAAGAATATCTGCTAAGCCAAAATAAACAAAATCTTAGCACTCTGATTTCATTCATAACGGGACATTGCCTAATAGGTAGGCACGCCCAAAGGATGGGTGTGCAAGCACACGACTTCTGTAGAACTTGTCTTGATGAGGAAGAGGAGGAGACAATCTTGCATCTTCTGTGCCATTGTCCAGCTCTATCCAGACAGAGATTTGCTATTCTAGGCAAACAATTTGTTAACGAATTTGAAGATCTCAGTTCCACAGAAATAGGAGATCTTCTAAAATTTTTGAAAAGCGCACAATGGTTTTAGGAGAAATAGGGACAAGCTCCCCACGCGGCATCACAATGGGCTATGAGCCTGAGTGTGTCCCACAAGACAACCGCTTCAACCTAACCTAACCTAACCTAAGTGCTCCACAGAGTAATCTGAGGCCCTTTTTATCTAGGGTTAGAGCAGATTTTGCTCTGTGGGCATTGAAGTTCAAACACTTTTTGCAGTGATTAAGGCCGCTTGTGCCGTTTCAGTGTTCCCTGATTTTGGTTTGGATCCATTTTTTGGCTTCTTGTTTTATATTATTTTTGTTACAGCCTAAAGGTGAATTTGGTCCAATAAATATCCCTTCTGCCCCTTTTTTTAGGTATAAAAGTCTGCTCTCTCGTTTCCTTCGTGTTCCTCATGTCCTGGTACCGAAATCAGGTGAGTGGCCAGTTTGTTGGGAAACTTAAAGGCATTATTTTGTAAAAGTAATTAAGATTTATGTTTCGAAGCACTATCTGGTGTTTGCTACTAGTTTTTCTCAGCTTTTGGGTAACGCACAAATTGCACTCTAGAAAAACGCCTCTGAGGCATCAAACTAAGAAACATCCGGTGGCTCATGGGTAGATGATCAGCTCTAACTATAGAAAACAAACTGTTAATCTACAATCACATACTAAGACCAGTATGGAGTTATGATGCGCAGCTATGGACCTTAAAATAAACTCCGTCAGCACTTAAGGTAGCAGTCTGGTAACTTATTTTAAAAATTTCGAATTTCGGTTTTTTACATATTTGGAAAGTGCGATATATTGGTAATATATTGTACAAATTTTAGACCGAAATTCGAAATATTGACGAAATTATAGCACATGCATGAGAGCGGCTCGTACTTGCGCGCGCTAAGCCGCTAAAACTTTTAACGCGTTTTTCTCAAAACAACGTTTTTCCGGATGGCCGTCGTGAAAACAAATTTTCTATCTAATGGATTGAGCTGAAATTTAGATATGTTTTTCTACATATCAATAGTTCTGGCGGGTAGTAGATTTAATTTATTTCGTCCCTAACTTTCCATTTTTTAGTCCGATTTCCACTTTAAAATAAGACAATTTTCTTACGAAGTCCGCCATTTTGTTATTTTTTGTCAAAATCATTTGATCTTACTACCCGCCAGAACGTCAAGCACACTGATTAATAAGCAATTTGTTTTTTCTGTTTCAGATGACCACAAGTGACGAAATCACGCCGGCCAGCCACTGTACCTCTTTTTTTTTGCCACTTGCTGCAGTGTACAAAAATAGTATCAAAACAATAAAAAAAAAAATAAAATTTTTTTGTACACCTTCTGATACCTTTAATAACATATCAGAAAATTAAACCGATTGAATTTTATTTTCCCTTTCAAAAAATTTCCCAAACATGGCCTCAAAAAACGTGTAAGTTACCAGACTACTACCTTAAGTCGCAAAACTTGCAGTGGCCCATAAAGAAAGATTAAAAAGCCACATTAATGAAAAAACACATCATTTAAATAAAACCGACGGATTAGCTCTTTGAGGACGGAGCCGCTCGGCGGCCGAGCGTCGGTGAGAGGTATTGGAGTGCGCAGTAAAGAAAATAAATACGTAAAAAATAAATAAATAATTGGCGCGTACACTTCTGTTAGGTGTTTGGCCGAACTCCTCCTCCTATTTGTGGTGTGCGTCTTGATGTTGTTCCACAAATGGAGGGACCTACAGTTTCAAGCCGACTCCGAACGGCAGATATTTTTATTAGGAGCTTTTTCATGGCAGAAATACACTCGGAGGTTTGCCATTGCCTGCCGAGGGGCGACCGCTATTAGAAAAATGTTTTTATTAATTTTGTTTTCACCGAGATTCGAACCTACGTTCTCTCTAGGAATTCCGAATGGTAATCACGCACCAACCCATTCGGCTACGGCGGCCGAAAGAAAATAAATACGTTGAACTTTATAAAAACTAAGGTTTTATTTAACACAAGAAAAAAATTTTATAAAATCAAAAAATAATTATAAACAAATTGCTATCACTGCAATTGTTGAAATGCCTGAGTGGATTCCTTATTGCACGGATTTCACTTCCACTTGACGAAGTAATGTATCTATCTATCTAACGTATCATCTCTACATAGATCGCTTAGCTATCGTGCGTAGGATAAAATATAAAATATATAAAACCTGCTGGTGCCTCTGGCAGTGGCCCTGAGAAAATGAATCCAAGAACTGAAATTCGTTCTGACTCTACCGTCGTCTCACTTCGTAAGTTTACATTAGAAGGAAGTTAACACTTCATCGCTAATGGCCCCTATTGTCTTTGAATGAAAACTTCACTCTTTTACTATACCTATGCGTATCTTATCGTTCAGAATGATAGACGTCGTGAGCCCTACAGCTACGAACTAATTTGGGGCGGCTAAATGTCGACACACGTCCGGAACGGTAAAGTGGCTTGGGCGGCTATATGTCGACACTCGTCCCCAAAGGGTTAATACAAAGACTCAGACACACTAAATCGAGCGATAAATGTATACTTCAATAAAAAATTTGTATGTTATGTAGAGTGAAAATTGTGTAATGTTGTCATATTTAAGTTGCTTTTTAGTCATTCATAAATATTCATGAGCTAGTAGCAATAAAATTAAAAAAAAAAAACATAGCACTCGCCATGCGACGCGTAAGTTGATTCCTCTGATTTCAGTATTTCTAACTATGAATTCTTCTCACTTGCGACAAGAGGCCAAACGCTATCATGCAGGAGTATAACATTGTCGTGTCTCTCGTGATACTGTGATCGCTTTCCTCTCAGAGCTTGACTTAACCGCGCTAACTTCCTTTCATAAGCAAGGCGAATCTATGAAAGCTGGTATTGGCAAACCAGCTTTTGTTTTTTTTTTTGAATCGCCGTGCAAATCCGGATGTCAGCATAAAACGAAATGACTAAAAGCGATGCCATTCGCAATATCGTCGAAATATAGAAATGCACTCAGAAATTGATCATTGCTTACCGAAGGGCGGCCGCTATTGGAAAAAACTTTTTCTATCAATTGGTGTTTCCTGAGACCTTCCGGATGGTACACACGCACCAGCCTAATAGGCTATAGCGGCTGCTAGGGTGAGTGTGGGAGTAGATGGATGACAAATTGAAATTGTAAAATGCACAACCAGAAAGGCTGTCATATCAAATTATTTATTCTAGTAGTTTAACGCAAATTCTATGCTGCCAACAACCTGTACGAGGTTGTCTCAGTCGGTTTATGCTTTGCGAAACCCATTTTGTTTATTATTGAAATAATTGACCGTAAGGCAGTGCGTAATCTGTACACCCATCAGCCTCTACAGCACTTTAAAGACAAACGAGAGGAAACTGAATGTTCGAAAATCGCACGCAGTGCTGTGGCTCGTCTTTCAGGTTTTGGGTATGCAGATACCTTTGACTAACCACTTGCTTTAAGCGTAAAAGACTAAGTCTGGGATTTGAATCGTTGCCACGACAGTCGGTTCTATGTTACCCGAGCGAACAGATGTAGAGAGTTTTCCAATAACAGGTGTTATGAATGAATGCATTGCGCTATCGAGAGATGATTAACGACTTTTTATGTCCGGAATTCGATGGTATTGATCTGGTCAACGTTTATTTTCAACAAGACGGCACTACGTGCCACACAAGCAACGGAACCATTGATCTTTGACGGGAAAAGTTTCCGGACCGTGTTATCTCTCGAAGAGGTGATCACAATTGGCCACCGAGATCTTGTGATTTAGCACCTTGTGATTTTTTTCTTTGGGGCCACGTAAAACAGAAGGTCTACGTTAACAGCCCAGGGTCGATTTAAGCCCTCAAAGATGGAGTTCGTGAGGCTATCAAGGGCATAGGGCAGCCACTTTGCAATTTGGTTATGGAAAATTTCATGAAACGGATATTGCTCTGTAAGCGTGGTCGTGGTGGTTATTTGCCAGATTTTGTTTTCCACTATTAACGGCATACCTTCCTTTTTATAATGAAATAAACATGCGATCATTTATATTAAAAAATAGCATTTTTCTTTAAATATCAAAAAGCACCTCTTATCCAGCCAAGAACTGACACTTCAGCAGTGTTCTCCGTACATGTGTTCAGAATGTTTATGCTGTTGCAATAACAACAGCACCTAAGCCAACAATGACCCTTTCAAGAATGAGCAAAATAATAGAGTCCCTATTGAAACCTCCTATACTTACTTATCGAAATGTCTAATTTAAACTGACCATCTAATCAACTGAGCGCGATAACTTGAATAAATAATTATGTAAACCTCAAACCTACCGCAAATATGCATACCGCATGGCTCACACCTATTAGTCTTCATTTATTGTGATATTTGTTGTCCTATAAAATATGAATAAAAATTTATGCAAAATTTTACTATAATAAGTAGTACAGTGGAACAAAAAGTGAGATCACCCACGCGAGACATAAAAATGTATTCCTTTTGACTGGATTATAGAGCAATAAACAATATTGGCTGGTTTTATATTCCCTTGGTATTGTTACTGGAGTAGAGGTAGATTAGGTGAGATTACATTGTTGCTCCAAAACAAAAGGTTTCAGTTGGTTGAATTTAGTATTTACTACTTGAGAAACCGTTTAAGTCCGGTTCATATATGGCATCTCAAATACTCGTAGATGTATTGTACTTGCAATACTATTACCGTATTATACATATATACTTTGATTTTCGTTATGTTTTGGGCCATTAAAGTGTATTCAAAATACCAATACGTTTGCGAAAGAATTACCAGAAGGGGGATATCTGCCTACTCAACGATCAGTAAATGAAAGAAATTCGCAACAAAAACAGAAAGAATAGAGCTATCAAAGGAATTCAGCTCCCAGTGATCGGCACGACTGCAATTAATCGCCATCATCATCACACTTGGAAGAAAGAAACCAATGGAGCAGGCCCCGGAAAAATACATACAGTGTTAACAAATGACCATCAATAGAATATTTTCGAATAGTTGAAACGTTGAACTTAAATAAATTGAATTTTTCATCAATCATTTCTCTATTAACTTAACTAGACTAGGCAGATATTTTTTATGAGGAGCTTTTTCATGGCAAAAATACACTCGGAGGTTTAATATTTTTTAGCATAAATCTACAAATAACGTTTTCACTTACGAGTTTTATCTGTTATTTTTTCAGTGAGTTCAAAAATTCATCTCGCCCAAAAGATAAAACTAACTCGTGAAAATTTTCGTGCTAAAAATAATTACTGACAGTCCACGTCAGTCGAGGCAGGAGAGCATTGATGAACTTCCCTCGACTTTCGGCATTGAAGCACCACTCTTAGCCACTGTGAAACGCTGATACAACGAAGTCTAGCATGACCATCGATGCCTGCAGGATGAATTTCGTGAAGGCAGTCCAAAAAGGTGTATTGTACCAGAGACAATCGATATTTAATCGATAGTAAATGCAAGATCGTCATGTGACACGACGTGGGATAGAGGTCTCCTTGGGCCTGAAACCAGCATACATTCACTGCATGAACATTTCATCGTCAAGAGGATTTTTTTTCGTTGTATACCGCATAATTTGACAATTGCAAAAAAAAAGCTCGTGTCGATTGGTGTAAAGAAATGGTGAAGAAATTCAGCCGTGGTGGTTCAAAGCGCATCTGTGACATTGTACTGGGTATGGGAATAAGTTTCCGCCCTCGTCAAAGAGGTGTCGCTGCCGATACTATGTTTGAGTTCACTCTAGTAATATACTGATGATTTAAAGGTGTATATGTGAGGTCTCGATCGCAGTAGTTGACGTTGCGTAAAGAGCCCTTTTTATCTGACTCAAAAATGTCTACTTTCGTCCCGAAAAAACAGCATATACGGGAAGACATTTTTCATTATTACCTTTTAAAGAAATGTGCAGCTGAAACGTTTCGTATATTGATCAATATTTACGACAATCACGCTCCATCAAAAAAAAATTGTAAAGAGTGGTTTCGACGCTTCCAAAGTGGCGTGAGTGAAAAAGATCACGAAGAGGGAGCAAAAAAGTTAGAAGATACTCAACTACAACAATTATTGGATGAAGGCTCATGTCGAACCATTGATGATATGTCTAAAAAGTTGGATGTTGACAGATCAACCGTCGGTAAACGTTTGCCTGCGATTGGAATGGTCTAGAAAGCAGGTAACTGGGTGCCACATCAATTGAAGGAGGGGGATATCGAGAGACGTTTGGTGTCGCGTGAGATGCATCTTGAACGGCAGAAAAGAAAAGGTTTTCTGCATTGCATCGTCACTGGCGATGAAAAATGTATCTATTATGATAACCCTAGCGTTGAAAATGTTGAAGCCGGCCAGGTGAGCCAGGTCCATCGACAGCGAAAAAAAATACATGATTCAAAGGTTATGTTGTACATCTGATGGGATCAGAAGGGTGTCATCTATTATCTTTTATCCTTAAACCATCTGAAACTATCACTGGCGATCGTTACCGACTGCAGTTAGTGCGTTTGAATCGAGCTCTAATCGAATCTAAGAATCGAACTCTCAAAGAAAAGCGCCCGGAATGGGACGGTAGACATGACAAACTGATGTTGCTGAATAACAACGCCAGGCCACACATTGCTAAATCGGTCGAAAAATATTTAGAGGGACTGAATTGGGAAATCTTGCCCCACCCGCCATATTCCCCATACATTGCACCCTCGGATTATCATCTGTTCCGATCAATGCCGTCAACCCTTATTGGAGAACGCTTCACTTCTTACGAGAGCATCGCAATCTGGCTCAATGAATGGATCAAGTCAAGAGAACTCGAATTTTTCGTCAGAGGTATACATATGCTGGCTGAAAGATGGAGTAAAGTTGTAGCTTCCCGTGGCACATACTTTACATAATATCAATTAATATTCAATTTAATTGTTTAAATAATTCCTTTGTTTAAATAAAATTTTGGCTAAGGACGGAAACTTATTCGCATACCCAATAACAAGTGAGGAGTCTTGGATCTACGCATATGAGTCGAAAACAAAACACCAATGGAGAGTATGGGCTTTCCAAGACGAGCTTATTCCAACATAATTTGTTCGCGGAAAAAGCGCCTCCAAGCAAATGGTCGCCTTCTTATTTTTTTTTTGATAATTTCATAGTGAATTTTTTTGTGAAAGCTTTCTGTGAATTAAGGAAAACCAACCACCGAAGACGTATCATCATTCATCAAGACAATGCAAGCTCTCACTTAGAAACTGAAGAAGATTTTGGAGCCTTTAAACAGCTATCCACTTCTCTGTGGCAAAAGTGCTTTGGGACTCAAACAAATTAATAATATTTTAAATAAATTTAATGGAATTTTAAATCTTGTATATATAAGCATTAATATGAACTATTCTCTCATTTACTCTCTCTCTCTGTTATTCTCCCATTTAAATTAAAATTGAATTCTACTATTTATTTCCGGTTACCTGCAGAAATCTTAACCCCCTCTTTTAATTATAAATTGTGTAATTTTGATAAAGCTGATAATTTTCCTCTGAATATAAAGAGACAATATAAAATACCTCGGCATGCTAAAAATTTAAAGGAATTAAGAACCTAAGGAACAAATTCTTTCGTAAATTGAAAAAAAAAACAAAGAATCTAATCATTTTTTGAAGTTAAAAAATATTCTAAAAAATATTACTGTCTATTTAAGTTTTTGCAAAATAAATACATTTTGAATTAGGAAGCCGTTATAAAAACCAATCCAAAAGCTTTTTGGAGTTTCATAAAATCTATAAAAAAGTTGTCTAGCATTCCTACTGCCGTATTTTATGAAGCGACTAACTTCTTTATTGATTTTTTTAAATCTAATTTTATTCCCCCTCAGAGTTTCGCATTAAATCCGAGGCAATCCCTTCCGTATTTATTTGTTGATTAGTGTCCTATCTCTTGAATCGCAGCAGTGTGGTTCTTGTTTGCAATCATCGGTCATATCCTTTTATTGCGTCATCTGGTGTGCCACAAGGTAGTATTTTGTGTCGTTTGGACTTGTCTTGTTTATCAATGACATAAAAAACTGTTTTTAATATGACAAGTTTTTACTTTATGCTGACTACCCAAAAATCTTTTCGATTGTAAGAAACTAATCCGATTCATAAATGCTCTAAAATGAGCTTAATAAGGTTGTGTACTAGTAATCAACTACAACTATTTTTAGAAGGTGAAGTCCAAAATAAACAAGACTGAGCTAAAATAGAAATGGCAGGAGCTTTGTTCTGATAACTTCGAGTTTATTTATTCAAAATAGGCTCCTCTGGTCTCGATACACTGTTTTGCGCGATCATCTAAAAGCATTTCGAAAGAGTGTTTCAGGTCATTGGCCGGAATGTCCTTCAGGATGTTGATACAAGCCTTTTGGATGGCCTCTAGGACGCAAAACGTTTTCCTTTCATAGCCAAATGCAATTTTTCGAATAGGTAGAAGTCACAGGGAGCCATATCAAGCGAATACGGAGAGTGATTGATAATTAAAATGCGTTTCTAGTCAAAAAATCAGTTACAAGAGTGGATCGATGAGATGGAGCATTATCATGCAATAAGCGCCAGCTTCCTCCTTCGCGGTATTAAGGGTGAATACGACGAATGCGTTGCAATAAACGCTTCAAAACGCCAAGATGGAAAATTGCATTGACGGTTTGGCCCATTGGCCAGAACTCTTTGTGGGCAATTCCCTTAATGAGGTCTTTCGGATGTTAAACTCAGAGCAATTTTTGGTACTCAGTTAAGAATGTGCAGAATGAAACGTGCACAGACCTTTTGTAAGCACAAATGATCAGTTAAAATGTGATAAATCGATGGTTTGGAGTTATTCAACTCCGATTTCATAATTTTCAAGTTCTTATACACTTAAGTTGCTCTAGACATCATTTGTTTGTTCTAAATTGGAATATGTAAAAATCCGCAAAGTGTTCATTGGCTTTGCTCTACATTTCTCCACATCCTCATACTATTCTAGATACCTGCTCATCAGTTTGATATCTCTGCAATCCCGGTGATCTATTTGTTTTGATCTTTCGTGATTGATATTATTGAAGGTGTTATGGATTTTCCCTCTCTTCTGGAGCAAGCCTATCTTGAAATGGTCGAGCCAAGGAGCACTACAAGATTTGGTGGCTCCTAAAACACTCAGCCATTGTATTTAACCTATCTTACTACCTCATCGATAGTGCTTCATAACTTAGTTTTTTTACATATTCGTTTTATAAGAACTCTATAAACAAGGAATTCCCCCATCATGAGCGTTCAGCTCGAATTCAGTACTAAAGGGTGAATTTTTAAGAACTATAGGAAAGTTTTTAAAAAAAGCACACGTAAAAGGTCCCGAATGTGAAATAAAATGTTCAGCGCACTCACCTCTCAACAAGTCCATTGGTACACGTGCTGTGTGGCATGTGGCACCGTCTTGCTGAAACCACATGCCATGCAAGTCAAGCTCTTGCATTTTGGGCAAAAAAAGTTGGATACCATTTCACGGTAGAGCTCACCATTCACAGTTACGTCACGATTCGCAGCATCTTTGGTACTTCTTGGTCCAATGATACCTCCAGCCCATAAACCGCACCAAACTGTGACCTTTTCCGGATACATTGGTAGCTCTTGCAATTCTTCTGGCTGATCTTCACTCCAAAATCGACAATTCTGCTTATATACGTACCCATTGATCCAAAAATCAGCTTCGTCGCTGAAGACAATTTTTCGATAAAAAAGGGGATCTTCGGCCAACTTTCCAAGAGCCCATTCACCAAAAATTCTGCGTTGCGGTAGGTCGTTCGGCTTCAATTCTTGCACCAGCTGTATTTTGAAAGGCTTCACACGTTGTTGAGTAACAGAATCCCAATTGCTGCGAACGGCGACGAGTCGATAATTGATGGTCATCATTAACACTGGCCGATTCAGCTGCGATATTTTCTTCAGTTCGTACTCTACGTAAGCGCGTTGGTGGTTTGATATCCCATAATGTAAATTTGGTTCTAAATTTAGTCACAATAGCTCGAAGAGCCGGTTCAGTGGGTCGATTAAACTGACCATAAAATGGAAGAAGCGCGCGATAAACTTTCTTAACAGGACACGAATTTTTATAATAAAATTCAATGATTTGCAAGCGTTGTTCGTTTGTAAGACGATTCATGGTTAAACTATAGACCAAACTGAAGATGTTTGACAGTGAAACAAAACTCGAAACGTGCGTCAGCTGTTTAAACCAACTGTTTGAAAAGATAATAGCTAAGAAATCACCATTTAGTTAGAAATCTTTCGGGATTGGCTTTGATTCTTCTAAAAACTCTTTCATTAAGGGGGGAAACCGGTTTAGGAAGCGAAAATTTTCGTGTTTTTAGTGAATTTTTTGAACAAGGAAGGAATAATCAGAAATTGTTTAAACTTGAAGGGTATCTTATTCATAGTTTTAAGTATACTTTTAAATTTCTTCAAGCTGTTTCCGCCGGAAATAGTGGCGTTAGAGCGTGTTATCCATGGACAATCCCCATCCTAGTATCTTGGTGGTGGGCATTCCTGAAGTCCTCATAGAATCGGGAATAGTGCGATTTTCGCTTTAAAATTTGTACCACATATTCTTGAGTAGTTCTACTAACAATTTACGTAATAAAAAAAGTCAATTTTTTGATCAGCCTAAACTGGTTTCCGCCCTTAAGTTTTTTAATATTGCTTATAAATAATTTCATTTAGTATGTTTTGTTAAATGTTTTTCTTACGGATTAAGATTATTATTGTATTTTTTTGTTAACACATCTGTAATAGTCTGTAAGGCAATTTGTTTTTGTTGACTAATTTGCACTTTAATAAAATAAAAAACAAAATAAGAAAATACACAAATGTTTGCCAGAAAACTTCAAAGGAGGCTATCGCAGACACAAAAATGTTCGTTACAATCGTTCACTCATAATCAACAAAAATACTCGTTTATCCATAAAGAATGTTGTATTCAATTTGCATAGGTATACCATACACAAGCATACAAAAATATTGAATGAAATAAAAACGAAATAAAAATCTATATATCTACATAAATACATTAAACTTAAAATTTATATGTTTACATAAATAAGCCACATATTAACCTCTAAGCCCGCTTCAAAAACAGTAGCACATAAATATTATATACTCATGCCAGGTGTGTGGGACCGAAGTGGAACCTACGTGGTGAATATTATTTAATTAAATATCATTAAATTTTATTTTTTATTAGAAGAAAATATGTTGAGCCATACATAATCTTAAAAATTTATTTCATGGAATATATCTGGTTTTAATTATGGTATTTATGACTAGTAGTATTTTATTATTATAAAACAACAAAAATGTTTTCACAGCCCACGAAAACTTTAACATAATTAGATTTCTTCTTAATATAAACAAACAAGTAGTTAATTTCAATGAAAACCAGATGTTAAATAAATTTCAAATAAAAACAGTAGTCACACAAATATTCGTACAATCACAGTTTATAAATAGATACACCTGATACTTAGCACGATTTATACAAGAGAACAAAATTTTAATATATTCGTAAAAAATATCTTTTTATTCAATATCTAAGGAACCCAAACTTCCAAATTCATTTCTGGAGTTAGAGAACTTAAGGAAATAACGAAATTTTCCGAGAAAATTAATCACAAAACAAGTACAACAAAGGCCTGGGCTGATATAAAAATGATCTCAGGCTCTTATAAACAAACAACTATAACCCTGGTAAATGGCCCGAATGGTCCTATACTTAACCCTAAAGAAATACTAAATACTCGCAAGAATCGAATTTCCACTCAACTTTCATTTCTACAAAAAAAGAATATTTAGCGAAGTCTAACGGCATTCATACCTCCTCCACTGCAGTCTTTGAAAATGAAATTGACCTCATTGAGTTTGAATCAGCCCTTGCGTCGATGTCAGGTAAAACCCCAGGTGCAGACAGAATCTCATATCCCATGCTACAAAAACTGCCTTCTATTTTAAAACTCAGAATAACAAGGTTATACAATAATATCTTGATGCAGGGTGTATATCCACAATGTTGGAAAAATGCTATTGTTCTACCTATACCAAAATCGAATAGTATATCACCGGAAGTACTGGGTTACAGACCGATTTCACTGCTTTGTTGTCTAAGAAACTCCTCGAGAAAATTGTTTCTAAACGTATATCTTGGTATGCGCTGAAACATAATTTAATAAATTCACAGCAAGTCGCATATAAACAAGGACAAGATACCATGGACGCTTTGCTCCTCTTTGATAATTATGTATCCTCCGCACTATCAAACAGAAGACATGTTTCAACCTTAAGCCTGGACTTCGAAAAAGCCTTTGACCGTGTTGGTATACACGTGGTTCTACGTCAAGTTGAAAAATGGAATATAGGTTGCAACATATACAACTTTGTAAAAAGTTTTTTATCAAACCGCAAATTTAAAACTAAAGTAAATTCAACCTTTTCTAACATTTACGATCTGTACAACGGTATACCACAAGGTTCTGCGCTCTCAGTAATTTTGTTTGTCATAGCATTTAACGAAATAAGCAACATAATATCCAATTATAAAAATGTCTCCCATATTTGTTACGCCGACGATGCTCTCATTTTCTCTAAAGTAAATGATTTAAACGTTGTTAAAAAAGACTTCCTTGATGTACTTTCTGCCATTTCGAGTTGGTCTAATTGCTCTGGCGCTAACATAAACACAGTAAAATGCAAATTGCTTCACGTCTGGCGTAAACACAAATGTGGTGGCATAAAATTGGAATATAATAATGCTGGTATTGTAAATACAAATAGTCTGAAGTATTTGGGTATTATCTTTGATAAAAGATTAACTTTTAAGGAACACTGTTTGTATGTTAGAAATCAATTGGCTGCCAGGCTTAATGTTATTAAATACTTAAGCTCAAAAAACTGTTTAACTAAACCTTAGTTAATGTAACGAAATCGTTTATATTGTCAAAGATAGATTATGGTCTTCCGGTATATGGTAATTGTTCTAAGAGCCATATAAAACTTCTCTACGCTCCCTATCACACCGCTGTCTGCCGTCGCATCAGAGCGTTTCCTAAATCTCCAACTAAATTTATACTTGCGGAAGCTGGCTTCCCTACTATTGAGGAGAGAATTTAGCTAAACACCAAGAAGCTGATACCAAAGTTGTTCCTGTCTAATAATAGGACAATTCACGAAACGGTGATTGACACCATTAATCTAAAACGACCACTGCGACGAAAATCTGTAATCGCGTCTTGCATCGAATATGCTAAAGAACTAGGAATTAATGGCTCGTCACTCAGGCATAATGATAATCACCCACCGTGGTTTTTACGACAGTCGTCCTTTATTCTAGATCTCAGTAAATATCCGAAGGAAAACACCCGCCCTAGAATTTACCAACAACTATTCCGCGAATGCTTGGCACCTTTACCTCCAGAATGGAGCCTTATTTTCACTGACGGATCAAAATCAGAAGATTAGATATCATTCGCGGTTGTAAAATCTAGTGGTGAAACCATGTCAACGGGACACTTACTGCCATTTTCGTCTGTCTATACAGCAGAAGCACAGTGCTCCTAAAGCAAGGGCAGGGTTTTTGAAAATGGATCCAAGATTTTCCAACGTAGAGTATTCGTATATGACCTCTAGATTTCAAATTTTCAAACCCCGAAATCGTACCTGATCCTATTTTAAAGATAGAGTAAGTTTACCTGTGGTAAATCTAGTTGAAAGATTTACATTAATTATTTTCAGTTTAAATGTGCATAGGTTCATGTCTACGCCAGATAAAGATCTAGTAGGCCTTGCCAGGCTAGACGTTTATTTGTACATTTCACAATATCTAAAAAGTCACTTGTAGTCTAGCAGCCATCATCGCAACAACACAAATACCTGTAATTTAAAATAAACTCACAATCCTAATATAAATCACCTTTGACGCAAACATTTTGGTCCTATTCAACACTAAAAAACTGAAATAATTTTTGTTAAATTACGAATAAAAAAGGCTTTGCAGATATTTTCAAGTAGTGTTTGACTTGTTTAGAATGGTGCAATGGACAATACGAAAGCTTGTTCTCACGATGAAAATAGACGTAAAGTCTGCGGACCTTGCGGTACAAAAATTTCTTTTGGCAAAAAAAAGCCGAATAAATTTCTTATAAACGAAAAGTATGAAACATTGATAAAGAAATTTATAAACAAAGATTATGATTTAAATAACGAAAAATACCCCCTTAGCATATGCAGAACTTGCTACCTCACACTTTTTGATGCAAGTAACAACATTTTTACAAGACCTTTTCCAGACATGCCAGATTACAATAGTTTGGTTTTACCTAAAAGTACTCGCACATCTATGGACAGTTGTAATTGTTATGTATATTTAACAGGCAGATATATAGGTCATGAGAAAGTAGTAAAGGGTAAGGGTTGTAAACGAAATTTCGAAACTAAGATTGATACAACTAATGGTCTTTATGGATCCTCAAATATTGACAAACTTGCAAAGAAAGACAGCCAAAAAAAGGAAAAAACTAATATACAAATATGTAAAAAATGCTTACAAGAAATTGGTAAAGGCAAAAAACATTCATGTAATAATATTCAAGGCAATGCTTTAAAAATAATAGAAAAACTTCCTGATGTCAAGCAAGAAATCGTTGCGTCAACTATTATTAGAACCAAAATTGATTCTGAAGACGATATAAATCGACACATTAAGAATAAGAAAATTGAGTTGAGTACGAAGGGTTCTAAAATGAGAGTTGTTGTTAATCTTAATGAAAAAAAGGACATTACGTTCAGTGAAGAGCGTTTGGATAATTTGCGAGTAAACCTTGGCTTATCCAGTAATAAAATGAAAAGCATTGCTAACTTTTTAAGATCAAATGTTGGAAGAAAGTCAGTACCCGTTGACTATAAGAAGCACATGTCAGAAAAATCGAAACTTTTACAAGATATATATAAAAAAGATAAATACTTTTTTGATTGTGATGATGCAAAAAAAGAAGAAAGACCAGTAGTTTACGCAAATGCGGAAGAACTTTTTGATGCAGTAATTATGGAAAGAAAACTTGAAGGGAATGTTTGTGTTAAAGCAATGGCTGACGGGGGCCGCGGATTTTTTAAAATGTCTTTATCAATATTTCAAGAAAATTCTGATGGTGATGATTTTAATTATGATGATTTAACAATTCATGATAAAAATCAGAGAAGTCTTTATTCTGAGGGAGGTAGCGCAAGTAAGAAAGCAAAATTGATGAGCGTGAAACGAGTTATACTACTATGCATTGTACCTAAGATAAAGGAAACGTATGAAAACGTAAAACTTTTGTTTGACATCACTAAAATAAATAACATTCCCTTCAAGTTCGTTTCGGATTTTAAATTGATGCTTATCATAAATGTCCAACAGACGGCATCTGCAATGTTTCCTTGTCCTTATTGTTTTGTTTCACTTAACGACTTGAAAGAAAACAAGACATCTGGACAGGAAGATGTGCTTTACAATCAATGTAGTTCCAATGCAGATAATTTTGAAAGCAATGTTATCAAACTGAAATCATACGGAGATTTAAGAAACGATTATGAACAGTTCAATCTTGCTGGTGGAAATAAGAAAAACAGCAAAGAGTTTCATAGCACTATTAACCTCCCTCTATTTACCGAAAGTGATGACATCACTGTGTTAGAAAAATGCGTAATTCCTGAATTACACGTGCTGATGGGCTTCGTAAACCATCTGTTTTGGAAAGGTTTAGTACCCCTTTTGGGAAAAGATAAAGCTTTGATATGGCCAAAAAAATTAAAACTTATTTCCAAAAACTACCACGGAGATTGTTTCGAAGGCAATGCATGTAGGAAACTTTTAAAAGAAGCTCACAAACTAAATGATCCTGAGATTTATGAAACTGTGGGATATTTAAAAATCATACCTTTTACCAATGCTTTTGTAATAATGAATAAAGTTGTCGATTGTAGTTTTACATCTGGAAAAGTAGGACCAGAACTAAACGTTCATTTGGATAAGTTAAACAAAGCTTTGATTGCTTTACATGAAATTGAAGACATCTCAGTAACCTTAAAAATTCATGTCTTAAAAACCCACATTATGGAATGTCTTCAATTCATAAAACACAATGATGGTCTAGGATATTGGTCCGAGCAAAGTGGAGAGTCACTCCACCGTGAATTCTCGCAAACTTGGGAGAGATATAAAATAAATACAATCGAAGATGAGTTATACTTAGAGAAGCTTTTTACAGCAGTTGTAGAATTTTCATCACTTAATGCATAATCAAAATTTTGATTCCAAGGAGTATCGTTATCGCTCAAGTTTTTATTTAATAATAACATTTAAAAAAATCAAAAAAAAACCAAAAAAAAAATATAAAAAAACAAAAAATCAACCAAAAAAAATTTAAAAAACAAAATGGGACCAGGTTACCACTACGTCCCCGTCGTTGGTCCTGGGTTACGCTGAAAGTGGTTTTCATTTAAGTACAAACATAAGTAATACATACATTTATCTTTAAAATAGGATCAGGTACGATTTCGGGGTTTGAAAATTTGAAATCTAGAGGTCATATACGAAAACTCTACGTTGGAAAATCTTGGATCCATTTTCAAAAACCCTGCCCTTGCTTTAGGAGCACTGTGGAAGCCATCGCGATATTGAAAGCAATTGACTGTGCACTTAGCTCTTCATCAAAAACCATAATTTGCACTGACAGTATGTCGACTATAGCATCTATTCTCAACATAAATAATAAAAACCACATCATATCGTGTATCCGTGACAAGTTAATTGCAACCCATAACAAAATTAAAATAATGTGGGTACCAGGGCATAAAGGAATCGCAGGAAATGAACTAGCAGATCTGCGTGCCAAGCTCGCCGGAAAAGAACCTTTAATCTCTTTTCAGTTCCTCGACAAGAGGGACTTGCATAATTTAATTTCTTCACAACAGCGTATAAAACAAATGATTGAATGGAAATCCATCCGACACCACTACACGCAAATTAATGGTGATAGAAATGCACCCAAGTACCCATCATCAGACTTCTGCTTGAAAAATACTGCACTCATCAGGGAGCTTATTTGGCCGCCTGTTGTGCAGCTCTGCGCAATAAGTCCCTGCACCTACTACGTCCATCATTTTCGAGCCGTCAGTAAATATATTAAGCGTATTCTGCTATTGTTGTTCGGTATCTCTTCACCCAAGTAGGTGTAGTAGGTTAAGTTCCTACCTATCCAGAATGGACCCCAAGATACTCAACATGTATCCGGCATGTGAAACCACGCACGATACTAAACACCTATTCACATGCCCCTTTAAACACACTCATCTAATGGATCTCTCCCTTTGTAGGCAACACTTCAAAACAACTTGTGTCCTGTCCCTACCGTTGTGTGAGATCGATGGTGATGACGAGTGACTGCACCGAACTGGCAGGGCTTGAAGAACTGCTACAACAACAACAACAATCAATGCGCGTTTAAGGTTAAACATTTATGTTTATATAACAACGCAAAACATTAATATGAACTTTTTCTTGAAGTGAAACTTCTTTACGCGCGTCAGAGTATAATTTCAAGGCCGCTACACACGAGCTAGCGTTATGAAAAACCGTCACGAAATGTACAAGTCTACGGCATACAAGCTATTCTCTTTCTCCGCTTTGTGTGGTGCTTCGTAGTCGTTAGTAAAACAGCAGTACCGATGGCTAGACGATCAGCTACAATACCATTAAATCACAATAAAACTATAAATGCAAAACGTACACATTTTCCTGTGCCAGTACCATACACAAATCTCAGGGTGGTACGTATTCTGAAATAGTCTATGAATACGATAAAAAGTAGTCACAATCTCTAGTATATGTCGCACTGTCACGTGTTACTTCCATTGATGGATTGTTTATAATTATACGCAATGATGATTTGAGATTCTACCATAGCCGGAAACCATCAACAACAATGGCATCATGGCAAGCAGAATTTCGAAGACTGTCGATGAATTGTTTGGAAACTCTTGATCAACAAATGATTCAATTTATGCAACACAGAGAAGGAGTGTCGATCTACTCTTTTAATTGTCAAAGTCTGCGAGCTCAGGCTACTGACGTATTGAATCCAGTTATGGAAAAACGCAATGTGGTAGTTTTTCATGAGACTTGGTTGCGTGAAGACGAGGAAATTAGTTTACTGAATTTTTAACACCTACGATTTACCGTTCTACAGTCAAAATCAAATGCAGCTATAGCAGAAGATGTCGGTGATATTTGTAATTCTGTGTGCCGTGCGATAAATGGACAAAACATAGTAATTGTGGGTGTCTACATATCTCCATATTCACATATTAAAGACATCATCACATTTTTATATGATTCGTTATTAAGATAGTCAGTCGTGATGGTGGTAAACTTCTTCCTCAACGCGTCGATCTGAAACCTCTCATATTAACTGGAGATTTCAATGTAAATTTTGCATCGGACACTTCCATGAAATTTCAATGGAATTTTTAGAACACCAACTGTATTTCCAAATGAGTAATGACCGCTATATTTCAATAACAAAATCAGGAACAACGATATATCCCGTATTTACTCGCTATATCGACCCAATCGAGTCAAGAATCCTATTTCAGTTACCACAAACTGATTGTATCCACTGCTGCTATTGCACCATCAATACAAAATGTGCAGGCTATTGGAGCACCGACTAATGTACAAATTTCACAAATAAATGAATAATAATATTATCCACTATTATTGTATGTAATTTTATAAAACATCATTTCAATCCTCATTAAAATATTTAAATTTAATCCATAAATTAAGAAGTTTCACTTCAAATATGCGCACATAGTGCGGGTGGCCTTTTGTTTTTTTTTTGAGTATCATAAATGACATTTCCTCGTCGGCGTTCATAAATTAATACACAAATATGTCAAATTTTGTATGATATTTTTTTGTTTTGTTTTTGATGATTTATTATTTACTTTCTAGTTTAGTGTTTTATTTATTTGATTCAAGTTTTTGCTTGGAATTTCTCTACAGCACTAATTAGCATTTTACTAATTTAAAGAACCAGATTTTTGTTTCCTTTCCTTGGAAGAACCAGTTCCTCTGTTGTGCTTAAGAACAAATCAATGATAATTTTTAATCTTCGCAATTACCTTTCTTGCAAAAGTCGTTTGATGTCTAATTTGGATTTTTTCCTATTTATTTATGTATTTTTTTTTCTCTGGCATACCCAGCCAAGCCTGATTATTTTATTGCCAATAGATTTTATTATACCATATTTTACCATACACCGTTACTAGGTTCGTTTTAATTTTTATTTTTTTGTTTTAATAGAACAAAATTTATGACTGCTATAACTTCGCACTTATTGCGTTCATTTTTCATAAATTCCTGTTTGCTTTTGGAAGCCTGTTACGTAATTTCTTAAAATTTAGCTATAATGCAGAAAATTATTCCTAAATTCAAGGGTACTGAAAAATAATAGCGTTGTCTAGTTTTTAATTGACTTGACACGCAAAAATTTATAAGATTATTACTAGAGTCCTTTTGAATATGCAGTGCACCAAAGAGGAACTGATGCATTCAATCCAATGCAATCCTCTGTCGATTTTATAGGAAGCATGCTGTTGGTTAGTTTGGATTCAAGGCACTCTGAGTATTTGCCCCAGTTAGTAGCCTTGGGACTTTTGTACAGCATTACGCTCTTAACTGGTCTTTTGATTTTAAAAATAAGATGTTTGTGATCAGATTTTGAGTCCTCATCCGAGACTCTCCAGTTGTTGATCATATCAAGTGAGTGGTTAGTTGTGAGTGTCAAGTCAAAAACCCCTTGTCGTATAGCGTTTGCAAAGAATGGTTTTTTCCCCTTTTTTACAATGGCTAGATTTGTTTGTATTAAAAACTCTAGAAGTAACTCACCTCTTTTATTTGTGTCTGTACTCCCCCAGATTGTGTTGTGTGCATTTGCATTATACCCAATGATTAATCCCTTATAGAGTGTCTTACACTAGATCACTAAGCCTATGATATTTAGCGGTGGTACTACGTCGGCGTCCCCTGGGAAATAAGCAATTCATTCAAAGTCTGCTTCTTTCATTCAAAGTCTGTTTCGACTAGTACCGTTGCCGTGTCCATAAATTCATTAAATGGCAAATGTTTAATGTTGCTGTCTGTGATAAGCGCAGCCCTTGGATTGACTACGCCCACGTCATAGATTACCTTTGTGTTTTGTACTGTGAGGCCATTAATATGGCCTCTGTTTAACCAAGGCTCCTGTATAGGCCCTAAGTTGAAGTTTTCCTTGGCAAACCTCATGCTAAGTTCGGTCGATGAGGCCTTAGCGTGATGGAGATTTGCCTGGATACACTTCATGTATTGTCTGTCGGGTTGGGGTTGGATGGAGTGCTTTCGTCCTCTGCATCCAACTCCACAGCATCCAGTTTGTCCGCCAATGCATCAGCATTGACGGGTGCAGCCTTCAGCTTGAGGGTCACTTGACTGAAACGGTAGTTTACCCTTTCATTGCTCTCCATCAAACTGGCTGCTGATTTCTGGTCTACTGCTAGAACCAGTGTTACATTGGACCCTCTTTCAATTCTTCTTAGTGTACGACACGGAGGCCTTTATTTTACCCCTGCAAAATGTCTGGTATCTTCAGGGTTTCTAAGGACTGGGAATTGGGAAAGTACAGTGGCGATCCGTGGGTGAGGTATTTTTGATTCCTATGTTGTCCACAATGAAGCACCCTCCCACTGCAAAAGTTAGTTTTATTTCTCACATTTTGCCATTGAAGTTGCAAGTTTTTAAGGGTGAAGATGAATAAACAAACATCGATTTAAAAGAGCTGATGGTAAAATACCATCCCGGAGGAAAAAGTGTCCGTCAAATCGAGGAAATGTTTAAAGAATATAATGAAAATCATTATTTTCTTAGAAAAAATGGTACTGGAAGAGTTTCCCAAATGTAACTTGCAGGTATTTTGGCCCACTCGCGGACAATGGCTTTTTTCAACGCCTCGAGACTGGTGAATCTTGTAGTACGGACGCGGACCTGGCTCTCCAAAATGGTCCAAAGAGAATAATCCATCGGATTCGCGTCTGGTGAATTTGAGAGCCATTGCGTGAATGTTATAAAGTTCGGAACGTTGTTTTTTCGCCATTTTGGATTCACTCGAGCTTTCTGAGATGGTGCCGAGTCGTGTTGAAACATCTATGATCTGCCACCGGTAATGTTTGTCTGCCCACGGCTTCAAAGCAACCTCATACTTTCCCGATAATATTTCGCATTTACCTTGACGCCAGGCTCAATGAAAACGATTGTAGAGCGCTCACCTGCGGTTACACCGGCCCAAACCATTACCTGTGGCGAGTGCTGCCTCCTGAACCGATGACTCAACTTCTCATATGAATTGTCTGTTAAATAAACCCTATCGTTTTGGGAGTTTAGGAATTGCCTAGTTTGAAAAGTTGTCTCGTCAGAAAACCCAATGTTCCGAAATTGACCACTTTCGGTCAATCGAAGCAACTCCTTCGTTTTCTCAAGTCTGACTTGTCGCTGCTTTGGTGCGAAATCACGCGCCTTTTGGATCTTGTGAGACTTGACTTGGAGAACATTTTTATGTATGCGGAGAATGCTACAATCAGATATTTTGTTTAGTTTAGTTCTTTCGCCATTTGATTGGCACTTCGTCTGGGATTTTGCTCAAGTCGCTTCTTCACTTTTTGAACCATTTCACTAGACGTTGCAGTCTTTTGATGACCACCTCCTTGACGTTTCGCGATGCTACCAGCGTCATTGTAACGAGTAATGGTGCGATAAACAAAAACGTCCGCGCTCGTGTAAACAATACTCTAGACCAGGGGTGGCCAAACGGTCGATCGCGACTATTAGTCCAGTCGATCGTGGCAAGTCAAAAAAATATACATAAATACAATATACATACGTGGAACAGACTGCGCAACACTGCTGCACGCATTAAAGGTGGTAAACTATCGACACTATCGATGGTTGAGCACTATCGAGTCGACCTACTATTGATAGTTCTGCACTACTGATAGTGTTCGATAGTGCCACCGACAGTTTTGTTTACACATCACTGAAATAAATTGCGCTTTATTCATTTGTAGCGTCGCTTGGCTTGTGAAAGTAATTTTGTTGAGTGCAGTGAGAATTGTTTTACTTAAAATTAAACAAAAAAAAGCATCATCTTGTATCATTTTTCAATCGCCGTTCCGTCACGTTATTTATCCTCTCTTCTACGCAGTACAGCTCTCTTTTGTTTTCGGCTCGTTATCGCCATTTTCAAACCCTTAGTTGACGAGGCCTGGTTGACGACAGACTAGCGCGAACGATTTGACTGCATCGCCCCTCATAGGTACCTACGCTATGGATAAGTGGTTGAAAAGAAACGCTGAAGGAATATCAAATGAAGAAAGAAATGCCCATGAAGATTCATCAAATGAAGTAAGAACATATTTTTGATATTTTTACTATTGCAAACGAACCTCCTATAAATCCTACCTATCGATGCCGTTCAAGATAAGGAATTCAGGGAATTTATCTAGAAAATCTAGAAAAACCCCCCTTGCTTATCTGTTTTCAAGGAATTCAAGGTGGCTGCCTTGATGCTGCCTTGAGCATTCTAGGCCTTGTCGTTGTCTTGACTACATCCTTGATTGTTGTCACAATATTTCTGCTACTGACTGGACGTTTCCACAGTTAAAAGGATAAGTATTGCAAGCTCTTGAGAGCCCTTTCCTGCTCTTATACTTTGAACAAATTATAAATAAAATATAAAATTAAATTTATACTTATTAAATTTTTAATAAATATTATATAATTTTATTTTGAAAAATGTTGTATTAATTATTGTGATTTATTGTGATGCAATGGTAAAATTACAAACTTTAATGTTTACGCATAATTTATTAAATCAAGTATAATTTGGTTTAGGTAAATGTCATAAAACAATGTAAGAGTTAAAATTTAGTACTATTTTCGGAAATTTGTTTGTCTGTGAGGAAAATGAAGAGTAATTTAAATGTGCAGCACCTTTAAGGTTGGCAATTTCCAACTACAAACCTGATTTTGCTAATCTAGTAGAAGATGCTCAGACCCAATGCTCAACTAAATAAGTAGTTTTTTAGAGTAATTTTTATGTTTTTCTTCTTGATAAAATAAAAAGACTACATAATTGTGTACTGAACTATGCTGTTTTATTAAGGTTTTCAAGAAGTATGTAATTGGTAGATCCTACAGGGTGTCGTCAGTGAACAGTAGATCTTGGGTCTAATCAAGTTGGCCATCCCTGCTCTAGACTGTCATTTAGCCAACTAACAGACAGCTGATGCCCGTGCATCGTGCCCGTACAGCACTCAATACGTCAGATGTAGTTGGTACTGTGAAAAATGTTGGCGGGCATGTTATGATTTCGGGAGCAATGACGGTAAATTGAGTGGGCTTGTTTTGTTTTACTAAAGGCACTGTGACTAAAATAATATATTTGGAAATATTGAAGGAGCCCTTTCCCAAAACTATCGAAAAATTACAGCTACCAGCAAGGTTCACCTTCATGCACGAAAACAACCCAAAACATGAGATGTAAAAAAAGTCTCACTGTTAGGTATCCCTGCGGTGAGACATGGTACTGCCTCAAGTCCTTTCCGTAGCAGCTGTCTGGAGGATGAGGTGGAATCATCTAAGCTCCTTTCTCTCCATGGTGAAAAGATTTTCGAAGATGAGCTCTTTAGCAGACTGTTATTCGGAAAAAGTTACCCGAATAATTTTCCCTACTCACCATAATTAAAGAGCAAACCAGCTGCTCTACTCTGACCCGACTAAGACTCAAACATCTTGGCTCTCACTTTTTTGCTACAGTTGCAGCTATAGCAGGTTTAGATATCACACACCTGACGAATTTTATTTGTAGCTTGAAGCAGTTAACGTTTGGTCGACGGCAAAGCCCCTTCTTCCTTTTTTGCTTCCGTTCTGTTCTTTTAGCCAGGGGTCGATTTTGGACTGCGTTTTTATACCGTTAAATTCTTGACTATACTTGTGATTTAGCTTTCATGCATAATGAAAGTGAACGTCAGCTGGCGCACCCGCGGTGGGTGTGATTGTGGGAGAATATGAAACGTGTCGAATAAAAAATTCCTACCAACTCATTTAATACCGGCTGAAATTTTTTTTGTGTTTTGTTGACATTTAGTAGAATAAAAAAAAATAGTCAGCTGCGCCGTAGAGGGGGGAAAATACGTCCGCTGAATAGGCGAACTTGTAAAATAAATTAAAAAGTAAAACTACTTTATGTCGATTGAAATTTTTTTACATAATTTTGGACACATATGAAAATGTAATAATGATAGTCAGCTGCGTTTATGGCGGTGGGAAGACCGCCAGCCGAAGCATTGAAAATTCCGCGCGCCGCCGAGATGTATGAACGCAATGATATATTCTTGCTTCGACTGACTGTCTGTCTTTCCACCGCTAAGCCACAGCTGACGTATTTCCCCCTCTACGGCGCAGCTGACTATTTTTTTTTATTCTACTAAATGTCAACAATACACAACTACATTTTTGCCGGTATTAAATGAATTGTTAAAATTTTTTTTTTTCGACACGTTTCACAGCAAACCTCGCACGTACCCACCGCTGACCCACTGGGTCAGTTGACGGTTGGTTTCGTCATCCATTGGATGGCGTCTGCCGTCAGTATTAAAATGAGTCGGCATGAAATGATGAGGTCAAAATGACCCCTGGCTCCCGGACTATTCCCCCCACTGTTTTCCTCTGTGTGAATTGATTGATTCTTTGCCCAAGTGGACTCTTACATTGGCAGCCACTTAACTTAATCTAACTTAACTCCGAAAACCGAGATTTTAGATACTGTTTTACGAATGGTTTAAATACGAGTATTTAGAGAGAAAAAACATCATCTTGAACAACAACAAAAAATATGTAAAATATCTACCCTTATATAGAATAAGCCACTAAATGAATAGGGTACGCTGTTTTTTTTTGTTTTTTGCACCCTTCGCAGGAATTTTCAAATCTATTTGTTTGATATTTCCTAAATTATGATGCTTAAAATTGTAGGCAACTTAATGTACAATTCAATACACACTTCCTAAATACATCGCCATCACCAACCATCTTAAATGAAAAAGTTATTTTGTAGGAAAATGCTATTGAGTAGGACTCTGTTATACTACACGCAATGGACTATAAAACGGCATACTTAGAAAAATGTTGAAAATTCTGGTTAGAAGTTGAGAGTTTTGATGAAATTTTGAAAATTGTTTGCGAATTTTTAAAAAAATTGTAACAATTGGAGCAAGTTGCCCATAAAAAAACACGCACTAAATCATTAAGGGGTTAGGAATTTTCGAAAAATTTAATTTTTGCATTTTCTTAAAGTATAATATCTTAGATTTCAATAAAATGTATACTGCTTTTAAAAAACATAAAAAGCTCGTGTCTGATCGAAGGATTTTGTTCGTTTTTTTTTAATTTCACAAGATTATCTATAAATAAAACTAATTTCTCTTGTCCGATTGATTTTAGATGAATCTGCAAAGGGTTGTGATGAACCGCGCAAGGGACTTCTGGAGAAACGGGATCCACACAAACAGCGATAACTTTTATAATTAATAATTTTTTTTTGTTGAAATTTTGCTAAAATCAAATCGCAACATGATGAATTAATGCTTTTAATAATATTTTTGTGAAAATCATCATATTTTCGGGCCTCTGACTACCCCTAACCCCTTAACAATTTTAGTTATTGAATGTAGATGTATACTGAACGATTCTTTTTTTTTATTTCTGTATGCTAGAGGTAAACTACTCTCACTACATTTTGTAGATGGTAGAAAATTCTACACATTTACTTGCTCAGAAAACAACACGAAAATATTTTTTACAATATTATTGCTAGAAAAGAAAACACCATTAGTCGCGGTTAAGAGACCAAAGTATTCATTTTTGAAATATTTGATAGCTTCATCAAATACTGCGAAAATTTTATAAAACAGAAATGCTCGCATAGGCCGTTATCAATTTGAAAAGCTTCCTTTGGCATTTAGGTAAAAAGGCTCAGACACGGCAACTATCACAGTGCATATGTTTTTCTTCACACTGTAAAAAATGTTTTATGAGGTAGAACGTTGCCTACATTTAGGCTCTTATAAGTAATGATTCAATAACCCAGCAAGAAGAGTGGTGGTCAGGTTACCCTGCACCTGACCGCCACGCGTGGTCGTTAAACTGTCACTAGCCCCGCCCCTTTACAATCACTTTGTTAACGCCGTTGGGAAAATTGTGCCAAATTTTTTGTGTACGTGTGATTTTTTCTCCCTTTCATACATATGGATTCGTTTGCCAGTGCCAGTTTCATATAAACGTAGCGACGAACAAAATAACTTTTAGGCCAGCGGCGACAGCACAGCGCGATAGCCCAGCGGCTAGCAATGTGGGCTTCCGATCCGAAATCCTTGGTTCGAATCACAAAAAAATTTTTTTTTTTTTATACATTTATTTCATTTTGTTTTATGATATGTTTATGAGCAGATTTTTTTCATGGTAGAAATACACTCGGTGTTTTGCCATTGCCTGCTGATGGGCGACCGCTATTAAAAAATGTTTTTATTAATTTTGCTTTCACCGAGATTCGAACTGACGTTTTCTCTGTGAATTCTGAATAGCAGTCACGCACCAACCCACTCGGCTACGGCGTTTGTTTACTTTGACTGATTTAAAAATGAGGAAAAATATATGTATGAATGAAATTTGCTTACTGCGTACATATTTGCCAAAGGTTGACAATTTGATTCTCGGCCTACTTTGATATCAAAAAGAGAGAAAAGATATCTTTTTGACTTATTGCTTTGACGCCACTTGCCGTTTTTTTTGTCTATTGATGCAAAAATGAGAAAAAATATATGAATGAAGTTTGCTTACTGCTTACACCTTTTCCAAAGGGGACGGAACATAAAAAAAAGTAGATTTCCAAAGAAATACGAGTGCATATGTGTTTGTAACATATAAAAAAGTGTAATTGTGTGAGAGTTTCGGTCACGCAGGTTTTGCTGGGAAACTTACTTGATTAACACCATCAAAAAAATAGCATTCAAATATGATAATATGGAAAGAATAGACCGGGGGAATTATCGCTACAGTTCTGTGAAAAGAAAACGAAAAAACCGTTTCAGATGCGAAGCTCTGTAAAAAGGGTTAACAAAACCAACACCCTCTATTTACAAATGTATGTACGTCTTGCCTATAAAAAGCGACACTACTATGGTGTAATTTCTACCGTGTAAGCAGTGTTGCATGCAGGGATTGAAATTTTACCTGGTGTATTAGTAATCGGACGAAAAAGCGAAGCGAGTGGATCTGGTGGTAAACGCGGACAAAACGAAGTACCTCCTGTCTTCAAACAAACAGTCGGCGCACTCGCGTATCGGCACCCACGTCACTGTTGACAGCTATGATTTTGAGGTTGTAAAAGACTTCGTTCATTTAGGCTGGTTGCATTAACACCGCTAACAATGTCAGCCTGGAAATCCAACGTACTCTTACCAACAAGTGCTACTTTGGACTAATTAGGCAACTGAGCAGTAAAGTCCTCTCTGGACGAACAAAACTACCACTCTACAAGGCTCTTAACAGGCCCGTCCTAACGTATGGTGCAGAAACGTGAACGATGACAACATCCGATGGAGCGACGCTTGGAGTGTTTGAGATTCTGCGCAAGATTTTTGGGCCTTTGCATAAACAGATGGCCAGTATTGCAGGCGATGAAACAATGAGCTGTATGAGCTTTAAGACGACATAGACACAGTGCAGCGAAAAAAATCCAGATCAACCCCAGAAATGACTTAAGCGGTTATCACGCCAACCAAGGAGAAGATGAAGATTGGTCAGAAAATGCAAATAATGAAAAGTATATTTTATAGAAATTATGCTTCAATGTTTATATAAAGCTCTTTAGTAATGAGTGATCCCTAGGGCCTGGATTTCTATGCATTTACATATGTTTTCTTAAGTCCTAAGAAAATTTGCACCGATTTTAACGAGGTTTGTTGGAAAAGCCTTATCAAAGAATTCTATGTACGCACATATATTTTATTTTTACTTTTAACTTAAAGTGCTAATTTTTGGGTTTTATTCCATGTTTCAAAAATTTGTATGTTTATTTTAATTTGAGTTTTTCGTGTCACTAAAAATTGCAAAGTTTCTATAGGGTGGGCCATGTAAAATTTGCTTTTTGAATCGGCTATAGAAAAACTAAATAATCAATATTTTTTCAAACTTTTTTTTTTATTTTGAAGATTGAACATTGACATTTCTGAATAGAAAATAATATCGTTCAAATGACTGCCACGACTGGCTCTACAGTAGGCCACTCGATCAACCCAATTTTTAAGCACATTTCCGATTGTTTGGGCTCCAATTTCATGAATGGCAACTTCGATTTCGTGTTTTAAAGCATCAATCGTCTCTGGATGGTTCACATAGCATTTGTTCTTAACGGCTCCCCACAAAAAATAGTCCAACGGGCTTAAATTACAGCTCCGAGGCGGCCAATTGATATCGGAATTTCGGCTGATTATTCGGTTTTCAAAAACGGTAGCCAAAAGTTCGAGTGTTACTTTGGCAGTGCGACAAGTTGCACCGTCCTGTTGAAACCAAATGTCGTCCATGTCATCCTCTTCAATTTTTGGAAACTGTTCGTTGAGCTTGTCACGGTAACGCTCGCCATTTACTGTAACCGCGGCTCCTCGCTCATTTTCGAAAAAAATAGCCCGATGATGCCGCCGGACCAAAACCCGCACCAAACAGTGACTCGTTGTGGATTCATTTGCTTCTCTACAGTAACGTGTGGATTTTCTGAGCCCCAAATCGGACAATTTTGCTCATTGACGTAGCCACCGATGTGAAAATCAGAAAAGAAGAAGAAGACTCACCACTTTGGAAATAGGTTTTCAATATTTCCCAATTTTGTTCAAGCGTATAGCGTCCCATTTCGTAAATGTCAAACCGTTATGTAAATTATGAACACATTTGACATGTCGTTTGTGTTACCATTCTCAAAAAAATAGGTGGTTCAAAAAGCAAACGCTATATGGCCCACCCTGTAATATCTAATCAATCGTAAAAATTATGAAAATTAAGTAAATTAATAATAAAGGTGAACCATTCCTGTTTTTTTGCGTAGTTTATTTTTGGTGCACATTTTCCATTTTTAGTGCATAAACATCCAGGTTCTAGCAATTACTTATTCACTTGAAGAAATTAAATTATAATATTTCTTTCAGAATTCTTCACTATTCTCTAACCTCCGCACAGTGCGGCCGATTCCCAAAAAGCTGGCCAAAAGTCGAAAAAAAGTTTCTAGATAGAGTTTTTTTGTCTTTGGGTTGGCTACAGTAATGCCTTGAGTAGTGAAAACCGTTCATAGCAACGTCCTGTACCCTAAGTATCCTCTGTATTTTCAGTCGCAACGTGGCCTTCGTTTGAGCATCGTATTACTGTCGGTGAATAGTGAAGTTGTACACATTTGAAAGATTTTGTAATGGAGTAAATTGAACAAAACCAAATGGAATCATCTTCGGAAGGTTAGTAAAATACGAGAAATCTTTAGTACATATCAATACCTCGACACAAAACTTTTAGCTGATGCAATACGTAGATACATTTCTTGCAATTTTTTTTATAAAATTTGAGTTTTCAAACTGTATAGTAATACAACGCCGTCATATGCTGCTTTGAAACCTATTAAAGGTTACTCAAAAAAGTAATGGTTACTGAATAAAACAAGATTCAGCTGCTACCACTTGCTACCTTGCGACCCCGAAAACATATAAATTTACATGCATCTTGATTATGTTCTTGAATATACGCTATTTCACGTGAGGGGGTGGCCAATAGGGGTGGAAGGGGGTGGATTTTCAAAATTTTAAGATCAAATTCGTAATCAGCGACCCCGACAACCCCCGAGTAAGAAATTTTGAATCAATTACTTAATTTTTTGAGTTTTGGCCAGCTTTCGGGAATCGGCCGCACTGTGCTCCGTCTGCCTCCGTCGCCACAGGGTGACTGCAAGTGTTTTGCATATAATCATTTCCTTATACTTATATCCGTGTTGGTTTTTGGCCTAAAAGTATGCAAGAAAACTATGCGACAAATTGAGCGCATACCCTGTAGGAAATTAGAAACGTCCAATTTTTAGTCTCCTAGTCCTAATCATGAACCGACCTTTGAATTGTCGACACATTCGGACACATTCCATAAAAAAATCACGAATTTTGCAATATGTTGATCTAAAAGATCTACGACTATCATAATAAGTTTTAATAATTTAACCGCCTTGTTCTATCGTGTAAAATTTTACAACTGTATGCTTACCAATTATTCAATACTTCAAAATCATAACGGTCAACAGTGGCGTGGGTGTGTTGTCGTGTAGGACGTTATCCTCCTAATAGCAAAGGGTATAACCGGAAGTTGTATGAGCTTTAACCTTCGGTAGACCAACTGGAGTCACCGCAGAAAATGTTTGATAGGTGAGTAGTTCACGTATTTTTTTGCAAACACAGTCAGCGTCAAAGGAACTTGTGCACCACATATTGATAAGCTTTGACTATTAATTTATTTTTAATTCTAATAAATTTTACACAAAAATATAATTCATACCACTACAAAAACCATATAATGCAACTAACTAATTTTTATGAATTAGCTTTCTTTCGTATTCTTATGACTTTAGTTTATACAATGTTTTGAAGCGCAAAATAGTTTTCCGGTATATTTGTTTTATTTAGTGTATATGAAAACTTTAGCTCTGTTTGCGAAAAAAAATTTATGAATTGGGGTGAAACTTGCACCAAAGTGTCGTTTACGTCAGAAAAAATCGGTGTGTCTACCGAAGGTTTACTGCTTTAAAAAAAAAAAAATACCAGTCTAACGGTTAGACGCGATAGAAGTGAAACCTTCCGTAAAACAAACTGAGAGAGAAAGCAGCATTAGGAGCGGGATAATTATAGGTTCATTATAATATTACTATAAAGTTCATATTTTATTTTCTTCATTTTATTATTATTCATCCTCAATGTTTTCAATTTCAACAAATGATACGAGGGGCTTATGATAGCTAAAATATGATACAAATGCTTTGGTTTCGATGTTGTCAACATATCTTTGAAATACCGCGCACACATACGTACTAGCATACATACAAACATACATACGTATGACGCTTGAACTAAACACCAAAGCAAGTAATAGGCAGTGTAGTATACATACTACAATACTCACTAGACTAGCGTGGCTCACACATATACATATATCAACATATAACGCTTCGAGTCTCAAATCACTCCCAACGATTCTAAAGAAGTTTTCACTTCAAAATAGCTTTACTCTGGGCTTGGGATGTCCTTTGTTGTTATACAAGATGAAGTCCAAAATGAAAAAGGCTAAAGGCTAAAATAAAATGACAGGAGCTTTGTTCTGATAACTTCAAGTATTTATTCAAAATAGGTCTCTTCTGGCCTCGATACACCGTTTTGCGCGATCTAAAAGCTTTTCGAAAGAGTGTTTCAGTTCATTGACCAGAATCCGGAATCCGGAATATCCTTCAGAACGTCGGTACAAGCCTTTTGGATGGCTTCTACGTACAAAAACCGTTTTCCTTTCATGGCCAAATGCAATTTTTCGAATAGGTAGAAGTCACAGGGAGCCATATCAAGTGAATACGGAGAGTGATTGATGGTTAAAATGTAAATTTCTAGTCAAAAAATCAGTCACACGAGTGGATCGATGAGATGGGGCATTATCATGCAATAAGCGCCAGCTTCCTCCTTCGCGGTATTCAGGGCGAATTCGACCAATGCGATGGAATAAACGCTAAAAAACACCAAGATTGAAAATTGCATTACGGTTTGGCTCGTTGGCACGAACTCTTTGTGCACAATTCCCAAGGAATCGTAACAACAAATGAGCTACAACTTGATTTTTGACTACTCTAAATGCGATTTTTTGGGAGGTGGGTCGTCTGAGGCCTTCCATTCGGCACTTGGACGCTTAGTTTCAGGTTCATGTTGGAAACACCACGTTTCAACACCAGTTACAATGTTGTAAAGGAAGTTCGCGTCTTTTCTCGCCTCTTCAATGAGGTAATTCGAATGTTGAATTCTGAACAATTTTTGGTCCTCAGTGCGGAATGAAATGTGCACAGACCTTTCATAAGCCCAAGTGATCAGTTAAAATGCCATAAATCGATATTTTGGAGATATTCAACTCCGATTCCATGAATTTCAACGATGATTTCGGTTCATTTTTGATAAATTTACGAACAGTTTCGATGGAGTTTTCGGCGATTACTGATTTTGAGCGGCCATACGGGCCTTCATTGTCATTTATGTCCTTACAACCCCCTTCTTAACATGTGAGCCACTCATGTACTCTGACACGAGATAGACAATTATCGCCATAAACTGTTTTCATCAATTCAAATGTTTCGGTAAAAGTTTTACCGGTTTTAAAACAAAATTTGATGTTATCTCTTTTTCGAAACTCATTTTTGTACCGATGACACAAACACACTGACACTTTAGACGCAATAATTTCGCTTCCGCTGTACCGAATGTCACCAAGTTTTCACTGGAAGTCAGCTAGGGATGCAACTTTCAACGCACTAACGCCTTAACATTTTTTTTATGGCGCCCGTCTTGTTTATTTTGGACTTCACCTCGTAATTGAAAATGATATTGAAAACACACACACATTTATAATTTTATTCTGATTTATTTATATATTTAAAATTTTCCATATTTACAAGTAGCATTTAATCATAATCATTATTAGCAATCAGCATTAGTACGCATAACTCAAGCGTCATTCAAAGGTGTACATACATACATACGTACGCATGTATGTATGTGTGGAATTATATTTATTTTCCCTTTGCAATTTATTATTTTATATTATTTGCTTACTATATTATTTGTATATGCGTGTATATACAGTTAGAAATATAATAGAGTACAATTTTTATTTAAATTTAGCTTACAACTTCGCCGTTTCAAAATAGAAGAACATCGAAACAAATAAAAGAAATGCTCCAACAGAGATGTCGAGCCATAGAAGTATGTATGTATATATGTATGTGTATGTGTGTATGTATATTTATATGTTTGTTACAAAAGTGTATAGCTTATGAGATTTTTAGAGTTTCGTAAGCGAAAAAACAGCCGAATCATTAATGTATGTAAGTATGTAAGTTTATATGTATGTATATATGTATGTATGTATGTGTGTGTATGTATGCTTTTATATCTAAACTTCCAGATCTCTCATTTTACTTCATATGCATGCGGTTTATGTACCACTTACACACACGCGCATACATACATTTTATACATAAATATATATGCACATACGTAAGCCTAAGTGATGGACAGCCTAGCTGCTGCTAACCATCGAGAGACCCATTGCAGCAAATTACAACTACTCGTACATATCACTAATTAAATTTATTACCATACATGCGGTTTCATATTGCTTTTTTTTTTGCATTTCCTGCTTTTGTTGTTGTTTGATTTTTTAATCACCTAATTTTCACACACAAAATGCTTCAATGCCTATAATCACCGCCTAATTTCTTTAATATCAAACTTAAATTTAATTATTTGACAAAGCAGAGATATTTTAGACTTTCTTTGCAGTATTTTTGTTTTTTTGTTTTCTTTGTTCTTTCTTTTCAGATGATCATTACTCCCGCTTTCGCCCACTATTCTAATTCCATATTTTCATTAAATTCAGACGAAATTCCTCGCCCACAACAGCAACTGCAAACATTTCCCCTTCAGTTTCCCAATCTGCTTAACTTCCTCTCTCTCTCTCTCTCTGTCGCTCGCGCGCAATTTCTCTCAATGCTTCAGTCCTGTTATCGCATCACTGCAGTTGTTGCTGTTGTTGCTTACAATTGCTTTGCACATGACCATCTTGACGCTGGCGAGGAAGTCCGTTAGGTAGCATCATGTGGGGCGCGGCGGTGCTGCCGATTTGCGACTAACGGGCGGTGGTGGTGGTGCGCTGCGCATACGCGGCACTGGTCGCATATCGAGCGGTTTGGGCGGTGATGGTCGTTGTGGTGGTGCGCCACTACCACTACCACTATTTGTTCGTTCCGCTGATGAATTCGAGCGTTGAGTTAATTTTGGTTGTGTTGTAATAATTTTTGGTTTGTTGATATCAATTGATTTGCTCTTTTTGTTGTTTGTGGTGGTGTCGTCTTCAGCATCGCTGGAGACCGAATCGTAGGAGGAAGGCGTCGGTGAGTGTGGTGAATAGGAGTCTGGCTCGAGTTCCTGTGACTCCAGCATTGTACGAAATTCTTGTATCGAGTCGTTAAGAGCCCACAGCTGGGAGAGTAATGAGAGGTCCAACTGGCGTAGGCCATACTGTAAATGAAAGAAAAGAAAGTTTATTAATTAGTGACAGAGAATACCAAAATGTGTTGCAAAAATTTAAATATTGGGATTTTCTGATAGTAACATTTTGCAAATTATTCTAAGTTCGATATTTTATAGGCTGTGAAATTTGTTCTGTGGCCGTTGTAACAAAAAAAAGGTTCAGATTTTCATAAATCGCTGCTTTGAGCAATTCTGCGCTCTATTAAGCATAAAGCGCACCCCAGTTATCATAGTGTCAAGTGATGAAGTCTTCCCCCGAAGTAGGCAAAAGCCAGTTGCAATTGAGATTCGCGAGCGTAAATGGAGATGGATGGGTTGGTTGGTTGGTTTAAGGGTGACCCCGCATCGGAGTGCCACAAAGACCGCAAGTTGGGTCCGTTGAGTTGCCCTAGAGCTCATTATATTGTGTGATTTCCCCACCTAACCGAGATTTTTATTATAGATTTTGGTCAAGGATATTACACTATGCGAAAACCTACGACTGACTCAGCAGCATGTCCTCAGACTGGAATCCACAAGTCTCGTACAATAAAGGACGACCCAAAGAGTCTTGGAGGCGAATCCTGCTTAATGAATTTACAACAATTGACGATTCGCTTCGCAAATAAAGCTTAAAGCCAGAAACCGATAACAATAGAATTTATTTGTTTCGGCATTTTGCGCCCCCAGCCGGCGCGCTGTCACGTAATAAAAATATTTTGTAGAAAATATGGGGGCTTATACAATTTTCTTATTATACAAATTCTTTTGCAGCAGAAAGCCCCTACGTAAGTGGGTATTCCCATCATGTGAATATTCTAAGAGATTTAGGTCTAATATTAAAAGTTCTGTCCTCTTGTTTTATTTTTTCTTTTTTTTTCATTACAAAAAAAAAATCATTTAAAAAGTCATTTAAAAATTAGTTTCTTTTTGTAATTTAAAAATAATTTTTTTTTTTTGTAATTTAAAAATTTTGTTTTTCTGTAATTTAAAAATTATGTTTTTTGTTATTTCAAAATATTTTCTTTTTTGTAATTAAAAATTTTTTTTTTACAATTTTAAAAATAGTTTTGCTTTGTAATTAAAATATTTTTTTTGTAATTTAAAAATAATTTTTATTTTTTGCAATTTCAAAATTATTTTGTTTTGTAATTTAAAAATTATATTTTTTTGTAATCTAAAAATTATTTTTTTGTTCCAATAAAATTTTTTTTTGTAATTTAAAAATATTTTTTGTTGTAACTAAATTTTTTTTGTTGTAATTAAAACATAAACCCTTTTTTTGGAATTCAAAATTTAAATTTAAAAATTAGTGTGTATCGTAATTTAAAAATAATTTTTTTTGTTGTAATTAAAAAATTATTTTTTTTTTTGTAATTTAAAAATTATTTGTTTTTGTAATTTAAAAAACATTTTCTTTTAGCAATTAATTTTTTTTTTTGCAATTTAAAAAATATATTTTTTTTCGTAAATTAAATTTTTTTTTTGTAATTTAAAATTTTTTTTTTTCTAGTTAAATATTTTTGTTGTAATTTTTAAATTAAATTTTTTGTAATATAAAAATATTTTTTTCTTTTGTAATTTAAAATTTAAATTTTTTTTGTAATTTAAAAATTATATTTTGTTGTAATTTTAAAATTTAAATTTTTTTGCAGTTTAAAAATAATTTTTTTTTTGTTGTAATTTACAAATTATTTTTTTTTGTAATTTAAAAATTATTTTTGCTATGTAATTAAAAAATGTTTTCCTCTAGCGGTCGCCCCTCGGCAGGCAATGGCAAACCTCCGAGTGTATTTCTGCCATGAAAAAGCTGCTCATAGAAATATCTGCCGTTCGGAGTCGGCTTGAAGCTGTAGGTCCCTCCATTTGTGGAACAACTTCAAGACGCACGCCATAAATAGGAGGAGAAGCTCGTCCAAACACCCAAAAAGGGTGTATGCGCCAATTATATATATACATACATATATATATATAGGTAGTTCATTTTACAACAAATATTTATATAAATCAAGTACGGTTCTAATTTTTGAGCACATTTCAATCACCTGGTCATACAGGTATACTCTTATTTTATGGAAATAAGCGTTGAAAATAACTTTCAATAGGAAAAAAAATTTAGTTAGAAAATCGAAATCATGGGAAATAAAGAAAAATACGTAAATAGTCGTAGATAATTTGGTAATTTTTGTTTTTGAAAATTCTTTTTCCCTGATGATTTCCATATTAAAAATATGTTATACATTCGCTTTATGGAGAAATCGCACAACGCCGTCAGAAAAAAAAAATTCAATATTTCTGTTGTAAAAAGTTACTTGGAGTTTCTTGGATTTTTCTGACGGATGACGTAATTGGATATATATTGTAGTCTACCCCTTTCTTATTATTCCGCCTAAATTGCGCGAGATAAAAAATTTACGAACTTCTTCTTACAAATTATGGGCAATACATTCAATTACAAATATTTGTGTCTAGCATTTTAAATGCCCAATTAAGAAGGATACTTACACTTTTCGTAAAAAACGGGCCAAATCGACCCGAAAAGGTGGTTATAGGGCTAAGCTGTTTCGCTAAAATGATGCTTGTGACTACTATAGAAGTTGCACAATAATATTTGCATCAGAAATCCATTTATAACACTTTATACAATCAAAATATAGATTTCTACAACGAAAATTTAGAAATTTTAACCTACTCTAAAAAAATTGACATGCACTGGACTAAGACAGTCATGTTGTACTTTCAGAATTAAGTGGTCGCCTTGCTATTTCAATCAAAAAATCTATTTTTTTATTTATTATAATATTTTCATAATTTCTTAGCGCTTACAATCTTTCATTTCCTCCACTTAATTATAAAAAAATCACCCAAGTCAAATGACTTTAATTCACTCAACTTACTGTCAGCTCAACACAACAGCTCTTCCTTTCGAGCAGCTCATCGCTCGTTATGTGGAAAATCAAAGCGCAATAAGTTTCTTTTCTTAAACTCGTCACTTTAGTTAGTAAAAGCTTTATAAATCCGACGCTGCAGACGCCAGGCATTAATCGCTCATTGGACTATGCTACCGTATCGGATTGCTAATGTTGCAGCAATATTTTATGCTGCCATCGGGCAACAGGCAAGCAAACAAATGTTTGCGCACCTACACACATACACATTTTAGTACTTTGGGTGCAGAAAGTTGGAAATTCATTTGAGATGCCATGCGGTGATATTAATTGACAAATGAGGTTTTTCCTTCCCACTCCTCGAAATCACTTTCATTTCGATAACCTCAGCTCCAGTAATACAATAGCAAGAAAATAGCAAAATAACAAAAAAAAAAACAACAGAAAACAGAAAACGTAACAACAATAACAGCTGAATGCTGTTGTGTGTGACGCATGCGCCCCACAATGACGGTCCACATTTGCTGCACCATTATTCGCATTCGTTTTCGCATTTGAATGAATTTTATGATTACCAAACGAGTTGCAAAAGTTCGAAAAGTATTTTGTTTAATTTCTATTATTTCTATTGTGTCGCTGGAACAACACACACACACACACCCATGTGCTCATTATAGTTATACACATATATATAAAATAACATTCACCCATACAAACGCAAACGCCAGATGTAGATTTGTTTGTACGTGCCGAAACATAGTGGGGGAAAAGCAAAAATGTCACTAACCGCCCGATTGGCCGGCAGATCGAGCGTGCAAATTTTAGCAGCTTCAATCCCAGCTGCTGCCATAATTATTCAATATCTGCTGCTGCATGCGGTCATGTGGACTGGCGAATAGGCGTACAAAATGCTGATTGCTTTTATATCTTTGCAAGTTCCGCCAGGGCCTCTGCACGAGTACACAGTGGGCAAGAGTGGTGATGTGGCAACCAGGCGTTGCTACAAATATTTTTTTATGCTCATATTATTGTCAAATTTTCAATTTGACAAAATTAAGTTCAATATAGCAGCGCTTCAATAGAGCAATTTTTGAGTATAACTAAGAAAGTTAAGGGAGTCACATCATGAAACTTGGAGGGATTACTGAGTAAAGTCTATCAAATTTAAAATAAAAATTGGCAAAATATCGGAGAGCGGATGTTTTTCTTACAAATAAACTTTTCAGAAAAATTTGTTCACACAAAAGTATACATTTTTTTACAAATACTTTTTTTAAGCATATTTTGTACTAAAAAGTTAAACCAAAAAAATATATATAAAAATTTTAAATCGAACCGAAGATATTTCACTTCAATAAATTCTATAAAGTAATTTTCAACATTGAACAACATTGTTTTCCAAAATAAAAATATTTAAAAAAAAATTTAAAAATAATCATTAAATTAAATTTAAAAAATGTAATATTAAAATTTTCACAATTGAACAGATCTCAATTTTTTTTTCAAAATCATTATTTTTAATTTTCCAAAATTACCAGATTTTTTTTTTTTTTTTTGAATAAGTTTTATGAAAAGTGTATTTATTCCAAAAAGTTAAGAATTAAAAAAAAATGTTAAAAATATATAATAAAAAAAATTATTTGAAAAAAATTAAAATTAAATTAAAAAAACTTATTTACTTATACTTGGTTGATTGGTTGGTTTATGGGTGACCCCGCATCGGAGTGCCACATAGACCGCAAGTTGGGTCCGTTGTGTTGCCCTCTAGCTTATTATGTTATATGATTTCCCCACCTAACCGAGATTTTTATTGTAGATTTTGGTCAAAGATATTAATTCGTTTCGAGAATTTGATGAGAGATTCGATTTTCAGGTTCGAGAGTACTGAAAGATTGTCAATTGTTGGAGAGCCTAGAAGAGCGAATCGACTTCTGGCTAGACCGGGACAACTGCACAGCAAATGTCTGCTCGATACTTCCTCATCTTCGTCCTCGCAGTATCTGCACAGGTCGTTTTGAGGAACCCCGAGCCGACGTGCGTGAGTGCCCAAAAGGCAGTGGCCGGTGATAAGAGATATTATATGCCTTAGTTCGTGTTTCGAAAGACTTATAAGGGTTTTTGTCTGTTTCAGATTGTAGGATGGCCAGATTTGTCTGGTCGTAACGCAAATAGTTTCCACTCGCCACCTCCGATCAGCAATGCTGTGAAATTCTCGATCAATGAGCATTTTACATGTTGAGAGCGGAATGTGGATTGTGGGTAAGTTACTAACATTTGATTGCGCAGCTCCAGCTCTTGCGAGCTCATCAGCTTTGCAGTTACCTTCGAGTCCACTGTGACCCGGTATCCAGATAACTTGGACAGAATTCTGAACACTTATCTCGTTAAGAGATAAGAGACAGGATCGAACCACATCTGAGTGGGTATAAGAGGAGCTAAGTGCTCGAACGGCCGCTTGACTGTCGGTGAAAAAGCGGATATCCTCTAGTGATATTCTATTTTCTAAGAGAGTTTTCGCAGCATGCCAGATAGCGCATACTTCCGCTTGGAATACACTACAATAGTCGGGTAATCTAAATGATAGATTGATGTGAGGGGAATTGGAAAAGATTGAATTGAGGGGAATTGGAAAACATGATGATCCGAGGTGAAAACCCCCAGGTTTTGCCTATAGCTTTCTTACAAGTATAAAGAGCTATGAAAGCTTTTTTACATCTGTTTTCGATGTTCAATTTCCAACTCAACTTCCTATCTAGAATAACTCCTAGATATTTAGCTGAATCAGATAGAAGTAATGATTCCCCTTTTAAAGTTATTGTTTGCAGTGGAGGAGATTGTTGTTTCCTATTGAAGAGAACAAGATCTGTCTTTGCTGGATTCGCATTTAGTCCGCATTCGGTGCACCATTTTGACTTATTTTTTACTTATACTTAATGTTATATTTTCTTATTATGTATTTTCAACATTAAAATTAAAAACTTTTTTTTCAAATAATATTTTGTTTTATATATTTTTCACAATTTTTTTAAGTTTTAAATTTTTAAATTTCTAAAATTAAAATTTTTTCAATAATTTTTTTTTATAAATTTTAAAATGAATAATATAATAAAAATAAAAATTTTAATTTTTTTTCATATAATTTTTTTTAAATTTTTATCCAAAAGAAGACTTTTAAGTACATTTTTTACCCAATTTCTTTCCAAATAAATTTTTTTAAAAAGCACGTGGTATTCCAAAAAAAATTAAAAGCTTTTATAAAAGTGTTAAAAATAAATAATAAAAATAATTTTTATGTTTCGAAATAAATTTTTTTAAAAAGTGTGTTAAATTCCAAAAAAGTTAAGCAATTTTATAAACATGTTAAAAATAAATAACACAATTTTTTTTTAATAAATTTTTTTTAAATTATATTTTATTCCCAAAAAAATTTTAATTTTTTATAAAAATATTAAAAATAACCGAAAATATTTCAATTTAAAAAGTGTTGCACAAAATTTTCAAAATTAAACAGATCTCAAGTTTACTCTAAAATTATTATTATTAAATTTTCTAAAATTACCATATTCTTTTTTTTATATGAGTTTTTTTAAGTATGTTATATTCTAAAAATTTTAAAGTTTTTTATGAAAATGTTAAATTTAATCAAAGATATTTTACTTTAAATAATTCTGTACCAAAATTTTTATTTTCAATTTCATCAAATTTTATGAAATTACCAACTTTTTTTTCGAGCCATAATCAACCTGCCAGTCGAAAGCCTCCGATGCTAGCGCTGCACTACTTTCAGTTTGTATAATAATTTTATTGTTATGTAAACCTTTATAAAATAAAATAAAATAAATAAATAAAATTTTTTTTAATATTTTATTTTATATTTTATCCTAAAAAATTAAAAAAATTTATAAACATATTGGAAATAACCGAAGATACTATTTTAAAGTACTTCAAAAATTTCTATACAGAAATTTTCAACGTTGAGTAGATCTAAAATTTTTTCGCAAAAACTATTATTACGAGATTTTCTAAAAATACTTGATTTTTTTCTAAAATTTTTAAGTATATTTTATCCAAAAAAACTTAAAAGTTTTATAATAATGTTAAAAATAACCGAAGATACAATGTATACCAAAATTGTATGTACTAAAAATTTCCAAAAAAATTCTTTACCGAAATTTTCAACATTGAATAAACCTCCATATGACAAAATTTTTTTTGTGTCGTCAATGAGCTAATTGTACCTATTTTTACGATATTTATTTTACTTTAAGCAATTATTTTAGTTTTTGGTTAAAATGGCAGAGCTTTGCAGTTGTCATTCATTTCGCAATCAAAAGTCATAAATTTAACCTACTGTGCACTGCCATGCAACGCGCTGCTTAAGAAAATACCGCTCGTTGTATCGTCATTTTCACAGTGAACTTTCGACTTTTGCCGCATTGTGATTGTGATTTTCACATTGTTCGCCGATGATTTCTAGTTATTGTAAAGCAAACACACAAAGTCCCCTAATAGTTGTTGTCTTTGGTGTGAAGTGCAATTTCTTCCCATACAAATTATGATTGAACGCCCCACGCACTACGACGTTTCCAATGCATTTCAAATGCACCAAATGGCAAATGCCAGAGCTTCATACCGAGCCAAGTATTCGCAGTTGTGGTTTCACTATCACAATTTCACAATAGAAATGGAATGAATGCTCGTACTTAGGCCGCTCCCTTACACTCTATTGCAATAAATGCGGATATGTAGTGTGCAAAAGTGTACATACATACATTCGTGCATATGTATGTGTGTAGACTTGTGTGGACTTTTGCGTGTGCCTAGCAAATTCTTCAACTGATTGCCAATGACACTTAAACTCGTTCGCTCGTAAATCGTTGCAAATCGAGGCACTCGGTAATTGAAAGTTGCAAAGATTTATGTGCGGCTAGCTTTAGAACAGTATTGCATACCAAGTAAAACATTTTATATGGAAATTAATTGCTTGTAAGCAATTGTCAACACACATTTTCATATATAACAATATTAGCACAGGCACATGCTATACATGCATATGTAAGTATGAAAGTGCAAATGAATGTAGGTGAAAAATGCAAGGCAGGTAGGTTGGAGTGCTCGCTGCTGGGGCAGCGGCACACTTAAGGGGGAAAATGAGAGAGAGAGAGATACTTGAGTTAAATTACATTTATTCTCTTCGTTGAACCAATTCAATATCGGAATCACTATATATTTCATTTGGCACCTTATGATATAATATAATACCTACATACACCAAACAAACATCAAATCCTGTAAGGGCTATATAATTGGCGTGTTTGGATATTTTGTTAAGAGCTTGACAATTTGAAATGGTAATACAAAAAATATTGGTGGACATGGTCCATTCCATCAGTCCAATTTTTCAATACTTTTTTCAATAAATCTGAATAAGAAATATAAATGAGCCCAATCAGGAAAAATGCAACCCAAACGATGGTCATTTGGCTTCAATTCTTGCTCGAACTGTATTTCATAGGCTCGTAAGCCCAAATCCTTACGAAAAATTTCCCACGTAGTCGTAGGGCAAAGTCTAAAAAGTTGAGAATGACGACGAATCGACATTTCGGCGTCTTCTGCAACAATTCGCTCTATGAACTTCGCAAGCAGATTTGTTTTTTTTTTTGTTAATAAATTTCCACAATTTGGAAGCGGTGATCTGGCGTAAACAATTCATGATGACTTACGGAACAGAATTGTCAACAAAGTTTTTTGTTTTAATGAAAATATAGTTTATCTACAATAAAAACTATATAATTTAAAAACTTTGAAAGAAATTTAAAAAAATGCATACAATTTTCAATTTTTTTGATCGGAGTCTTAAGAAAAGTTTTTAAATTGTAACTAATTTTACAGTCAATTAAATTTTGTAGCAACAAAGGGTAAATTTGAAACGACTCAAACATCGCGGTTGATTTTTTTTTTTTCCTGACGCTCGTGGGGGAAAAATATTGCTTTTTCTTCTTCATCGTCACAAAAAAAATTGACCAAATCGATATTTCATCGGTATTTGTAGTAACTTAGAGAGCTTGTGCTTTGGTATACTAAAACTTAAAAGCTGTAAATCTGCATATCCAAAAAAATCCAAAAAGCAGAAAGTTTTGTTGAAATTTTCAAAAATTGTAAGCAAACTTTGCACTTTATGGTTTTTGCTGTAGTATGAATATTATTTTTATAAGCAAAAACATAATGATGCACATAATATTTTTTGATAAGAGAATACAGGGAGACAAAAAATAAATGTATACCAGATTTTTTAATGAAAAAAAATGTATCATTGATATTAGCTCAAAACAAAATGTGAAATTTTAATGGACAGTGTTTGAGTAGCATTATATTGAGCCAGTTTCGAAGTGGCCACCTTTAGCACGAATACACAAGCTCAAACGTTTCGAAAAAGTAGGGCTATAGGCCGTGGAGCGAGCGACATCTTTCGAGTCTTACTTTCTTGTTTTCATCCGTGAGCAGCTGGCAGTTTTGTAGTTTATAAGGCTTAAGTCCGAGTTCTTTTTTGCTATAAGGCGAACTGATTCACGATTGATGTCAGTCTCGCCAGCAATTTTCCTCATCCAGACCATAGAATTTCGTTGAACTCTTTTTTTGATGATTTTTCGGTTGTTGGAGGTGTTAACAGTTCGTTTTTTTCCTCTTCCAGGACGGTCGCCTTCATTACCAAGCTCCTTAAATCGTTTGATTGCACGAGAAACCAATGAACGTGCAATTACAAGCTTCCGTGCTTATCTTTTTGCTTTGCTTTGCTTTCGTTCGTATGCTTTGACTACTCGTAAATTATTCCCAGTTTCGGGGCAAAATTTCGCTTGTTAACAATAGAGTGGGGAGCTAAGGAAAATTGCATTGCATTGATTGTATTACAAAAATGTTTGTTTGCCGTGAATGTTTGTTTGCCGCACGATCAATCGTTTTTCCCAAACGTCTGAAGTGGCAGACAGAAAAAGAAATGGTCATCCTCGCGCGATTCGAACAAGTGCAGTGAAAAAAGCCGTTCGCGAACGAATTCGCAGAAATCCCTTAGAACTCAGAAAATCATGCCCAGGGAAATAAATATATCAACCAGATCCATGTCAAGACTGATCTCCACAGAACTGATCTCCACATGAAACCCTTTCGACGCTCAACTGGTCATCTTTTGACAACGCACTTGAAGAAAATTAGAGTCGGCAGATGCAAGCAGCTTCTTCGGTAGCATGCGGTCAACGGCCATGAAAGTATTCCTTTCAGTATTCAGAAAATGTTCACTGTTGAAAAAGTTTTTAATAAGCAAAACGACCAAATCTATGCTAAAACTATGCTAAAAAAGGGTTCAGCGTGGCCACCATTCAGCTTCCGCCATGGTTTGGTGAGTAGTGTCTTGTAAAGGCGTTGCATCTCTTCATTTCTACGAAAAAGAGGTTAAGACCGGGTCAAAAGTGTACCAGAAGCATGTCTTAGAAGGCGTGGCGAAGCATTTGAGCAGTACTCTCTTCGATGGAGAGTGTTGGATCTTCCAGCAAGATTCCGCTCCAGCTCACAAGGCAAAAACCATCAAGCAGTGGCTAGAAAACTATATTCCTGGGTTCATAGTCAAAGAAGATTGGCCGTCTGGAAGACCAGATCTGAATCCAGATCTGAAACATGGCCTATCGAAGACCTCACTTAAATTTTGAGAGTCTCAAACAATCTTCAGTTCTAGCAACGAAGTCAATATCCATCTAAACCGTGAGTGCTGCAATAGCTGAATGGTCTAATCGTTTGAGGGCTTGGATAAAAGCAATGCTGAGCATTTTGAAATTATAAACATTTCATATCTATAGCGGACTTAACTTGTAACAGCACTTATGGCAGGACTAAGTTTATTCAGAATTATACCCTATGATCAAAAAGTACCGGGAAGGTGATGTTGACTGTTTTCTTCGATTGCCAAGGCGTAGTGTACCATAAGTACCTTCCATCGGGCCAGACAGTCAATAAAGACTATTATTTATCCATTGGAGAGGTGCTGTACGTCGCAAACGGCCGGAAATGTGGGCAAACAATTCGTGAATCTTGCATGATGATAACGCGCCATCGCACCGAGCCCAAATTGTGCTGGCTAATTTGACCAAACACCAAGTAAATACCATCGTGCAAGCACCGCATTCACCTCATATGGCCCAGTGCGACATCTATTTGTTTCTCAAGTTGAAGTTACCACTTCATGGAAGGAGATTTTAGTCGATAGAGAGATCAAAGAGAATGCGACGAAGGAGCTGAAAGCCATCCCTTCGTCAGCCTACCAGGGGTGTATGGAGGGCTAGGTTAAACGTTTTCGCATGTGTGTCGCTTCAGACGGGTCATATTTTGAAGGAGATAAAATAAATTTACCTGAAATTTAACTCTGTTTTGTTTTATTTAAACATTCCCGGTACTTTCTGGTCATTGGGTATGGTCGCATTTTTATATGATTGAAAAAATATCTACACTTGTTCTTCGGCATTACTAACCAATAGCTTAAACAAGTTAATATTCAAAAAAGTGGTGTGAAACCCCAAAACAAGCGAGCAAATCTAAAAAACCTAACTGCAATTAATCCATTCGTTTCATATTCAAACTAAAGTATATTAAAATTATTGATTGCCATTTAAAGAAATCAGTAACTTCACAGCCTTCAAATAAATTCTATGCGCATGCGCAAGCCATTTGCAAAAATAACAAGAAAACAGCGAGTTAAATCTACCTACAAATTCCTGAAAACAGCGCAAACAAAAATCAAATAATCTAAGAAATCGAGCAATCACCAAAAGTAGGTGTGCCCGCGTACTAAATCTTACACATACCCGCATTGTTCTTTTCCATGTTTGTGTGTGTGTGTGTAAGTACAAACTAGTACATTCTCACAACAGCAGAAGTTAATCGCCATTGCCACAGTTAGCGCAGCAAGTAAATGCTTTAGGAAGCCACGAATAAGCCACATAGTCGGTAATTATAAGAGCCGCAGAAAATACAAAAAAAAAACCAAAAACAGAAACGTAAAAACTAAAAGGCTATAAAATCAAAAGTTCACCACAGAAGGCAACCGAGAGGGTGGTGGTGGAGCGCAAACTGGAACATTGGAATTGGCCTCGACCCAAACGTAAGCGGTCGCACTGTCGGCGAAATATGGACGTACATACATACATACATACATGACTACGTGGTGGCATGCAACATACAAATTGTAAAAACACTTGCCAACCGTACACGAAAAACACGAAAAAAATGGAATATAACGAAAGGTAGAATCAACAGAGAACTGGTGGAATTGGTGAACGCATTACATAATCCATTGGCATGTTGACGAGCGGCATGTTTGAGCGTCAGTCGATTGACTAGTGACGATTGAAAAAAAAACGAGTCGTGAAGGTATGTCTGTTACAATGAAAACAAAAATAAAAACAAAAGCAAACACTTGTAAGTCGCGAGTGTGAGAGCATCTTTTGGATTATGGTGTGCTGGTTTAACGCCACAAACTGACCTGACCTGCATTCGCTGCTTAATCTAAATTCGCTAGCTGTAGATCGAGTTCAGTTCACGCGGTTTCGACCGCAGGCTTCCATAAAAATATTTGTGACTTATTCAAGAGGGAAATAAGTATGCACACATATGTACTTACATATATATTGCAAACACACATACACCTGTGCGCTCATAATTAAGTCATTTCAACTTTTTACGATTTTCGCAATATTTTTCAAGCATTTTGTATAAAAATCCGATAAAAGTTCGACATTCTGACATTTATAAAAATTTCACTAAAATTTAACATATTAAAAAAAAAAATGATTAGCTTTGGAATTATTCAACTTAAAACACTTCTGAGGAAGCAGCTTTATAGCCCACTCAATTTTAATGCAATAAATTGTATTTTTTAACTCGCTCAAAAATGCGTTGATTTTTTAAATTTTTTTTTACTTAGATGTCGAGAATTTTTTCCATGTTTAGAATCGCTAGAAAAATTTCGAGTATGCAGTTTTACGGCCCATTGAATTTTGGTATAATAAAATATTAATTTTGAGTGGCTTCAAAATCGACTTGGCTTATGATTTTATTTTATTTCTTTTTATTATTATTATTTCTTGTTTTTTTTGGGGAATTTTCCTCGACCAGATCCATCTCAAGACTAATAAGAATTGATCTCCACCTAAAAGCCCTCTGTCGCTCAACTGGTCATCTTATGACAACGCGCTTGAAGAAAATAAGAGTCGACAGATGCAAGCAACTTCTTCGTGGCACGCGGTCAACGACCATGAAAATATTCGCTTCACAGATGAGAAAATTTTCACGGTTGAAGAAATTTTTAATAAGCAAACCGAAAAAATCTATGCTAAAACTTTTAAAGACGCAAAAAAATTTTGTTTCAAGGGTTTAGCGATTCCGCTCCAGTCCATAAGGCAAAAACCACCCAGCAGTGGCTAAAAAACAACATTCCTGAGTTCATAGCCGCAGAAGATTGTCCTGTCCGAAAATCTTTTATATGGAAAAATATGTTTTTTCATAAAAGATTTTTACCATTATTGTCTCTTATGGCGGGTATTTTTGACTCTTTATTTGACAAGTACCTAAAATGTCATGCCTAACAAGGAGTTGGAAGGGTAAAAGGTTCTATAAAGGTATTTATTAGAAATTTTCACTATGGGCCTTCTCATACAAAAACTTCATACCATTACCATGTCCTTGCATAAGCTTCGCCGGTTCAGATCCCTTTTACTTTTGCAGAAAATCTACTACTCGAAAGAACCTGGGCACCCCGCCCTCAGACTAACTGCCACGAAATTAGTGAGAAACTCAAAACTTCTAGATACAAAGCTGCTTGATACAAAACACTAAAGTCGGAAAGACTGTTCTTGGTACATGTGAATGGGCTATGGAACTCTCTTCTAAAAAAATTTTGGTATCTATAAGCAGCATGAACACATTTACATACACTGCAGGTCTTAGATTAGACGCACCATCGTTTTTTTTAAACAAAATCAATTATTTATTATCATGCTTGTTCTAATTGTCCAAAATGCTTTTTTTATCAAAGTGCGAAAAAAATGCTAACAGCTGGTTGATTTGCGAAAAAATAACTGTACATTCGGAGATTATAGAAATTTCTATGGCAATCACGCGTGTTTACGGTTGGTCATCGAATTAGACGCAGCTGAAATGTCTTCGTACTGCGTGAGCAAGTGTAAACTTTCGTATTGAAAAAATACCAAAAATAAACAAATAAAGTGTTTTCGAGCTACATTTGAAGACAAAAATGGGAAAAACTGCTTATTGGAACGTCAAAAAGTAGACTTTCTTCGCTTTCACTCGCAAGGACTGTCCAATCGGAACATTGCCAAACAAATAAATCGTAGCTCCAGAACTGTTGACAGATATTTGAAGGATCCAGAGGCATATGGAAATAACTTCAAAGGGGAAAAAAGGCAATATCAAAACAAGCAGTACGCCAAATTGTTAGAATTGCTTCGAATTCGACTAAATCTGCTGCTAAGATCAAGGAATTGGCCGCAGTAAAAGCAAGCCTATCAACTGTTCAGCGGACGATCAGAAATGCAGAACACCTGAAGCGTCTAAAAATCAAGAAAAAACCACCTTTGAATGCAATACGCAAAGAAAACCGGCTTCAGTTCGCGAAAGAATACATGACGTGGATTGTCCAATCTGACACTCGACTAAATGAGAGAAGGGGGAATAATGGTGTGGGGTGCTATCACGTTTTATGGAACATTTGACTTGATTTTTATCGATCAAAAGATGCACGGCGATCGCTTCAAAACATTGTTGGAGTCCGTATTTCCAAAATTAAAAGATCTCTTTGGGCCAATTCCTTGAATTCTTCAACAAGACAATGCTCCTATTCATAACTCTCGAGTAGTAAAATCTTTTATTTCGAGTCAAAACGTTAATATCATGATCTGGCCACGATATTCTCCAGATCTTAACGTAATTAAAAATGTTTGAGGCTGGCTAACACGGAAGGTATACGAAGGAGGAAAGTAATACGAAGATAAGGAAACATTAACTGCAGATATTAAACGTGCTTGGAGCGAGATTTCCTTGAACTACATAGATTTCTTGTATCATTCTATGAAGGACCGGATTTATGAAGTTATTACTAACAAAGGGGGCAGTACTCATTACTGAAATTATTTTTTTTTATTTCAAATAAATCCAATAGTAATTTAAGTTAAAATCCAAATACTTTTCTTATAAAAATGAAAAAGCCAAAGTGCGTCTATTCTAATGACCAAGAAAAATTCGCCTTATTTTGAGTAGCGTTAAGAAAATGTTTGAAAAACACAATTTTGTTAAATATGTATAATCATTTGAATATTATATTTAAAGTATCATTAAATAATAAATATTTTTGCATTTCAACTTCTTTTCTATCGTCCTTTAATAAATAAATATGAAGCAAAGTTGTATGCAACTAAACGTGCGTCTAACCTAAGACCAGCAGTGTATATGCGAACTTCAGCGATATATTGGTACTAAGAGAGGTAATTTTACTTTTAATCCTAAGTAATTCTTAAGTAATGTCAATTTGATTTGTTTTTCTTCGAAAATTAAGACGTCTTTGTAAATTTTACCATGGAAATTGTAACCTATTGTGACTAGCACTAATAATTATAAGGTTCATTCTGCTGTGTTAGGATCGAATCATTAAATAAATAAAATAAAATAATAAAAATTTCCACAAATTAAAACAATTCTGGGCAACAATGTACCGTCACGTGATTCAGCTACCGCCGTATACATAAATGAGTATACAGCTGGGCATGAAAATAGCAGCACCTTTAATAAATTATTTTGCAGTTATTCGCTTTTTTTCCTATAAAGCATACAAACAAAATTTCAGTACCAAATATCGAATGGTTAAAGGATTTCAGATGTGTACAGTTTATTTGAATAAATCTGGCAACTACGTAGAGTACTGTTCTTTATTAGCGTCGTTAAACAATCTAATATTTTTTGGCACTGCTATTTTTGTGTTCGCAACTGTATATTTAGAAATATTTTGTTAAAGAATCAAAATCAAATATTAAAATGTGGCTGGTAAATGAAAGAGACTTAAAGTTACATAACTTTACTATACTTTTGGAAAGGGTTGCCACCTATTTTTAAAATAAACCAAAGAATTAGTTAAAAAACTCGACTTAAATAATACAATTTGGGAATCCAATTAAATGTAATTAATGCTGCTTTTGATCTAAAATCTGAGCTTGGCAACACAGCCTGATTAAGTGATTTCTTTATACTAGAAAATTACTTAGTTAAGAAGTCAAAATAAAATATTAGAATTATATAACACACGAAAGTTTTTTAAACGAGCTTCAATTAAATATATAATTTTGGACAGGGTTGCCACCTATTTTTTAAGGTGAACTAAAAAATAAGCTAAAAGAAGCAACTTTAATATTACAATATTTGCATCAAATTAAATGTAATAATACAACTTTAATCGAAAAATATGTCTGAGTTGTGTTGCCATCTGATTAAGTGATTTCTTTACACTGTATGAATGTCATATTTAATTAAAGAGTAAAACTAAATTATTACAATAACAAAGGTAACAAACGAAAATTGTTTAAAAACCATTAATTAGAGTATAATTTTGGACAGGGTTGCCACCTATTTTTAAAAGTAACGAACTAATTTGTTAAAAAATTAACTAAGGTATAATATTGGGCAGGGTTGCCACCTATTTTTTAAAGTAACGAATTAATTTGTTAAAAAAAATGTATATTACAATATGTGCATCCAATTGAATGTAATTCATAAAACTTTTATCTAGAAATATGTCCCAGCTGTGTTGCCACCTGATTTAATGATTTATTTTCTCTTAAAACTTTGTTAAAACGGCAAAATAAAATATTGCCATTTAGGTAGCAAGTTTAGCAGGTTTAAAAAGGCTTCAATTGGAGTGTAATTGTGGACAGGGTTGCCAGCTATTTTTTATACTTTATAAAATTCTTTATATTATAATGTATTATATAAATATTTATTTAAAAGGTCAGAATGAAAAACCACAATTTAGGTAACGAACGAAATTAAAAACAAAACTTTAACTAGAATATAATCGGAGACAGGTTTGCCACATATTTTTATTACTCGACGATATGTAAGTTAAAATATTAACTATATAAGTACAAGGTGGGGCAGAATTAATCACCCTATCGGTAGATTTATAATTTTTGCAAATGCCGCTGTACGTCAATTAAGCTTGACACTGGTGAAGTAGGCAGCTGCGGTATGCAAACAGGCAAGCAATGGAGCGCGTAAAGATCAGACTAAAGATTTCCATCCCTCAAGATCTTTTTTTTTCATTTAGCAGGAAAATTTGAATATAAAATTGGATGATTAATTTTGCGCCACCTTGTAGTATATATTATAATAGTGCACCTAATTTAATGCAATTATTACAACTTAAGTCTAGAAATATGTCTGAGCTGTATTGCCACCTAATTTAATGATTTCTTTATATATAATTATATTATAATTATTTTATTAAAGAGGCGAACTACGTTTGAAAAATGTCTTCAATAAGATAATAATTAAAAAAAGGGCTGCCACCTCTTTTTTAAAACTAGCATATAAAATTTAAGAATTTTTGACAGACAATTAAACAGTATTTAAATTGTTTAAAAACTCCAAATAGCAAATACTTTTGAGCAGTGTTGCCACCTTTTTCTAAATAATATAGATACTTTTTTTTGAGAAGTGGAATGGAGTAAAGATGGTATTAGACTAGGGGCAAAGGAATATCACCTAGTTTTTAATATGAAATAATAATATAAATAATTAATAATATAATTAATTTGTATAAAAGTGGAAATTAACTAAAATGTTACGTAGAGTAGTACAATGAAAAAGCCAAATTAACTATTATGTGACCATCTTAATTGAAACTACACACTTGAACTCGAAAACAATTAAAATCAGCCTGGTCACATAGAAACATACATTTTCAGAACTTGTAACAATTTCGATGAGCCCGTTGAAGAATGTGCTTTCAGCATTTTCTTAAGTTGCGTCTAATACTCAACTACCTGATTTTCTTAGAATTTTAGAACTAATACCTAGAAGCTTTTCCCCAACAGAAGCAAAACAACGCAAAATGCGAATTGGTTATTGACAAAATTTTTTTTAAAATTCCAGTAAATTTTTATACCTAAAAAATCATGCGGAAAATCCACCTCACAGTTAACTTCTATGTGAAAATTCCACTTCAGTTGCTTAAGTTTTGGCGCACAGCAATTGGCTTGTTGCTATTGTTGTTGGAATGAATATCTAGTAAGACATTTTTTTCGCATTTAACTGCATAACTGAGCGTTGCAAAGTGTTTAACATAACTGTGGCAACAGAAACTATGCTTGCATGCAAACAGGCGTACAACACACAAAGCCATGCATAGACACATAGACACGCATACAAAGGAATTCGTTTATGCATTATTCTTTTACTTGGAGTTAGACACGAATATGCAGGCAGTTAGTAAGTTTTACATTTTTAAAATTAGTTACAACGATTTGTCGTTGTTTCTTGTGGCATTTTTCAAGCCTTTGCCGACTAGTTTACGCGAATGCATACTTTAAACAGCAACGAAATGAAGTTGGCGAAGGTAATAAACGAAATTCAAAAAATTGAAGAAAATATGTTTTTGTTGTTCTCCTTAATTTTCCGCATATATGGCTCAAATAACCACAAGCGAAAGGTAAGAAATAATCCGGTTTTAACTAATGTCGTATATCAGAATTACTTGGAGTTTTCTTTCATTTTCTGTTAGTTTAGTATTCAAGTGTTGGGGGAGACAAGTGAAATAATATGTAAGGTTTTTCCAATAACAGATGAATGGATTGCTCTATCGAGAGATGATTAACGATTTTTTATGTCCGGAATTGGATGGTATTGTTCTGGACAACGTTTATTTTCAACAAGACGGCACTACGTGCCACACAAGCAACGAAACCATTGATCTTTTACGGGAAAAGTTTCCGGACTGTATTATCTCTCGAAAAGGTGATCACAATTGGCCACCGAGATCTTGTGATTTGACACCTTGTGTCTTTTTTCTTTGGGGCCACGCGAAAGAGAAGGTCTACGTCAACAGCCCAGGGCCCATTTAAGGTCTCAAAGATGGAATTCGAGAGAGTATCGAGGACATAGGGCAGCCACTTTGCAATTCGGTTATGAAGATTTCATGAAAAGGATATTGTCCCGTAAGCATGGTGGTCATTTGTTATTAATGCCTGATGTTATTTTCCACTTTTAACGGCATACCTTCTTCTTTATAATGAAATAAACATCGGATCATTTATATTAAAAAATAGCATTTTTATCTGAATATGTAATAAAAAAACACTTCTTATTGGATCACTTTTTATATAATTGGCGCGTATACTCTTTTTGGGTTTTTGGACGAGCTCCTCCTCCTATTAATGGCGTGCGACTTGATGTTGTTCCACAAATGGAGGGACCTACATTTTCAAGCCGACTCCGAACGGCAGATATTTTTTTTATAAGGAGCTTTTTTATGGCACAAATAGACTCGGAGGTTTGCCAAAAAATGTTTTTCTACTTTTTGGTGTTTCACCGAGATTCAAACCCACGTTCTCTCTGAACTCCGAATGGTAGTCACGCACCAACCCATTCGGCTACGGCGGCCGTGAAAAAAATTGGTGAAACCAAAAAGATGTGAGAGGGTATGTTAACAACACAGAAATAACTTATAGTCTTTAGTATTAGAACCATTAGTTAAGGGAGTGCCGATCAAAATGTATTTTTTTCATTATTTCTTTTTTTTTCGAAATTGAAAAAGACTCAAAGTAGCAAACACTTACACTTTTATTCATTACACACCGGCAAAGTGTCTCTCTCTCAACACGCAAGCATTCCCATCGCTACTGAAGCTCAACCAGGTAGAGTATAGCTTTGCTAAAATGAAGAAGGTCAACTAAGTTGAGATCAAAAGGTTGATCTTCATCTAATCAACATCCGTGATAATCATCTTGTAAAAGACTATGTACCTTAGTCGACCTGACTGTTTGGCCTTACGGAAGTCAATGGAAGTGGGCCACACTCCAGCAGTCACAGAAAACAGCTCCTAAAACCTTTCTTTTGGCACCTCGCGAAAAGTCACAACTCTTAACACATGGCGCGCTATAACTCGTTGACACCTATGCGGGCTGCTGCATATCTTCACGATACTCACACACAGAAAAAATTAGTTATTGTGAGACAAAACGATAGCACATCAACATTCTGGAAAGTTCTCGCAACAACCGCCAATTGACGCTCTAAATCAACTGATTTGAGTTGTGGTTTTTTTTTTTGTTAAGTTGCCAACTCTGTGATTAACATTACTACCAAAATTATATCGCCAAAATTTGTAAAAGTTACGTCGTCTTGAGTAAATCTACCTCTTTTAAGAAAGGATTTAAATTTGCAACGGGGAGTTTGAATTAAATTTTGCCTTAAAAATGGGTTCAATCGGGTGAAAACCTTAGAAATGTTGCGAATCTGGTTCGGTTATGAAACTCCAAAGAAAACAGTCGATAGCCATTTACGAGTGGTATGAACGCTTCAGAAGAGATCGTGAGTCCATCGAGGATGACGAACTATAATGGCAGTGGTAGGCCATTGATATCGAGATCTGATGAAAAAATCAGTAAAGTAAAAGAAAAGTTTATCAATAACCATCTGGCAGATGATTTCAACATTTTTCGGATCCATAATTGAGGTAAATGATTTGGTAAATTATTTCTTGCTGCAAAGTTGCCCCAAAGGATTTGATTTTGTGGATCAGGATCAGAAACTGCGTTGATATCGCCGGAAACATGAATTCCAAAGCTAAATTCGACACAAGATTCATCAAGCGCATCATTACTGGAGACGAGACGTAGGGTTATAAGTATGACGTGCAATCCAGTCATTAGGCGAGTGAGTCAAGCAATTCGCCAATAGAGAAAGGATTTGTAGGAAAGCAACTCTTAATTTTGCACTATGATAACGCTCCGTACATAGTGCGATCGCTAATAAAGCTCTTTGAGTTTTGACTCTTTATTATTTTATAATTTTTTTTTTTTTTTTTTTTTTTTTGATATATACAGGGCCCGCCATCTATCGTTACGGATTTGAACTAGGTATTATTTGAAGAATGGTAACACTTAGCTGTCATCTGATTTGAAATAAAATTAGTTTTATTCTTCCGCTGAACGAAAATGGTTGTGTATACGCTCAAAGGACCGACCACCCAATGCGTTTTCGCTTCGCTTCATGGGCTTGGGATCGACTTGAAGAAGATGAAGACTTTTACCGAAAAATCATCTTTTCGGATGAAGCTCATTTCCATCTCGGCGGGTATGTTAACAAGCAAAATTGCCGCATTTGGGGCTCAGAAAACCCGCACGTACTCGAAGAAAAGCCAATGCATTCACAACGAGTCACTGTTTGGTGCGGATTTTAGTCGAGAGGCATCATTGGTCCATTTTTCTTCGAACATGAGTGAGGAGTGGCCGTAACCGTCAATGGAGAGTGTTACAGGGCCATGTTGAACGAATTTTTGTTCCGAGAAATTGAAGAGGAGGATATTGGTGGCATTTGGTTCCAACAAGACGGCCCTACTTGCCACACAGCGAATGCTACGATCTATCTTTTGCGCACTGTCTTCGAAGATCGCATTATCAGCCGAAATTCTGATATCGTTTCGCCGCCTCGGAGCTGCGATTTGACGCCGTTGGATTATTATCTTTGGGGTGCCGTCAAAGACCAGTGTTATGCCAACAAACCAGCAACAATTGATGCACTGAAGACCAACATACATACCTGAAATACAGCCGCATACAATCGAAAATGTGTTGAAAAATTGGACCGATCGTATGGGATGGTGCATGGCTAGCCGAGGCAGCCATATGAATGAAGTTGTGTTCCATCATTAACCGGAAGGATTGTGTTTCAAAATAAAAAAAAACCGTTTGGAAAAATATTGAGTAGTTTCTTTTTTATAGCATTTTTAATTCCGTAAAGTTATATGGCGGACCCTTTATATTTATTTATTTATATTTTTTGATTTACATTATAAAGTTTTATATACTGTCAAACATAAACACTTTAGTGTGATTATGGATTTTTATTTTTTATTAACGATTCATATTCATTTTTTTAGAAACGTTGTGTATGTAGGAATTCTGCATAAATACATACATATCTGCAGCAAATATTGATATTTGTCAATTGCTTTTTTGCATTTCTTCGCTGCCTACAGAAAAAGTTTACTAAGCGTGCCGGAAGCATAATAAGCAGTGATTTTACTTAGTAGCAGAAAGGTTTTATGGCTTCTTATTTGAAAGTGTAAGTGAAAAGTGAATTGCAGAGGCGCCAGCTTTTAGTATTTTTTCATAAATAGCATTTAGTTGAAAATATTAATATGATATCCATACCCATGTACAACAATGTTCAAAATAATAGCAGTGGCCTATGAAAATTTTAGTCATCGTTTTTTTACACTTAAATTGCACTTGTTACTTAAATTTACTGCCAGAACATAGGCCCAAATACTACCGCTCTGTATTTAAATAAGTTTATGATTCAGTTGTCACATTCATGAAGTCCCTTTACCTTTTGTGCTACGCAGTTGTTTTTTACTGTGATTAAAAAATAGCAGTGAAAACGAAGTAGTCATTCTTTTTAAAGTGACGCGAGTGAAAAGCGTGAAAATTTTTATTAATTTCAAGTGGCATTATCTACAATAAATTTATATAAATTCATAATTTTTGATACAATAATTTGCAAAAAAGGGGCGTGCTAAACACTGTACGAAAGGGTGTCGAGAACCCATTAAAAAGTTACTGGCAGAAGACAAACCTTACAAGTTTATCGAGGATTTGCTCGGCTGTTCAGCCAAAATGATAGCGAATTGCGAAATATGGACACCAAATCCTGAAACAAGAGGAAGCTATTTCGCGGGCAGTGTTAAGGAAAGTTGTGGATTTAGCTCGAGAGAAGCCCTTTTATACTTCAAAAAAATTAAAGATGAGTTAAACCTTAATGTTAACTCGTCAACAATTAGAAAGAAATTGATCGCAGCTAAACTTTTAGGCAGATGCCCAAGAAGGGTGCCTTTACTCCAACCCCGGCATGGGCAAGCCAGAATTAAATTTGCCGAAGACCACCTGCACTGGCCAGTCGAATATGGCGCAATATTTTATAGGCCGATAAAACAAAAATTGTTTTTATTTTGTTTTGAGAGGACGCCGAGAGTATGTGCGAAGGCCAAAAAATGCTTCTTTTGATCCCAGATATGTTTCGAACGATCAAACATGGAGGTGGCAAAATCAATGTCTGGGGATGCTTCTCTTACTATGGCACAGGTCCGCTATATTGGATCAAGGAAAAATGGATGCCAAAATGTACGTTGAAATAATGGACTATGCTACCACATGCAGAATGGAAGATGCCACTGAAATGGGTATATCAACAAGACAACGACCCTAAGCATACCAGTAAGTTGGCAAAAAATTGGTTTGTTTCAAATGGAGTTGAAGTCATGGATTGGCCGGCTCAGTCCCCTGATCTTAACCGCAGGGAAAGAAAATTTTTCAAATACGAGGCAGTTGTGGAGTGTTGTGAAGAAAGCGTGGAAAGCCACTACTCTCGAGAAATGCAAGCCTTTGGTGGATTCTATGCCGAGGAGATGCGCAGCTGTATTATCCAGCAATGGTCATTCGACAAAGTATTAAAAATTCAAGCCATTAATTGTAACATTGTAATGAATTAATTTTCTATGGTTATAAATACTAAATACTGCTATTATTTATTATTTTATTTCAAATTTTTTTAATAATTTAAAGAAAACATTAATTTTATTAACAAACTTAATCATACCCTTTACAAGCTGGACAAATTAAACAAAATAAAGAATAAAATTAAAAATGAGCTACACTGTTTTTTTTCTTCGATTGAAATCCAGCTTACACGCCACTGCTATTATTTTGCACACAGCTGTACATACATACATTTGTACACTTATAATATTTCAAGTCACCATTTAAACTACTTAGCTAATGTAGAGTGATTCCTGGTTGAATGTAACGCGGAAATGTCATACACGAAGTATTTTGTAATGCACTTAAGGCGTTAGGGGTAGGAGGAGGCTCCGAAAAATGATGATTTGCAATTTTTTTTTTTCTAGTCAGTTGCTTTATTTTACAAAAATAAAAACATAGCATTATGATATACTACAACTTGACTTTAGCGAAATTTCAACAAAAAAAATTCATAATTGTAAAAGTTATCGCTGTTTGTGCGGAGCTCGTTTCTCCAGAAATCCCTTGAGGTTATCATCACAAATCCTTGGAGACTCATTTAAAATCAATCGGACAAGAGAAATTAGTTTTATTAATAGATAATTTTGTGCCTGATCGAAGCTTTCTTTTCAAAATTAACAATATGGCGGTCTCAGAAAATATTTTTCAGATTTTCGAGAAAAAAACCGACAATTCATTGTGGAATAACTCGAAAAGTATTTGTGGGATTCATTTAAAATTTTCACACAAAATTTTCAAGATATTATGCTTTAAGAAAATGCCAAAAAAAATCAATTGTTTCAAAATTCTGACTAACCCTAACCCCTTAACTGCACATCCCACATAAATAAGTAATATTAAGCAAATATCGTAAATGTGCTGTTATTGAAAAAAATTTTAAAAATTTAAATATAAGAATATTTTTAGTTCATGCAAATGTAAGCTGTTTTGTTTTTTTGTTGCTTGTTTTGGCTGTAGTCTTAATTAGTTTTTCATTTTAATTAGTTAATATAACTTTTCAGTAAGATCTGAAAATTACCGTTGTTGTATTTGTAATAACATAAGAAATTTCCTATAATTTTTGGTGAATGCTACTGACGACTTTGGCCGGCTATAAATTTGCATTGTTTCCTTAAAGGGTTACATACGTCCAACAGCGCCAAAAATGCGCTAGAAGAAGGGCTGTTTTTAGAAGGGATAACAAGAGAAGTAAATATAAAAAAATTGTATATATTGTTTATTAGTATTTAAACTTTATAAAAAATGTATTTTAATTTTTCTTTACAAAAATTAGTATAGAAAAAACCACGTAACCCAAAGTAAAAAAAAAAATAAATAATTGGCGCGTACACTTCTGTTAGGTGTTTGGCCGAGCACCTCCTCCTATTTGTGGTGTGCCTCTTGATGTTGTTCCACAAATGGAGGGACCTACAGTTTCAAGCCGACTCCGAACGGCAGATATTTTTATGAGGAGCTTTTTCATGGCAGAAATACACTCGGAGGTTTGCTATTGCCTGCCGAGGGGCGGCCGCTATTAGAAAAATGCTTTTCTTAATTTCTTAATTATTTTCACGCACGCTACGGCGGCCGCCAGTGGTAAAGGGTGGTTAAATTTCAAGGGCCGATGTTGAATGTGAACCACACCTAAACGTGAACGACACCGTTGGACTTCCTCCTTGGAGTTATTTGAAAGAAAAGGTGTACATCGATGAGCCAACAACAATTCAAGAGCTAAAGAATGAGATAATTCGGCACATTAACGGCATAGAACCTCAATTATGCCTCAGCGTCATCAAAAATTTGGACCATCGGATGGCCATTGGCATTTGGCCGATATTTTGTTCCATACGTAATTGAGCTATACCAATATTATCATAATAAAGAGAAATGACACAAAATTTCCTAAAAAAATTCTTTTTTATTCAAAATCAACACCGGCCCTTAAAACTTAACCACCCTTTAGAATGAAAAAAAAAAGTTAATCCACGGTCTTCTTGAAATGCTGATGGATCTGTAAAAAGTAAAAAAATTCTTACAAAGTAAAGTTGTAGTTAAAGTCTGTCGAGCCGGATTTTTGAATTTCGCAAAGCTTTGCAACTTACGGCACTTTAAAAAAAGTATGCATTTTACGTCATAAATGTCACACTTTAATTATGTTTATAAAACTTCTTAAAATCCGGCACTTTCAAATATTTAAAAAGCACCGCATTAAAAAATAATAAAAACTGGAAGAGTTATCATGCAGGTCGCGCCAGAAAAAGTAGTTTCAAGAAAAACGAGTTTAAACTTTCAAGTGCATTTCGATCGAGGTCGCTACCTGTGTGCATCAAACTCTTGTCGGGCAGCTGCATTTTCTACCATAACTTCACATCTATGGAGAATTTTTACAACCGACTTGCACAGAAATACACCTAAAACTATAAAGAATAATAATCTGTAAAAAACCAAAAATCGATTTTTTTTTAAGTTTGGACGTCTGTAACCCCCTAACCTAGAAACGACTGACAGCAGAAAACGCTTAACATGGCGACACAAAGAGGTTTGCACACATATCTATCATTCACTTAGCTTAAATGTAAAAAGAAGTATTTCACCAGAAATGTTTTCAAACTGCATTACAGTATTGTTTCGATTTAGGATATCACCCCTCATCCGGTCGCCAGGTGATTTTTCGCTCATTTTAGATTTCCTGATGCTATAAGTTATACCAAAAGACTCCCAGCTGAGCACTATTGCATTTATTTCAATACGATTCCTCTAGTTTATAATAATCAACACCTCGGATGTTATTCAAAAAATTACACAACTAGCCTGTGGGAGAAATTCTACTCACATAAAAATTCGTAGTATTTGAGTATTTGAGTAATCCCCTCCATCAAGACTAAAAATAACTAAAGGGGGAATCCACTACATCTTTATGAAGGGTAGCAACTACGATAGCCTACCATAACCCATGTTTGATATTCAGCTATCGATGTTTGTAAATATTGTAACTTTTGAATCTCTCACTATTCATATGCGATCGGAACTGTCGCTAATCTTGCATGTTAGTATTCTCGCCAAACGCTCGAAAGTGCGACTCTGAGCCCATCCAAATATTTAAATATCTAAGTAGCCAGCTGATCGTCCATGCGTGATTCTTGTCATTACTCTGTGATATGGTACCAGTGTAAGTTACAGTCTTTGATTGAAAAGTAATGAGTCTTCCCGCGCGGAGCGTCTGCCAAGCGATCAACCGAATCGGCTGGTGGGGAAAATGATCGTTGGACCTTTCCCTTCCACTAGAAACCGGTCCCAGTTCGCTGGCAAAAGCGGTGCAGTCAACATCGCTCAGCGCGTGAAAGCTGTTTTAAAAGTGTGATAGGATTTTGCAGTGGCGAAAATGCAGCGATCGTTAGAGCAACGTTACTCGAACAAATTTTGCGTAAAGCTAAACAAAAGGAGTACCGAGACCATTGGGCTAGTCAAGGATGCTTACGGGGACCAATCTCTGTCCAGTGCCCAGGTAAAATGGTGGCACAAATCGTTCAAGGAAGGCCGGGAGGACGTCAAAGACGAACAGCGATCTGGAACGCGCCGGCACACACCGCCTTTCTCTGCAGCTCTGCATTGGCCAAGATGGGCGTTCCGGTGCTTCGCCACACTCCCTACAGCCCAGATCTGTCCCCTCCGGAATTCTTCTTGTTCCCGCGCCTAAAAACAAAGCTGAAGGGGAGGCGTTTCGACTCCATCGAGGCGATCCAAAAAACTGTGGCATCCGAATTGAACGCGATTCCGACGGATGAGTTTAAAAAATATTTCCTGCAGTGGAAGGACTGCTACCAGCGGTGTATTGACGCTCAAGGGTCCTATTTTGAAGAATATTTGTTGTATAAGCCAAAGATTTAATAAAACTGTTTAAAAAAAAATAAGGCTCATTGCTTTTCAATCAAACCCTGTAGATAGTGAAGTATTCAAATGCGATTAATAAACAAGTAAGGCAGTACCCAATTTCGAGGTTGAGAGCCTACAATAAATGTTTATATGATTGAAGCACACTGACACATAAGTGAGCTATCAATCAACTGCCTATTTAACGAGAGCACTTTTCCACTCAGAAAAGAGAAAGATTTAGAACCCTACGCTTAAAGTTAATGTTAATTTTTCATTTTTCCTTCCAACTTGTAGCCATCTATTACCAGATGTTGCACGCTGTCCATTCGCACCTGATGTCCATCAGAGTGTAGGAGAATCGACATGGACCCCACGTAGGTGTACACTGGTCAGTTATTGCGTGCAAGAACTCAGAAGTCTAATGTTATGAAATTTGTAAAAAATTAAAATTTTTTTCTGCTGCATTTGAATGGAAGTGGCAAAATTCCATACACCAGTGCAGTTTTCCCATGTAAAAATATATCGGACATAGTAACAAAAGTAATTTGAAATGTGATATAACTGCATTGCTTCTCATTAAGCAGCAATTTTGTTTAATTGTTTTGCATACTTGCATGTGACTGCCAACTGCACACTTTCAAGGCGATTCATTGAATGCGAAATGTTGTCACACTTGGCGTATACTTAACATTAAATTAATTGAATTGCATAAAAGCTGGATAATGACTTGGAATGGCATAGCATGGCACCTTGCACGCCGATTTGCGTTCTACACAAATATACACACGAATGTACTTACTTGATGTTGCAGCAAATTTTTTCCTTCGCCACCTTTAAACGCCAATGACAGCCAACAGCTTACGCTTGGCCATTGCCAATGAGCGATTAAATTTAAATAATCCAACTAAATTACACATTTCATCAAAAGCATGACATTCTACAAAAAAAAACAAAAACTCAACCGTGGCATACTGCAAGAATGCACAAATACACACACTCGTGCAACGAGAATAGCGTGCAAGAATCTAAGTTAATGCCATAGAGTCGCTAAAGAGACAGACAGACAGACAATAGAGTCTCAAAGTCAAATGCATTCGAGTGGCAAGAAGGCAAGAGCAGGTAAACGGAGAGGGGGAGAGTGGACAATTTTAATGAGCAAATGAAAAGAATAATTAGAATTAACTACAAGAACAACTACAACAAGAATTCCCAATGACAAGTAGTAATTTTATACCATTTCATGGCACAACATCCGCCTCTGGGAAAACGCGCACGCACAATGAAATGACTTTGAGCGTGCATATGAGCACAAGCGTACACACGCACACACATATATACATAAATGCACGCACACACACACATGCTCGGCATATGTGCTTGAATGTGTCGCATAAAATTGCGTATGCTAACAGGGAGGTGCCCACTATTACGGTCCCATGCAATGAATTTATACTGCATTGTTGAAACAACAACAACTAACAACAAGATATAAAACCCTCAGTAAAAACTCTAGCCTTTTATGATCCCCTCCCTCTCTCCGCCCCCTACCACTTGTCAACATTAATGCTACTTTACTGCCACACTGACGCTGAGAATGCAGCACACAGGGCAAACAGGCCCTACGCTAATGGCGCTGTAACCACTGCGGCAATTAACCTCAGCAAGGCAGCTCACATACTTGTATGTGCATATATTTTGAGATTTTTTTTTTACTTTTTCTTTTTACGAATATTTTTTTTGTTTTTGCATATATATATATATATATGTATGTAAACGCGCTTGTCCACATATTTATTTTATTCTCATAAGAATGTGTGCCGCGTTTAGCGAAATATCGGCAAAGTGTTGAAGGCAATAAAATCTTTAGCGAAAGAGGTGGGAAGTGCTAAATATACATATTTTCTGTTTTCAAATTTGCATTTATGAATGTATGTGTGCTTGGAAGCGTTTGTGTAGGTATGCGTATTCCTCTGCGCCAGCGCTCTAATTCCATGCCGCCAAAGTGGCTTGTCACGCGTGAAGGTAAGAAAATGCTATTTTTCGCTCTATAAGCCAATTTCTTTTAAAGAAAATCAATACGTGTAATTTATAGCGAATAAGTGAATGTAGTTTTAGATAATATTTTTTAAGTAATTTTAAACAATCTTTGAATGCGCTTTAGAACATCGAGTTAAATATTATTTCAAGAATTGGTCCCTGTTTTTATTAATATTTTTTAGTACTGATCAATAAGCGAATAAAATTTTACTTATAAAATTGGATATTTCATGGACACTTGGTCTCGCTCTTATTAAATGCGACAGAGGTTGGCTGAATACATTCGTCCAACTGTTGTATTTCAGTACTGGTGCTTTGGTAGTGATCCAACTTGAAAGTCGCTAATAGTTTATCTCTGACTAAATATACCTACCGCATAGCCCAGCAGTTTGATCTCTAAAGGTGTTTCATGCTTCCTAACCACTGTATTTTAAACTAAGATCTATAATGTAATTAAAGCAGCTAAATTAGCGACTTAGCCACTCGACACCCGCACAAAAATCTTCATCGATAGTCAAGCGCCTATTAAAGCAGTAATGGCAGTAATTACTAGCTCGGTACGTATAATACTCTAGTTTTAAAATGGAATAGATTTCAAATGGACTAGCTCTGGGAGAATAGACATGTCACTGGGTACCAAGGCACAAGGGAATAAAGGGAGGTGAGAGAGTTGACGAACATGCTAAGGCAGGCACTCGCTTGCCTAGGATGAGTACGTTGAACTTATATCCCTCACTCACAGTTTTGAAGACGGAACTAGACGAGGAACTCACTCTTGAAGGACAGTCTATATGGGTAGCCTCGTACTTCCAGAGGATTGCCTAAATAACGCTATGAATTTAGAATACAATAACAACCAACTTTATTCTAACACTTCCCCGAAAGAAATGTTTCACAGGGACATTGCCTCACTCCATATTACGCAGCTCAAATGGAATTGGTACAGAATGTCGCGTGTAATTTTTGCAAAAAGGAAACAAGTACATTGAACACCTGCTTTGTCACTGCTCTACTCTAAGCATAACCCGTTACAACTGCCTGAGATCGGTATACTTTTCATCTCTGAATGATATTGCTGACAAAAGTTTAAACTGTTTATTAAAACTCGCAAAGACATTCATCACGAATTATATTTAACATGACTTCAACAACACTGGTAACACTATGTTCCCTTGTGATCTATGTGAGATCCATTCATAACAGCCAGATATACCTAATCTAACCTAACATATCAATCAGATTGCTCTACTTCTTTAGATAGTAAAATATTAAAAAAAAAATCCTGGCCGCCAAATCCGCTCATATCAAATATAATTACTGTTTAATTGCCTTGGGAAGATATTAATATTAATTAAACTCAATAATTTTTTCTTTTCTTTTATTTTCTTTTTTTTTTTATTTTGATTTGGTATATTCAAACCGCCATAGCTACATAAGCCTTTGAGACTTCATCTCGCAAAATTACTTATTTAGAGGATAATTGTTCAAAACTTTCAACGATTACCGTCTAGTTGAAAAAGTTTCTGGAATATGGAAACCAAATATTGAAAACAAAAACTAGAGCCTTTTAAAAAAATATTTGGTGGGAAAAATTATAATTAACCAAGCCGAAATACCGACTGGCTTTGATGCCAATGATATCCTACAAGTATATTTTCTATGTATCCAACCGCAGACACCTTGTTTCATTGGATTATTAATTAAAATTCGAACTACTAATAACTAACTAACTAACAATTGTTTTTTTAACCCTTTTTTTGTGTATAATTTTATTTACTCTGTTATACAGTATGTCAAATCGGATCAGAGATTATTGACTTATATAGGATACAGTATCACTTGTAGAAACCAACATACTTTCTTAAGAAAAGTTTCAACATTTTACTAAGTACATTTCCGTCAGTTTGAGCATGAATTTCGTGCAAATTTGAGCGGAATCGCAGGCGAGAAATAATTTGCAGAAACTTATTACGTTTAATTTGGAATCGCTGCATATAAAGTGAATATTTGTATAGTTATCCCCTATAGACGCCGAAAAGCGGAACCTATTTCTATTAATACAGAAATATTAACAGAAATACCCGAGCATAGCCTGGAAAGTGCACCGCTAAAATTCGGTGTAAATAGGAATAAAAATTAAAGCGCTGCTACCTAAATAAAAAATATAAAATGAATGAAGTATTTAGGCTAAGTAAAATATTGCAATGTGGGTATCGACTGAAAGGCATCAAGACTACTTAGATCACTACCTCCTAACCAATTAAATTTAAATTTAAATAAGTGTTTAACTAGTTGAATACAATATTACAAAGTTGGAATCGCATGAACGAACTTTAGGAATTCTTTTATACAGAAATATTTTTAGATTTAAAAAATTTATTTTAATGTAGTATTTAATAAGTTACGTAAGCAATTAAAAATTTGGAACCAGATGAAGAAAGGAAATATTCTTAGTAGGGTTGCCATCTAACTAAAAAATTTACTTTTATGTATGTAATAATTTCCAAAAAAAAATTTTAAAAGAGAAAAGGCAAAGAAAAAACTTACACACAACACCAATTATGCGAGAAATTTGCTTTAGTGCAAATAATTCGTAAACTAAAGAAGATCTCGAATTATATTGGACTTGATTTTACTATGCAAAACCTGTGTTTAATTATTCACTAAACTCTATTTTGTAACTTAAGTCTAAGTTATTGTTTTATATACAAGGTGAAGTCCGAAATAAACAAGACTGGTGCATTAAAAATGTTTTTGATAGCTCCACCTTTTTAATGAGTTAGTGCGTTGGAAGTTACATCCCTAGCTGACTTCCAATGAAATCTTGGTGACACTCGTTTCAGTGGGATCGAAGCTATTGCATCTAAATCATCCGTGAGATTGTTTCATCGTGCAAAAATGAGTTTCGAACAAAGAGCTAATATCAAAATTTATTTTAAAATCGGTAAAACATTTGAGTTGATGAAAAAAGTTGATGATGATGATTGTCTATCTCGTTCCAGAGTACATGAGTGGTTTACACGTTTCAAAGATATTAGTGAGGACATAAATGACAATGAACAAACGGAAAGCCGAAAATCAGTAATCACCGAAAACTCCATTGAAATCTTTCGTAGATTTATCAAAAATGAACAGAAATCATCGTTGAAATTCATGGAATCGGAGTTGAATATCTCCAAAACATCCATTTATCGCATTTTAACCGATCATTTGGGCTTACGACAGGTCTGTGCACGTTTCATTCCGCAGAAATTAACTGAGGACCAAAAATTGTTCAGAATTCAACATTCGAAAGACTTCATTAAAGAGGCGAGAACAGACGAGAATTTCCTTTATAACATTGTAACCGGTGATGAAATGTGGTGTTTCCAATATTAATCTGAAACTCAGCGTCAAAGTGCCGAATGGAAGGCCCCAGACGACCGACCACCCAAAATATCACGTTTGGAGTAGGCAAAAATCAAGTCGATACTGATTTGTTTTTACAATTCCAAGGGTATTGTTCACAAGAAATTTGTGTCAACGTGCGTTTTAAAGCATTTGTTACATTGAATTCGTCTAATTCGCATTGAATACCGCGAAGGAGGAAGCTGGCGCTTATTGCATGATAATGCGCTATATCATCGATCCACTCTTGTGACTGATTTTTTGACTAGAAATCGCATTTTAACCATCAACCACTCACCGTATTCGCCTAATATGGCTCTCTGTATAGAGGCCATTCAAAAGGCTTGTACCGACATCCTGAACGACATTCCGGTCAATGACCTGAAACACTCTTTCGAAAAGCCTTTAGAGCTCGCAAAATAGTGTAGGGTCTATTTCGAATAAATAAACTCGAAGTTATCAGAACAAAGCTCCTGTCGTTTCTATTTTAGCTCAGTCTTGTTTATTTTGGACTTCATATTGTATATCTATATAATTTTCTTTAGTTCCTGTTGGAGCGTAGGACCTGAACAAAATTATTAGCAAGGTGTGAGCAAGTTGTTTAAGGAATTGCAAGCAGAGTTTGAGTTTAATAGATCCTTATTCACCATGCGTCGCCAGGAGGTATTTGGTTTTCTACGGTTCCATGCACCTTGCGGATCCCACCACAAAGCAGCCCTGCAAACTTCGCCAGCATCTTTGCGCAAAGTGTGGCCCATCCAGCCAAATCATCTGCGTTTGATGATGCGCTCGATTGGGAGTTCGTTGGACGAAATAAGCAAATAACACAAGGCCACCAGTTTATCAAAATTTTGCGTGAGCACGCGTTGACAAAAGATTACAGCCTTCGGATGATGAGTAGGGATGTAAGCGACCAGGATTCGCAACCATATAGCAACATCGAATTTACGTTGGAGTTGAAGATTCGTAGCTTAGTTTTTACTTATGTGGAATTTGTTGTACAACTATGAAAATGTTGCACAAGTTTTGCTGAAACGGTATGCGATGCCTTCAATCATCCCGCCTGCGGGTTAGATTTTACTTCCGAGGTAGCGAAATTCCGTCTTACTATAGATATCTTCTCTATACACAATGAACCGGGGGTATCGATTTGCGAACAATCATTTATTGCTTTAGTTAGTAAGAACCCTTGGAGTTTATCGACCTTCTTTTCAAAGACATTCAAATTACACCATTGCAAAGTCATATTCTGTACTTGCTTTTATTCGAGTTTTTAGTGCGGACTTTGTTGATCCATATACTCTAAAGCTGTTATAATCCTCTCTTGTGCCTTCAATGCTAGGCGCTGCTTTTATTTGGAGGCCAAATTATGCTTGCCATAGTAGTAGGCTTGAATGTGTCCAGAAAGCTTTTATGCGTTATGATTTGCGTGCTCTGAATTTCACTGATCCAATTATTTCCTATAAAAGTCGGTGTTTGCTCATTTAATTAAAAACACTGGATATTAGAAGAATTATTCTCTTCATTTCCTTTTCGATTTGATAAGTGGAGCGATTGACTCCTCATCGCCACGCGAGAAAATTAATTTCAATATTCCCCAGCGAAGCTTACGAAATCATGATATTTTCCGATTAGCGATGGTTAGAGCAAATTATACTTCCAATGCTCCGATTTTTAGAACTTTGAGAGGATTTAATTCGCTTTCAAATCATATCGATTCCAATTGAATGAACGGTTGAACTAAATTCTAAGATATATCTAAATTATAAGGAATGTTGCATTTCCTTTCATTCATTTCAATGACCCAAGTGAATTCTAAATCTAATTTATTTTTGATTGAATTTTTAGCAGTAATCGGTTTTCATAGTCTGTAAAAAATACTGCTATTTTAGATGATTTAATGAATAAATAAATAAATAAAAAAAGAAAAAAATACAATCAACATAGACCCACATAAACTAAAAGTCAAATATGACTGGCGTACGGCACCATTTGCAAAAATTATAAATTTTCCGATAGAGTGATTATTTTTGTGCCACCTTGTGCGAGTGAAATTTTTATATATTTTAATGTGGTCATCTTTTAATGACACATTTTCTTTTACCGAATTGGCAACAATGAATTTAAATATTCCATATAATTATGTAATTTTTTGCATTACATCTTCAAGCGTCCCCTGCTGTCTGCGTGCAAATGTGTACATAACTAACTGTAAATCAATCGTTTTTGACCAAAGCTTGTTTGCAAGCTATTAAGGGACTGAAGCGCTAAAAATCAATTTTCCGAACCTTTTTAGACCAACAAAAAGTAAAATGTGGGCATATAATTTTCAATATTTTCTTGCATAAACAGAAGCCAATAGAATGCAAAAGAAAAAGCGAAAAAACTTAGTTGCTAAAGGGTCATAAAACATAGTTGTGGCGCTGACAATCACATAAACGCATGTTCCCTGTAGGGAGAACTTTAACTAAAGAAGAAATATTGTGAAAGGCTCCAGCTTCTTCACAATCTACAAAACGACCTGGAAGAGTAATTAGAAGAGGTGCCTCGAAAATTGGTTCAAAAAGAATGCCAAAAATAACAGGTGGCGCTAAAGTAATCCTCCTATCAGAAAATGCTATAAATTTTGCGATTGGCCCCTAATGTCAGTTCTGTTTTGACATTTGGGTAGTAAACACATGCGAAATACACATTAATAAACAATGTTACGCTACACTGCTCCAGAACGCGGAATATTGCTGACTATTTATTTGACCAATAATCGGTCGGTGACTTTGGCACAACGTGAATTTCATCGCAGATTTCCTCGCCGTCCAATGCCTACTGGTGAAACACTGCGACGTTTAGCCGCTCGCCTCGAAGAGACTGGCACAACACGAGATGCTGCCAGGCGTGGCAGAGCCCGGAGTAGCCGTTCTGCAGAGAATATTGCTGCTGTAGCCGAGGATGTCATAGAAGCGCCGTCGACATCGACCAGACGACGTGCCACGCAAATGGGTATCAGTCGACGGTCTTTACAGCGAATTTTGGTACAGGATTTGAAGATGTTTCCGTACAAAGTCCAGACGGTGCATCAGCTGTTAGCTGCTGACCGGCAATCGCGTCTAACATACGCTCAAGCCATCCTTAATCACCACCTAGAGGAAGATGATTTTTCATCAAAAATAATCACGAGTGATGATTCTGGAGCACTGAAAATCCGCGTGTAACCCACGAAGAGCCATTACACCTGCTCACAGTCACTGTATGGTGTGCTGTTTTCGCTGGAGGAGTCATCGGACCTTTTTTTCGAAGACGTCGCGGGCCAAACGGTTACTGTGAATGGTGAGCGCTACAGAGCAATGATCAACGAGTTCTTTTTGCCGCAACTTGATGAATTGCGACAGTGCAACGGCACACACTGCACGTGTCACAACCGATATGCTGGAGGATGCATTTCTCGGGCGCCTAATCTCGCGTTTTTGCGATTTGCACTGGCCAGCAAGATCGCTAATTTGACTGCTCCAGACTTCTTTTTGTGGGGCTTTTTGAAGTCGCGGGTTTATGTCAACAAGCCTCAGACTCTTGCAGCTCTTAAAGACAATATCCGTCAAGAATGTGAGGACCTATCGCCGGAAGTTTTGGCCAAAGTGATGGAAAATGCCGTAAAAAGGGCTCAAATGGCAATCAACTGTGGCGGCGGCCATTTACATGACATCATATTCACGACTTGATGTAAAAAAATTTAAAAGACCAAATAAAAAGAATCCACAAGAAGAATCAAAGTTTTTCATTTTTTTAAATTACAGCCAAAAAACATCGCAAGGTTACTTTTGCGCCACCTTGTGTAAATAGTAATCTACGAGGGTTGCACTAATTTATAGAGCTCATTACACTTTCTAGGCCACGGTTTCTGAAGTACATTTTATGATTTCTGAATTACAATTCACTATTCTGAAAAACATTTTACATTTTCTGAAGAACAATTGATTGTTCTGCAAAACACTTGACGCTTTCTGAAGTACTTTTGGAAATGGTGATATGCTTTTAAATTTGCCGTGCGCTTACATCAGTTCGATATTTGCGGATTTTCCTGCAGGGTTCACTCACAAATATAATAAAATATTTACTCATATGCAAGCATGCAAGCAAAAAAGGCATGTTGCATGCAACAGTGCAGAAAAACTAAATGCCTATTGCTGCTTCTTTTCCTACTATTTGCACACCATCAGCGTGACTGCAACTATTCCGCCTTGTTTTATTTTATTTTTTTTTCTTTCTATTTTTTGTTCTTTTTTTTTTTGTGAAATTTCTTCCACTCATTTGCTATAAATGGCATAAACACTGACAATGAGTGCAGATGACATGCGACACACGTTGGTTTACGCACACACGAGCATGTCACGCTGAATGCTGCCACCAACCAACACACCCTCACACAGCCACACACACACACACACATTGTGGAAGAGGACTTAAGCAATGCACGCAGCACCGGCGCCCGCATGACACATCACCTCATCAAAGCAATGCAGCTGCACATCACCAACTTTGTCTTTGGCGCTTCTAAGCACAACAACAAAAAGCAATGTAACATTCGAAGAAAGGAAAGAAATAAAAAGCAAATACACAAAGCCATAGAAAAAACCTAACGTCCCTCTTAATTGCCGTTGTGTGTCAGAATGAGTGCCGAAGAAATTGCATTAACAGCATCTTGTCATTTACTTCCAACTCCATTATGCGCTACAAATTGTTTTCGCTCTACTCGTAGCTGACAACAACAGCGTGGAATGTGCGCGCAATGTATAAAGGGAAGAGAGCTGGTAGGAAAAACGAATACTTGATGATGAGTGATATACAGGACTGCGTGGAAAATCACTCTGGGTAAGGAATAAAATTCTGCGAATATAATAATTGGATATGTAGACCCAGTAGGACGTTCAACATAACGACGCATCGTCTCCAAACACTACCTGTTTAGCACTTGGCATAATTTAAACAATAAAAAACAAAAACACAAAATATTGAAAAAACATTTTTTTTTTGTCCTCCTTATGAAAAATTTTGTCCTCCACTACTTGAGTCTGCAATTTGTCTACGGATTACTTCCTTAATTTAAGTAGTATACCTTTTTGGGTAGCGAATAAGACAAAAAATTTAGTTTGCCGACAAAATAATTCGCACAAAAGTCTCCATAGGAAAAAAAATTGTTTTAGTTTTTTTTTTATATACAGGGTTGCCAATATTCGACGGACCCACCCCTGTATCTTTTGACAGAAACGTCAGATCGCTTAATGACATACCGCGTTGGAAGCGTCAGTCCAAGCAGATTTTTACCATGGAACAGTACATGCCACGCAAGCGCTCCCAAATTGTTGAAATTTACATTCAATAAAAGAAATTGTGAAAACTCAACGCGCGTATAAAAAATCTTTCTAATCCAAAGAGGCCAAATCAAAACCGACCAAGGCGTCGCCAAGGACATCTCAAAATCCGCGTTCTCAGCAGTTGGGCATTGCTCGGACCACTTTACAACGAATTATCCGCATTGATTTGCATTTATTCCCGTATAAGATTCAATTGACGCCAAGATTGTTGCCTGCGGACAAGCCTCGTTGATGGAAATGGGCTCAAAGAGTCATCGAAATCCGTCGGGTCCGTCGAATATGGGCAACCCTGTATAAACACTTGCGGTAGGAAACACTGGGCTTGGTTCCAATTATATTGCAGATTTTTATTAATTGATCCTGAAAAGCGAAAAATTGGGATATTTGAACCCAGATTTAAAACAACTGGACGCACAAGCAAAAAATAATTTTTTTGCAGAGAGCCCACTTGGACATGAAAACCAAATTCGTCCTGTGTGCAACCCTTGCAGACAAAAAAAAGGAGTGACTGATGTCAAATGATAACTGAGTTACTATTGTGTTTGCCCCTTCAAGCTCTGTGCATGAAACACCAAATATAGATATTTGTTTTCTAGTAGCGGTCGCCCTCGGCAGGCAATGGCTAACCTCCGAGCGCATTTCTGCCATGAAAAGGCTCCTCATAAAATACCATTGGCCAACTATGTATGTACCCTATGATCGAAAAGTACCGGAAAGGTGATGTTAACTGTTTCCTTCGATTGCCAAGGCGTAGTCCACCAAGAGTACCTTCCATCGGGCCAGACAGTCAATAAAGGATATTATTTATCCATTTTGAAGCGTTTGAGAGATGCTGTACGTCGCAAACGGCCGGAAATGTGGGCAAACAATTCTTGGATTCTGCATGATGATAACGCGCCATAGCATCGAGCCAAAATTGTGCTGGTTTATTTGACCAAACACTAAGTAAATATCATCGTGCAAGCACCGTATTCACCTCATATGGCCCCGTGCGACTACTTTTTGTTTCCCCAATTGAAGTTACCACTTCGTGGAAGGAGATTTCAGTCGATAGAGGGGATCAAAGAGAATACGACGTCGGCCTACCAGGGGTGCATGGAGGACTGGGTTAAACGTTGGCACAAGTGTGTTGCTTCAGACGGGTCATATTTTGAAGGAGATATTGAGAGACAAAGTGCTTAAATCTTCGCCATGCGAAAGCAGGATAGCTAAGAAGAAGATGAAGAAATAATTTCACCTCAGCCTACATGCAACTGAAAACTGAAGCAAAAATGGATCGAGGTAATGCCTATTCTCATATACTACGCGAACAATATCCTACACCCACAAAATTTACTGCGGCATTTTTAACTTCAAAGCTTTCTCGAGCGCCTCAGATCCACGCAAGGCCAAAAGAATCTTGCGACCTTACAATTTTGTGTTCACGCCTAGCGCTTGCCGAGTGGCGCGAAACGCACTTTAACAGAAGCAAACTGCAGATAGTCAAAGGGGTACTAATCATCTCATTTCGCAGGAAAATTACCTCACAAGTCCTCTGTCAAGTTAGCTTATCTGTCCCGCAATTTGCTCTAATATCTCTACGACCTTAACCTTATAGCAAAGAAAATTCGGATGTGATCGAAAAGTCAGTCATTCGCTACCAGTTTCTGGCGCACAATCATCAAGTCTAGGACCACAATTGCTGCTTTGCTGTCGAAGTTAATATTAATTTCTATAATAGTTATTATAAAACTGAGCAGCCAAACAACTGTTTGCTTGACTGCGGCTATCTCTGTTTGGAATACACGGCAGAGGTCCGGCAGCCTAAACTTGAGTGTGATAGGAAGCCAGTCGCAGAATATTCCTCCGCCAACACTTCCATCCTACTACGAGATATTCGTGAACAGGTTCAGCAGGCAACATCTCGAAATGCTACACTCCACCGATTCTTCCCTTGGTGTGAAGTGAAGCATGTCCCGCTCGAGACAAAGCGAGGTTGTGCCTTGGACCAACGTGAAAAAACTTAAATAATAATTTCCTTAAATATAATATCTAAGCCGATTTTCTTGATAACCCTGTATACGCAGTGCGTATTACGCACATATCCACATAGATGTATAAATACCAATAATACTTAGTTTCAGGTTCTTTTAGTCCAGCTGATCCTCGAATTTGTGGTGTGTGCCTTGAAGTTGTTCTAGAAATGGAGGAACCTAAGCTTTTACAACATTCAACCTTCGCATGGAAGATAATTTTCAAGACAGAGAAGACTCATTGTTTATTTTATTGTAATCATCGAAATGTATCGGCAGTTTGTCGCAAATATACCCGGTGGTTATAAATATATGAAATATGAGAAATCACAAAAGCAAAAAGCAGTTTCGGAATACTTCAAAGTGATATAATCAGCCTTTTTAAGTACCTGAAAGCGATGGGATTCATACAAAGCAAGGAAACTATGTATCATTTTATAAGTAGAGGGATTGCATAATAATAATAATCATATTTGTGATATCTTTAAATTCAACAAATTTAAATGAAATTCAAAATTTGGGTATTTGCCCGAGCTCCTCCTCCTATTTGATGTTGATTTTGTTCCGCAAATGGAGGGACCTACAATTTCAAGCCGAGTCCGAACGGAGGAACTTTTTCATTCAAGAAATACACTGGGTGGTTTGTCATTGGCTGCCGAGGGGCGATCGCTATTAGAAAAATGTTTTTCTTCATTTTGGTAGGAAGGTAGGTGAAATGGTTGAGGTGCACCTGACACTCCTCAAGTAGCACTAAAGCGTTTTGATACCATTATGAGACCTCCAATAGGCAGATATCTACAGCCAACCAGAGCTGTTGATATAATGCGGAAGATTGATTGGATTTAGGTTGGCGCTGGGGCAGTGCCTGTCGAAGAAAGGAGCTCCTAGTGACCTTAGTCTTCCAGCTGCCAAACCCGGACATTTACAGAGAAAATGCTTCCTCATCCTTCTCTGAAAGGTCCCCACAGTTCTTCTGCAATAGGGGTTAAATGGTAACCCTAGCTTCTGCGCGTGTGTGCCGATCGTCCAGTGACCGGTAAACACAGCTACAAGTTTGAAAATTGAATGGTGAGGAGTCCAAAGAACTTTCTGAGTCCTTCGTATATCGTATTGGGGCCAAAGGGTTTTCGATATAGCACATGAAGAAATGGAGCTCCATCTTTTCCATCATTTTGGTGTTTCACCGAGATTTGAACCTACATTCTCCCTGAATTCCGAATGGTACTCACGCACCAACCCATTCGGCTACAGCGGCCGCCGTCAGAGAAGAGGTTTTAAAATCCATTAAATTATGGTGCAATAGAGTGCAGGTTTCAGCGGGCACTAAAACCACACTGATTTTTGACAAAGCGTCATGTGTACTTTCTCCATATAACGAATGGCCGATTTTTTGTTTCTTTTTTTGCATGAAAGAAACCACCTAAACCAGGTGAGTAAAAAATTTTCAAAAATTACCACGATTTTTAGCCACTTGTTATACCAAAAATGTAATGGGCTACATATAAAATCTCAAACGCAAAATTTTTCTAATAATTCTGATTAAAAATTTTGAAATTTATACTAACATTTTGTTAATTTTTTTGTTTACAAATTTCACAAAGTATGAAACATAGTTTGAGTAATCTGTATATTTCAAAACGATGGAGGATTATCCCAGGTTTTCAAGTCCAATGGGAGGCCTACCAACTTTGATAGCATGCGAGTATAGCTACTACTTAGCCTATGGGCATTCAATTGGTGCACGTTTATATAGCGAGCTGCTTGATACAACACAGATGCAAGCTGTAGTCACCACTAGGAAACTGGACAGTCGCTACATTCTGCCATGCCGTAGAATTGTGTTATGTATATTGTTCTTAGCTCGGTGCTCACCCTCATCCTTACCGCCTTGGGAGGCAGCGCTCTCGGGATCATTGCACTTACTGAGGTGACTTTGCTCGGAAACGCTTTTCTGGAAAATTAGCTAAACTAACTAGATTTATAAAGTCCACAGGAGGGTTTAAAGAGGAGTAAGTCGAATATGTATAGGGTAGTTCCGGTGGTGTCACAAGAGGCATATATTTGGACCAGCGGAATCCTAAGACAGTCACTATGTAAGCTAACTCATTTAGATATGTACTAATATATAATAAAAATAAAATAAAAAAAAAAAAAGATTTTGATCAACCTTAAGGCTATAAATATGATGCTTATATAACTCTAACTATGACCTCCCACTAAATGCCTCCAAGAAACTATTACAGAAAACTTCAAAAAAGTTTTCAAAAGTCAAAAGTGGAGGTTATTGAAAATGTTCAATAAACGAAATATATAGAAGCAGAATATAATGTTTTTCCAATTTCCTATTAGCGCTCATCGCCTCTACGCCCGGTATTTCCTACTGAGCTATCAAGTAAACTAATTCCAACCAGTGAATACATCTTTATAAACTCGATTGCATGTTAAAGCAATGGCCCATGATCATAATCGCGGTCAATATTTCCGCTAATGAATTAACTCAATAAAATGCAGCAGAAGTAGATGAACACAAAGCCAAGCGAACGCAGAAGAAACGCTAAACGATAAAATAACAAAACAAAAGGGCAGATATGCGGAAGACTAATGTGCAGCGATAAAAAAATTGTGCAAAAAACAAAAACAAAAAACGTAGTAAGATTAGTAACGATTAGCGATGAGCAGATAGCGATAAGTCAAATGTATTAAATTTAATAAAAAAAATATAACAAAAAAATGTTTAAATAAATAAACAACAAAAATGTGTCTTCAAGTGTATGAGTGGGTAAATAAGATTAAGACGAAGTAATTTAGTGAAAAAATTGACGCAGCTGTGAGGATTGATTAGTTGAGAGTTTTATGAATGTAGTTATGCTTATTTGAATAAACTTTGTTTTTTGCTTTTTTTTTTAAATAAAGGGTTTTCCAATAACAGGTGTTACAGGTGAATGGATCGCGCTATCAAGAGATGATTAACGATTTTTTATGGCCGGAGTTGGATGGTATTGATCTGGACAACGTTTATTTTCAACAAGACAGCGCTACGTGCCACACAAGCAACGATCTTTTACGGGAAAAGTTTCCGGACCGTGTTATCTCTCGAAGAGGTGATCACAATTGGCCACCGAGATCTTGTGATTTGACACCTTGTGACTTTTTTCTTTGGGGACATGTGCAAGAGAAGGTCTACGCCAAAAGCCCAGGATCGATTCAATACCTCAAAGATGGAATTCATGAGGCTATCAAGGACATAGAGCAGCCACTTTGCAATTCGGTTATGGAAAATTTGATGAAAAGGATATTGTCCTGTAAGCATGGTCGTGGTGATCATTTACTTAATGTTGTTTTCCACTATTAACGACATACCTTCGTTTTTATAATGAAATAAACAAGCGATCATTTAAATTAAAAAATAGCTTTTTTCTTGGAATAACAAAATAACACCACTTATAAGAGGAAAGCCCTTTACTATTTTATATTTATTTTTATTTTTATTTTAGTTTACATACTGATGAAAATTTTATTTCGCAATCTTTTCCCACTAGAAAAAAGAAATATATGTACGTCAAGAATTTTCAAAAACTAGATTTTTTTTTTGATATTTCGAAAGTATAGTATCTTAAGAATATATCTACTGTGAAATTTTCATGTGAAAATTCCCAATATTATAGCTCCTACAATCCATTAACTAGGTAGACAGCGATCCGCGCGCTCCTGTACCTCAAACTTTAAACTCTTTTTTCTCTGGATGATAACTCATACAGTTATTAATATGTTTTGGTGCGGTTTTTTTTTCAGTATTCGAAAGTGTTTTCTCTATAGTTGTCAAGCTGAATTTTTGATATTTTTATTAAAAAATTTTATAAACATAATTAAAGTGTGACATTTATGGCGTAAAACGCATACTTTTTTTTAAATGCCGTAAATTGCAAAATTTTTCGAAATTCAAAAATCCGACAGACTATAACTACAGGGTGGGCCAAATAAGACCTACTAATGTTAAACACAAATAACTTTTGCAATAATCATTTATTTTGGTTAATTGTTTGAAATTTGTTATGAAAATTATGTATGAAATATTACATCAGACAAATGTCCACCATTTTTCTTTATACAAAGATTGGCTCTTTTTAACGCGTTTTCCATTACACCACATAATGTTTCTGGTAGAAGGCTCAGTATTTCGTCTCGAATATTTTGCTTCAGCTGTCTAATAGTCTCTGGTTTATTAAGATACACTTTGTCTTTTAAATATCCCCATAAAAAGAAGTCGGGCGCAGTCAAATATGGCGAACGAGGTGGCCAAGGGCAGCAGGTCCACAGTTTGCCTAGCAGTATGCGCAGTTGCTCTATCTTATTGAAACCACAAATTGGGATACTGCTCCGCCATTGGCCGCAAAAAGTTGTCAATCAATGTTCTGTAAGCAACTCCTGAAATCGATTCCGGCGTTTCATCTTCATTTGCGAAGCAATATGGGCCGATAACTCTAGTGGCCATAAGACGGCACCAAACAGTACATTTAGATGGGTGCAACTGATGTTTTGTGTTGCCCTTGGATTTTCAGAGCCATACAATCTACAGTTTTATTTGTTGACAAAACCATTTAAATGGAAATGCGCTTCATCCGACATCAAATCATTATTTACGCTGCGTTAAAACAATTGATCGTTGACAAGAATAGAAAAACTCGATAATTTTAACGCGTTGTGTTGTACTGTAGGGTTCCATAATAAATTTCCAACAATTCAATTATAACCTACAAAATGAGAAAAACAAATATGTCAAAAAATAAAAAAGTTATTTGTGCTTAACATTAGTAGGTCTTATTTGGCCCACCCTGTACAACATTATTTTACAAGACTTTTTTTTTACTTTTTACAGATCCATCAACATTTCATGGAGAAATGATGCAGACCGTGGAGCAACTTTTTTTGTCATTGCACTTTGGGTCACGTGATTTTTATGTACTCATTTTCATAAAAAAATAACTAAAAATAATTTTTTTATAAAGTTTAATTACTAATAAACAATGAATATAATTTTTTATTATAGGTATTTATTTCTATTGTTATCCCTTCTAAAAACAGTTTTTCTTTTAGCGCATTTTTGGCGCTGCTGGACATATGTAACCCCTTAAAAGATTCCAATGCCTCCTCGTATGTATTGTACACACATATGTAACTATGTGTGTATATACATTCTTCTCGATCTATGTAAAAATAAAATTCTTTATCAGCAATCCCACGTTGTATGCACGTAACATTGCCAATTCATGCGGATACATTGAACTTAATGTTACGGTTAGAATAACGGCGATTCACATTATTTGCCAGCATTGCAAATTAATGGCTACGTTGTTGATTGTAGCAAACAGCAACGGTCAACCACTCTGCGCACCCACGAACCTTTGGCTCGCTAAGGAGTGTCGCTTCGATTATTATTCCAAGCAGCAAAGCGGAGTAATGATCTGCAAAAGTACAAGACAAGCTGAAGCGTGCATACCTGCCTATGAGCGCACATAAGCACACATACATGTATGCAAAATTCTACAATATAAGTCCCCACACTTCTACAAACAGAAATTATTGTTATAGCAATGTAACGCCGCTGAAAGGCGAACAAAAAAAATGAAAGTTGTTCAGCAAATAAAGTTGGCACACAAGGCAATTTATCGAGCAATGGAAAAATTTCAGTTCACCCGTACGCTGTGCAGTTTTGTTTGCCCGCATGCGCATTTTAATTCCTTCTTAAATATTTATATTTCTTTGTATGACTTAGTTGTAAGTATGAATTTGTTTAACTTTTCACATATGAGTGCATATATAAGTATATCTGATAAGGTATTTTACTTAGTGAATTTGAGATATGGAAATAAATAGAATTTGAGATAATGGAAGCCTACACCCTGAGCAGGCATTTAGCTTCTTTTTTCCTGTATCCATAGCTTACTGTTCTTATAGTGGACTCATTGATGTGAGATAGCATCGAAATAAACTCAAAATGATAGATACAAGTATGTAAAGGGTGATCACATTGGATGTACTTTTCAAATAGGGCTTGTTTAAGCGGATCACGCGTGACCACTGTCAAACTCAATACATAATTTTTTTCAGTATTCATTGAAATTTTATCATGGAAAGACTTACGCCTCAACAACGTTTACAAATCGAAAACTTATATTACGAAAATCGAGGCTCTGTGAAAAGTGTTCATCGCGTGCACTGGCCAATTTTTTTTTTTCTTGCTCACTCCTCTCGGGAGCATAGGGCCTCGACAAGACTCTTCCATCTTATATGGTTCTGTGCTGTTGTTTTCGCACCGTCCATGAAATGTCGACATCTGTTAGTTCGCGCAACATCGACCTTCTTCTAGTGTTTTTTTGGTCGATCGCGACCTCTGCTGCCTTGCGGGTTTCAGTCCAGTGCCATTCTCATGATGCTCTCTGGTGGCTTTCTTAACGTGCGACCTATCCATCGCAACTTTCTGCGTTTGATTTGCCTCAGAAGATTCTACAGATGATACGGAGGCATTTGTTGCCGAAAGACAGCAGCCTCTTTGTGATGGTGTTAGAGACCAGCCATGTTTCGCTTCTGTACAACAATACCAACTTCACGCATGAGCCGAATATTCGTAGTGTAGTGCGCCAGGATGCTAAAACAATCAAACACAGGCCAACTTTGGTGTAAATGACTGTCCTACCGAACGCACTATTCGGCAAAGTATAAGGAAAATTGAGAATAGTAGTAGAGAATACAGACCGAAGTGAAGAGAATATTGCGGCTGTAAATGAGAGTTTTGCCAAAGATCCGGATTCGATTCATCGCCGATATCAACAACTTGGCCTATCTTATAACACTACTTGGGCGATTTTACACAAAGATCTTGGTTTTAATGCGTATAAAAGACAGCTAGTTCTAGAATTAAAACCGGCCGATCTTTCAAAGCGACATAATTTCAGTCGTTGGGTTATTGAATAATTCGCCAAAGATCCCCTTTTTGGGACCCGAATTTTGTTTAGCGATGAGAGCAGTTTTTGGCTTAATGGCCACGTCAAATAGCAACACTATCGGTTTTGGGCTGAGGAGCAACCCAAAGTCATTCAAGAACAGCCATTAGATCCATTGAAAACAACTGTTTGGTGCGGTGTATGGGCTGGAGGAATCATCGGCTAATATTTCTTCAAAGACGAAGTTGGCGTCAATGTAACAGCTATCGCGCCATGATAAACGACTTTTTGATGTCGAAAATCTCCGTGATGCCCGTGATCTCGAAAATATACTGCATTGTTTCCAACAAGACGACGCTGGTTTTACGACGTCGTCGTTTCGGTCAACAATTTATCTCTCGTCTCGGACCAATGAAATGGCCACCAAGGACGTGTGATATCAGACCTTTGAACTTTTATTTGTGAAGGTTTGTAAAGTCTAAATGCTTCGTGGATGAACCAGCTTCAATTGAGGCATTGGAAGTCAACAATACTAAAGTTATTCACGAGATACCAACCGAAGTTCTTCAGCGAGTCATTGAAAATTGGTGTTTATGGATGGCCGAATTACGATGCAGTTGCGGCCAACATTTGAAAGGAATTATCTTTAAAAAATAATTGTCATGAATGGTTCCACACAAAAATAATAAAAAATTCCCAATAAATTTGAATAAACGTTGTCTTATTTCAATTTAAAATCCGATACCTCTAAGTTTATCACCCTTTACGTACTTGTAGATGAAGGCCCTAAATCGTAGACGGTTGTTAATGTCACACCTCATTTCAGAAATACGAAATGCTTAACAATGCTGTGAAATTATTAAAAAATAATTTTAACCTCTGCATGATCTGGCGGTGATGCCATAGATGTTTAGTGATGGACAGATAGAATAATGGACCTGCCATAAGTAATCAACCCATCAACCTCAAAGGTCTTCTATAACCCAATAATACGTCAATAATCCTATTTCCCAATGATACCAAGAGCCCCAATTATGAATGCCAATATGTGCTTGATAGAGGAATTTCTAACACCTGGCTAATCGACCATACACGAATAAAGGTATTTCATTCCCTGACATCCGAGGTGGATACTTACAAAGAAATATGCTCGGGCATCCCATCCTCTTTACGACAAACCCAAAAACATTCTCAATCAGCAGACCGAACCGACGTCTATGAAGACGCAGTCGATTGTAACTGGTTAGACAAAGAAATATGCAAATATATAAATGAAGAAACTTGATGACGCATTCATGACACGTGAAGTCATCAATGACTTTTCCATAGCCGCATCCAAGACCTTTTCGTACAACAATCAGGCTTGAAAGTTGGTCAGCATGGCCTCCCACCTATCATACCAAGCAGAGTGGACTTCCCTTTTTCTGGGGTCTGAACCATTTTTTGCCTTTTGTCGCGAACTTAATTATGACTCTCTTCTCAATGCGATGACATCCGATATATAAGTACTTTGCATATTAGACTGTTGTATAGCAGACGAGCAGACGACAAGCATCAAGCCAAACCCAAACAGACGACAAGTCGATATCGAGCAACGATATTGCAATTTCCCGCTGCCCCATTGGTCACAAAGTATTATGGAGGCTATTGATAGCTTATAACCACCATGCACAACTAGCAGAGGAGCCTGGACGCAGATACCTCATGTATCTAAAAAGCACAAATGCGACTCCACCTTAATGAAATGGGTTTAGCAGTCCCAGGATGGAATCAGCCAAAAGTGAGGAATGGAAAAACAACAAAAAAAAAAAAAACGAAGACGGTTGTATAGCATATTAGGGCGTCATTAATGTTGTTCCCATATGAGTAACTACGCGTAAATACTCGATGCTTCGTTAAAGAATTAAAGTATTGGGTATGGAAATAAGTTTCCGCCCGTAAAAGGGATGTCGCTGCTGATACTATTTTTGTGTTCGCTCTAGTAAAATACTGAGGATTTAAAGGTGTTAATGTGAGGTCTCGATCGAAGTAGTTGACTTTCCTTTGAAGCATAAAGATCCTATTTTATCTGACTTTCGTCCCGAAAAAACAGAATTTGCGGGAAGTCATTCTTAATTATTACCTTTTAAGGAAAAGTGCAGCTGAAACGTCTTGTATATTGATCAATATTTACGATAATGACGCTCCATCAAAGACAACTTGTAAAGCGTAGTTTCGACGCTTCCAAAGTGGCAATTTCGACGTGAGTGATAAAGATCCCGAAGGGGCACCGAAACACAACGAAGATACTCAACTACAACAATTATTGGATGAAGACGTATGTCGAACCCTTGATGATATGTCTTAAAAGTTGGATGTTGGCAGATCAACCGTTGCTAATCGTTTGCACGCGATTGGAATGGTCTAGAAAGCAGGTAACTGGGGGCCACATCAATTGTAGGACATGGATATCGGGAGACCTTTGGTGACGTGTGAGATGCTTCTTGAATGGCAGAAAAGAAAAGGATTTCCGCATCGCATAATCACTGGCAATGAAAAATGGATATATTATGATAACCATAATCGTAAAAAATGTTGGAGCCTGTCAGGTGAAACAGGTCCATCGACAGCGAAAAAAATATTCATGCTTCAAAGGTTATGTTGTGCATCTGATGGGATCAGAAGGGTGTCATCTATTATATATTATCCTTAAACCATCTGAAACTATCACTGGCGTTCGTTACCGACTGCTGCTCAAGCATTTGAATCGAGCTCTCAAAGAAAAGCGGCCGGAATGGGACGGTAAGCATGACAAACTCCGAGAAGGCCAGGCCACACATTGCTTAATCGGTCTAGAAATATTTAGAGGGACTAAATTGAGAAATCTTTCTCCACTCGCCATATTCCCCAGACATTGCATCTTCGGGATACCATCTGTTTCGATCAATGCAATCAACCCTTATTGGAGAACGGTTCACTTCTTACGAGAGCATCGCAAACTGGCTCAATGAATGGATCAAGTCAAAAGAACTCGAATTTTTCGTCAGAGAAATCGTAGACTGCCTGAAAGATGGAGTAAAGTTGCAGCTTCCATTGGCACATCTTTCACATAATATCAGGTAATATCAGGCGGCCGCCGTAGCCGATTGGGTTGGTGCGTGACTACCATTCAGAATTCACAGAGAGAACATAGGTTCGAATCTCGGTGGAAGCAAAATTAAGAAAAACTTTTTCTAATAGCGGTCGCCCCTCGACAGGCATTGGCAAACCTCCGAGTGTATTTCTGCCATGAAAAAGCTCCTCATAATAATATCTGCCGCTCAAAGTCGGCTTGAAACTGTAGGTCCCTCCATTTGTGGAACAACATCAAGCCGCACACCACAAATAGAAGGAGGAGCTCGGCCAAACACCCAAAAAGGGGGTACGCGCCAATTATATATATATTTAATTGTTTAAATAATTCGTAACTTTGGCTTAGAAAGGATGGAAACTTATTCGCATTCCCAATACAAAATTTTTTTTTTTAATGTTAATTGTAAAATTTCAAACTGGTCAAAATTAATTCAAGCTTTAGTATTTTATAATAGATCCGTACATTTTATTTTATAAAATAAATAAAACTACAGCCGAAATGAATTGTCAAAATTTGAAAATAAAAAAAAAGGAAATCATAAAAATCGTTTTTAACTTTTTTCTTTTTTACTCTCTCAAATTGTGCCCATAAGTTACTTAACTTTTCACGAAATTTGCCCGGTAGTACTTGTGTCGCCAATACTCAAGTTTCCTACAAGAAAGTTTGATCGAAATATTTACTGGCTAGCAGTGGAAGCCAATATTTGATCACTCTTTTAATTGTGCAACAGAGTGCAGACTAGAGTTTCATACAAAAGCAGGATTCATCGGGTGTAAAACGGAAAAGTTTGTCACAGCCACACAGATTTTCTACACACTGATCATAAGCTTAAATAGCGACTACTAACATATTTATGGCATCCTAATAAATCATCTTTTAATTTATGCTTATAAAATCTTCATAATAAAAAAATACTCAAACAGTCGCTGTGATGCCAGACAGAAACCTTACATTTGCAGTTTCTATTCCTTTTTTACCCACTCAAAATGTTTTTACAAGAGTTCGTTTCGCTGCCACCAAACCATGCAACACAAAACCACATAACCAAAATCGTAAAATCATAAAATGGTTATATCAACGACGTCTGCCGCAACGAAAGGTAGCATAAATGCAAGCACACACATACACATGCATGAATATATACAGATTCGAAAAAAAGCATTCATTTGTGTGGAAACCAACACGTCTAACGTTGCATAATAAATGCTTTCGCCGCTGTTTCAACACTTAACTGCACTCACTTCGCAAAGCATTGTCGCAGTGCGGAAAATTGAGTAAATATTGGAAGTGATAAATGAATGAATTGGAAATTTGATGAAACTTCGTTTGGAGAAAAGCGGCACAAATCTTTTGGGAAAATATTTGCATGTGTGATTGTGTCAACTTTGCTGCCTTTTTATATGAGCGGTGTGCCACATAACTGCATACATGCATATAAGTGTATGGTACATGCATTAGGGATGCCAATATCGGGTGTTTTTTTAGCAGCATGAGAACTATTGATATCGATAACTGGGGTTTGATAGCTAAGACTTGCAAATTAAGTCGACATTGCTATTCAATAAAGCTTGGCAAGTCATCATGAAACGTTTAACGCCAGAACAACGCTTCCAAGTTGTGGAAATTCACTTAAAAAAAATTCAGTTCACGAAGTACATAGAGCGAAGTGTTGCAGAAGCCGCCGAAATACGATTCATCGTCATTGCTGACTGTTGTCCTTTGTTCTGCGACTACGTGGAAATTTTTACGTAAGAACCTTAGCTTGTGTGCCTAAAAGATACAGCTCGTTTAAGAGTTGAGTCCAAATAACCATCGTTTGCGTCGCATTTTTTGCTAATTGGGCTCATTTAAATATTCAGATTTCTTGAAAAAGAAGTCTAAAATTAACCTAATCGAATCGACCATGTAACTCGTAGCCAAGGCGGACATAACCTTCCCCCTTAAGGGACCGGACAGTCCAGTTGCATGCCGTCAAATCGTTATCCTCAGCCTTTATGTGGCTGGTCCCAAACCCAGATAATACTTTGGCTAATGCCGGAAGTTGTGAGCTCTTGAACCATATGTAGAAGAATCGTTCTGGAGTAGCGTTTTAATACTCATATATTCGTTAAGCAAAATGATTTTAAAAGTATTCTTAGGGAATTTAATTATGTTCCAATAAATCCAATAAAGTTAATTATGCCTCGAACAGGACTACTCTATTAAGGGCTGATGGGCAACCAGTTGATTACAGCTCGCAGAGCATAATACTTTTAAAAGTATTGTTAACAAATTTAATTATTTTCCAACTCACTCCACAATAGTGAATTATGTCCCGAACTGGACTAGCTTATTAAGGACTCATGTGTAACTAGTTGATTTCAGTTGCAAAAGCTGGTAACTGCCATATCATAGGCACATGGAGGCACTAAGGTAAACAGTTATTAGCATTTAAAATTTATACATAGAATGCGCACTACTTGTAGTTCAGATACGAAACTAATTACCACAACAAATTGCAACTTTTCCAAAATAACAAAAGTCTGCCTAAGTGTCAAGAAAATAATATCTAATCATCAAATACACTGGTTTACAATTTATGGTTTTTTTTGTGCAATTTCTATGTAGAATCGCTCGCTGATTACGAAAATCTACTTACATTTTTTTATGGGCGAATTTTCGAGAAATATGTAGTGTACCGTTATTCAGTTAAAAAATATATTTAGATGAAAAAGCTTCTTTGTTTTCAAAAAATAAATGCCATGAAATTATCTACCAGATTACCATTAAAAAAAAAAATTATCATTTTAAGTTCTCAAGCTCTTAAAAACCATCCGATATTAGCGGAATTTGTTATGCGGAAATAAAATAAAATAATTTAAAATTTGCTATAAACTAATTTTAGAAATCACATATTAATATTTTTCTGTTTGAAATAATTATATATGCACATTTTTGTATTTAAAATAACGCCCAATTCTACCTTCCCCTACTAAAGGGTGGTTAAGTTTCAAGGGCCGGTGTTGCTTTTAAATGAAATAAATTTTTTGTTAGGAAATTATTGTAATTTCTCTTTATTATGATAATACTGGAATGGCTCAATTACGCATGGAATAAAATATCGGCCAAATCGCCACCGCGGCCTCGGCGGCACACCTCCATCCGATGGTCCAAATTTTCGATGACGCTGAGGCATAATTGAAGTTCTATGCCGTTAATGTGCCGAATTATCTTATCCTTTAGCTATTGAATGGTTGCTGGCTTATCGAAGTACACCTTTTCTTTCAAATAAACCCAAAGAAAGAAGTCCAACGGTGTCGTTGACGTTTAGGTGTGGTTCACATTCAACATTGGCCCTTGAAATTTAACCCCCCTTTATTTGTTGCCTTTTTACAGCACTTTTGCTACGTAATCGGCTTCATTAACAGCCAACTGTGGTTTGAAAAATGTTAAAACTACAAAAGCTTAGTTAGTTCGTCTGAATAAGTTGATTTATTTATGAGTACAAGATTACGCAAAATCATTTAGTCTATTCGAAGATGTATAACTGTTACAAATGACGTCGTACGTCAATCATATTTGACACTTGTGGACTGTGTGGAGATTGCAGGTAATCTTATCGAAACAGTGAAAGAATTTACTTACCTTAGCAGCAAAGTTGCCCGAGCGATGGCAAGGGTATAGGCATACGCTCCCGAATCGAAAAAGACAGAGGAGCTCTCGGGATGTTGTACTCAGTATGGCGAAACAACAACCTGAGTTCCAGTTTAAAGGTTAGGCTCTTCAAGTCAAATGTCCTGTCACTACTGCTGTACAGTAACTCTAACTGGAAAATCACCACCGTCATAACCAGTCGCTTACCAGTTCTTGTCAACCGCTGTCTAATAATTACAATATATTCCGAATTTTCTGGCCAAAAATTATGCCAAACTAGGAATCGCACGAAAAAGCAAACATGCAACCGCTAGACATTTCGATTAGAAGCCAGGAATGGAAGTGGAATGGTCACACTTTACGCAAAGAAGACAGTAACATAGCGAATAAGGTAGTGGAATGAAGCCCACTCACAGCGAGAGGAAGAGCGCCTGGCAGGTCAAGGGAAATCTGGAAAAGAACTGTGGATCGCGAGATAGTTCAACTCGGGTTAAGCTGGAAGCAACTGGAGGCGTTATCCAGTAGTCGGACGAGATGACGCATAGGTTCCACACTATGCCCGCTGTGTTCCGCTAGCTATTCAAGGAAACAATGATGATGATGAATTGGACTGCTGCAGCATAGGAGCAGCAGTGGAGCGCGTAAAAGTCAACAGAAAGGTTAACATCGCTCAAAATATTTTTTATATATATTCAAAAATTTATTCAAAAACAAAATTGGGTGATTTATTTTTCGCAATGATGCAGCTTTCAATTCAAATCATTGCACAAGTAATAAATAAAAAGTGTCTGAAAAATTTAGAACCTTTTTTTGTTATCAATTTTTTTAATAAACAAGTTTTTACCTCCTTCAATTCGATATTTCACATTTTGCTTGAACCCGCGATTTATGCAAGTCGGGATCTGAAAAACTCCGGCAGCTCGGTTTTGACATCCCTAACATCCATTTAAACAGAAAAAAAAAACAATAATAATAATTGGCGCATCCATATTCTACTACCTCAACAGCTAACCGTGGCGTATGAGTGACCAAAATAGCCAATTTGCAAAGCAAAGGGATGATGGATGCTTTGGGGGGAAACTGTGGTGGGAAAAAATTGGCGATTGATTTTTTTTTAATTCACTTTCTGTCGCTCTTGATTTGAACTTTCATTTATTTTCATTGCTATTATTTGTTAACCAAACATCGTTGGCCAGCTATTTGCATACAATCATCACATCGTTGGCTGGTTGAAGTGCTGAAATCGCACTTAACGTCATATTTAATGAGTTTCACACAAACTTACATCGCTGCCAATTAAACGAGAAAAAAAACAGATAAAAAATATTTGAACAAATATTGCAATTTGATGTTGCACCAGCGACAAAAATTCGCTTGCTATGAAATTGTGACGGTGTGTGCGTGAGTGCTGGTAACTGGTAGCGGTAAGACTCACCGCTGCATTTGCGCCATCGAAACGTTTATGAAATGAAAACACGCAAATATGTGCATATTTGTTAAAAATCGCTCAACTTGCCACGTTTGCAAACAAATCACAGAAATCATAAGTCATGCGATCGCCGCCACAGCCACATTGCAATTCATTGGAAGTTTTCGCATCTATCGAAATCAGCGCAATTCAATCATGCGCTAATTTTCCATAAACGCCCTCTTTTCTACCATTGCGTGGCAGCTGTTTAGCCAGCATTTGCATCGCCGTTTGGCGTCACTATCGCCAACGCAGCAGTCGCTGTGGCTGTGGCTGTGGCTGTGACTGTCAGCGTCATTGAGGATCATCGAACTTTCACTCGGCCGTTGATGTTTATGCGCACATAAAATGCAATAAAATGACTATTTGCGCATGAAAACATCAACCGAAATAGTACAAAAAAAAAAAAAAAAAAAAAACAACATCCACCAACAACAATATAATTGCTATTTTAGCTAGAAAACCAACTAGGCGCTGTGTTGCACACATATTTTATAACGCAATCAAATGTGAACTAGTGCAAATGTTAATTTTCTACGCTGTATTGCCGCACAACAAACACACACACACACGCCCATACAAAGGCATATGCAAGCACACGCACATGCGTTTTCTAACGTTACGGCAAATGTTGCATGCAACAAGCGCATGTAAATGCGCCGCTTGCCGATTATCCACATGTGCGTGTGTACGTGTATGTTTCAAGCACCTCATCTCCGCACTAGCGCGTTGTTGCAGCACTTTTGCTCAACTCCGGCACCCTAACACCCCGCCAGCTTAGCCAAACTTTACTCGGTGGCCAATTTCGTTGCGCCTCTTTGCGTGTGCATTCGCTGCTCAATTACCTACGAACGCATGCAGCAACATAAAATCAACATATGTACGTAGATATGTTTGGGTGCAATCACAGATTGGTTGGTGCACACATACAGATGTATTCCTCCATATATGCTCAGGTTGTTTTGTTGCTTTGAGAAATTGTTATTTTGATATTTTTTGCTGTTATTGCAGTTGCTTTGTTTGTTGTGGCGATTACTACAATCATTACGCTGGGTTGTTGTAATAGGGAAAACATACACGCATACTCATATGTATATACATATGTATGCACATACGTATGTATATGGCATATGTTTTGCCTGCTTTTGCCACATTGCATTAATTTTCTATTGCATTTATTGCCTTTGCTGATTTGGAAGTGCATAAGTTGGCACTTACAGGCATACGCGTACTTACATACATACTGATCACACATAACATTTATATAAAACATACCCTGCAAAAGATATTTTCAGAGTAATCTGCTTAAAAAAACTTTCTTAAAGACTCCTTAAAGAAGTTAATATTTCGCTGTTCCCGATTTTTTGCAGAATTTTTTGAGATGAAATGTACTGCGCAGGCATTGAAATATAATAAAATTCTGACGCACTAAAAAATATACGATTTTGTCATGATTCAATAATAAAAGCTTCTATATAGTTCGACAACTTATTACGGATGCTACTTAAGGGGCAGGCTCCCCCCCTCAGGTCTAAAAATTTCATCTCTTTGCGATTTTTGTTTTTAAGGAAAAAATTAATTTAGCACTGCAAAGTTTTTTCTATCTTTCAATGAACATTTAAAAAGTATAAAAAATTTGTGTACTGGTTAAAATAAGTTGAAAAAAATGTTTAACATAGAAATTAGTAGAGCGCTGCCACGCTGGAGTTTCCAACTGGCGTACAAGATACAGCTCGCAATTATTATCTAAAGCAAGAAATCCAAATGGATTTCTAATTATCATAATTTTTTATTCTAGATGAACTAAGAGAACTGAGAGAAATTCCAAAATTTCAACTTTTTGGAGGTTCTAAAGAAAAAAAGCCTTTCTATAAAAAAAAAATTCACTTCAACTTGGTATAAAAATCTTGAACAATTTTTTTTAATCTATTTTGTTAGTTCAAATAGAAGAGAATTTAATACTGAAGGGAACCAGCTATGACTCATTTCAAAAGGATCATTATTCTTTTTTCATTCATGTACGCCAATTCAAAGAAATCATAAAAATGAAAAGTCGAGAAAAGAAGATAAAGTTTGTACTATAGCTGTCCGGTCACAGCGTAACTACCTAACGCTCGCCTACCTTTGGCCTTGTATCTACGAAAATATTGGGAATTAGGCTCTGTAACTTTGTGTGAATATTCTGAAATATATAAGGAATCGCTAAAACGAAAAATTGATTTTTTTGACCTTATAAACCAGGCTCCTCCCTTAATGCATTGATGCAATTTGAAAGTAAGGAAAAAGGGGCATACCCATTTGTGAAAAGTTAGTAAAAGTTTGAACAAAGGTCGATGGAAACCATAGAATAATTTTATGACTGGTATTAGATTATATCAGATTTGTGGTGGTGTTGGACAGGTCCAAGCACTCAATCAGGAAAATCATTGCAGTGCACCTGGATAGAATACAGTGGAAGGGAATAGAGAGACAAGATAGATATGACATGGATGGTAAGACTGAAAAATGGGTTTGAGGTCACTCTTCCGCGAATCTTTTGAATTCATGGATGAAACTTAAGAGGGCCAGAAGAGGAAGAGTATGAACGTTCCCATGACAGTCGGTTCTACGTAACCGGAACGATCGGACTTATATCCGGCCAAGGACTGTCGCTTCATCAGCATCCACGTATATGTATGGAGAATTTGTATGCTGCTACAACAACAACAACAGCAACAACAACAGGAAGAGTATAAACTTTATTCATACTCTGTACATCGCACCACAATAGCCTAAAGCTGGATCTGGAAAACGATGATCTGCAGTATCCTCATTCTCGTGGCAGGATAGACATATTGGGTCGTCAATGATTCCCATGGTAGCCATATGCTGACCACAGGCATTGTGCCCTGTGATTACACTCACCATTCTCTCAGGTACTTCCTGCTAAGTTTTAGGAGAAAAGTTGCTAGTTCCCTGTTTGGTTCTTTCACAAAGCACTTGGCTACTCTGCAGAAGACCAACTTAGACCAATGCTTTCTCACATCACGGATTTATTAAGTAGCTCAAGGTGGCCGGCGCAGGGTGAAAATTAGACGTCTTACGTTACCATTAGACATTAGAGCAAAAAGCTAGTAAATTCAAGAATAGCTAAATATGAAATGATGCTTTCCATTTCAATTCAACCGGGCTATTCGGGGCATGTTCTTCGATTTCGATGTAACTCAAATATGTTGCTCTCTGGTCAAAATAATGAGACACGTATTTTTTTGTTCGCCCGAAAAAAATTTTTTTCAAGAGTTATCGGTAATTTTGTTTTTCGGCTCAAAATCGATTTTTTTAATTATATAAGAATTTTTTTTTTTAAATGCCCATAACTTTGTCAAATATGAACGGATTTTAATAATTCTGGGTTCAAATGATCGTCATTACTTACACGAGCGACTTCATGTAGAAACAATTGCAAAAAAGTAGTTGAAAATTTTTTATTTAGCAAAAAAAGAAAAAAAATTGAAATTTTTTCGAAATTCAATATTTCAAAAAGTGTATTTTTTTTATAACTTTTTCCAAATCAAGAGGATACCTCAAACTTCAATTGAGCTGAATGCCCAGTAGCTAAAAGGAGTTGTTTTTGAGTAATGAATTTTTGAGTAAAAAACCTCTTTCTCACTTTTTGTTTTTTGAAAAATAAAAAATTGTCAACTACTTTTTTGCAATTGTTTCTACATGAAGTCGGTTCATTTTATGAGGATTTAAAAAAAAAATGTTTATGTAATGAAAAAAAATCGATTTTGAGCCGAATAACAAAATTGCCGATAAATCTTGAAAAAAAAAAAATTCGGGCGAACAAAAAAATACGTGTCTCATTATTTTGATCAGAGAGCAACATATTTAAGGTACATCGAAATCGAAGAACATGCCCCGAATAGCCCGGTTGAATTGAAATGGTAAGCATCAAATGCAAAAGTCCGTTGCAAATGTTTATACATAGTTCCTTTCCTATTCAAGTAAAGATATGTTCATATCTGGTAATCTCAGCCGCAACTCCCAGTTCTCGTGAACAAATTTGAAGGGCAACACCATTGTTAAGCACTTTACGATTATTAAGAATTAAAAGGGAACACAGAAAAATATTAGAAAAATCAAATATCATAAGTATAAATATGAATAATATTAGCATGGGAAAAAATAAATCCATTTTTGGTTTTGCATGGAGCTATTGCGCCTGCCTGAACGGAATTGACGAAACCAAAATTGCACGAAATTAGCTGCTATAGTATCGGCACCATAAACACCATTCACAATTTTAGGGGCCTGGCTTGAAATTTCGCATTTATCAAAGAAAAACTGTAAGAAAAAAAAAACTGTACCGAATTTTCTCTTTGCTGATTTTCATTGTTAACACCCTGTAACTCACAACTGAATGGAACAAAAAAACATCAAACCAAAATTTTGAGTGTGAAGTGTCACCTTGTCACCTTATCCACAAGCATTAACTTTAAATTGTTTAACCGATCACTACAGCCATCTACCAAAAAAATAATGGATTTATTTTTCCCCAAACTATTATTTTCTTCACAGATTCTTGTGTGCCTGCAGTCTGTAATGCAACACTGAAACTATCATTGAACGATTTTTCAACTCTGCAAAAGATCACGTTAAGAATCGAAAAAATGCAGTTAACGAACTTAGGTGTCCTATGACTATTTTTCAAAATATTTTTAGCGCTGCAGATTTGTTACATTCTCAAATTTCATATATATATATTTTTTTTTGATATGTTCGAAAATGGAAAAGTATGAGTAAAAAATATTTTTAGAATTTTTTTTCAAAATGTGGACAAACCTAAATTGGACGAACTGAACAGGAACTATCTTGTCAAAAAATATAACTATAGACCCCCAACTGGCGCTGGGGGAGACGTTTCGAAAAATAGTACATAATTATAGTCTGATCTTAAAATAAAAATAAATAACTAAAGAATTGGCGCGTAGACCGCTGTTAGGTGTTTGGCCGAGCTCTTCGTCCTATTGTTGGTGTGCGTCTGGATTTTGGGCTACAAATGGAGGGATCTACAGTTTTTTTATGGCGAACCTTTTCATGGCAGAAATACACTCGGATGTTAGCCATTGCCAGTCGAGGGGCGACCGGTATTAGAAAAACGCTTTTTCTATAATTTTACTATTTCAGCATATATTAAGTATATATCGCACCCTAAATACAAAAGGGTCACAACTCAAAATGTACTTCTGCTCAAATATGAACGAGACGTTATCAATAAAACGCTCCGCGGATGACATATGGCAAAAATAAATTTTTTGTTTTTTGGTAGGACTGTTATAAGCTTATATGGCAAATTTCAGCGTGATATGTCACATAGTTTGTTTTCTGTGCTCCTGTAAACAAGTCAAGCTCGAGTGTGGAAAATTGTGAGTTGTGCCCCTTTTGTATTTAGGGTGCGATATGTAAACGGCGTGAAGGGAAATATGTATTTTTGCAGCAAATGGAGTAGCTTTTATCAAAATACTGTTTATACTAAATCTGGCAAACTGTCTTTAATAATTTCAGAATACATTTCACCTACAGCGATTGAAGAGTTATTAAGCTAACTAAACGCAAGCAGTGCTCGACAATGAGTATGGCGAAATGCACGTCAAGGCAATGCATTGACTTTTAAGTTCTATTGAAATAATGATGCCAAACCAAACAGCAAGCCAAAAATAAACAGCTAAAAACTAAAACCAAAAAACCCAAAAATTAACAGTTAAAAACTAAAGCCAAAAATCCGTATTAGGTGCTCTGAACAAAATCTATTGGTGACTTTGAAACTAAATTACTGCTTACATATTTTATAAAGTCATGTGAAAGCTGGTTTGGACTTATGGCGTGCAAATTTGAGTTTGTAATTGAACTATAGAAATTTTACAAAAATATCAGTAAAAAACTCGAAGACTTATTGCAGCTGACCTTTGGCTCAACCTTTGGCCCTGGACACATTCTCTTTCTTGTAAGTATCTAAAACTTTTTAATAAGAATTACAAAAAAAATTTAAATTTTAAAGTCATGTAAAAAATTAAACTTATAAGAAAAAAAACTGAGCATGCAGCTCTACTATATAAAATCTATAGTTTCACATGTATATGCAATTACTTTCGCATAACTTTTACTGTCGTATAGAGTATTAGAATATAAGAAAAGACAGATATCAATTTGGCTTAAGTTACCTAGCAGCAGCAAAAAAGCTGAGCAGCTAAATAATAAAAAAATAAATAAAAATTGGCCCGTACACTTCTGTTAGATGTTTGGCCAAGTTCCTCCTCCTATTTGTGGTGTGCGTCTCGATATTGTTCCACCCATAGTTTTAAGCTGACTCCGAACGTGAAATGGTTTTTCGAGGAGCTTTTTCATGGCAGAAATACACTCAGAGGCTTGACATTACTAAGAAAGTCTTTAAGGGCCGTTTAAGTAGAAATTTGTTAAAAGAAAACATTTTAAGCAAAATCAAATAATCATTCAAGCGTTTTTCATAAACAATCGAATATTTGTTATTCAAATTGACTGAACTCATCATAGGCTTTACGTATTTATAGGCATCTCTAATTGACGAGCGAGCTGCATACGCCAGCTACCATTGATTTTGGCGAATAGTCAACAACTTTTGCAGCTAAGTACAATACGAGGCGTGGCTATTAAGCAACGAAGCTGACGCTACTAGAGAAGAAGTGGGATGTGCTCGAACTGTAGTAATGCAGTTGTATTACTAGAAAGAGATGGCATTACATTCTAAGTGAAAATTACGGCAATTTGGGAGCATCAAGCCTGTGGTCCACCAAATACTGGCAATCTGTTGCTGAAAGATGGGTGATGTAGAGTTAAAAAATGTAGTAATCAATGTTATTATTAATCTTCGATATGGTTTCTTTATAATTTTTACGCGTAATTATTGTCGCTGGACAGGTATTGACTGGTTTTTAACGATTAGAAAGGTTGTAGCGGAGGATATTCCGGAAGTGTGGCGTAATAGCTAACTTATCCCTTTCTATAAAAACAAAGACGATGTCAAGTGCTGTTCAAACTACCGCGGAATAAAACGTATATATGTCACACAGCCTAAAGATATGGGAAGGAGTCCTCGACGCATCCATTAGAAGTATAGCTAAGGTCACCAACAACCAGTTCGTTTTGGTGAGTAGGAGGTTGAATGTTAATGATATCTGCACGTTCTTCATACTGCCATAGAAAAGAAGCGACTAAATAAAGGAAATCTATTTGAAGTCTTTATTGGAGTCTCGACAAGGCGTTCGACCGCGTGCCTAGAGATCGCGCTTGGATGGCACCTTGTTCCAGAAATGATCATTAAACACGTCATTGAGACGTTCAGAGGAGGTGCTGCAAGCTAACAGTCTTAGCGCGGTCAGAGTAGCATGTGCGTACAGAACAGTGTCTGATGATGCCATCTGCCTTATAGCGAGTAAAGTTCTCCTCGATATACGAGCAGAAGAACTTAAGCGACTATATCACTCACGTGGGCACAAACCAACATCTGAAGATAAAATAACCGAGTGCGAACGTACGATAGCAAAGTGGCAAAATAGATTGGATCACTCCTCCAAAGGATGATGGACGTATAAGTTGATCCGCAAACTAGATGAATGAATAAGCAGAAAGCACGGCGAAACGGATTACTAACACAAATCCTCAGCGGACATGGTGGCTTTCTTGCGTACCTCCATCGTTTTAATCTAGTAGATAATTCGATCTGCCTAGAGTGCCACAGCGAAGATGAGAGTGCAGAGCAAGTGGCTTTTCACTGCGGAAGCAGAGCGAACGCGACCGATATAGAATACCCAAGAAATGCCTAGATGCGTCGCCCAAAGAAGCCATTTTGAAACAGATCTCTTGTGGGGATGACTGTATTCACGAAAAGACGACCAGCACGAACGCGTGAGGTAAGGCCTCAAGACGAAACCAAGCAGACGACATATTACAATTTTCCGATGCCCCGTTGGCCACAAATCAGTATGGAGACTAATGATACCATATAACCACCATGCACAACTAGCAGAGGAACCTGATCGCTGGTACCTGGTGATCTAAAAAGCACAAATGTGGCTCCACCTTAATGAAATACTTTTAGCAGTCCCAGGGTGGAATCAGCCGAGAGCAGAGGAATGTTTTTAGGGTTAGTGAGAGCATGCCCACATACCACTGGTATGACGACACCTTTGCTGATGTTTCTCACATTTTCGATTTTAACCTTTTCTGAAAAAAAGTGGACTGACCCAAAGCTTCAATGTTAATGTAGACGTACATCAAGGCCCAGTTTTAAGCCCGCTTTTATTTAATCTGGTGATTGACTTCCTTATCCGTGAAATCCAAGGCAACCTCCCTTCTGCACTGCTATATGCTGACGATGTAGTGCTTCTTGCAAGGGGCAAAGCAACCTTCCAAGAAAATTACAGTCCTTAAATGGAATGGGCTACGAGTAAGCCGCACAAAGACGGAAACAATCGAGTTTCATTTTGCAACAGCGCGCTATCTTGAAAAACCTGGAAAAACATCATTGAAAACGACAAGCGATGCAGAAACGTCAGCGAAGAGACGACTCAGAACGCGAGACCTGAAGATTTTGTAAAGGACAGTCAACCCGATATTCTATAAGGCTAGGTTGAAAAAGAAGAAGAGCACGACTTGAGGACTGCTAGACTCGAAGCACCAGCAACCGTCAGTCGGTTAATGTGAAGTCTTCTCTTTCGAAAGTCCCACCTCCTGCTTCTGTAAGCAAATGTTAAATATTTTACAGCATCATTCTGGTTATTTAATAGCAGCACCTCGCATTCACATTTACTCAGACAACATCTTAAAACGGCCTTTTTTGCCTTTCGCTTGCTAATTCTGCAGATCTACCACATGCGCTTAGCCATAAAAACGGCGAAAATGCAAACATAAATTTATTTGTTTACATACAACTTGGCACTTGCCTTAACAGAAATAGAATTTCACCTTAATTGAGAATTTCCTGGTTATTCAACTCAACCGACTGATCGCTAGCGAACCGTGCGGTGTAGACGAGCGTCGAAAGCGCCCAGCTGCAGAAACTTTCAAATGTGCGAATCGGTACGATTAACGTAGGTAAAATATGCACATGTGTGTATGAGTGTGTGTGTGTGCGTAATAAACATGTTATTGGTATATGTACATCTACGTTATGCGTATTTGCATGCTAATTTCGAATTGACTTCCCTATTCGCATTCAATTCATGTTTCCTGCAAACGAAGAACTCCAACGGCAAAGTAAAAGTACATAAAAGTAAAAAAAAATATGTAAAAATAAAAATGAAAAACGCGATAAGTAGACATTTAAGAAGTGAATGAAATATTTACTGTGTTGTAAAAAAAAAACCCCCACACACGTTCATAGAAAAGTATATTTGTGGGCTATTTAAGTACTGGCCACACTCTTCGATTCGCAACACTAATTGAAATTTATTTTCGTTATTAGAAATGCCTGCCGTCGGGTGCAAATAGAAAGGCGTGAATGCTGCGAATCTTTAAGTAGTACATTTAGTATTTTTCAAATTTATTTCCTCTTCCTCGTTCTGCAAAGGGCATTGAATGCTGACATCTTGCACGCTGACTATATTCAAAGTGGTAGCAGACGAGGGCGCAGTGGAGGCTAGTGCTGACTTTACTACTGAGAAAAAAGAAGCAGAAAAACAGTACTACAGAAGCGCAAGTCAACCAAAACAAGAGTTCAGGTAGCCTGCAAAATACTAACTATTTTAAATACACGCAAACATATCTGCATACTAGGGATGTTAGTCCCGGAATTTCGGTAATTTTAAGTCCCGAAAATAAAAATTTAGGTAATCTGCAAAACACCAGCTATTTTAAATATGTACGTACTAGGGATGTCAATTCCGGGATTTCGGGATTTCAGTATTTTGGTATTCTTAAGTCCCGAAAACAAAAATTTAGGTAACCTGGAAAACACTAGCTATTTTAGACATGTACGTACTAGGGATGTCAGTCCCGAGATTTCGTAATTTCGGTATGTTTGAAATCCCGAAAGCAAAAGATCAGGTAGCCTGCAAAACACCTGCTATTTTAGATATGTACGTATTAGGGATGTCAGTCCCGGTATTTCGGTATTGCAGAATTTCGGTATTATTAAGTCCCGAAAACAAAAATTTAGGTAACCAGCAAAACACCAGCTATTTTAGACATGTACGTACTAGGGATGTCAATCCCGGAATTTCGTGATTTCGGTATTTTTGAAGTCCCGAAAACAAAAATTTAGGTAACCTGCAAAGCACCAGCTATTTTAGATAAACACATACATATGTACGTCATAGAGATATCAGTCCCGAGAGTTCGGTATTTTTAGGTTCCGAGAATTTCGGGAGTATTTGCCAACAAATTCGCGATTTTTGGGACTTTTAATTTCTTACGCAGAACATGAGATTAACATGAAATGGACACAAAAAAACCATTTTTATAGCAAAAAATAAATATTATAATAATAAATAATAGCAAAAACAGCAACATTAACTTCAACTTTTTATCAGATCCCGAAAATTTCGGTGTCGTAAAAATCGGAAAAATATATATGTATCTCTAGCACAAATTTACATACTGCATATTTACAAGTGACACGCAACTTCGGCTCCGGTCACGTGCGGTGGCCAAAAGCCAGCGAAGCAGCAAATGTTGCAAGTTCAACGGCAGCACAACGCCACAATCGGCGATGATCTTTCATGATCGCAAAGTGAGATACGAGTACACGTCTCTTATAAGATGCACACATACCTACATCTGCACATAGATACGTATGCCCTTTGTGGCACCAGCAGCAGCTACTCGAGGCATGAAAATCGACGGCATAGGAAGCAGAAGTGTTTGAAAGTTTCCCTCGACTGGCACGCTTGGTTGAATATCAGCCAGAAGAGCAAGAAAGAAGTTGTCAGTGTCAGTGTCAGACACCCCATCTCTGCTGCTTCTAAATGCTAATTATCAGATAGCATCGACGGACTAAAAATGTACGATCAGCGCTACGTGTAATAAATAATTCCAGATAAACGCAGCAAAAGTAATCAAAAAACCCAAATAATTAATTAATTTCAAAACTTTTAATGTAGAATTTTTACAAACGCGTATTATTGCGGAAATTGTTATTTAAAGCGAAATTTTTTGTTTATCATTCACCAAGAAATGCATAGAAATAATTCTAGTATACCTCGCTGGCGCAGCTCAGTCCAAAAAATTTTCGAAGTAGGCAGGTTTGGAAGGGAAACTCTCCACTGAAGCTGGTACCACTGTATTCACTAACGGCTCTAAGATAGAATCGGAAGTCGGTTTTTCCAAATCAACCAATTTATCTAAAATATTTTCTTAAAATTGCGGATTAGAGCTAGTGTTTGTCAGGTAGAAGTCTTTGCGATCCTGTAGGAATAATGCAAAATTCTTATGGAATGTGAGAGCGAGGGAGATATGAACATTTTTTCTGATAGCCAAGCCGCGATCAAGGCTCTGACGAGGCCCTGATGCAGATCCAAACAAATCAACTCTTATAATAAGGAGATTAAATCTCTTGGATGTGCTGGTAACATTTTTTTGATCTGGGTTCCAGGGAAATGTATTGCTGATGAGTTTACGAGAAAGGGGTCAACAGAATTGGTATCAGAGACCTCCTATCCGTTCAGGGCGATGACTGTCGTTTAAAGGGAATTGAACTACTTATTTCTCAGGAAAGCGCAGAAGAGATGGAGCTCCATTTCTTCGTGTGATATTTCGAAAAGCCTTCGGCCCCAGTGCAATAGAGGCAGAGCGCAGAAAGTTCTGAAGACTCTACGCCTTTCAATTTCCAAACTCGTAGCTGTGTTTACCCGCACTGGACGATAGGCACACGGGCGGAAAAGCTAGGTTTAGCATTTAACCCTCATTGCAAAAACTGTGAGTGCCTTTTATAGCAGGAGACTGTTGAGCACTTGCTCTGTAAATGTCCGCGTTTGGCAGTTAGACGATTAAGGTCACTGGGTATTTCTTTCTTCACCAGCCTGGGACTAAATCCAATCAATCTTCTCCATTACATCACCAGCTCTGGCTGGCTAAAGATTTCTACCTGTTGATGGTCTCATAATGGTATCAAAACGGCACTTTATTGCTACTTGAGGGGTGCCAGACTGGCACTTCAACCATTTCACCTACCTACCTACGAATGCGATAATACAAACGCCAGCGGTGGCATAGTGCAGCAAGATTTTTGTCTGAGAATACCCTTAGTTAAATTTTACTTCGAATTATTTTCTAGAACCTCTAGAGGGTTAAGTCACCTCCCAAGCAAAATGCCATTTTATTTAGACTTTCCAAAAAAGGTATCAAAACGGCCTTCTTGTGAGAGAGCTAGCGAGTTTCGATCCAATATTAACTAACCCAACAAACTATATGTTTCGATCCATACCAGATTTTAACCATTTTGTCTTCGCTTTCGTACTATGGCGATATAGTAAAATTTGTAAAATTTAGTAATATGTTCAGAGGTTTTACTATAAGGGTCTCTCAGAAAATGACGCTGAACTTATTGCACAGTGTAATCAACTGTTTAGCGTAAAGCTTTGACGCGAATCGAGGTTTCAGACAAAGTGACTCCCAATCGTTTGACTTCTCTAAACTGATTTTAGTGGACATTTTTCGAGTTGCAGACTTGGTAAAGAAGGACATACCAAGAGATCGCCGTTAAGTTAAACATCGTTGTCCGAACAGCAATCCGAGGTAGGAAATGAAACTTTATACTGAGTAGGAAATTGGAGAGATAAGTCGTCCGTCGACAACCAAAGTATCAAATTTTTTTTATATGCTCGGGAGCATAGAGCTTCGACAAGACTCTTCCCTCGTATACGATTCTGGGCTGTCAGGTTTTCGCCAAGTGATACTCAGACGACCGCGACCTCTGCTCCCTTGCGGGTTCCAATCCAGAGCCATTTTCGTTATGCTGTCTGGTGGTTTTCTAAGTGTGTGGCCTATACCTCGCAACTTTTTGGGTTTGATTTGCCATAGGATGATGATGATCATTCGTTGATCTCCAAAGAGCGTCGTTACTGATGGTGTTCGGCCAAAATATTCTACAGATGGTGCGGAGGCATTTGTTGACAAAAGATTGCAGCCTCTGTGTGATGCTGATGGGGATCGGCTAAGTTTCACTTCCGTACAGCAGTAATGACTTCCACGTCAGCGGAATATTCGCAGTTTAGTGCGCCTGGAGATTTGCGAACTCGCTCATACTATCTGCATTCGCCGAACGCCGCTCTTAGTTTGTTCAGCCTGCAGTTGCCATCTTCATCTGCTCCGTCGCCTGTCATGATAGTGCAGCCGAGGTAGCGGAAGGTTAGGTTAGGTTAGCCTAGTTGGTATTAAGCCACCCATAGACCTTTTGGTCCCTAGCGATCGCAGATGGAGACCAATCTCTATAAATACTGAAAGTATACATTATGTAGGATGTCAACGCTAAACAGAGCTGAGAGATCTGCTTTTGTGACGTCCTCCAGACACTGAAATAGTGGGGCTCCTAGGAATTTTCAACGCGTTTTTAATAATGCCGGACAAACGCACAGAAGGTGTTCTAGAGGTAGCGGAAGCTTTCGATAAATTCCACCAGACACCTGTAAATCATTATATGTATGTCTTGCTTTATTGTGGTTGACTCTCATAGCCTTTGTCTTGGCGATGTTGACCTCCAGTCCACCTTCGCTTGCATCTCAGTGAGTTTGTGAGAAAGGACGCAGATGCTATCGGCGAAGACCAGGTGAGTCTCAAGTAACAATTTTATATATCAAACAATTTATGTTTATTATAAAAGGGTTTGTAAGTAATCACCTCATGGCGAATAAAACCCAACCTAATAAAAACTCTATAAGATACTCATCACTCCCGCTCTGTAGCAAGGCGCAGAAGCGCTGGACGTAGGCGATATTCATTAAGGTGAACTTTGGAGTATTCGATAGAACGATTTTCCGGGAAATGTATGCCATTTAAGCGTTAGTGACATCGAATACCGCAGGCGATGGAGCGATGAGCTGTAAATGCTGCACAAGGACGTGGACATAGCCCAGCGATTAAAGCTCAGTAGCTCTACTAGCTGATCATACCATGATCTTACCAATGGATGCAAGTCTTCGCTGTGATACCCGCTAGTGAGGCATCAGAAAGAGAAGATCTCAACTGTATTATTTAGAAAGTCAGAGTGAAGAAAGACCTGCCATTACTCGATGCTTCTTATTTGCGCCAATTACCATGAGAAAGAATAATTGACTGGCGCGCTTTGTTGAGCTTGGCCGAAAATCACTTAGGCGATTACTGCATTAATCAAGAAGAAGAAGAAGAAGTATACCTAACGCGAGTACAATTTGTTGTCTAACAAAAAAATTGAAAAAATATTGGTTCACTTAAACTTCGGTATAGCCAGCCACACTTAAGTAGCGCATCGAATCAATTTCACGCTAATTTCAAACCAAAGATACATAATTGAAAAATCGACAGCCATGAAATCTATGTTACATACGCGCATGTGTATGTAAATAATATACACATAAGCAAGTCATACATAGAAATTAGAGCAAAAGTAGTTAAGTACATTAATAAACTTCTGATGTAAAAAGAAGATGAAGAAGAAAAATCCACTTAAATCAAAATGCCAAAGTCGACCGAAGAAACATAAATTCAGCTGAAATTTATTTATGCTCAGAATATCCTTCTGGCATAGCAAAGCATAAGAATTAAAAGCAGTAAACCTATAAAATACACAGAAAATACTTGTAATAGCTGCTCGATCATATGAAATAATTATATATACACACACACATATACATATACACATCCATATATACATACATATATGTAGCGGATCAGCCAAACAACTAAAATTCAATTCAATTCAAACAACTATCGGCTGACCAAAGTGAAAGAGTCTATTACTTCAACTAACACAATTACCGCCACTCCCCTCCTTCCCTCCCCTCACCCTGGGCGCATTTGTTACACATTGCATTGGAGCGCATACTCTAATACACACACATACACGCGCACACTCATTCACATTGCCAACAGGCGCAAACGTTTTTAACGATTTAACTGTGAGCAGTACAAGTGTATACTTATGTGTGTGTATAAAAAGCAATAACAACAATAAGAAATCTTCAATTGTACCTTTCAAATGGCTAAGCCACGTTTTGAGCGCATCCACTTGTGCTGTGCGCCTCTGTGTGGCTGTGCGTTTGTGTGCGTTCAAGGCCGCTTTATTATGACCATAAAATACTAATTTCATGCTCAATATGCTGCAAGCGAACTGGAGACGGGTAAATACTACGTAGCCTGCACTTATTCGCATGTACACACACACACATGCACACAAGGCATATACACAAATAAGCGTTTGCCCGTTTATTAAGTAGTTCCGTTGCGCCGGCGCAGTTGAACTTTAAAGCGCGCAAATATACGGCACAAAAATACCCTGCAGGAAAAAAGTAGAGCTGATGAAACGAATTTCTCACTCTGTTTTGAATCACTTCATCAACCATGTCGCGATTAGTGGCGTATGTCTTCAATGAGTGACGGTATCAAAGCCGAAAAAAGTGTCCATGAATCTGAGTTGGCCACTTCAAAAACTGAACGATTTATATAAAATTAATAATAATTGGCACTTACACCATTTTCGAGTGTTTGGCAGAGCTCCTCCTCCAATTTGTGGTACGCATCTTGATGATGTTTTTCCACAAATGCAGGGATCTACAGGCTTTAGGCGCCACCGTACGGCGGATAGTTTCTTATGAGCAGCTTTTTTCATGGCAGAGTTACACTCGAAGGTTTGTCATTGCGTGCCGAGAGGCGGGCGGCATTAGAAAAAACTTGTTCCACAATTTGGTGTTCCAAGCTCGCAGCTTCAAGCCACATACTATCAAATGGTATTCACTCATCAAACCATCCAAATTACTTAACTTAGATGAACTTGACGTAATTTCAGGTAGAGTAAAAAATCTCGAGTTGGTTAAATTTTGAACACTTGGTTACATGATTTGTATATGTGTGAGGTCGTTTGAAGTTCGTGCAAAAATAAAAACAACTTAAATGGTTGACGTAAACTTTTTGAAGTGAAAACTTCTTTAAAATCGTTGGGAGTGATTTGAGACTCGATAAAACGAAAAAGCGACACCAAAAAGAAGAAGAAAAAAGATATACGTATATACATATATGTATGTATAGAAAATGCTTCATTACCAGGCACACAGAAGGATGGCATAAGCAAATTTAAATTTGTGAATTTATATATGTATGTATATATGAGGATATATGTATATATGTTGTGTGTATGTACATATGTGCCTCGCCACAGCAAAACATACGGTAAAATTTCTCAAGAAATCCAGCGCGCATTCATAGGCACAGCGCACATTCATAGCCACAGCATTGCATGTACAGTAGGGCGGGTCGATTTAAAAATCGCTCATTAAAAAAAAAAAAAAATAATAATTGGCGCGTACACTTCTGTTAGGTGTTTGGCCGAGCTCCTCCTCCTATTTGTGGTGTGCGTGTTGATGTTGTTCCACAAATGGAGGGACCTACAGTTTCAAGCCGACTCCGAACGGCAGATATTTTTATGAGGAGCTTTTTCATGGCAGAAATACACTCGGAGGTTTGCCATTGCCTGCCAAGGGGCGACCGCTATTAGAAAAATGTTTTTATTAATTTTGCTTTCACCGAGATTCGAACCAACGACCTCTCTGTGAATTTCGAATGGTAATCACGCACCTACCCATTCGGCTACGGCGCTCATTGCTCTATGAAAATCGTATTCTAGGGATCAAAATAAGAAACTTTGCCGAAGGAACCATACCTTTAAAACGCAATTATGCCAAAATAATGCAGAAAAGTGTCGTGAATATCGACAGAAAAAAACAACAATTGACACGGTATTTCAAAGACATGTTGACAACATCGAAACCAAAGCATTTGTATCATATTTTAGCTATCATAAGCCACTCATATCATTTGTTGAAATTGAAAACATTGAGAATGAATAAAATATGAACTTTATAGCAATATTATAATGAACCTATAATTATCCCGCTCCTAATGCTGCCTTCGTCTCATTCTCTCTCAGTTTGTTTTACGGAAGGTGTCACTTCTATCGCGTCTAACCGTTAGACTGGTATTTTTTTTTTTTTTCGACATAGTCTCCTTTTAGGCTAATACACTTCGTGCACCGCTATTCTAGGATATTGAAAATTCATCATCACATTCATTTCTTCGTTTGAATAAAATCTTTTCCCGACAGCCATTTCTTCAAATTGAAGAACAAATTATAGTCTAAGAGAGCCAAGTCTGACGAATATGGGGATGCGAAATGGGTTGGAACCTTCTTTCTATTAATTTTGCGACCTGAGCTGCTGAGGCGTGAGCTGGTACGCTATCGTTATGGAAGAGGACTTTTTGAAAATTACTCGGCTTCCTCGATTCAAACGAATGCCAAGCACAGAGAAATCGGCACATCTGGCTGAAAATTGGTGTGTGCTCTTCAAAGAGACTCTACACTAACTAAACATAGCCTGGATACGCGTCTGTAGTATCATAATATCACGGAATAATTATTTATTTAAAAAAATTTAAAAAATATTCATCAGAAAACAAAAAAAAATTATGTACATATAAAATTTTATAGCCCATTGAATTTTGGTATGATAAAGTGCAAGTTCCGAGTGGCTCAAAAATCTCATTGATTTTTGACAATTTTTCTCCATATAACGAATGTTCGACGTTTTTATGTGGAGGGAAACATTGAACATTCGCGCCAATTAAGAAGAAGAAGCGAAACATTCAACATTATCAGCAAAAAATTGACGGAAAACAGCACGATTTTTGAACCACTTAAAATTTACACTTTATTACACCGAAATTGAATCGAATCCAATTTTTCTAAAAATGCTCAAAAATTCCGAAATTTTTAATAAAATTTCTCAAGTTTTTTTTTAATTGCACAAAGTTATATTCACAATTTTCAAATCTAAATCAGAAAGAATTACATTGTCAAAATTGGTCAATAAATGAGTCCATTTGCTGCACTAACGTAATTTATAAAGTACATGGTGGCGCAAAATTAATCACCCTATAGGAAGATTTATCATTTCTGCAAATGGCGTCGTTCATCAATCACATTTGACACTTGTGAACTGAACAGCGCATACAGATCAAAATAAAGACTTTCAATTACGATTTCAACTTAAATTTATTTGAATATAATTTTTTTAGTAAAAAAGTGTATCCTCAAAACAGCTCAAACATTTGCTTGACACTTATCCTGAGTTTTTACCCCACATGATATCGAAACCTCGCTAAATACTGCTCAAAATGTTAGAGACAGCCTAGATCTCATCCACCAGATGCGTTGACCCATAAATAAAGTTCGAAAAACAAAGTCAATGAAGCGATAAAAAAGCTTAAAACTATCCAGGGGATGATCTCATCCCTGGAGAAGTACTCGAGCAACTTCCAGCAGAAGAAATATTTTTCCTCACGCATATTTACAATGCCTCAATATTAACTGGTTTTCATCCTCCCCAAGGGAAGGTTGCACAAATAAAAATTATTCCTAAATCCAGAAAGAAGGCCGAAAAAATGGAATCTTATCGCCCCATCAGCTTGTTGCCTATTACTTAAAAAGTTTCGGAGTCACTATTTTATAAAAGAATGATGCCCCTAATTCAAGACTGAAAATTCGGCTTCAGAAACACGCATGGCATCATCAAAGGAGTACATAGACTAGTAAAAAATATTCACAAAGCATTTGAAGAGAAGGAGTATGGTAAATATACAACGCAATTCTCGGTATATCCCAAGCCTTCGACAATGTCTACATTGACGGTTTACTTTGTGAAATAAAGGCTACCCTCCCCACAACTTATTACATCTTTATCAAACAATCTTAGCTCTGCGAAAGTTTAGCTGGTGAATCCCAAGGCAGTATTATGGGTACCATCTTATAGCACTCAGACAACATTAAGTCCATTGTACTGCAATCGGGTATTCTTTAACTCTATCCGACCTCCGAAGGAATCTGAGTATATCTAGTGGTACTAAGGAGCCAAGGTGGTCGTTTCGTAACACATCAGTGCCAAAGGTCTCAAACCTGATTCGAGCGAAGGCCGGGCAGGCGCACAGAAAGTTATCCGCCGTCTCATCCTCCTCTTCGCATGCTGGGCTGAGCGCACTGCCTGAGAGGCCTACCTTTGCCATGTGCTTCGCCAATAGAAAGTTGTCCGTCATCAATCCAACCAGCCGCGTGCAGTCCCTTGTGCTTGGTGACAGAAGGATCTGTGACAGTCGATCGGACATGACAGGTAACATCAGTTTGGTCCATCTGCAGCCTCTTTCAGCCTGCCAAGCGTGCTTGTGGGTTGAAGAAAAACGTTTGTTCACCGTGGCTTTAATGGCTGCAGAAGGAAGCCGGAGAACATGTTCCAGGCCAAAGAAGTTGGTCTCAGGGCCCATCCTGGCTAAAGAATTTAGAAGTCTCGTTATCCGCGACAACCACATATCCCGGGACCCATGTTAGCATCAGGATATCTACCAGTTACTGAGGAAACTATCGGTGGCTCGTTTGCAGATGGCATTGCTTTATTTCGTACTTTGACTTCCTTCCTTATGCTGCTTCTCTTAAACTCCAAAAAAGGAGTTGATGAAATAACTCAATGGCTCAAAGACTAGAAAAAAATCAAATGATACAAAATCTATTCAAGGCTTGAATTGTCATAAATTCACATCAGCCCTCGGCACATTTCCACATCAGTTCAACACGAATGCATTTTCCTACAGGGCAGACATAGTAAATGCGCATATACAAATATAAGTAGGCACTTATAGTTGTAATTACAATAACTTTTTCCCCCTCTTTCTTTTGCTAAGTAGTTACTTTATGCAGTTTTCTTTATATGTATGGGTTTCCTATTTATTTTCGCTTTAGTTTTCTATCGGCGACTTGCGCAAGCTCATAAATTCTATTTTAACCATAAACAAACCAATCGACGAAAGCAGAACGTGCCGTTGATGGCTTAAGCAATCCAAGCGGCATCTAAGCAGGTGCTTTTTCCACATCTCTACATATGACTTTTTCCCGCATCTTGCGTTCACGATTATTATTTTATATAGCAGCAGCAGCCACAACAAGCAATCGCTTTGCCAATAACCTTCTTTTTTTTTTTTACTTTTGCGTCTCTTCAACATCTTTTTTTTTTGTTTATTTTTCTTTTGCTACTTTTTGCTCTTAGCTATGATTAAGCTCATCAGCAAACACAAAGCCTTTGTCAGTTCTCATTTATGTGGTTTCTTTATGACTACTCTAAGATTTCTTCGTCCATAAAATCGTTTTGATTAGTTTTCTATAATGAAAAATTCTTGCTTTTATTAGCGATGCACAATGCAAGAAGCAGCTTAGCTTTAATATTTGCATGCTTACGAAAGTATGATTGCGGCTCTGTGCTAATTTACATATGTTTGATCGCAAGCCCACACACACTCACACAAACACATTAGCATTTTTCTTGTGCATTGTTCTCATTCGTACAGCCTTGCGACCTTTATCGGCATCTTATCTACATTTATTTCTATGTTGTTTATAATTCGTTTGTAACGCTGAGTTTATGCTAATTTATAAATTTTTTTTCATTCTCGCATTAAGTGTGGAATTTTCTATCACAATTTACAAGTAGTTTTATTATGCGGCTAGATTCATTTTGATGGCATATATTTATGATCATGCAAGGGATTAATAGGCAAATTAAAACGAAATAATTCGAAGAATTGTGGAAGCGGAGATTTGTAAATATTCTGTGCATATGCATGTGAAGCGCTTAAGCTAAAAGATTTAATTTCTAAAATACTACAGTTTTATTATATTAAGAAGTGGCCCTCGAATTTTAATTAAAAGCTTTGGTCTGATTTGGTAGCTTTTGAATATACAGGCTAACGCCAAATTTTTACATCCAATTTGCTTTTAAATAACTTTTTTCGTAAATAATTTTAATTTAAGTGATGCAAATATTTAGTTTGACCTTTGAGCTCTCCGTTGTTTGTTTGTTTGTATACTGCAGCTGTGTAATGCACAAGTGTCAAATATGATTGATATATGACGCCATTTCTAACTAAAGAGATTTCCAATAACAGGTGTAATTTTGAATAGCCCGCTATCTCGGTAGATGTCACTTTTGAAGCTGTAATTTTCTGATATTTGCCAGTAGAAACTACGCCATTAATAAAAATGGAACAATTCACGCTTAAACAACGTATTTAAATTATTAAAATTCACTATAAAAATGGTGAAAAATTGGCAGCGACAGATCGTAAAACTCGAACATTTCTGGGTCATCGTGAAGCGCCTTGTCGGACCGCAATACAGAAATTGGTGAACAAATTCGAGCTGTTACAAGTTTAGACAAGTTAGTGATGTGAAGAAAAAACCCGTTCACGTCGCTCAAGAAAAGCCGAAAATGTTGCTGTTGTAGCCGAAAGTGTTGAAGAAAACCCAGGTTTGGCCATTCCTCGTCGTTCTTTCGAATTAGGCATTCCACAAACGTTATTACACCGTATAAAGCCCAGTTAACATAAGAACTCAAGCCGACCGATCATCAACAACGTTGTGCCTTTGCTGATCGGGTCGTTGAAATGCATGAAAATGATCCGGAATTCCATCGAAACATCATCTTGAGTGATGAGGCCCATTTCCACCTCGGTGGCTTCGTTAACAAACAAAATTGTCGGATGTGGGGCTCAGAAAATCCAAGAGTTATTGTTGAAAAGCCTATCTATCCTCAACGTGTGGCTGTTTGGTGCGGTTTATGGTCCGGCGGAGTCATTGGACCTTACTTTTTCAAAAATTAAGCTGGAGCAACAATTAAGGTGAATGGATTGCGCTATCGAGAGATGATTAACGATTTTTTACGGGCGGAAATGGATGGTATTAATCTGGACAACGTTTATTTTCAACAAGACGGCACTACGTGCCACACAAGCAATGAAACCATTGATTTTTTATCAAAATAACACCTCTTATTGGAAAACCCGTTATTATAAACCTTCCGATAGGGTGATTAATTTTGTGCTACTTGGTATATACTATGCTTGAGAAAGCAAAATAAATTCCAAATTCTAAGAAATACTCATTTTCAAAATTTCGGCTGGGCATTGCTGAAGAAATTCTACAAAATGCTAATACCCAACACGTGGAATGGCTTCTATACCTGTCACAATGGGTCCGTTGCGGCAACGAATTTGACTGAGAGTAGACTATAGTATGTGTTTTGCTTGATTATCTGTTACTCCATGTACGTCATACGACTAAAATACACATAATCTGATCCCAAGAAAAATGTCGCCTAGACAATGTAAACAAAAGTTCAACGAATATGTCAGGTATGTGTGAAACAGAATAAACGCAGTCAAACTGTATGGGAAGAAATGTCTGGTTGCACTGCACATTCCTGATTGTTTTGAAATATATGTACGTATCACGGAGCGGCAAAGTGAGACACTCAGCTTGCTGATGGAATCTCACTTTCCTGGTGACCTCTTTCATGCTGAAAAGTCTCGAACGACTGGTGGAATTGCGCATACGTGAGAAATCGCTGAAGGCTCACCCTCTGTCTCCATTTCAGCATGCCTATCAAAGTGGAAAATCCTGCGAATCGGCACTGCAAAACCTTGTTGCTAGCGTAGAGCTGGCCATCGACAGGAGGGACTACGCTATGGGCGTCTTTTTAGACATTGAGGGGGCGTTTGATAATGCCACTTTTGACAAAGTATGTGTAGCCCTGCTAGTAGGCACAGCGTAGACCGGGTGCTAGTAAATTGGATTCGTTCAATGCTGGCCCAAAGAATCGTTTCGGTGCGAGCAGAGGAAGATCTTCTGGTATCATCCGTGGTTAATAGAGGCTGCCTCCAAGGCGGTGTGCTTTCTCCATTGCTCTGGTGCATGGTAATCGATCCTCTACTCACCACCTTAAACGATTCGGGAGTCTACGCACAAGCATATGCGGACGATGTTGCTTGTTTGGTAACAGGCCCTTCGCTTATGAACATCTGCAGGAAAGTGCAGAAAACTCTGGATCGCATTTTCACTTGGTGCTGTGCGAACTGGCTATCGGCAAATCCCACCAAGACTGGTATTGTCCTCTTCACCAGAAGGAGGAAGCTTGGTGGACTCGTTCTGCCTAAGCTAAAAGGAGTCACAATCCAGCTATCAAAGGAAATTAAATATCTTGGAAATCACACGTTGAAACAAAGACATCCAAAGCACTGACAGCTTTCTGGCAGCGCAAAGGTGTCTTTGGGAAAACGTGGGGTCTTTTTCCTAGCAAGGTCCTATCGATCTACACGGCTATGATAAGACCTATTATCACCTAAGCATCAGTGGTCTGGATGAGTAGACTCTCTCTCGTGGGAATCAGGAGGACCTTATCGAGACTACAACGCACTGTGGCCATCTGTTGCACCGGAGCTTTTCCGACTACTTCAGGTCCGGCATTAGATGCTCTGATTGGTTTACCACCACTTGATGCTTTCATCCAAGGAGAGGCCTTGCAGGCCATCTGCAGACTGAAACACAATGGGAACTGGTATGGCCCTTGTCCGACATTGGAACACACAGAAGGCACGGACGTCGATCCAGCGATTCCCTCCATGACGCTTGACTCCATGCCATCAAGAGTCGTACTGGAAAAGAGATACAGTGTAGTGCTACTAGAGGCTCAGTTGTGGGGAGACTCAGAAAATGAGCCCGGCAAACACTGTTTTCGCATTTTTACGGATGGCTCCAGGACCGAGCATGGCTCCGACTCTGGAGCCTACGTGGAATCCAGCGGGACAAAACTGCACTTTGCCCTTGGAATGCATGCATCTGTGTTTCAAGCGGAGGTGTATGCAGTTCAAGAAGCGATGAACTTTGTTGTAGAAAAGCGATGGAGAGGCAGATCTATATGTGCCTGCAGCGACAGCCAAGCAGCGCTTATGGCCTTAGACAGCCCTCCAACCACATCAGGGGTAGTCAAGTCCTGTAAATCCAGGCTGAACTATGTCAGTAGTCATAATAGCCTGATGCTAACATGGTAACTACCACCCACAAGCGAGCTTGGCAGGCTGAGAGAGGCTGCAGACGGGCTAAACTAATGTTACCTGTCATGTCCCATCGACTATCGCAAACCCTTCTGTCATTAAGCAGAGGGGAGTTCAGACGGCTGGTTGGACTGATGACGGGCCACTTTCTGTGGGCGATGCACATGGAAAGGTTGGGTACTCTGCCCAGCATGTGAAGAGGAAGATGAGATGGCGGACCACTTCCTGTGCGTCTGCCCCGCCTTCGCTCGAACCAGGTTTGAGGTCTTTGGCACTGATGTGTTAAGAAGCGACCACCTTGGCTCCTTGGCACCACAAGATCTACTCAGATTTCTTCAGAGATCGGGTAGATTTAAAGAAAATTAAAAGGGAATCCAAGTGTAGAACAATGGACTTAATTAATGTCTGAGTGCTGCAAAAAAACACACTCTGCTAAAAGCAAAAACTCGTAATAAATTGGTTTCCACGATACAGTCACCGGCTGGTGAAAATTAATTTCCAACGCAAGAGATTAACTCATGCTGAACAGGGTGGAAATATTAATTATTTCTAGTTTTGCTCTAATAAGAAAGATGTTTGCCTTTGAAATTTGTCCTAAAGTGAACTTTACTTCGCATCCGATAATCACATCATTTGTCAGATTGCGTATAATTTTAATAAAAGACCACAATTTCGATCGATTTGTGTCGATATCAAATCAAAAAATATGCTTGTTGTGAAATATATCGCAAATGAGTTGAGATTATATCATGCGATCATACGATTGAATCATGTAACAAAGTCATTTGATAAGATCGTATGATGAGATCATACGATGGCGACATAAGACAGGATCATATGATGAGATCACTTGATGTGTTCGTATGATGCAATCATATGACGCGATATATCAGATTGCAAAGACAAAAATTGTTCTTATTTGAGCAAAACTAGAAAAAGAAGTATCAATATAGACATCTTTGAAAGTCATGTGAGCCAAATTTTGCGTTTTTAAAATAAAACACGGCTACATAGAGATTTATAGTAATTTAACTGAGTATTATCTTGGAGAGGCAGTATAGTAATAAATACAGGCTTTTTAACTATTAATAAAGAAAGAATATAGCAGACTCTTTGACGGTGATTAGAGACTTAGCTGAATCAACACTTAGCCGCTTTCTTAGAACGGAATAAACGCAGTTACTGTTTAGCAAATGGCGATAGTGCCACGAACAGAACTGAGCGCATTTATTTTTTTTTATTTACACCATTCTTCAATTTTGTTAATATTATTTGTTCTTAAGACAAAACATTTTAAGTGAAATGTCCTCATTTTATACAAAATTTAGAAAAATTCAAAACATTTTCATTTAAATTTTAACACTCTCACAGGGCTCATGAAATAGTAAAATTTGATTTTCTTAATTTTATGTTTTAAGTGGCTAAAAACAGTTTGAATTCAAAGATTTTTTTTTTTGTTTTTACAATTTTTTGCACTCTATTTCATTTAAAAATTAGTTTCTTACGAAAGCAAGTGCACCAGACTCTTAAAAACAAAAAAATTAAAAACAATTAACCCCGGTTTTTGTAAATTATGTTAACTAAAATTAGGTCACAAAAACCGCAAGAACTTTCACCAAAAAAAACCTTTAATCAACGTATTTCCTTAGCAACTTAAAACTTGCACTTTGATTTATCAAAATTTAGTGGGGTATACAACTGCATACTCGAATTTTATCTAAAAATTCAAATTAGAATAGATAAACGGCAATGGAAAAGAACCAAAAAGGTGGGGATAGAAAGAAGGGGCTTTGGATTAGAGGATGACGACCAACAGTGGCTAATTACGGTCGTATTAACCGCTTCAAGCTGCTAATGAAATTCACCAGGTGTGGGATATTTAACCCCGCAATATCCGCAGGTGTAACAAAAAATCAGAGCCCAGATGTCTAAATATCTGCACGACGAGAGCAGCGCAGCTGAGAAGAAGGTGCTGAGATGATTCCAACTCATTCTCCAGACAGCTTCTGCAGAAAGAGCTTGAAGCAATCTCAAGTCTCACCGCATGGAGACCTAGCGGACAATGTCCAGAAAGGATACCTACCAAATTCGAAGGCTGCTACTTTGTTAGCCTTAGAATTTCTCCATCCGTGGTCAGAAGGATCTCTCGACTTTGCACGTTTGCGCATTAGCCGAAAAAAAACTCAGATTAAAATGTTCAAAGTTTGAATGAAAATTTTGAGATTTTTTTTTTTGTTTCTAATTTTATAAAATGTTATAAAGTTTAATTTGTGTATATGGTTTTAGTTAAAGGCAGGAAACCAATAAATTCTTTTTTAATTTTAATTTTTAACTTGTTTTGTTAGCGCACAATTTTTGTAAAAATAGGTATTTTGAAAATTGAAAAAAATATAAAAAATTAAGAATTTCAGTTACAGTTGATGCAACCAAAGACGTTGATGCAAAAAAAGACTTTGTTGACGCCAGGTTCTTTTATTTCACATTGATTGAGGAACCATATTTATATAGTTTTTAATTTTCGAAACATCAAAAAGACAAAAAAAAACATATTTAAGAATTTTAATTTATTTCTTTCGCCAACTAAAAAAAAAATACCAAAATATTTCTATTCCTTCCAAGGCTACAGTGGCTTAACCCTCAAGTAATGATTACTACAACTTTCTATGAGTGAAAAATTGCAAAATATGCAACACTCTTTGAATTAGATTTTTTTATTATTTAGTCATTTAAAATCAACATTTACACACATACACACATGCACACTTCATTTTTTACATTCACCAATCGAGGTTCAGTAGATTCCATAAATTGTGCCAGTAAATTATCCAAAACAGGTACAAACAATTAAATGTATCAATAATGTGAGCTCTTAAATGAAATTAACGACATAAGAGCGGGTAGGTATGTTAATTTTTCATATGAATGCATACATATGTTCACATACATACATACATATGTGCCATATATGCGCGATTACGTACTACGTATGAGTGACTATTGTATTTTCAAGTACGACTCGTACGTTTGCTCGATATTTTACGCATATCAATTTCAAACAATGAACCGCGCACCAATCGATGACCATGAAAAATTGTTTACTTTCGATTTTAATGGACGCACAGTTGGATAAAATAGCAAAGCAAAAATGGCAATGCTGATATACATACACACATACATACAAACATATGTGCCTATAGTACTTTTGTTTATAAATAAAAGAGTACAACTCATTTCATGTGAATATAAAATGAAAATAGGTATATTCACACATACATACGTACATATGTGGAAATTGCGAGCATACGAGGATGGATCAAGAAGTGCATGCAATTATAGATAATGAAAAGCCAGTTCGGCAGGAAAGCGAATTTGAGTATCTCGGCAGCATCTTCACTCCCGACCATGGTACAACGTCTGGCATTCGGCGAAAGATATCTAAAACGACGAGTGCGTTTGTCGGGCTGCCTCGAGTGTGGATTTTTGATGCTTGCGTAAATTCAGTTCTACTTCATGAGAGCGAAACGTGATATTTAAAGCAAGAATTGGCAAGAACACTGCAGTCATTTTTAATTGATGATCGCGTCGTATTATCGGCATGTGGCGGCCACGAACCATTTCTAACAAACATCGAAGAAAGTACAAATGGATCGGACTCAAGCTTCGAAAAACTGTGGATAAAATAGCTCAGTTACGTTTGAAATGGAATCCACAGGGCGCGATAAATAGGGGCCGGCATAAATTGACTTGGAAAAGATGTATTAATAAAGAGGCGAGCAAATCATTCAACGAACTAAAATATGTAGCATGAAACCGTGATTTGTGGAAGTCCTGCAGAAAAGACTTGAAGCACTCCCAAGTCTCCCCGCATGGACACGTAACGGACAATGCCCGGTAAGGGTACCTACCAAATTCGAAGGCTGTGGCTTTATTAGCCTTCGAAGTTTCCTCAAGCGCCAACGATCTACCCGTGGCTAGAAGGATCTCGCGACTTTGCACGTTTACGCAATAGTCCAGCGCTCGCTGAGTTGACGCGAGGTCATCTTTCCAAGAGTAGAACAAAGGTTCTCAAGGGAACTCCAATGCGCTCGTTTTGCGTTGAAATCGTCTCCAGTGTACCCTGTCTAGCCAACTCATCAGCCTAGCAGTTACCCTCTATGCCGCTGTGACAGGGAACCCAAATGTGTCTAATATCGAAGTATTTGGATACAATGGAGGGAGAAGTCAGGCATTTTCCGTCTAATTTCAAACGCACATTCAACGAGCCCAAGGCCCTGATTGCCGCTTGGCTGTCGGAGTAGATATTTACGTCCTTTACAATAATTACCAAAGTAAGCAACCAATCCACTGCTTCCTTAATTGCGGCTACCATCGCTTAGGAAACATTTCCGTGGACCGGAAGCCTAAATTTGAGCTTGATGGAGATCTCCTCGACCTTTGCACGTTGGCAACGGCGAATATCGTAGGCGTTAGAACGATGAGCAGTATGAGCTTTGCGACGACATATACATAGCGCAGCGAATAAAGATCCAGCGGCTACGCTGGCTGGGTCATATCATCCGAATGAATACAAACGCTCTGTTTCTGAAAGTATTGGTGGTTGCAGAGGAAGAGTAAGGCCTCCTCTGTGTTGGAAAGATCATGTAGAAAAGAACTTAGCTTCACTTGGTGTTTTAAACTAGCGCCGGTTTGCGCGGCAAAGAAATGACTGTCGCGCTTTGTTAAACTCGGCCGAAATCGCGTAAGTGGTTATTGCATCAATTAAGAAGAAGAAGGAAACCTCCTCGCCGCATACTCCGCTACTACCACCAGCTCTTTCATCCAACTTCGTGTCATCCGTAAACATGTTTGCCATGTCCTGCTTCCAAATGTTGCACACGACCCACTCCTCCCTTGATGGAATATGAATGGAAAAAGTTCTGCTTGGAGCTTGCGAGAGTGTACAATGGTTTAGCTCCATGGAGATGATCTCAATGTGTTTAAGAATAATAGAGTGTCCGTAGCTTATGGCCCGAGCACCTCAATCTAATTGCGAGTAAGTAAATTTTTCTGATTCTTCCACAGAGCTCAACAAGAATGAGCTCATGATTTTGACATGATTTTTTCATGTCTTTGATTAACACAATAGCTTAAATATAATCTTACAAAGATTAAATCAAATATACTTATTAGGGCGGGTCAATTTAAAAATCGCTCATTGCTCTGTGAAAATCGTATTCTAGGGATCAAAATAAGAAATTTTGCCGAAGGAACCATAAATCTAAAACGAATTCTGATGCCCCCCAATTTGGGTCGAACGAAAAATCCCACTTTGATCCATTTAGAGTGATCCAATCGAGTCCAAATGTATGACCGACCCCCACTAACTTTGGACGTCCGATCCACCCATGCCAGTGGCACAACCCCTGGAACTCCCCTGGGGGGTTCCCCATACAATCATTTCAAAATATCACCATTTTTTGCCTTTACATGAGAAAAGAAACTAAAAAGTTCGACCCAAATTGGGGGACATCAGAATTCGTTTTAGAGGTATAGTTCCTTCGGCAAAGTTTCTTATTTGGATCCCTAGAATATGATTTTCACAGAGCAATGGGCGATTTTTTTGCCTCCCCACAAATCGACCCGGCCTAATACTTATACAAGTAGAACAAAAGGCTGTTCCCCTGTTAAATTTTTTTGGCAAAGAGTTTTGGAAACACTAAAATTCGCATTCTTGAAATCTGTTCTAGCTATTATTTGATGTCAGCAACACCAGCTGCTTTACTTTGAAATTTGCATGGGCTTATTGAGCCGTTCTCGTATGAAGTGTAAGAGAAATATTAAAATACTACGTGGGTGTGGAGCACTGCTTGTCCATTCTGCGCTGTTATAATACAAATAAATGATGAATGCTTTAATTTCTTTCATTTCGCGAGCAACAAACCAAGAAACTATGCGGAAAAAATGTTAATATAAATTGAAAAAAAAATTATTAAATAAATTTATAAAAGTATTTTTGAAAAGAAGATAATATTGGAAAGGTGTTTCTTAGCAAAATGGCTGAGTAGCCGGCGCAACAAAGAGACAGAAGAAATCCGCACTTTAGTTACTTGAGCGAATACGAGCCGTACAAGTATCTATGTATGTTTGTATGTATGTATGTACTCGTATGTATGTATTCCAAGTCTTACTGTGCTATAAACAAAGTGTGGCGCGCAGCTGATGGAGCCGTTGGAGCTGCTGCTGCAGGCCAACTAACCAACCAACCTCGCTTACAGGTAATGGATTACCCAACTGAGTTAAATCTTGAATAATTCAACCGCAAAATAAAATTAACGAAACAAAAACACAATTACCGACATCGACTTGCTTACTTGCTTACTTGCATAAAACAATAACAAACACTTACTTAGAAATACATACATACACTTATACATATACATATGTATGTATGTATGTATGCATGTGCGAATAAAATAATGCAACAAATTGTATTTCCAAAGTAGATAAATAAATAAGCGCACACGAATGTGTTTGTATGCGAGTGTGCACCCCAAAACAATAGGCAATTAATGTGCACACATGCACACACACACACAAACATACTTGTAACGAACTGGCTTGGAAGCGAGCGGGAGAGGCTTATGTAGTGGTGAAAATTTGCATGAAAGCCAAAGTTGCACAAACTGGTGAATGGAGGAGGCGGTACGAAAGTGTTTCATATCTGTGGCTAAAGTATGAATTAGGCCAGGGAACTATGTAGACATGTATGTATGTATGTATGCTCACTTTAGTTAGAGCGACAACTAGAATACGTACATACGTACATACATACACACAAGCACACTGGCCGACACCTGTGGTAATGCAAATAAAATAGTAGGTGCAATTCATGTATACTCATACATACATACATACTTGCACGTATAATACAAAATTTGCTACACCTGCTTGAGTTTTTTTTTTTTTTTTTTTTTTGTGTGTATGTGCGTGTGTGTGTGTGTAATTAATTAATATGGGTATTTCTTAAAATGCATGTAACTCATGCAAATTTTCCAGCGCAATTCGCCAACGAATATTCACTGAGCACTAAAGACACACACACATACATACATACATTTTAATCGCAAGCATCGAAGTAAGTAGTGGTTGTTGTTGTTGCCACTTATGTGTGCGTCTTTTGAGATTATAGATAATTTTGTATGAAAAGTGTGTTATTATGTTGGCTTCTAAAACGGAATTCGCAAATGTAAGCCAAGCTCGCTCAGCACTTCCAACCGGCAACAGTTTGCTTAACGTATGTAGGTATGTGTGTATGTGCGACTGCGTTTACAGGTTTTTGGAGCGAATGATATGAAACGTATTCGATGTGAAATAAAAATATTAGCACTTAATTATTTGAACTAGTTTTTTATTCATATCGCCTACATTTTTTTTTTTTTCTAAATTTTTTTGAGTGAATTAAGTAAATTTTATATTACTCCTATTAGCATCTACTCAGACAGCATTTGGCCGACGCAATTTTTGATTACCATTTGGCTTTTTATTTATTTTTTAATTTTTTAATTTTTTTTTAATTTTTTTTTTATTTTATTTTTTTGTTGATATTTTTTTTTTTTTAATATTTTTTTTTTGTTTTATTCTATTTTATTTTATTTTGTTTTATTTTATTTTATTTTATTTTATTTTATTTTATTTTATTTTATTTTATTTTTTTTTATTTTATTTCATTTTAATTTAGTTATTTTTTTTTTTTTCTTTTTTTTCAAATTTCAAACTCTGCTATTAGCATCTACTCAAAAAGCATTTGGACTATTGAATTTTTGATTGTCATCTTACTGTGTCACATTTGACTAAATTTAGTGACTATGTAAAGAGCTGTCATACATGTATGTATGTATATACTGCGTTAAGACTTATTGATAAGTTATGGCAATTCATTTGTTTCTCATTTAATTTTAATACTTTTTTAATGAAAATTTAGCTCATTATTCTACAAAATCCATACAAATCGAAGTCATACGCTTTGCGCCAATTAAAAAAAAAATCAACAAAGCGTATTCAAATTTCTGAAATAATAGATGAATACCAGTGTGGCTTTAGAAGCAATCGATCGACAATTTATCAAGGTTTCCTGGTAACATTTATATATTTCGCCTGTTTATTGATTTTAAACAAGCGTTTGATAATCTAGACAGAAAACAAATCAAAGACTGTCTCCAAAAACTTGGCGTTCCATAGAAACTGATTGAACTGGTTCTCCGCACGTTGAAGAATACTACTAGCAAGGTGCTAGTACAAGGCGAAATGTCTGAAACCTTCCAGGTCCTGTCTGGTGTTAAACAAGGAGACGCATTGTTCGCCCTGATTTTCAACCTTATATTGCATAAAGTTGTAAAAAATATTAACTTATCCGCAGCAACGTTTGACAAAAATTTTCAAATATGTGCTTATGCTGACGACGTTCTCATCATGGCAAAAAACAAAGACAAACTAATTCGTATATTTAAGCTGATAGAAATATAATCAAAAATTATAGGACTGAAAATCAACGCCGAAAAAACTAAGTTTATGCTTCGCTCAGCACGAAATATGGATGGCAACAACTAGCTATAGATGATTTTGTTTTTGAAAGTGTAAATGAATTCAAATACTTAGGACTCGTTTTATCAACGAGTAAAGACACATCAATTGCAATAGATGAAAGAATGAAATCTGCTAATAAGACGTACTATGCAAATATAAAATTGTTCAGATCAAAGGTTTTATCACGAATGCCGAAAATCAAGATGTATAAAACTTTAATAAGTCCGGTTCTTACTTATGGTGCTGAAATCTGGACACTGAACGATATTAACCAGCTATTGCGTTTTGAAAGAACCATAATGAGAAAAATCTACGGTCCTATTCGGCTTGAAAAGGGCACGTATCGAATCCGTTACAACAACGAAACTGAAAACCTTATTGGTGGTGAAAATGTAATACGTTTTATTAAAGCGCAGCGGATTAGATGGATTGGCCACATTATAAGAATGCCTGACGGAAGAATTCAGAAAAGTGTGTTCACTTGTCATCTAATTGGGTGAAGAAAGAGAGGCCGACCAAGAAATAGAAGGGAGACTTAAAAGCGATGGACGTTCGTAATTGGAGAAATGAGGCAAGAGAGAGACTGAATTGGAGGAGAATTGTTGATGAAGCTATGGCCCACCACAGACTGTGAAGCTAAGAGAGAGAGAGAGTATTCAAATTTCGAACGTTTAAACCAATAAACTTGGTATAACAGAGTGTAAGTTTGAAGTCGCTCAATTTTTTTTGCAAACGATGCTGAGAATTTGCTTCCATATAAAAGACTTCCAGGCATGGGAAAAAATTGTCAACACAAAAGAAAATGTCATAACACGGCGCGATTTTTAAGTCACTTGAAACTTATACTTTATGCTTGCTAGTTGTCTCGTCGAAAAAAAATATTAACTTAATATTAATTAAAATCATCATTAATCAAATATTAATCAAAATTGACTTTAGAGCTAAGCTCAAATGCACTTTTTTCTTAGAATTCTATGTAGAATCCAAATCTGATAGGAACAATATGAAATAGAAATTAACCCACCCTAATATGCATATACATATACATGTACATATATAGTTATATAAATATATTCATAAAAAACTGCATGCATACCAATTGCAATCTACCAATAAATTTGCACATTGCACAATAATTACAATAACAACAAGTATTGCAAGTAACAACTACTAGAACCCGTATCTGCTTATGGGTGACTAGTGTTTTTACGCTCCAGTAAAGCCAAAAACTCTGTGAACGCGAAAGAAGTCAACCATTATAATGACTATGCCGCCGCTAACCTCTGCTGTGACACAAACCACACATACATATAAACGTATAGTAAGCATAGTAAGTATGTATGTATGTATTCGTAGCTCCAATAGATACACACACTTACATACATGCACGTAGTGAACTCAAGTACTAGCTACTAAAAAATCTAAACATTTACAGCGGCCATACAGCGAGCATACAAATGCATACATACGTACATACATACATACCTGCATACATACATACATACGTACATACTATACTCGTCTGCATGTCATTGTTTTTGTAAGCGATCGTGTTGCGATTTTTTCTTTGATTTTTTATCAACAATTTTTCTTAGTTGCTGCTAGTCACTCACTCGCCGCTCCTTTGTTTAACCCGCACCTCAGTTTCTTGTTTATTTTTCTTGCTTAATTTAGCATTTAAATAATTTTTTATTCTTTGCTTTCAACGTTTCTTAGACTCACCCACCGCGTATTTCCCTTTGTCTACGCTGCTGTGCTCACCCCCATTTTATAATCGCTATGCTTTTTGGTATTTTACATGCATACATACATACATACATGCACACAAATACTTATTTATATATATACGACATTTAACAAACTCGAGCAACAGGTTATTTCTTGTGCACAATAAAAGTGGATACGAAACACAAAAAGCAAATGCGATTTTATGCTGTTTATTTTTTTTTTTTTTTTCAAAATTGTTTTCATTTATTTTGTTTTGGTTTTTTGTTTTCCTAAATAAAATGAAAATAAGCATTAAAATTATTTTACGAATGTGAATGGTTCCTTACCCAGTCACGCTTGTGCAGTTCCTTGTGGCAATTATTTAAAGTTTTTTTTTCTTTTCTTATGTAGATAAAAGTTGATATGCTTTTATAAGAATTTAAGAATTTTGTGAATACTTTTCGGTATCTTGATTAATGGTTTTCTATTTTTGCAGTGATACGCGGCTATTAGTATTTTTATGTATTTAATGCGATTTTTAGCAAAATATTAGATGAACAACTTTGCTTCCGCTGCACCTTCCCCATAATTTAAGGCGTTACTTAAAAACAAAAAATAAAAAATAAAAAAAATTATCGCTTATAACTAACCTTAAGCCTAACAAAAGTTTCAAAATTTTAATCAATCTTCCATGTATGCCTTTTAGCCAGTTGAATGAGCTCTTTTTACCTATCTCCAACTAACCAATATGTGCCAATTACGGCAGGATTAGTCTTCTAACTATCGTGTGAAAGGCTAAAGCCCACCATCAACCAACTCATTGGACCTTATCAGTATGGAATTTTAAACCCTCGATCAGATATTCACAATACGCAAAGTCTTGAAGAAGACCCAGGAAAGAAGAATCGACACACACCATATTTTTGTCGATTTCAAAGCGGCATTCGACAGTACGAAGAGGAGTTACCTGTATGCCGCGAATTCTGAATTTGGTATCCCCGCAAAACTAATACGGCAAGATGACGTTGCTCAACACCAGTAGCGCCGTCGAAATTGGAAAGGACCTCTCCGAGCCAATTCATACCAAACGAGGTTTCAGAGAGGATGATTCGCTGTCATGAGACTTCTTTAACCTGATGCTGGAAAAAATCGTGTGAGCCGCAGAACTTAATCGCTGGGGTATAATTTTTTAGAAGAGCGTACAATTTTTGGCAGTGACATTGGCACCAACGCCTGAAGAACCGCGCTAGTAGTTCTGCCTTTTCCAAACTGGATAAAGAAGCAAAGCGAATGGGTCTGAAGTGGGTGGTGAGCGAGGACAAAATAAAGTATCTCCTGTCATCAAAGACACAGTCGGCGCACTCGCGTATCGGCACCCACGTCACTGTTGACAGCTATGATTTTAAAGTTCTAAGAGTCTTGGTTTATGTATTTAGGAACCAGAATCAACACCGATAACAATGTCAGCCTTGAAATCCAGCGGAGCATCTCTCTTGCCAACAAGCGCTACTTTGAACTAAGTAGGCAATTGAGTAGTAAAGTCCTCTCCCGACGAACAAAATTAACACTTATAGTCTCTCATCATGCCCGCCCTATCGTATGGCACAGAAGCGTGGACGATGACAACATCCAATGAAGCGTCCCTAGAAGTGTCTGCGCAAAATTATGGGACACTGCACGTTGGCAACGGAGAATATCGCAGGCGATGGAACGATGAGCTGAATGAGCTTTACGACGACTCAGACATAGCGCAGCGAATAAAGATTCAGCAGCTACATTGGCTGGGCCATGTCGTCCGAATGGATACAAACGCTCCGGCTTTGAAAGTATTCGATGCGGTACCAGCTGGTGGTAGCAGAGTAAAAGAAAGGCCTCCTCTGCGTTGGAAAGATCAGCTAGAGAAGGGCTTGGCTTCACTTGGTGTTTCCAACTGGCCCCGGTTAGCAGGAGAAGGATATGACTGGCGTGATTTGTTAAACTCGGCCAAAATAGCTTAAACGGTTATCGCGCCAATTAAAAAGAAGAAGTAAATATAATTCAAAAACTCGATACATGGGTTCCTCGCGAACTGAAAGAAACGCATTTAACGCAACGCATTAACAGCTGCGATTTGCTAAAGAAACGTAATGAAAATTACCGATTTTTAAAACGACTGATAACTGGTGATGAAAAATGGGTTCCTTAGAACAATATCACGCGGAAAAAATGGTGGGGCAGGCCAGGTGAACCAATTCAAACAACATCAAAAGCTGACATTCATCAGAAGAATGTTTTGTTATCAGTTTGGTGGGATTACAAAGGAATTGTCTACTTTGAACTCTTACCACCCAACCGAACGATAACGAAGTTGGGCAATGCAGTTGAAGAAAAGCGGCCCGAATTGACAAATCGAAAAAGTATTGTATTCCAACATGACAATGCAAGGCCACACACATCTTTGGCCACTTGGCAAAAATTATTGGAGCTTGGTTAGGATGTTTTCCCACATCCACCATATGGTCCTGACCTTGCACCATCTGATTACTTTTTGTTATGCCAAATCGTACCTGATTCAGTGTTTTGCTAATAAAAACCAGACGTTTTATGAACGTGGGATTATGATGCTGCCTGAAAGATGGCAAAAGCTGATTGATCAAAATGGACAACACATTACAGAATAAAGTTATTTAGTTCCATTAAAAAATTGTCTTTGATTTTCTAAAACAAATCCGCAATTACTTAGTTGGCAACCCAATAGATATGTACATGTATGTATATCTACCTCTCTAATGTCGACTCACGTGCAATCAAAAGAGGCTTGTTGGGAGATTTTACATACTTCACTATTTTGTTTTAAAGAAAAGCAGGCATGTAATTCACTAATATTTCAATACAACAAAAATACTCCACCTTTGGTTTAGTCATTTTATGAAATGACCAACATTAGTTACATTTGTACTTCTGTGCCACTCAAAGAAAACGATAGGGACCAAGCCCCGAAACGGGGAAATAATATTCTAATTAGCATCACGGCGCTCTGTTACATTTAGCTGATGTTGTCAACGCCTATTTGAAAGCACTCAAATGAGCAAATGGTGGTATAGACACCTACCTCAGATTGCACCCTCAGATTACTGGTTGTGCCAAACTTTGGAGAAGGGTTTTACAAGTAACCTCCTTTCATTCTTACGAAGCAAAGAAAAATTGGTTCACTTCATTGACATCAAAATGGGTAAAATTTTCTAAAAACAGTTCCAAAATTGCTTGAAATGCATATAGGTATCTAAGAGTAGTAGCAGATCCTTTGTCGGAACCTTCCATTTTTTCGCCTAAAGCACACAGCCAATGCAGCTTTGAAGACTAGATCAATCAGGCTTTTTGAAGAATTCGCAAATATGGTCAGCTTTGCCAAGCACCACTACTAGGTCTAGTTTATATTGAGATAATTTTGAAGAAGAGACAGTTTTTAAGTAAAAGTCGCAGTGAAACTGCATCATTCGTCCGAAAATAAAAAAACACAAAACATTATTAAAACCATTGAAAAGAATTCAAACACTTGTTTTCGATTTTACAACTTCTTTCTAATAAATATTCACAGGTTCCACCTAATTTTTGGTTTCTTCCAATTCATCAAATTAAAGCCCTCAAACTGTTGTGTTTGGTGTTTTCTTTTTTTTTTCAATCAAGTAAAAGAAAGTAAGAGTATTTATACTTTTGTTAAATAAATGAATTCCGCGCGTATTTTAATGAGGACAACACCAGCAACAAGCTAATCTCAAGACAAAATTACCGGGAAAAAGTCAAAAACATACAAAGAGAACAACAAGAACAACAACATACTCGTATAAACAACTTTCGATTCGCCGTGAAAGGTCATTAGCGCGGAGCGGTGATATGCATTAGTGGGCCGTTAGTTAATAATTCATGCCACGTGATGAACTTCAACCGCTGGGCCAGCATGGAGAGCAGCTATAAATAGTGTTGACCGCATGCGCCGCCACCTAGGCCAGAAACCAAAACAAAAACAGAAAAATTTAAAAAAGTTGTTTTGGCCAAAACGACCATTCATGCTGCTGATGGCGTTGATGGAGACAGAAGTCATTACAAATGTGCGCTTTTAAAATAGTATTCAAAATATGATTTCCATTTAATATTTTAATTTCTTTTTTTTTACTTTTCATAATCGAAGACATTTAAGTTCCGCTGAGGCGCACGAGGTTTTGCTTTCGCCGAAGAAAACAACACAATTGATTTATAAGAGAAATAAATGAAAAATCGAAAATGATATCATCTGAGAAAATTGTTAGAGGAGGAAGCAGCAAAAATAAAAAAACCAAAAAAATAAAATAAAATTAAGAAAACAAAGTAATTGCATATAACAGCAGGGAAACGGCGACGCTAATCGCTAATCGGTCACCATTGAATCACTTTGCAAATCTTCGCTGATGTCAGAGATAAATAAGGCGTGCACAAGAAATCAAAAAGGAAATTTAATTCAATGTAAAGGGGTTTCCAATAGGCGTGCTACAATTTTCGATGGTTACAATGCAACGCTGCGTATTATTTTTTGACATTTTTCATTTATATTTATGTATCTAACTATGGAAATTTATAGGCTTGAACAGTGTATAGAACTGCGAGAATTTTTTTATACAAATCAGTGCTTGTTGTGAGTGAATATTGAGAGAAATTTAAGGAGCATTCGTCGATGGCAATATTCTGTTAGTAATCGAGTGCATGTGTTCTTCCTTTAATGGCAATGTACGCGCAGCCTACTAGAGAAGGGCGTTTTAAAATGTATAAAAAAAAAAACTTTCTTTAAATAAAATTTTAATAAAATTAAATCAGAATTTAATAATACCTGTATTAAATATTTTACTCATTTCACGATTCCGTGGCAAGGGATCGAAGTATTTTGGACAGGGTCTTACATTTTTCTGAAAAATGGCTTATTGCATTATAGGATTAAGTGCAATAAACAGTAAATTAAACAAATTTTGAAAATATTAAAAATTTTAAAATTATGAATGGTTAAAATTTTGGTAATGAAATTTTTTAAGTGAAATATTTTCAGTTTCCTTAACATTTTCATAGACTTTTTTTAATTCTTTATGATAAAATACACTTAAAAAAAAAATTAGGTTTGGAAAAAACTATTTTTTTTTTATTTTTGGGAAAAACATTTTCTTTAAAATTTTTAGGAAGAAATTATTTTGTTCAAAATTTTTAGGAAAACGTTTTTTGATTGAAAATTATTGGTTAAGTATTTTTATTTTTTTTGAGCGAAATTTTTTAAATGATTTTTTTTAATTTTGAATGAGGTACACTTAAAATAAATTTTGTTTGAAAAAACAGTTATGAATTATTTTAAATTTTGAATAAGACGCACTTAAAAAATTTTTTTTTTTTTAAAACTTTTTGTTTGAAAACTATTGTTTTTGCTTAAATAAAAAAAAAATGTGTTTTAAAAATTTTATTTAATTTTTTTTCTTTTGACTTCTTTTAAAATTTGTATTAAAAATTTTTTTTGTTTTAAATAGTCAGGAAAGTAATTTTTTTAAACGAAAATAAGTTTTTAAGTGAAATATCCCCAGTTATATTTAAAATTTTTTTAAATTGTAAATAAGATGCCCTTCAATAAACCTTTTTTCGAAAAAACTTTTTGGTTCAAAACTACTTGGTTTTGCTTAAAATATTTGGGAAGTGTAAATTGAAATTTTGTTTGATGAATTTGGATTCTATTTAATTTTTCTATTACACGGTGTGACAAAAAAAAAAAATTAAATATACTTTTATGGAGACCTAGTACAACTTGTAGGTATAGTAAAACTAAGAAACATGGTATAGGAGAAATTTCCAATACACCCCCAAAATCTCATTTTATGGCCATAAAACCGTTTTTCAGTAGGTTGATGTGAACAATCACTCCTAACTTCGCCAATTTCCATCCGATTTCGAATTTTTTTTTTTGTTCGAAAGAACAAAAACAAGCCTTTTTGACAGTGTGTTGACATTTTTTTGAAATGACAACTGACGAGACTGTAGACGGAAGTATTTGGAATTTTTTTATTTTTTCTCTATTTTTTCAACTTTGACATAATTTTTACGATATTATCCGATATTGAGGATTTTTTTTAGTACCCTACTGTTATAGTAAATTTAATTTTGCGTCAAATGAGCTATATTTGACTGTAATTGAATTAAAATTAAAAGAGTTGTGTGAGTTATAAGATTTTTTTTTTTTTTTACTAATTTGGTATGTAGGTATAGCTTACGCTAAATGGGAATAAGGACATGTTTTGATGCATTATTATAGATACGTAATATTTATTGGAGTGTATATGTATACATAAGAGTACACTGTACTGCATACAACAGAACTGGTTAGAACTTACGAAAATATCTGACATATTATAGCACATTTTTTTTCAATAGAAATATGAAAAAGCTCCCAAGTGTACCAAAGTTCACTCTGTACATTGATTAACAAAAGAAGTTTGTTATTATAATTTAACCTTATTAAAACGTCAAAGTTTTATTGTTTGTTTCATTGAAATTCAAGAGATATAAATCAAAACGTTGCCAGAAAAGTCGAATTTCTCAATATTCTCCGATGATGTGGCATCATCAGCCTTATCATAAACCAGATGATTGTTATTTTTATAAAACGGACGTAAACGGTCATCATTATAAAGCTCGAAAGCACATAAAGTATGCTTATGTTGCAACTGTTAAGAACCCCGTAGTCTTGGACGATATGATTGACTCAACTGCAGGAACTGAAGGAAGTTTAACTCATTGCTGATGATGATCAAACTGATAACAATAAACCTGATGATGAAGAGTACTTTCCGTCTGGCTCTAAGTCTTCAGAACGACACATTGTATAAAATTCAGATTTTCAGGATCTTTCTCGTGATTTACTTCTATCGGGAAGACAATCTGAAACGCTCGCTTCTCGATTTAAACAATGGAATTTAGTTGATGACGACTTCAGATGAATGATGATGACCGAATTTCTAACAGAGAAGTATTCAAAACTGATGAAGAGAATGACAAATGTACCGTACCATACTAAACTCCAAAGGGCCGTTTCCAATGCATTTTCAAGTTTGGAACCAGTTCCGTTGTGTACTGCACCGTACCGTACCGTACCATACCATACAGTGATGCACTGCACAATACTCCAATAAATATTATGTGTTTATAATAACACTTGCTATCATTTTCATGCTTCGAAACGCATACCAAATCTCGTAGTAAAAAAAAAGAAAAAATCTTAAAACCCACACAACTCTATTAATTTTAATTCAATTACAGTCAAATATAGCTCATTCGACGCAAAATTAAATTTACTATAACGGTAGTGTACTAAAAAAATCCTCAATATCGGATGATATCGTAAAAATTATGTCAAAGTTGAAAAAATAGAGAAAAAATAAAAAAATTCCAAATACTTCCGTCTACAGTCTCGTCAGTTGTCATTTCAAAAAAAATGTCAACACACTGTCAAAAAGGCTTGTTTTTGTTCTTTCGAACTAAAAAAACTAATTCGAAATCGGATGGAAATTAGCGAAGTTAGGAGTGATTGTTCACATCAACCTACTGAAAAACGGTTTTATGGCCATAAAATGAGATTTTGGGGGTGTATTGGAAATTTCTCCTATACCATGTTTCTTAGTTTTACTATACCTACAAGTTGTACTAGGTCTCTATAAAAGTATATTTTCACTGTCACACAGTGTTATATGTTTTTTCTTGACTTCGTTTAAAATTTGTATTTATTTTGTTTTAAATAGTCAGAAAAGTAATTTTTTTGAATGAAAATAAGTTTTTAAGTGAAGTATCTCCGGTTGTATTTAACATTTTTACAGTTTCTTTTAAATTTTTAATAAGACGTACTTAAAATTTTTTTTTTTTTTGAAAAACCCATTTGTTTTAAAAATACTTTTTTTGGCTTCAAAATTTTGTTCAAAGTTGTGTTTGAAGAATTTGGATTCTATTTAACTTTTTTTTTATTTCGTTTAAAATTTGTGTTAAAATTGTTTTTGTTTAAAATAGTCAGGAAAGCTATTTTTTTTTTATGAAAATAAGTTTTTAAGTGAAATATCTTCGGCTATATTTAAATTTTTTCTAAAGCTTTACTAATATTTAATGATAAAACACACTTAAAAAAAGCTTTGTTTGAAAATTAAATGTTTTTCTTCGAAATTTTTGAGAAAAAAAGTTTATTCGATGAATTTTGATTCTTTGAATTTTTTCACTTTGTTTAAAATTTTTAGGAAGAAATTTTTTTGCTTAAAATTGTTATTTAAATATTAAGTGAAAGTAAGTTTTTTAAATGAAACTTCTTCGATTCTGTTAAACACTTTCTAATTTTTTTTCATTTTTATGATAAAATACACTAACAGACATTTGTTGTAGAAAAAATTTTGTTTTGTTTGAAAAAAACTTGGGTTTGCTTAAAATTTTGTTTGAAAAACCATTTTTTCTTTAAAATTTTTCGGAAGAAGTTTTTTCGTTTGAAATTGTTTTTTTTAAAGCCTTTTTAAGTGAAATATGTTTGGTTCTTTCTAACATTTTTTTTTCTAACTTTTATTGATAAAATACTATTAAAAAAGTATTTTTTCTTAAAACATTTTGTTTAAAAGTAGATAATTTTATTTAAAAGAAGATAATTTTATTTGAAGGAAAAATTTTGATTGAAAAAAAAATTGTATGTTGAAATTTTGTGGGAAAATAATTTTGTTTAATATTTTTAAGACGAAATTTTTTACTTTCAAATTGCTGGGAAAGTTTTTATTGTTTTTTATGCGAAAGTAAGTTTTTTAAATGAAATATCTTCGGTTCTTTTATCAAAAACAAGCTACAGAAAAACATTTTTTGGAAAAAAGTGTATGAAAAAAGTGTTGTTTAAAAAGGCTTTTGTTTCAATAAAACAAAAATTTTTTATCATTTTCCTTTTTTTTTTGTTAAAATTTTTCTAAATCTTTTTTTTTAAACAAAAGGCTTTTTAAACAACAAAAAAGGTTTTTAGGGAAAAAGTGTATGAAAAAAGTATTGGTCAAAAAAGCTTTAGTTTCAATAAAAAAAAAGGTTGTTATCATTTTGGAACATTTTTTTTTGTTAAAATTGTGCAAAATTTTTTTTTTAACAAAAGGCTTTTTAAACAACAAAAAAGGTTTAGCAAAATTAAAAAAAAAATTTTTTAATTAAACAATTTTATCAACATATTTTTAAACAAAATTTTTTTTGTTTGGAATATGTGCAAAATAAGAAACAAAGATTCTTCATATTTTTTCCATTAATAGCTGAGACCATGTTAGGTTAGGTTAGGTTAGCCTGGTTGGCAATAAGCCACGCATAGACCTTTGGTCCCTAGCGATACCAGATGGAGTCCGACCTCTATGAATACATAAAGTAGACATCACGTAGGATGTCAGAGCTTTTGGCGAATCTAAGCAGAGCTGGGAGATCCGCTTTTGCGACGTCCTCCCGACCCTCAAACAATGGGGCTCCCAGGCGTTTTAAACGCGTTTGTAATAATGTTTAAATTCACCGTGGCATTGCACGAACTTTTCAAGTTATGGCGAATCTTCGAAATATCAATGCAATATTAATAAAAAAAACAAAACCAACAAAAAAACCTAAAGCAAACATATTTTACAATATTAATATTATTATTATTTATTATATATAAAAAAAAATTATAAAATTAATTATGTTGAGAAAACCGAAGTTATTTACCGTAAAAATAAAAAATACCAAAATTTCCAACATTGAATAAATTTCTAAATTATAAAATTTTCTCAATTAACTTCTTTTTATACTCAGTTTTACAAATAAACTAAGCTTTGGAATAATTCAAGATCATACCCAAAATGTGATATTTGGATCACTTGGCATGGAATTGACTCGATGTATCTATAAAAAAAGAAATTAATTTTGCATTTCACTGAACTAATTTTTTTCGCCAACTTTTTACTGGTATCACTCTTAGTGGAACACCCCTTATTTCGTAGTTAGTGACAGCGCTATACATAGACAGCTGAGGTAGCGGAAAGCAAGCAGCTGATGTCCAACAAGTGTACGCTTGCGGCAATTTGTTCAGCGGAAATCGCAATTCAAGTGCGCGAAATGAAGCCAAACTTAAAAGCTCAATGGGGATGAAATCGAAATTGGTGTCGAAGTCGAAGTGAAATGAAGTAACTATTATTTTTACGATTTCATTGTTTTTTTAGTTATCATTTTTTTTATTTAATTTATTTGTTTATTTAATTGTATATTGCGCTGGTCGCTGGCATTTGGCAGAGCGAACGTCTGGGAATACAAGTCTTGCCGCTGGCGGTAACAGCACCGGCGGCGGCACACAAATAAATTCAAATGTCGCCGCGCGGCACCAAATGCCAAAAGCAAAAGTCAAAATACTATGTACTAAATAAAAGCGAAAACAGGCGTTTGTAGTAATAATACAAAGCTGTTGGCCAAGAAGTCAAATTGAAGTCAAAACCAACAACAATTAATATAATAACACAAGAAAAAACGCTGCGTGCTAAGGTGAGCCGCGCAGCTCTACTCAATTCAGCTCAGCTCAGCTCAGCCGCCTAGTCCGCTTCGCTTTTTCGTGCCTCAAGCGCGCTCGTTGTTGACCACTCCCTGCCGCACCGCCCACCGTTCAACGTAAATTGCTGGATTTTTTACAAAAAAAAAAATATTAAAAAAAATCTAAGTTTATAATTGCACTTCAGCGTTTGAACATTCAAAGCCAATTGCTGCCGCTGCCGCTGCTGCTGCTGCTGCTGCTGATGACTACATTTTGTTTAAGGTTACTTTAGCTGGCGAAGTAAATCAATAACCAGTTGGTTGCTAACAGTTTTCAGTTTTTTCATAAATTTTCTGCTCTTTGCTGCTTTGCTGCATTGCTGCATCTACTTAACCTGATATTCTGTGCACGAACGCTGCCGCGGTGGTAGTGGCGGCGTAAGCCGCATTGGCGGTGGTGTCGCGCAAACGCATTGCAATTCACTCTCTCAAATTGCTTGTTGTCCGCTTGTTTAATGTTGCCGATAATTTTCATTTGTCGACCAAGTAAAGTGGCCAGTTGGCTGCTAATTTATGGCAAGCAGCACTAAATAAATTTTTGGTAAAATTTTTTTTTGGAATTCGTGATTTTACTTAGTACTGCGTGTTCAATTTTGGACTAAAGTCAATGTGGTTTGTAATGTGCGCAATTAACTATTTATTTATAGCCAATGATGGCGTGGTGAAGAATGTAAAAATTGCTTTTCAATTAAATGATTAATTAAATAAAAATAAATGAGTTATTGAAAACCTTGTCGGTTCTACTTCACACCCACAGTGGATAAAAACAAGATATGGAGCGGAGAAAAATGCACTAAGCCATAAATCATATTTGATACATTATAAATACAGTGGCGGAAAGATAATAGGGGCGGGCAAACTTTGTAGTTTATTATTAAAAACTAAGTCTAAGAAAACTTTAAGAGGGCAATGCGCACGCAAATATACAAGGTGGCGCAAAAGAAGAAGGAGGATTTATGATTCCAACAAATGGTGTCGTATGTCAATCATATTTGGCACTCGTGAGCAAGGCAGCAATGGCATACAAGCCTTACAAGCATTGGAAGCCGCAAAGGTCAAAATAAAGACTTTGATCACTTAAAATAATTAAAATTTTTTTTTAACGAAAAAATTTATTCAAAAACGAAACTGAATGATTATATTGCGCCACCTTTTAAAGCACTAGTAAATAAATATTTCCCTAAAAAGCGTTACCCTGTTAACAAGTGTTATTTAGACTGATTTGGGATCGGCTGGGCATGAAAATGGGTTCCACTTATTTTTCCAAAGAAGCGTTTTTGGGATTTTTTGCAGTAATTTCCAAACAAACTATTATTTAATTTGTCATAAGTTTTAAATTTTCCGTCGCCATAGGCATCACATTTGTATTTGTTGATGACGACCGAACCATGACTGAGTTAAGGTGGTGTTAAATGCTTCATACTGCTGATGAAGTTCAAGAGGTTTTTAATATCAACGCCTGCTATAGGAGTAGTAAAGAAATAAGAGCCAACATACTTAAATCTTAATCCCACAAAAGCAGGGCAGATAAGCAGATGATGATGATGGCTGAGATGATTCCACCAGATCCTCCAAATAGCTGACGCAATAATAACAAAATCTTAGCAATATAATATGATACTACTACAAAAATACCGACGAGGTAATACCGAGTCTCACAGCATCACAACTCGCAGACACCCATCACATCTCGCAGACACCCATCCTGTAAAGACACCCATGAAATTCAAGAGCAGAGATTTTGTTAACTTCAGAAGATCACTCGAGTGCCTCCAATCCACACGTGGAAAGAAAGACTTAGCGACTTTACAAATTTGTGTCGAGCCCGCTGAGCTGTCGTGAAGTTCACCCTCCTAAGACCAGAACAACATTCGTTAACGTGATCCCAATCCTCTTATTTCACGGAGAAACTACCTTACAGGTTCCCTCTCTAGCCAACCCATCCGCCTCGCAGTTTCCTGCAATGTCGCTATGACCAGATACCCAGATGAGTCTTAAGTCAAAGAATTCGGATGCGATCGAAAGTGAAGTCAGGCATTTCCTAACTAGTTTCGAGTGCTTCATCATCGAGATCAGGGCTGCTAAAGTAGATATTTACTGCCGTAACAGTTATTACACTGAATGAATCCTTTAAACAGCTCGTTTCGGAGGTATCCACTTCGGAGGGGCAAAAGTGCTTTGAAAATTTGTTCAAGCGAATGCATTAATGTATTGACTTCCATGAAGAATTAAAAAAAAACAATAAATCCTTTTCCTTATTATTTTACAGGGTTTTGATCGTTAAACCCAATAAGGCGACCCTGGTAAACTGTTGTTATTTATTACCGTTATTTAATGAAGACTTAAATGTCCATAAATATCAAAATATCACAAACGAATTCACTATTGGAAAAGGTGATAGGTGAAACGAGAGCGAAATGCTAGGTGGACCAAAAAGTTCTAAATTTTTTCCTCTGATGTCTATAGTGATTTAACAGCTTTTTGTGATAGTTGTGTATTACAGCGTTCCTTCAGTAACAATGTTTCCACGGAGGTAGGTCGAAGTAGGCGACCAAAGGCGACGATACTTGCATCAAGTAGACTCTGCTTTGATCAGATGGTAACTAGCGGTGAGGAATGGGCCTCACAACAGCAAGATTGAAACTCAATCATCCCATCGGTCCAAACACTCAGGTTAAACCTGCCCTCTCAACAAGAGACCAGATTGTAGTAGACGATGAACAAAAAGCGACCAAAATTAGTGAATAGAGGGAATACGTTGAGAGCACCAGACCGCACAGATCATTACGAGGTGCCAGAAGCTATGACAACTTTGGGAGAGAGAATTGCACCAATACATCATCACATTTTCAAATCGTAGGCGAATGGTTTGTGCATGAAAACCGTTCGATAGAGGCCGGTTTCGAAACCCTCTGTGAGCATAAAACAACAAAAGTGGTTCCTGGCAGCGTTCCTCTATTGAAAGACAATGTCAAAACTTCCGAGTTTTCAATCTGCCGACCGAAGACGGCTTACAACTGTAGGTCCCTTCACAAGCTGCATGAGGAGCTCCACCAAATACGCAACAAGGGATGTATGTATCAATTATATATAAGTAAATAAACTTTACTCAAAGTGGCTTGTGGAATGAACTGATCAAGGAGTTTACTATAAGCGACAAGAACTTCTGCAATCGCGGAGTTATAAAATTTCCTTCAAAACTAACAAAAATTATCTAACAAAATTGCGCATATTTGATTTTTTTCTTTTTCCCCCTTAGTAAGAAAGTCTTGGATGGGCCACTGCTACCACAACTATCTGCAGATTTCTCGATCCGCTATTAAGCACACGTTCATCTCTTTTAGGCTATGGATAACTGCATCAACCCATCTTTCCTTTGATCTGCGCTTAGTTTGCTTCTCCAACGGTTGTTTCTTCAAGGCATATTTTGGTGCTTAATTCATTCATCTTATAATCCTAACTATGTTAAGAAAGTAGCCAGAATTTTTGAATAAATAAATGCGCGGTCGCCGTAGCCAAATGGATTGGTACGGACTCACATTCGGTAGCGTCCAGGTTCAAAACCCAAGTGAATGCAAGCCGCCGAGTGTGTTTCTGCCATGAAAAAGATCCTTATAAAAAACTCCACTACCGTTCGGATGCGGCATAAAACGGTAGGTCCCTTCATTTGTGGAAGAACATAAAGGCGCACACTATATATAGGAGGAGGAGCTCGACCAAATACCTAACAGATGTGTGCGCGTTAATTATATATATAAATTAATCAGAAACACAAAAGTAGTGGGAAGAGCCAAGTAGATGTAATTTTGACGGGCTGCATTGGGACAGTAGAGGTTATACAGCTTAGCGCTCAAAAACAACTGCGGACGAAACACTACCGCAATAGTACTGCAAGAGTAAAGATGCAAAACTATAACAAGCTTAGTTCGAGTTGAAGTCTTGCACTGACAAATCGAAAGTATTCGATGGCTCCTTCTCGTTAAAAAAATATCATAAAAACAACTCTTCTTTCAATCTTCAAACCAGTTTTCATATGCCGATCGTGGAATCATCCTCTGCTCCTTCTGCATATTCTTCTTTATTGCCTCACGCACTACCAAAATACTTTACTTGAAATGGTTACTCGACTTATGGAAACTGGAAAAAGTCACACCTGACACGGTGCGGTGAGTGTAGCTCTTCCGGTATGGTTTTTTTGTTGATTGGAAATGCTGCTGAAATGACAAACCTTGGTCGTATATAAATTCGGTTTGTTCCGGTAACGTAGAACCGTCTATCGTGCGAACGCTTCCGGTATGTTATTAACGTTGAGTTTGGTCAAGCAGTCGTGCACAGCATCAGTTCGAAGCTCGAGTGAAATTTTGTTAACTCTTTCGATGTTTTCATCAATCAGAGAAGTAAATAAATGGCCGAAGTTATCAACCACAGAACGGATCGCTTTAAAGTCGTTAAATGACTTTTGCCTTCAAAAATTTCGCGATCAAAAATCAGCTGGAATAAATTCGAATCAATTCTGAAGGAATTAGTTTTAGAGCTGGCAAAGTTTTATGAGAAAGACTTGGTTAGAAGCAGGCATGAGCAACAATCTTTTCGTCTCTATGCATTCTTTGATTTTTATGGTTTTTATACCTTTTATGGTTTAATGACTTTTATGCCGTAGTCCTAGTCCATTGCACTATCTAACCTCACCTATTCTGTTTAACATAAGCATGAAACAAATTCATTGAAATAGAACTCAAATCGGCACCAATAAGTTTTTGGTGTGGTCAAATAACCCAGCCGAGTTTAGGAAGTGTAAGGTGCATTGAATTGATTTTGTTTCTATTAATTATTCCACAACTGTACACGTAAAAACATATGTACACATATTTTAAACACACATACATACATATGTATGTATACCAGCTTCTACTTTGGTATAGCTCATAAATCTTTCGCGGGCATTTTTCATCTATCCATTACTTTCAATACCATTCCGTCACGATTCTTTAGTCGCTCTACGAATATCGAACACACACAAATAAATTATGTAAATAAATGGTACAGAAAAGTGTCAAAGCACCAGTCAGTAGAATTAGTCTCGCTCGATATTTTTAGCCATCGGTAATAACTCAATGTCGAGTTGAGTTGATAGATTGGATTTCCGATGAGATAGTTTTTACATATCGCATTTACATAAATTAAAATTTTCTTAGACCTTTCAAGCTATGAAATAGATTCAAATTATTTGTGATTAATTGCCATGCAAACTAAAATCCTTCCTTTAAATTAGCCGATGTGAGTATGACGACGACCAGACCAGACATGGCCTACTGAGGAAGATAAAATTTTTGAAAAGTGCACATTGGTTTTAGGAAAGATATAGCCAAGTTCCCCATGCTGCATCACAATGAGCTATGAGCCTGAGTTTGGTCATACCGTAACGGCTTCAACCGAACCTAACCTAACCTAACATTTTGTGTTACAGCAAAAGGAAATCAGATGAAATCTGCTGATTTTTGATTTCAACTGATAAGAAATCAGACCCAGTAATAAAAAGGCAAAGGGTATAGCAATAAGTGCGTGGGATAGATTGTGTAGACAAGTCAGTAAGGGCTCTGATATGAAGCTTCAAGTATTTTTGAGTTACTTTGGGAGCTTTCCATCAGGAATTTCAAACCATGAGGTTCCGCAAAAACTAGGCCACTGCAGAAACTAATAAAAAATTAAAAAAAAAAAATGCAGCAGTTCAGTAGCTCTGTGATTTTACTATACAAGTTCAACATTTTATTTAAATAAAAACACTTTCTATGCAAATTTCATATGAAAAAACAAAAACAGTAAAAATTCAAAAAACAAAAAAATGTGGGTGAGTGTTCAAGTGTGAGCGTCACACGTGACGTTGGCAATGACACCAAAATCAACTGCACACCGCGACGTGCCAACTGCACATGGAACACATATACACACACGCACACATACATGCACGAATAATCCACTAAACAAAAGCGCATGCGCAAAGATGCGTACAACGGCGGGTGTGTGTGTAAGTATTTAATGGGCAGTATTGAAAAAATTATGAGGACAACAGAAAGCAAAGAAAAAATGTGTAAAAAGTACGCATAAATATAATAAAAAAATACGATGAAATAAAGATGAAAATAACAGAAAACTATGGCATGCATTCAAGCAAACATAAATGCGCGTGTATGGCGGGTGCACAGCAAAAGCCACAAAACTATGCGTTTACAGCTCATTTTATGCAGTTTTTGTAAGGCTTGAAATGTTAGTATTTTTAGTATTTATGTGGTTTTCTTATTTATTTTTATATTTTTTATTTAAATTTCTTCTTCATTTCTCTTAAAATTTCTTCCACTCATACATATGCATGCACATACACATGTACGTTTTTTTTGTTTTTGTACTTTTTCACATTTAAATTTTATTGTATTTTCTACGTAGACCCCACTTGCTGCATTCAATGGGGGGAAATGTCAGCCGAGAAAACACTAAAAGTAGAAATGAAATGAAAAAGGCCAGAAAAAATCTACCAAAAGACCAACTTGAAGGTGGCACATTAAAGCTGTTAAAAGGCAAACGAAGAAACTTTTTTAAGGTCAACTCATTTCACTTTCGTCTAATAAAAGCGCAACTCACTAAATAACTAACTAACTGAATGACTGACTGACTGACTGACTGAGTGGCTGACAGACGAACAGCGTGAATGACTAATGGCTATGAGTGGCAATGCAGGAGGAGCAGCAGCAGCTGGGCAAAAAAGCAAAAGACAGAAAGACGATGATAGAAATGCAGCACGTCCAACAGGCTATCCGGTGATGAAGATGTTAAAACACAGGGGGCACACACCTACAGACTCGCATGTGCTGACAAACATCTGTATCTGCGCGTATGTGTATGTATGTAACTTTGTGCCAGCATCGCACAAAATCTAATAAATGGGATTTGAGTGAAAAGTCGTAGATTAACTATCAGAGAAGAGATATGAGCGCTCTTTAAAATACACACATACATACTTACATATATGCGCATACATATTTACATATATACACATACTTATTTACATATATGCACATACATAGTAACATATATGCGCATACAAATGCATATATACACACGCCCACAAAACTAGTGAAATGAATGCACCCAAAATAGTACCGGCCAGCGAAGAGCTCATCGATATGTAAATGTGTATATATGTAGGTACGTATGTATGTATGCATGTATATATGTATATATGTATGTGTGCATGTATGAGTGAATGTATGCATGCGTGTGTATGTATGCTCATATGCATGCGTGCTAAGCGAAAGTTTGCGGTCTAAGGGAGTCACAAGCGGGAAATGTGAGTTCGCTGCACAACAACAACTCCCAACTCATTGTCAGCGCTAAAGCAAGCGGAAGAAAGTGCTGCATTGTGCTGATGACTGAAAACACCTCCACCTATGCAGCACATATACAAAACCCAGCACATTTCCACGTGCAGAAATTTGAATACCCGGCAGTAAATGGGACTGTGCAGCTCCAGCAGTATAACTGTTGTGAAACTATTAAAGTGGAACGAATATTTATTACGTAAAAACCTGGTAGGCACCGAAAAGTTAGTCATTTCTAGAATAGGGGAACTGTCAATCTCTTCGCTGATAATATTAAAGAAAAACAACAGCGACAGCGGATATTTGTAAGGCCAAGGATATCAACTAAGATAAATCCTACGTCACAGTATTTCCTTCCAAAGAGGAATGTGGAGAGGATAATGGACTTATTGTTAAAGAAAATTATATAAACATCTATACAGATGGCTCAAAACTAGACAACAGAATAGGTGGAGGGGTTTACTCCGATAAACTCGGAGTTAGCCGATCTTTTCACCTACCTGACGGCCGCCGTGGCTGAATGGGTTGGTGCGTGACTACCATTCGGAATTCAGAGAACGAACGTCGGTTTGAATCTCGGTGAAAGATCAAAAATTAAGAAAAGGTTTTTTCTAATAGCGGTAGTTTCTTCATATACTCGGACAGTACAGCAGCAATAAAAGCGCTTGAATATAAAACACACTCGTCAAAAACAGTCATAGTATGTTATAAACTTCTAAATGACATATCAAAATACTACAAAGTACACCTTATTTGGATGCCAGGCCACAGGAATATAGCAGGGAACTGCAAAGCAGATGAACTTACTCGAACCGGTACAACGCTCGACCACCAAGTGTATAAGATGCTGATACTTACGCCTATAGCCACTTGTGAACTACTTATAGACAGAGAAACCATAAATGCAAGTTGGCAAAACCTCTCAACATGCAAACTAAGCAGACAGACATGGCCGAAATGGAACACTGGTCGATCAAAAAGCTTGTCAAGATTTAACAGAGTAACTATAAGTAAAATGATAGGGATATTAACTGGTCATTGTCTAATAGGCAGCCACGCTAGAAGATTGGGACTCCCATACTACAGTTTCTGTAAAAGCTGCCTTAATACTGAAGAAGAGGAAAAAGTCAAACACCTTTTATGTGAGTGTAAAAGCTGAGCGATGAGGAGGCTCCGCACTCTTGACATGGCATTTTTAATTGATGTAGCAGACATAGCGCATCTAAAACTAACAAAGCTTTGCTCGTTTATTAAAGCTTCTGGATGGTTTGAAAAGGTACCCATAGGGTAAGAAAAAGTTCCAGTGGTATTCCAATGGACCTATGGAAGGTCTAAGTGTGTCATTGTAACAGCCATCCCACCTACCTCTAGCGACAAAGTCAATCTTCTACTTTCTAACACTTGGGCTGAAAAGTCTCGGGCCTAACACATAGATGGCACTAGTTTTATTACATTCACCTCTTTTTCAGTTTTAATTTCGTGATATTCTATTCATTAGTTCGCGAATCATTGTGCTTAGAGTGGCGCTACTTTTGTTATTTTTAAAAACAAATAATCAAAAAGAATCCCCTGTTTTAATTTAATACTACTTCTGGATGGGAAAAAATACCGTTTAAGACGAGCAGGGGCTTGAATAGTGTTATGGGAACTCCAATCCATACTCCATCAGAAACAATAAAAAAACAATGGCTAGCTGACTTCAAACTGGATCGTAGAGGCACTTGAGGTGCACAACGCAGTGGACGTCCGACTGAGGCGGTAACACCAGAAAACATCAAAGAAAGCCACAAACTCGTTTTGAATGATAGAAAAGTGAAGATGCATGATTTAGCAGGCATCGTAAAGATATCAAAAAAACGTCTTGGCTTTATAGTATTGCAAGAGCATTTGACTATGAGAAAGCTCTGTTCAAAGTGAGTGCCGCGTTTGCTTAATCAAGACAATGCACTGTGTCACAAGTCAATTAAAACAATGGCAGAACTACATGAATTGAAGTACGAATTGCTCCCATGCCCACTGCATTCGCCAGACTTGGCTCCTAGCGACTACTTCACAGGTCTAAAAAATGCTCGCCGATAAGAAATTTCGGTCGAATGAAGAGGTTATCGCTGAAACTGAGACTTATGTATTTTGGGGCAAATGATATACCGTTCTACAAAAGTGGTATTGAAATGTTAGAGTGGTGCTAGAATGATTGCTAACAAAGCTAATTTTGAACAAACAAAAAACATGTTTTCTTTGTTAGGCCCAGAACTTTTCAGCCCAGGTGTCACGTTACGAATCGTCATTGAGCAGAGTGGGAAATATAACACAGACTTACATGTGGTATTTATTGATTTTACGAAAGTTTTTGTGAAGTTTGTGAAAGTTATAGTGAAAAGCAAGCTTTTATCTGGGCGGTTTTACGACGAAGAAATGTGCCTGGCAAGTGATATCATTAATACGGGAAACATAGAAAATTCTAGCGATAGTGTGATGAATTGAGGCGGCGTACGCTAAGGATGTATCCTATCACCTGTTGTTAATGCGGTCCTACTCCCATATCGGAAAAACGGCTTAAGATGAGATATATTTAGTAAACTTCAACATGTCGGATAAGCTGGCCCTGATTTGCTAAAAAAAGTTTCAAATTGAGTCAGTCGAAGTTCTCATCAAACGCCATAAATGGAGATGTATTGGTCATAATATACTCAAAGACGAAAAATGGATAGCCGAAAGGCACTGAAGCGGAACCCTCTTGCGAGTTCTGGTCGGAGGCCTGGTATATACGAGGGGTGCCTTTTATATTTCAGGATTTGGAAACCCTGGTGTTGCAATCTGGCAACTGACAGCTGTATCGCAAAGTTTGACATTTTTTGGCTTTTACGTACTCAGATCGTTTTGAAATACCAGCGCTATTTGTGTTGTTTACAATAACTTAAAAGATTCATCTCGGTCCAAAAATGGAATTAAATCGTGAACATTTTCGTGCGATTATTTTTTACAACTTTCGACGTGGATTAGCTCAGCAACATTGCATGGATGAACTTAATTCATTTTTTGGCGATGAAGCTCCATCAAGGACCAGTGTTTATCGATGGTATGGTGAATCCAATCGTGGTCGTAGTTCACTCCAAGACGAATTTCGTGAAGGTCGTCCAAAATCAGTTGTTGTTCCGAAAACCATTGATGCTGTGCGCGAACTGATATTGCAAGATCGTCATGTGACTTATCGTGAGATTGAGACAATCTTAGGCATTAGTGGGACCAGCATTCATTCAATATTGCATAAACATTTGACTGTCAAAACAATTTGTTCGCGTTGGATCCCACACAATTTGTCAATCGCTCAAAAAAAGGCTCGTGTCGATTGGTCGAAGGAAATGCTCAAAAAATACGATCGCGGGGCTTCGAAACACGTCTATGACATCGTGACAGGTGATGAATCATGGATTTACGCGTATGAGCCCGAAAGTAAACAGAAGTCGACTGTATGGGTATTTCAAGATGAGCCAAATCGAACAAAAGTTGTTCGCGCACGAAGCACTTCCAAGTAAATGGTCGCCTGTTTTTTCGGAAAAACTGGGCATGTCGCAACCGTACCACTAGAACAACGCAGAACAGTAAATTCTGAGTGGTACGCAACCATTTGTTTGCCAGTTGTCTTCCAAGAAATTAGGAAAACCAATCGCCAAAGACGGATCCCTCTTCACCAGGACAATGCGAGCTCTCCCACATCGGCTCAAACAACTGCATTTTTGAGCACCCAAAACATCGAATTAATGGGTCATCCGTCATATAGTCCTGACTTGGCAACGAATGACTTCTTTTTATTCCCGTACGTAAAAAACAAACTGAGAGGTCAACGTTTTTCGACACCTGAAGAAGCGGTTGCGGCTTTCAGAATGCATATTTTGGAGGTACCTCATTCAGAGTGGCAAAAGTGCTTCGACAATTGGTTCAAAGAGAATATTTTGAAAAACAATAAATTGATTTTCGATGATTAAAATTTGTTTTTGTTCTCCAATCCCGACATATAAAAGGCACCCCTCATATATATTTTCCTGTCGTACCTAGATAGAACATAGGGCAGAAAGCTTGGTAGACCAGGAGAAACTTGGAGGCGAGCAGTCTACAGGGAAGTTAGAGGCACCGGCAAGAGCTGGAGCAAATTATAGTACATTGCCAAGAATCCCACAAGATGGCGCGCAGACATGGTTGATACGCTATATGGCAAAAGGGTGCTATCTAAATTTTTACCCCGTTGCCATAGCATCAACGAATAATAACAACAACTGCTATTACTTGCAACAATATTTAAAAGGAAAACGAAATGTTTTCGCATAACTACATAGAGTTTGTATTAAAAATACAAGTACATGAGAATAAAAAAATAAATAAGTGTGCAAAGATAAATAAAATTAACTAAAAAACGACCATCCGTCAGTTTGGCAGACACTCCATCAGTTGCATTTTTTCGACTGCAGACTGAAAGTAAACCATTCTGTTTTTAGTTTTCGATTTTTTTTCTATTTGTTTTTTTTCTACAAGTTGGTCTTTTTCACTTCTTCTTCCTCGTCTTCGCCTTCTTTTCCGTATTCATACACACGACTAGTGTCGCTTTGTTGACTTTCTTCAGCGCACATAAAAACCTGCATGCACGTACACATATGCATAGTTGTGGGTGTGTGTGCGCCGAAAAACTTTTGGTTAACTTAATTTGAAATAAAAATCTCAACACACGTACACGAATGTTTGCTCGTTTTGTTTTTTTTTTTCACTTGGCTACATTACTGCAGACTGACGATTCTTTTGTGGGTGCTGCGCGCTGTCGCCTCTTTCGAAGAAAAAAAAAAAACAAAACATAGCCAAGCATAGCCAAGAAAGAAATGGATATTGGCTAGAAAGGTTTTTAAGATGTGAGAAGAAAATTAATTTCTGTCAATTAATGTTGAAGTTTTACATTTGGAGCTGGTGGATTTTTTTTTTTTTTTTTTGTGCTTTTCTAAAGAAATTTTACTCGTATGGTAAATAAGAAATAATTCCAGTTTTTCGACTTTCTTCTATTATTCTATGATACTATGGGAGATTGCTTAACTTGAGAAATTTAATAAAGTGCAAAAAATGTCTTTCCTGTTGTTCATAAAAAGTTGCGGAGTTTGAAAGTAAAATTCTTTCAGCAGACAATATGGGTTTTCTTCATTCAAAGAATGAAATAAATAAAAATATAAAATAAAATATATGGAATAAAGGCACCAAGGCACAGCATTTAGTTGACGGAATGGGCTACTTACTGCAAAGTTAGCGTGGAAATCATTGTTTAAATTTTATTGCTCGTTTTGTTGAAGGATTTATGAAAAATTTCATTAAAAAATGTTCATGAATTTTTTATGTTTAATCGAATTGAAATAAATACAAAATGCTAACATTGCAAGATTTGATATTCTTCGAGTATATTTCAAGAGTTTATTTACTTATTATACTTGGCTCAAGAGTACGCTTTGCACCTCCAGCAGATCTACTACTAGCCTTTGATTTGTTATTTCGTAGGAAATAGGACTTAATTTGTTTCACTCCTCTTCTCTCTTCACTCTTTGAGTTAGCTGAGACTTCAATTCCATGCTTTGCTGCCAACAAGAACTTCCGCTTGGCTCACGCGTAGGATTCAATAAATTTCACATTATATGCCCATATAAACCATAGGACATTGAAGCAGTTTAGCTTCCGGTCTTCTTCCGCACATTTGTCCATAATTTCATAAAATCTTCAGCAAACGTAGCAAACGTATTGCTCATACGAGTGTGTGCTCGTACATACAAAAAAAAAAAAAACAACAAAAACACACGATTACCTTTTCATTCAAACTCAAATAGTTAAGCGGAGTAATTTTACATTCCCGTAGTGTGTCTCTAACCACCATAAAAACCACGATAAACAACAAAAAGGCATTAGCCTTACACTTACCATTTCTTTTCTTAAAATGGCTAATTGCGTATCCAGTGTGCTTCCTGTCACGCTCGCCACCGCACCGCCAGCGCCAGCGGCATTCGATGTGACGGCTGATTTCGCGGGCGTTGCTGCCGTTGTTGCCATCTTCGATGCCGCTGTTGTTGTTGTCGACGATGATGTTGCGGTTGCTTCGGTTGAATATGTTGTTGCTGTTGTTGTTGTTGTGGCATTCGATGTCTTTGACTTGCCAGTTGTGTTGTTCAATTCCATTTCATTGCTTTCTAACAATTTCGCTACGTCAAAACCACTTTTGCCAATATTATTATTATTGTTGTTGTTGGCAGTGATGTTGCTATTATTGTTGTTATTATTATTATTATCTCCTTTTTGGAATTCTACCATATCGTCTATATTATTGTTTGTTTGGTGTTCCATATTGGCATCAGCATCATCGCTGATCAAACCAGAATCGGAGCCAAGCATTTTATTAATACCGCTGAGACTTTTTGGCAAAGGTGGCAGATCGGTGATTGACAAAATTCTGGAAATATGCAGAAAATAAGAGGGGAAAGTTTTAAAATTACAGCAAATAAATATTTCTTTGAAATTATGGGGAGTATTAAGTTTTTGTTAAATAATTATAGTTCTGAAATTTATGTAGCTATTGGGAGCCCATGAGCCTCTTCTCCACAATCTACATCATAAACTGCTTTTGTACTAGACGATAGAACCAGGTTATTTAGAAATCAGTGCGTTGAATATCCCTTTAAGAACCACAGGTTCACTGAAAAAAAAATATTTTCAATAGAAAAAAAAATATTTTGAATAAAAACAAAAAAAAAAATATTTTCAATAAAAAAAAATATTTTCAATAAAAAAAAATATTATCAATAAAAAGAAATATTTTCAATAAAAAGAAATATTTTTTGAAAAATAAAATAATTGTTTTGAAAGCAAAAATAAAAAAAATTATTTATATAATAAAATTCATAAAAATAAAAAAATATATATACCTAAATATTAAAAAAATATGTATCATAATTTTCAATATTGAATAAATTTTAAATTTTTTTTTATATATTACAAGCTTTCTTCACAAATTTCTCAAAAATGTTAATCCATAAAATTTTTTTTTTAACTCTAATCTCCTAAAGTCAGCCTTTCAGTCTCACTTTGAAATTTAAGTATTGATTATTCCCGCAACAAATAATATTTTGATTTGAAATTTTGGGTATTCCTTCAACTGATTATAATTGTTATGACGTATTTATAATTTTTTGGATTGTGTACGTACTTTTACCATTTTTTTGCAGTCCTACAAAGTTGTAACGTAAATCCTAAAGTGAGCCTAAGGGACTCACTCTTCGCATAGTGGGCCTATCACTTTTAAATATCATGAAAATTTGAATTCGTAAAATGAAGAAAGTTATAGAAGGCACTGCATTTTTGAACTGTCGCAAAATTTGGATCCATTGAATGCAAAAAGTAGCAGTAGGCACTGTATTTTTGAACAGATGAAGAAATATACATATTCAAATTCTTTATAGTGTTGCTGATTATGATCACGTGTATACTTGTAGTCTGTTATTTCTCATTTGTATAAATACGTTATTATATACCATAACTGTGGCAAAATTTTATTTTACGATGGCTAAAAAACGGTTGAATGATCTGGAGTTGGAGGATATTTTGGAACATTGCGAAGCGGAAGATGAGTCTGATGGTGAAGTCAGTGACAACAATGAAGATGATTATAATGATTCCGAAGTGGACCATATGACTGAAGCATCTGAAGAAGAAAATGAGATTTCGGATGAAAATGAAAATGGAAGACAATGAAGCCAACTTCTACGTTGACAAAGATTCTACTATTTGGAACAAGTCTCCACCACCTTCATCTAAAATTAGATCAACAAATATCTCCAAAGGAGAGGTTGATGCAGTTGTTTTACCTCCAGGTAAGAAATAATTATACCAGCAGAGCTGAGCACAAAACGGAATTTATTCATACAAGTGCAACTTTATCAAACGTACTTCAAACTCTTCATAAACGATGAAGTTTGTGATGAAATTATAATGTATACCAATGAAGAAGGATCAGCAGTGTACTCAAAACTAGGAAAATTGTGGCACGTAGTAGACAAAAATGAACTCCTTGCTTTTATAGGACTTTTAATCATAGATGGCCATATGAAATCAAATAATCAAAGCTATAAGTTATTCTGGGACAAGTTGTATGGAATAATGATTTTTAAAGCCACTATGAGCGCTTAACGTTTTGAGGAACTTTTAAGATTTTTACGCTTTGACAATAAGTCTACCCGAAGTATCCGCCATCAAACGGATAAGTTAGCACCTTTACGCTCTGTTTGGGATAAAGTTAATCACAACTTTGGAGAGTACATATTATATGCCCACAGGGAACATTGTTGTTGACGAACAGTTGCTACCTTGCGGTATTATTCAGTATATGCCATCTACACCGGATAAATATGGAATTAAGATTTGGTGGTTATGCGACAGTGCTAATGCATATCCTCTTCGTGGCTTTCCATATACGGGTAAAGATGGGAATCAAAGGGCTGTTGATCTTACCAAAAAAGTTGTTGAGGAGCTATGAGAACCTTACCATGGTACTAACCGTAATGTAACTATGGACAATTACTTCACAAGTAAAGAATTTGCTGAGGGTCTATTAAGTAAAGGCCTAAGATTGGTGGGGACGCTAAGAAAAAACAAAACATGTATTCCTCCAGAATTTTTGCCGAACAAGTCTCGAGAGATTAACTTAACAATCTTCGGGTTTCAAAAACATATGACGATTGCTTCTCATGTTCCCAAAGCAAGAAAAGCAGTTATTTTCATGTCAAGTATGCAGCATGATGATAACGTCTTTGAAGAAAAATGAAAACAAATTTCAGAGATCAATAAATTTTATAATAAAACCAAAGGGGGCGTAGACACATTTGACCAACTAATTCACGAATATACTATATGATGAAGCGCAAGTACAATAGATGGCCTCTTCCTTTTTTTTGAATTTAATTGATGCTGCAAGTATTGCTTCCTACATTATTTGGATACAAACTCATCCTGAGTGGCACGACAAAAAGAAAAACAAAAGATATCGGCTTTTGCGGGAATTAGGAGAAAGCCTTGTGGAGTCACAAATGCAGAAAAGACAGTCTGCCAAATATATGCGAACAGAAATACAAGCAGCCATAAAAGCAGTATTACCACCATCTGTTGATTCGCAACCCTGTACTTCTGCCACCATGAAACGAAAGCGCTGTCATCTTTTTCCGACGAAAATATCTAAAATGCAGAAACAAATTTGTAACAAATGCAAAAAAATATCTGTAACCAACATTCTACCACAAAGAAAATTTGTGAAAACTGTAATGAATAATTTGTCCTTAATTACTTTATAAACAAAATTTGTTTAATGCTATGTATTTAAAAATTAAAAAAAAGAGGTTGTCTGTAAAGTCGATTTACTGACGATAGTTTAACGTGACAACGTCATAAGAAAATACTGATGTAAGGGTTGCAATTTTCAAAACAAAATTTTAATTTTATTTGTTTGATAGATATTTTGTATGGATATAGAGGAGGAGGTAAATGGAATCGCAATGGAATAGGTCAAGTTACATTTAAGCAAACGTGAAAAATGACGAAACATTTATCAAATTCATGAAAGATATCTTCAATTTCGATTGTGCATCAGACCTTAATATAGTAAGTCAACAACACTGAGAGGCAACATCATCGATTTGCCTTTTTCAAGACACTTTACACTCGAAACACTCCATTTCATTTCCTACTTTTTCTATCATCGTCCTATTCTCAACAGAGAAATGGTTCATTACCATGCACACAGGAAGAAGGCATATGCAACTACAAATATGTGAATTTATATACATATGCGCATATACGTACATATATATGCTCACTTAAGTAGGAGAGAGCCAGATGTCGAATGTTGCCGAACGCGGGGGCCGATTGTGCTCTTTGTCGTTCGTTATGCGCTCGCGCTTGCAGTTCAAGCAAGGTAACGACGATTGAGCAAGATAACGACACATTTTTTCGTGCGTGCAGCCGGCTAAATCGAATTATAAGACGTTACCACGTCAAAATGAAATAAATATGATTGGAAACGTTTTAGGATTCGTTACTTCATCTGTTAATATAAAATAAATTACCAAAATTATGTTTTTCAGCACTTTTCTCTACATGAGCTTCGGTATCTCACTTTAGGATCTGTGTAACTTTATAAAATTAGGACATTAGGGTTAAACAAAACTAAAAAAATTATACATATTTGAAAAATAAACTCATAAAAATTTTTAAAAATGTATATACAAAACTAAAAAAAACAAGATTTGCCAAAATATTCAACGTTGAATAAATTTCAAACTCAAGCCTACAAACTTTTCAAAATAATGTAAAGAGCATTTTTTGTCATTAGCGAAACAAGCACAAGAAAAAATTCTAGGGGAATTACTTTCATTAAAGACCAAAGAGATCTCTTGCAAAAAAGTTAAAAAATATTGTTAATAAAACAGTTTTTTAAAGTAAAAATAAAAATAAATTCATAAATTCATACAACAAAATTTTCGACATTGAATAAATTTCAAAATTATGAATAAATTTTTCTTTCAAATAAATAAACTTTAAGATCATGCCCGAAATACTTTAATCATTTAATGGGATCGCTGTAATATAAAAAGTTTCATATAAAAAAATATTTCGCAAAAAAAACTTTTGCTTAAATGTAAATGGCAACCCCTTCTTTTACTTCTAAATAAACACGCATGTAACGGCTTCATGTTTAAGACCTTTATGTATTTATACTCCGTACTAAGTGCACCTGGCGGCTTTCACAAATCCCAAAGTAACAGCACAAACAACACAATCAGCAGCGTCGTAATCGTACCCCACCCACATGCCTTCATATGTATGTATATATGTATGTAAATATTTGCCAGCTTATCGCATGCGTAAACGTTCCTTAACGCTGTAGCGCCCTATTATTCTGTTGTCTCTCGAAGCGTTCATTAGCCAGCGCTATCGTTAAAATGCTAATTCAACTTTCATTATATTGTCGCTTCTTCAAATAAATGCTTTTAGCGCTTACGAAATATTTTTTATTTACCCCCTTTTCTTTTCTGCTGGTATTATTTGCTGTAAGAGCGGTGAGGTGAAGGAATAAATTAATTCTGTTTCAAATAATACTGCCATTTAAATAATTATAAAAGGTGTACGCACACATACATACATATGTCACTTTTACAAAGGAAATGCGCACAAAAACACCCACTTACATTGACAAAAACAAAATGCATAACTTTTTCATCTCTCTTCAGACGCAAGTTATGTAAGTATGGAAACATAAATTAAATCAAAAACTTTGCTTTGTTTGAAGAAAATTAATAATGAGAAAATTAGAAATTGGCGCAGCTGATGAGATCACTATTTTTGGAAATTTTGTTGGCAAATTTAAGATACAGATACGATAAAAAGTGGCAATCTTTCTTTGCTGCCCAATTTGAACAGTAGGAATTTGCCGAAAACAACTAATTTCGCTGACATGGAGTGCATAGGCGATCGCTGAAGCTCTTACTTTCTAAATTTAACTAACACATGGAATTAGGTGGTGCGAACTATCCGCTTGTCGGACCTAAACAGTTCACTATCAAAATTAGAACGTTAGCACCAAAATGAATGGTCGCAATTGTTAAAATTATGTGGGAGTAGCCCTCGTAATTCGCCGTATAATGAGTTTCTTTTAAGCAACGCTGGAGTTTCCAAATTGGATCAAAGTCTGCTAGGAAACTCTATAAATGCTTCCTAAGTTCGAGATGTCGCATTTTTAGCAGAGCTTATTTAGTTTACTATTCGATTCGTCTCCGTCCCAGCACTTGAGATGCGACAAACGTAATACATTCGCTTGTCATGAGTCCCCATTCACTGATGCTACTCCACGAATGGGAAACAGTCAACGGTGATTAGTGATTTAGATCGCACATAGGCCTGATCACTGAGCGCGTGAGTTCCCTGACCCATCTGTTACTTGCTTGTTCAACGAAAACCGATCTAAGCCGGAATTTACGCGAAAATAAAAGGATGCCACCTGGGCAGAGTTTACTGCTTGCCAAAAACTCTGCCAGTTCTACTACACAAACATTTATTTCAGAGTAGTAGGGATGCCAATCCTCGAGCACCGATATTTCGGGAACCCGGATTTTTTTAATTCGTAAAATTTCGGGACTAGCCGATTCAAGTCCTGGGATCGTTGCTTACACCCAGCGCGTCGGGGGAAAGAATACATCCGCGGTAAGGCATGTAAGAGGCCTGTTGTAAGAGGCGACTAAAATCCGGCAGGAGAGGAAGGGGCTCTGCTCGAAAGGCCTCATATACCCGAATACTTCCAGCGGCAGGGATGTAAAGCTCATCAAGATTGAGACCAGTAAGGTCGTGATTAGGGTATACTGGAAACTTTCTTAGATTAGGAAGTCTATGGGCTGGTGAAAGTAGTATTCTAACACCTCAGTAGAGGAGGCTGACTCACAGAAATGGCTCATAGGCTAACGCTACAATCGCCTCCGTCCCGTTAAAACTCTGGCAAGCTTTCGGGTACGTTCCTTACACGTCACCATTGAGCTGGTGGTGCAGGCTCGGTTGACAAATCCTGACTAGTTCCTGCCCTGACTCGAACTCTATTCCACATGAAGCGTAGAGTCACCCCTCGCATAGCCTCTCTGCTCGCATAGATAACCATGGGGACACTTAGGGAAACTACACTTTCGTGTAAGGATAGCGGTCTCAAGTCGGTACTCAAAAGAATTTATTATGAATACCCAAAATAGAAAACAAACCACCGAGCGAAGAACAGATGAAGGAATCAGAGATGGTCGAAATGACAACGTCGATCCAAGAGCAGCCTTCAGAGAAAGTAGCTTAATGCAGCTAGAAGCGGACCAGCCAGCACTGCGTTCAAAATGTCAAAGCTGATAGCCCCGCAAACGGCAACGGGCACAGTAAGATCAGCATCCAGACGAAGGATGCCCCCAATACCGCCATTGGAAGGCTACAATCAGCGCAGTATACGCCAAGTCGCACTCTTGCAACGGCAGAACGGGTACAGCGAATGGCAACGCAGAAACGATCCCCACAAAAGAGAATCCTTCAAACGACGCTATTGAAATGTCTCCTCGGCTCGAGCTAATAAAAAACATGAGTAGGATGAAGGAAGATACGATCTCTCAATGTGAGCTGATGATAAGGTCTATGCAGCAGGCGTTCAGTCGTAATAAAAACACTACCAACGAAGTCAAAGCTGGAGTATCAAAAATGGCTGAGCTGCTGGATGTAACGCTGAACTACAGATGATCGTGGAAGCGAGCGGAAAACGGAAGGGCGCTCTCGAACCCCCGAAAGAACACTGCCATCCAGTACATAACAGATACACCTCTGCGAAGACGAACGCGAAGCGAATGGCAACAAGCCCGGCTGCCCCAGGGCAAATGGACCCATAAGGAACAAAAAAGGACCCCCTGAGAAAACGGATGAAAGCTCGCAGACAGTTACTAAGAGGGGCAACCAAAATAAGCCGAAGAATAAGCTAGCCGAGCCAAGCAAAAGGAGCAAGCCGCGAACACAACACGCAAAGTCAGAAGCTGTTGTGATAAAACCCGCAAAAGGTCATAGCTATGAAGATGTGCTGAAGGACTTGCGCGCGAAGAATACGACTGGTGAGTCATTTAAAGTAAAATCCTTCAAGAAAACGAAGGCTGGGGACCCGCTGTAAGCAGAGCCACCTCCGAGGCACATCAAAAGCCATCTAACGAGATTCAGACATACATTAAACAACCACTGGACGCGACGAAATGCAGACAGAAATTGAATGATATTCATCACTTTTACAAACTTTTGCTACCCGAGTGTCATCATTGGACAGCAATCACCCGCTTTTGCAAATGAAGAGCTGTCGCTGCCTTGTGAGGCACTTGCGTTACCCTGACATAATTAAGTTCTGGATACTGTAGCAGGTTGAACTCCTACTGATTCAGAATCAGCTCCAAAATTTGAAGGTACCTTACAAGATGCTAACTACATTTTCACTTCTTCGCCTAAACCTACTCATCTTACACTCTTCTCTCTCTGGTCTGACACCGCCGAAACAGCTCCATTCCTAGGCTAACCTTTAGATGATATCTGTAACGATGGCTGCTCTACGCTGAACGCTCTAAGTAGGGTTTAGTGAGCTACTACAGATATAGCAACAACAACAATAGCAGCACCAACAACAACAACAATTACAACAATAACGCAACAGCAACAACAACAATTTCAACAGCAGATACAACAACATTGGCACCAACAACAACAACAACTAATCTAAAAATTACCTAAGCTCTTCTTTTAAGTTCTGTAAAAAATTGTTTTCTCAGAAATTTTTTCTTAGCCTTAAGTTTCAACAAAATCAAAAACTCTAACTTCGAGACAGTCCCGTAATTCGGGATTACAAAATAAAATCTCAGGATCAGTAAAATCCCGAAAATTATCATGCTTAAAAGTAGTAAAAATTCCTTTTTATTAAAAGTCATCTTCATACCTCATCTAATTTTTTTATTTGCTACTACTTTAAATGTACCACCACCACAGTATTTTCTAATGACATTCCCGCAAATGACACAAATGCGCGCAATCATAACAAACAAGTGGGTATTTTCATCATAAATACGCGTACAAGTAGAGTCTACCACTAACGCCAATAGGCGGAGAGCCATCAAAGCGCATCATTCTCAGCTAATTATCACTGATCATTGCGCAGTACAGCTTTTAAATAGAATTTCTTTGTGCGAATAGCAGATATTGGCAAAGCGAAATAAATATTTAAACAGGTATGTTTACCAGTGCACATACATACACACACATAGATATTTATATAATAGTATACTCGTTTACAGGTAAAAATATTCAGCCTTGTAAGCACAATCCGGTTTCATTTATTGGTCAAGACTAGTCGCGGTGCTTTGATTGATATACTCGTACTTGGTGTTGACTGGAATGATTGGCGTATTTTGTAAAAGACAGGCTGCATAACGACTACTTATTACCAATGCTACTACTACTGGTGACAATGTAACATATTGACAATTTTATGTTGTTACTTGTTTCGCTCGGTTTTTGTTGTAAATTGCTTAACATAATTTTTATAGCCGCTAAGCAACACCACGTCTGTCATATTTCAGCACAGAAATCATAATAAAAATATGGTTCGTTATGAAATGACATTCTCTTTAAGCATTTCTGATATTTATGTGTGTGTGTGTGTGTATGTATGTATGTTACACGAAAAACGGCAAATGAGCTGTTAGAAACGGACTATCCGTGAAAAAGCAACTTACTTTAGACCCATATCTTTATTTTTTTTAATACCTTCTATTTGCCTTTTAACAATTATTTAATTGAAGTAAAACTCTTAAATCTAAAAATGCATGCAATTGCAGCCGTATTTTACAATATTTCGTCATGAAACTTAGAACCTAAGCTTACCCTCCCATAGAAATGCTTCGTTTTCTATGTAGTTCTAAGGCCAGAAATTATTTTTGTTATAACTGAAAAAACTTACAAAGAGGCCATTTAGATGGTTTAAAATATGTGGGGGAATGTATTTAACATATATCGCAATATCTACAGCTATTAGGGTGATCCACAAAAATGTGAAGTATGTAGTAAAAATCGTAAATAAAAACTGAGCAATAAGTTCATTAAGATAGTTCGAATTGTGGAATATTAATAAATTTATATATATTCATAGTAGTACCCATTAGGGTGGTTGGAAAAAAGTCGAGAAACAAACCATTGTAATTAAAAATTAAGAAATATGGTCCTTTAAATTAAATAATAATAATAATTGGATTGTGTATGTTGAAGTATTCATTAGGGTGGGCCACAGAAATTAGAGGTACTTGAAACTGTAAACTGTAAACTGTAAAACACCTACAAATAAGGTCATTTAGACCGCTTAAAACATGTGGGGGACTATTATTTTGCATATATTGCAATATCTATATCTATTAGGGTGGTTCGAAAAAAGTCGAAGAACAAAAAACTGTGAGTAAAAATAAAAAAATAAGGACGTTTGGATTAAATAATGATAATATTTGGATATGTATATGTTGAAGCATCCATTAGGGTGGTCTACAGAGATTACAGGTACTTGAAACTGTAAAGAAAACATCTGCAAATAAGGCCATTTACGTCGCTTTAACCCTTTCGCGATATTGTTGCCATATGGCAACAGTAAACTTTAAAAGGCCGTCAACACTCTCTTGTAAAAAATATCAACTTTTTTGTTACATATTTTCAAAAATTGAAGTTTAATGGTTAAACAGAAATAAAATAAATAATAACCGCCCATTACATATCAGTAATACAACATTTTTAAAGAAAGCCTTCTGGCATATAGCACTTCACTCTGAAATTTGTATTCTGCATTTTTAGATTTTTGAGGCATTTTGGGCAAATGCTTTCAACAATTTTTGAATAAAGTATATAGAAAAATGTTCAATCTGTCATTTGGCATATAAATATTTTTTTGCTAGCAGCTGTAAGAGCTGTGCTAATTTTTAAAACTAAGCTTGTTGCCATATGGCAGGTGAAGTTTATTTGCGATTGAAACGAATACACAACATTTGTTGCCATAAGGCAACATTAAAAAAAAATCGCTTAGCAAAAAAAAAAAAAACACAATTATTTGTATTGTTATTGGTCCTAAAATAAATACTCAGACAAAAAGTACTTAAAACTGTCACTAAAAACTAACAAATTAAAATAATAAAAAATAATTATTTTTTATAGCTCATTCTACAAAAATAAAGACATATATTCTACTCGCCTATCAAACTTCGGGCATTATTATATGAATTTTATTATAAACTACATAATAATGTTATTAAGGATCTAGAATGACGTTCCCTTTCATAGTTGGTAAACAAAGTTTTTTGATCGGTTGCGAAGTTTTCGTTTGGCGTTCGTTGAAAAATGGAAAATCAAAAGGAACATTTTCGTCATATTTTGCTTTTTTTGTTTCCGCAAAGGGAAAACCGCATAGCAAGCTCATAAAAAGTTATCTGCTGTTTATGGTGACGAAGCCTTAAAAGAACGGCCGTGTCAAAATTGGTTTGCCAAATTTCGTTCTGTTGATTTTTCACTCAACGATGAGAAACGCTCTGATCGTCCAGTTGAAGTTGATGACGCCCTAATCAAAGCAATAGTCGATTCGGATCCTCAGAGAGATTGCAGAGAAGATTCATGTATCACATACATGTATTGAAAATCACTTAAAACAACTTGGCTACGTTCAAAAACTCGATACATGGGTTCCTCACGATCTGAAAGGAACGCATTTAGTGCAACGCATTAACAGCTGTGATTTGCCAAAGAAACGTAATGAAAATGATCCATTTTTAAAACGACTGATAACTGGCGATGAAAAATGGGTTGTTTGCAACAATACTAAGCGGAAAAGATTGTGGAGCAGGCCAGGTGAACCAACTCAAACAACATCAAAAGCTGATATTCATCAAAACAAGGTTTTGTTATCAGTTTGGTGGGATTAAAAAATCCGCAATTACTTAGTTGCCAACCCGATATGTAGGTATAACAAGTGCATATAATAGGGTGGTCTACAATTTTTATTTTTTTTTTAATTTTTCAATAAGCACAAAAATGTGTGTTCTTCCAGTGCATCGATTTTTTGTGGACCACCCTAATATCGCTGCATATCATCATCATCGGACAGTTTTACAGCTCGGGCTGAGCTTCAGCTTCGTTCGCGATTCATTTCTACGCATCTCGATTCTCGGTAACAGTTCTCCAGTTTCTAATCATGGACGTCCTCGTGTTTCAGGCGCTATGGAGTTATATGCCCCGATTGATTTCTCTGATGCGCGTAATATGAACCAAACATCGGAGCAATTCTTCATTGTAGTGTATCCGGTAGATAGCATCTTGCAGGCGTAGCAGCCCAAACACCCTTTGCAGCACTTTTCGCTCGAATACTCTTGGACACCATTCATCTTTAGATGTCATTGTGAAGCATTCACAGTCGTATGGAGGAACTGGCCGTTAGTAGTTTAGATTCTAATAGTTATACAAATATAAATAATAAATGCAATTGCAATGGGAAAAACCGCGTCCATTTTCCAAGTGGAGGTGTACGCCTTAGAGCTGTGTGCCAGAGAATGTCTACGGAGAGCCACACGCGGTGTCAATATAATCATTCCCTCTGAAAGTCAAGCAGCTCTAAAATAGCTGAATAGCTTCTCATTCCAATCAAGGTTGGTCTGATAATGTTTTAAAATTCTCAACACCCTAGCATGAAGAAACTTTGTTACCTTGATGTGAGTTCCGGGACATGAGAGGCACGAAGGGAATGAAATTGCGGACACTCCCTTCATAGGTCCCGAACCTTTCTGCTGGGTAAATAAATAACAGCTTTAAAAGTGCATTTGTACGTGAGCAGGAACAACGAAAGCAGAAATGACATAAAACTTTACACTGAACTACTAACAGGACACTGTCAACTTAATTATCACATGAAAAAGATAGGTGCGATAGAAGACGATTCCTGTAGACTCTGCAAAGAGGCACAAGAAACAGCAGAGCATGTTCTATGCGACTGCCCAGCAGTGGTACGATGCAGACTAAAGTACCTAGGAAATGGGGTTATAAATCCAAACCTCCTACCGCAGTTTTAGGATTTATTAATAGCCTAAAACTGTTTGAGTAGGCTACATGGCTGCACAATGGATCTTTTTAAGCCTTTTAAGTGCACAAATAGCCAATCAATAATAATAATAATAAATAGTATGAGCGAAGTGCCATCTATTTCCTGCCGCATTCTTACTTTGTATTGTGTCGTGTGTGCTATTGTCGTTTTGTATGCTGACGCCCAGATCTTTACACGATTGTCCGCTCTCGAATTGGTACGTGCCAATTACTATGTCTTCTGGCTGTCTTCTCTACACCTTACGCGAAGTCTTTAGATATTTGGTTTTTTTGCCTTTATTTTGAGTCCTACGGTTTCAGAACCTTTCTCGAAGTTGAGAAAACATTCCGACAGATATCTTTTTATTTCGCGCGATTAATGCGATGTCATGGGCTATGCAATGGTTAGCCTTGAGCAGTTAAAGAGATTGTCAAATTTTAACTCATCTCTAATTACAAAATTCCATGTATAATCCGCATTTACATATACACAATTTGAGTGTATGTGTGTGATTTTGAAATTAACGGTTTTTAAGCTCCACCATATGAGCCACATGTAACCAAAACCGAAACAAGCATTGATGTCATTTGTATGACAAATTCTCGCCAGCTATAAATTTTCTTTAAAGTCTCTAAGATGAATGCAATTAATTGTCATCAGCTCAGAATATCGCTGAAATTAAAAGTTAATTACCAAGAGAGAAAAAAAGAAGTGGCAGCTATTAAATATTGGTTGACGGACCTTACAATTTGTCACTGTGACAAGAAAGATATAAAATTAATTATTAAAATAAAAATAAAAAATTAAAAGAAGAATTAAGTATTAAATGAAGAATTAAATATTAGAAAAACAATTAAATATTAAAAGAAGTAATTTTTTTATAAAAAAACTGTTATTTTACTAATTGCGCATTTTATAAAATATGCAAAATTACGAGCCACACACACTTTAATGCACATACACACATATACATACATATGTAGCCACGCGTGTGCATCTGCTGATTTATTGCACCCAAAAGAGCTTCAAGTTCATTAACGAATGTTAAAATAAAAAAATAAAACGAATAGTAACGAACGTTACTGGTTTTTAATTAACGCTAAGAGGCCATCATGGCGGGTAATTATCTGGTAGGTATCTTTTTATTAATTTATTGGAATTTTTTGTCACTTTTAGCTTCGATTTTCTCTTAAGTATTCCTAATTTGTGCTCATAATTGTAAGCATCATCATTTGCGCAGCAGCAAAACGCCTCTTTCTATAAAGCGTTGTGCTGCTTGACAACTTAATAAGCATCTACACTAATCATATTATGCAGCGAATGTGCGTAAATTTTGAATAGCCAACAAAAAAAATTGTTTTTTTTTTCTGTAAAAGCATACACACCCGCCCTCGCAAAAAACTACGCATTCAAAAATATGCGCTGATGCGCCAGTAATTGGCACAAGCGAACAACAACAACAACAGAGGAATTGAAAACAAAATTCAGCAACCACAAATTGGCAAGTTCATTAGCCCCATTGTCGTGGACTTTTGCGGAGGTAGTTGACGCCAGCGTCAACAAAACTCTCCACTTAGACGCACTTTGAAGAAGGGTGCGCCAAAAATGGTTAATACCTTTACAGGTGAAGCGCTGGTATGTGCGTTTATGACTTGAATTTATGCATATTCTCGATTAAACAAATTAATTTGTGAGTTTTATAGGCAATGCGTGACTAACCATTTCAGTTGCCTTCATTTCGTTAAGATGTTGGCACAAAAATATTATAAAGTATGCAAGCATTTAAGCGATTCATATCACTCGCATACACACACGGCTGTGTATAAATGTGTTGGACATACGAGTATTGTACAAAAATATCCATCGTATACTTGACCCACGCAGTTGCACGTAAGCAAACGCACATCAATTTGGTTGTACCCTGCAGGAAAAATTTGAAGTAGAGGCATACTAGAGGTAGGTGAGAATTACTAGAATTTCAGCATTTGTGCGCCACTTCGCTGCTATGCTACGAGTAGTGAAATCTTTCACTTTCAAAGCACAAAAGTACAAGCTTATTGCTATTACCGAGGACTAGAACTTGGTTCCAGTGGGGCTGAAAGCTGATGATGCATTTATGTACTTACTTTGAATTCTTCCAAAGCCTTATGAATGGTTCATACTCGTACACTAGAAGAGTCTGCCTATATATTGCAAGAAAAAAGTGAATAATATTGAGCGAGATGCTTTAAATGTACTGTTGTGATACTGTAAAGCCCAGGATATACTAGGAATATTACAACTTTTGATGTGGTTGTAAAATTAAATTTATTAAATAAAAAGAATTCCGCATCTCGATATTTTTGGTTGTTAAATTAGAAGGAATTCGGTAGGTGGATCTAATTGAAGTTAAATAATTTAATTTAATTCCCGCTGATAACACTGTAAATAGGCTCTACTAAATTAATGTCAAAAATTTGTTTTCAAGCTCTGTAGTCGTGTCAAAAAGTATTTTTTTCACCTCATCACAATTTTCTTCTTTTTTTTTTGTCTTGTGGGTTAAGACCTACCTTCTTGCACAAAATTGCAAAAATCTACTTCAAATTATATACCAACACAAACTGATGTAACTGAAAAAACTCCTCATAAAAAATATCTACCACTCGGACGCGGCTTCAAACTGTAGATCCCTTCAATTGTGACACAAAATCTAGACGCACGCCACAAATAGGAGTAAGAACTCGGCCTAACACTTAACAGAAGTGTACGTGTCAATTATTTATTTATTTTAAGTAATGTGAAATCGTAAAATTTAGGGAGCAATTTTTTCCAAAGCATTTTAACCACCTGAACTCCCTTTTAACAAATTTGTATCAAACTTAAACTAAGAGCGAAAAGGTCCCTTCAAACAGAAGCTAGAGGGTTAAATTTTTCTCTTACTATAGGTCGCTGAAACTAGGAATTGTGTTTGAAATATATTTGTAGAGCGGCCGCCGTAGCCGAATAACTCGAACCACGAGCACGAAACACTATTTAATAAAAAGCTTTTTTCTAATAGCGCAGGCCCCTCGGCAAGCAATGGCAAGCCTCCAAGTGTATTTCTGCCAAAAAAAAGGTCTTTGTAAAAATCATCTGCCGTTCATGGATAGCATAACACTCCCAAGTGCCTCCACGTGTGGAAAAACATCAAGACGCACACGACAATTAGCGGAGAAGCTCGGCCAAACACTCAAATTTATTTAAATATAAAGTCTATGAACAACAACTTCTTACAGACTACCAAGAAAAATGTAGAAAAATCAAGCTCGGTAAGAGATGAGATCCGGTTGAATTCATTCAGAGCGGGAGCGATTGGCGCATCTCGGACATAATTTCATAATCAAAATCTCTCTTTATAATGCCATATACAAATGTTGTGGAGAGAACAGATCTTCTACTTTCTAGAGGTTTGAGATTTAAAAGTAGTAAACGAGCATTATTTGATGGAAGAGGTTCAGTTAATCGTAAATACCGCAATTTTAATGTGTATGGGTCAGAGATCTTCGAGCTATTCCGCCGAACGGAACCAAGCATCGCGTACGATTTTGAAATGATAAAGTTAATGTGATTACTTAAGTTAATTTCGTATCAAAATTAATTTGATGAACAGTCTACAGGACATGGCTAGCAATACTATAGGAGCTTTCAACAATAAAACACAAATTTGAGTAAGTGACATCAAAAGCATTTTTCAATATTTAAGCAAAGATGAGATCTGGAGCACAACGAATAAAGATTTATAATTTTAGGTTGAAGACTCTACATATTACCTGCAGAATTTTCAAGTCATGAGCGTATAACAGAAACTGAGCACAAGAAATGCAAGAACTAATGTCATTAACGAATAATACGAAAGGGAGCGGACATAGAATACTGTCGTGTGGGACGCCAGAAAATACATGTAAGGGTTCAGATGGCACGCCATCAATAGAGACAACACACAACCTATTGCTTGAATCCGGCTTATGCAATTGCAAAAAGATGGAGTGAAAGCTAGGCAAGCTAGTTTATGAGCGACTTTATCGAATGCTTTGGAGAAGTATGCGTAGATGCAGTCGACTTCATATTCGGAAAAAAACGCTGAGATACAATATTCAGTGAAAACTGTAAGGTGCGAAAATGTGAACGCCCCGTGACAAAACCATGTTGGTTAGAGCAAATTAAGTTTTTAACGGAGAAATAAATGTCATTCTTAACTATGCATTCGAAAAACTTAGAAAGATGAGAGTTTCGATTGCATAAGTCAATCTTTTTTCCACATTTGTAAATAGGAGTTACCGGAGCAACTTTCCAGGCATGGATAAACTCACCACTGCGAAGCGAGAGTCCAAAGAACAGCCTGCCTCCTGATAGCAGGGTGCTTAAGTACAACACCTACTAAGGCTCTAAATACGTTGCTTCACTTGTTCCCTATCGATCTGGCTGGCAAAGCGATTGCAGCGAAAGCAGCGACACGCATGAATGCTATATCGAAATGGAATAAGTATCTTGGCCATTCGGCCATACTGAACAGGAACACTGTTATCTCTTCCGACATAGACTATCATGTAAGTCTTCCATCACCACCCTTGCTATTCTCCTGTTCACTCCCAACTAGGGAAGAATGGAAGACAAATCTTACCGAAATCGATGGCCCTCTGATTATATATACAGATGGTTCAAAACAAGACGGTAAAGTGGGATTTGGAATCTTTTCCAATTCCCTTCACATCAATCTATCATTTAGATTACCCGACTATTGTAGCGTATTCCAAGCGGAAGTATGCACTATCTGGTATGCTGCGAAAACTCTCTTAGAAAATAGAATATCACTAGAGGATATCCGCTTTTTCACCGACAGTCAAGCGGCCGTTCGAGCAGCTCAGCTCCTCTTATACCCACTCAGATGTGGTTCGATCCTGTCTCTTATCTCTTAACGAGATAAGTGTTCAGAATTCTCACCAAGTTATCTGGATACCGGGTCACAGTGGATTCGAAGGTAACTGCAAAGCTGATGAACTCGCAAGAGCTGGAGCTGCGCAATCAAATGTTAGTAACTTACCCACAATCCACATTCCGCTCTCAACATGCAAATTGCTCATTGATCGAGAATTTCACAGCATTGCTGATCGGAGGTGGCGAGTGGAAACTACTTGCGTTACGACCAGACAAATCTGGCCATCCTACAATCTGAAACAGAAAAAAACCCTTATAAGTCTTTCGAAACACGAACTAAGGCATATAATATCTCTCATCACCGGTCACTGCCTTTTGGGCATTCACGCACGTCGGCTCGGGGTTCCTCAAAACGACCTGTGCAGATACTGCGAGGACGAAGATGAGGAAGTATCGAGCAGACACTTGCTGTGCAGTTGTCCCGGTCTAGCCAGAAGTCGACTCGCTCTTCTGGGCTCTCCAACAATTGACAATCTTTCAGTACTCTCGAGCCTGAAAATCGAATCTCTCATCAAATTCTCGAAACGAATTAATATCTTTGACCAAAATCTACAATAAAAATCTCGGTTAGGTGGGGAAATCATATAACATAATGAGCTCTAGGGCAACACAACGGACCCAACTTGCGGTCTATGTGGCACTCCGATGCGGGGTCACCCTTAAACCAACCAACCAAACATAGTACGAAATCGTCAGATACTCGTAGCAGTCAAGTTTCTGCATCAGAACCTCTATGGATTTTCACTCAGTGCAATATTTTTTATGTTAACTAAGATTTTAATTTTTGGTGTGGGGTATACACTTTTCTCTGTATTACTTATTTTCCCTGACCTAATATTATATATTTTCTGAATATGAGCCAAATCAAGTTGCAAATACGATTTTTAGAAATATATCGGCAACAGCGCCACCTACCTAATCCAATTGCAACTAAAAAAATCTCTGGGAGGACCCATCAGAAGAAAAAAAATCAGCAAATCAAAAACACACAGACAGAAAAATTTTGTGACTTTATTTGAAATTAATTGAATGCAGACGAATTTTGATTTTTAATAACGATAAAGAAAAAATTACAATATGAAAATCAGCTGTGTATTTCTATGCATAGACTAAAGTATTTTTAATAAATACCAAGCAGGCAAAGTTAGACAGAATGGAACCACGCCCGCACAAAAGCGCCACTGAATCTTGAGCGATAGATATGAGACATGCAATAGGGGTACTAACAAGGTCTTGTATAATGGGAAGGCATGCAAATAGACTGGGGTACCACATAATGACTTTTGTCGAAGCTGTCATGATATTGAAGAAGGGGAAACTGTAGAACACCTCCTGTGTACATGCATTGCTGTATACAGAAAAAAGGCTTTCCCTGCTTGAAATCGCCTTTCTTGACAGCGTAGAAGAGGTCTCGCAAATAAAAAAATAAGATTGCTGAAATTAACAAAATTCTTTAAACCCACAGATTGGTTCAGAGAAGACTCAGTAGTGTACAGAATGAGCTCCAGTGGTATGACAATGGGCCTATTTAGGCATAAGCGTGTGGATGACAGTCACTCAACCTAACCTAACCTAATAAGTACTAAAACCGTTTGTTTCTAGAAAGTTTGGGTGTTTGTGCGCTTCAAAGCATTTTAAATTTGCCTCAACTTTAATATTTTGGTAGGCAGTTTGTTAGAAAAAAATGTTTAATGTGGCAACACTGGCTAGAATATAACCCTGTTTTTCAAAAATCGACTCGTAGTTTGTGGATTTCCACATAATTTCGGAACTTTTTTAAAAGACGCGCACTCAACCTCAGTTATCGCCTTTAGTGGCAGTTACAAATTATAGAAAGTTAGAGATGCAGCGCGAAAAACCTCCTAACATATCATGGTATGGAAGGCCACCCTTTTTTTGTATGGCTCAATTTATGGTCCTAAATTCATTAAATAAGCACAAGTTTGGTAGCACTTGATTTTCCTGCAGGGTATGCGTACATATGTATATAAGTATGTGTAAACTCGTGAGTTTGTGCCAATTGAACGGCTGCAGTTCTTGCTACTTCCCAGATCTATGCCTTTTGATTAAAAATACTATATATTTACATACATAAAATTTATTTAGAGCATTCCACTTACTTTCGCATGCACAGCTAAAATATTTGTTCACAGCTCATTTAAAGAACATGCAAACAAATAGACTTTTATTGGAATTATTTTAGATTTTTTTGGATATTCTTTTTTTCAATTTTTGTTTGGACTCAAAATTATCTAATTTACACCTGAAATATTTCACAAAAATAATTTTAACAAATCCAATGTAAATAAACGCACTTTTATTGTAAATAAGTAAAGCAAACTGGCAACACTTAACACCTTTGAATTGATTTTCACTTAATAGGCATTTTCTTTAATAGTCACTTCATTTCCAAACAATTTGCTCATTAGTCGAAAATTTTCTCGAACATCTTATTTACGCAGAACTGGAGCAATCGAAACAGATAAACACACAGCCACAGTCACACACAGCAGCAGTGCGAAAAATGAAATGATTTTCCGGCAAGTAAAGAACTTGAACTGCTTCCTCAAATGTATCAAAATTAAAATGAGACATAGTTGAAATTATTATACAAGGTGTCACGAAAATTGTCGAAGAGAAAATAAGTGGATAAGTGGCGATTGAAATATAAGAGTTGGCATATAAGAGTTGAAAATGGACGTTATTATATTAAGAAATTCGACTAGTTTCGTAAAACTTTGAACGTAATTTTTGTTTTTTAGTACATTTTTTTTCGTTAATTTCATTGAATTTTTTTCCCAAAATATTAAAAAAAAAATTTGCTAAAATTAAATTTTTAGTTAGTTTCTAAAATAATAAAAACACATTTGTTCATATTTTTTATTACTTATTATTATATTTAAAAAAATTGTATTTAATTTTTAAATTTTAGATCAAAAAAATATATTTTTTATTTTTTTTTTGGAACAATTTTTATTAGAAACATAATTTTTTGAACAAATATTACGTTTTTTAAGTACCAAAAATACCCGCAATACCTATGTTTTGCCAAAACATCGCTTAAGCCAAAGGATGATTGCATAAAATTTAGATGAAATAGTTTGGTAAAACTTTGAACGTATATTTTATTTTTTAATACATTTTGTTCGTTAATTTCATTGAAGCTTTTTCGCCAAAATATTAAATAAAATTTTTTTTTTTGTTTCAAAAATTAAATTTGTAGTTTGTTTCTTAAATAAAAAAAACACATTTGTTCATATTTATTTTATTTATAAATTTTACATCAAAAAAATATATATTATATTTTAGGAAGAAAAACATTGATTTGTTATGTATGTTTTTTTATGTTTATAGAAAATTTTTTATTAGAAACATTACTTTTTGTAAAAAAATAAAGTTTCCACGTACCAAATATACTCGCAAAAAATATGTCCTGCCAAAACCAAAGCTTAAGCCAAAGGGTGATGTAAAAGTTTGGTAAAACTTTGAAAAATATTTTCCTTATGTTTATAGAAATTTTTTTATTAGAAACATTACTTTTTGTAAAAAAATAAAGTTTCGAAGTACCAAAAATACTCACAAAACTATGTCCTGCCAAAAACATCGATTAAGCCAAAGAGTGATTGCATAAAATTTGAATAAAAAAACTTTTATTATTTTATACAAAAATTAATTTTTGTAAAAAGTTAAAGTTTTTAAGTACCAAAATCACCCGAGGTCTTGTAAGTACCAAAAAACTTTTCCAATCAACGGTTGATTTATAAATTTTAGACCAAAAAAATTTTTTTTATTTTTATCTTTTTTACAAAAAATATTTTTCCATACAAAACATAAAAAAGTCTTGTTTTTTTGTATATACTTTCCACTATTTCGTAGCTGCCAGGATTTCTCGTCCAAATAATGCGACGTACTCTTATTTCTTGCCAAGTAAAAGTATTTTTTTGGCACTATTTTTTATTAAAACTTGAAAAAGATAGCCTAAAGTTGATTTTTTTCTTGGCACCTGTTGAGTATTTTAAGAAAACTCAGCACACCAAATCTTCAATTCTTCTTCTCGGGTTTTTATGGATTTTTTTATTTTTATTAAGAGGTGTGAAAAAATTTTACACCAAAAAAACAGACAATTTGCCAAGGTTTACTTGTTCTTATATGGCCTTCTTTCGTAAGAGGCAATCAGAAGGCTTGTTTACCTCAAAAGCTATTCCAAATTGTATACAAGAAACTCATACTTTTCACCTTTTCAGTCTCACTTTACTAAAAATTGCTAAAACATGTATGGACGCTTTTCATATAAATTAAATAACTGAAAGATTTTACAAAAAATGCATATAAATGTTTGGAATTTCTAATCAAAAAATCCATACAACAAAATTACTTTTCAAGTTTAAAAAAAAATTTGTTCTAAGACTTCGAGCTCGCCTTTAATAAACTCATGCTATTGCATTCAGAAACTTCAATTTTTTTTCATCAATCAATTATTATTTTACGCTCTAATATTTTCATCAAGAATATATGTAGCTGCAGTTAAAACCTCGTTTAAGTTACAGAAATATCAAGCAACAGAGCCAACATTTCTGTTAACTTTTGGGGTTTGGTGACAACAGAAGGCTAGCAGAGTAGGTGTGGAACTTCAACCGGGGAATGTTAATAACATTAATCACATGCATATATGGGGAATGCTGCTGAAGTGACGGCTGCTTGAACCGACTGTCGTGGGAACGACATTAATCACATCAATATCTCTGCTTGAACTGCTCGTATTTTCATGTAAAGTGGGGTATCTGCAAAGCTTCTCGTTTTGATTAGCTTTTTTACGATTTTTTATTGGCAAATAATGCGAGTTCTTACTTTGTTCATTTTTTATTATCGAAAACATATATTATAAAAAAGTTATTTTAGAAAATTGGATTGGAATTTTGTTTGCATAAGTACGGCTCAGGCGTCGTTGGAAAGCCCCTGCTCTAAGGGGTGGTAGTCACGCACGGCTGTCGGCGAATATAATTATTTTGAAGACTAGACTGCCAAAAAATTAGTTAAACCAAGGGGTGATTGCATAAAATTTAGATGAAAAAAAACTTTTTTTTATAAGAAATTATTTTTGTGGAAGAGAAAGTTTTTAAGCGAAAATAGCCGGAAAAACTATGTCCTGCCCAAAACCAATTGTTAAACTAAGCGATTATTGCATAAAATTTAGATTACAAAATAAAATTAGGTAACATTTTTTTTGTAAGAAAAAAATTTTTTTGTAAAAAGTGAAAGTACTTTGAGTACCAAAAATACCCGATGTCTTTTAAGTACCAAACAAGTTTTTGAACCAAGGGGTGATTTATAAATTCTAGAAAATTTTAGACCAAAAAAATCGTTTTTTTTTTGTTTTTACAAACGATATTTTTCAATTTAAAAAAAATCTTTTTATATTTAATTTTACAAAGTTTTGTATATTTCTTTTTTTGTTAATAACAAAAACACACTTTTTTTATTATTTTTTTTATAGACTTCAAATCCAAAAAATATATGTTTTAGAAGAAAACATTTTTTTTTATATTTACCGAAAAATATTTATTAGAAAAATTATTGTTTGTAACAAAAGAAAATTTGGAATTTTGAAATGGAATTTAAGCCACAAAAACTCGATTAATTTTAAGTGCCAAAAAAAATTTCTTTTAAGTACCAAAGAAATTTTTCGAAATAGGGAGTAATTTATAAATTTTTCAAACATAATTTTCCATTCAAGACATTTTTGCATAAATCAAATTTTGTAGTTTTTTCGTAGATAACAACAACACATTTGTTCATATTTTTTATTTTTATGATTATTATTTTTTTATTTATAAATTTAGATAAATATTGTTTTTTTCCTTGTTTCCTCCTCTCGGGAGCATAGGGCCACGACAAGACTCTTCCATTGTACAAGATTCAAATATATATTTGTTTTATTTTTAGAAGCAAAACATTTTTGAGTTTCTAGAAAATTTTGATCAGAAAATTTTTTTTTGGAAAAAAAGAAAGTTTTTCAAGTTCCACAAATACCAGATTTCTTTTAGGTGGCGAACATAATTTTCATTCAGTGGGTAATTTATAAATTTTAGATCACAAAACTTTTGTTATTTTTACAAAAAATACTTTTTCTTGCAAAATATTAAATAAAACAGCCGTTTTTTTTCCAAGAACTCAAATGTGGTGCTTTAACAAAAACATTATTCATATTTTTTATAAAATTATTATTTTTTTTTAATTATAAATTTTAGATCAAAAAAATATTCTTTTTTATTTTAGAAGGAAAAGTATTTTTTTATGTTAATAGGAAAGTTTTTATTAGAAAAATTATTTTGTAAAACAAGAAAGTTGTTTGAGTACCAAAAATACCCGATTACCCAAAACAAGGGGTAATTGCATAAAATTTTAGATCAAAAAAGGTTTTTTTATTTTTACAAAAACACTTTTTCTAACAAAATATAATATTAAATAAAAATATGCATATATATATTTTTTTTTGTAGAAAGTAAGTTTTGCAGATTTTTTTAGATAAAAAAAAATTAAATCAAAAAATATTTTTTTATTTTTACAAAAATTTTTTTCTTACAAAATATTAAATAACAATTTATATACCTATATATTTTTTTTTTACAAACTAAGTTTAACAGATCTGTTTTTTAATAATAACAATAAGTCAAAAACAGATAAATTTTAAATCAAAAACTGATTTTTTTATTTTTATAAGAAAAAAAATTTTTTTTTTTGGCTTATAAGCAAAAATAATTTATTTATTGAAATATTTGATTTTAAAAAATAATTTTTTTTTGTTTTTTATATAAATTTGTCCCATTTTTATAAGAAAATATATATTCTTTTGTTTTTAAAAGAAAACAATTTTTTTATATTAATACAATACTTTTTTAAATCTTTTTTTCTATTTTTGTAAAAAAACATATATCTTTTTGTGTTTAAAAGCAATCAATTTTTATATTTATAGGATAAAATATTTTTTGTACCAAAACCTTTACATTTCAAAAATGAATCAAAACACAATTTTCCTTATTATTAAGGGATTTATAAATTTTAGATCAAAAAAGACTTTTTAAAAAATTTACATTTTTTTTATATTTGTAAGAAAAAATATTATTTGATCTAAATTTTTTAAATCAAAAAACTTATACAAAAATGCGTTTTAATTTTTTTCTCTAAATCTCTAAGCAGCAGAAACTAAACTAAACTACTAAGAAAAAATATATTTTGTTAGAAACCTTTTTGGGTTCTTTTTATTTGGACAAACCGATCTGTAAACACATTTTATTTTAATTTAGTTTCCGCTATTTTTCTATTCAGCATTTTTTATTGTGAAAATAAGAGATTTTAAGCAATTTCAAAATTTCAACAAAAGCAAGCCTTTATCAGGCCAAAATTTTGAAATGTTCTTTAAAATTTCTCATTTCTTATTAAAGAAGAAACCGAATATTATAAAAAATAAATTAGAGAAATTAAATAGTCCAATAGTTGCAAATAAATAATTCAAACCATTCGTTACAAAATATTTTTTAGAATTTTTTTTTATTCCTGGATATTATGTATATGAACAATAACATTTTTAAGAAGAACTAAAGAACTACTATAAAAAAACATCTTTCTGCACATATCATCGTTGTCTGACTAGGAGCGCTTTAGACTTTTCTTTAGACATATCATAAAAAACCTCAAATCCGCTTATTTCCATTTCACTCACTAAATGAAAAAAATAATTATATAGAAGCATTAATTTATTGTTTTAAGAAATTTAAACAATTTCATTTAAGAAAAATCAAATATTTCAAGAAAATCAAAAATTTCTCATTATCAACGCCTCACCCAATATTTTCGTGCAATGCGTGTACGTGTGGGGTCTATTTTTAGCTTCCAATATTTAAATCAAATTTTTGTTATATTTTTGTTTTTGCTCGCTTTTGATTTTTCTCGTTTCGTTCTTATTAACGAAAGTTTTTGAGAATTTCATGCCTTTCCTTCGCGCCAACAACAGCAATAAAAAATACATAAATAAAAATTTTTTTATTGCAAAGTGACGCACCAAAACAAGGTGAAATCTGTGAGCGAGAAAATGAAGCAGCGGCGCACACTGGGGATTTTTGTACAGAGATGCGGAAAAAAGTATACATCCCAAAAAATATTTACATTTTTACTACTAATGAAGTTGTATATATTTGTGTATGAAAAGAACATGTCTAAAAACTATTTTTTAAAAAAATTAAAAAAAAAATTTTTTTTTTAATTCATAAATTTTAATTTGTTTTTTTTTTTTTTATTAGTATAAGCCAGCAAATATTTACGCACAGGATACATGTAAGTTCATAATTCAGAATTACCCACAAAATGTCAAAACAAAATTAAAAGTGTTTAGTTATTATCATTGCCAAAAAATAATCAGTGGCGCCTGGTGGCACCTGGTGGCACCTGCAATTGATTAAAACTGAAAGAGACGCTATTAAGCAACACGTTGATACTAGTTTCTGACCGTAGGTAAATGTAGCTCAACTTGCAGATCCAAGAATATGAAGGAATATGATTTTTCGTAAAATTAATTATAAATAGATAATCAAATGCTTTACAGCCTTTGTTCTTCCGGCTAAAATATATATAAATATCGTACCCTAAATGAAAAATAAAAAATTGGAAGTCGGCTCAAGCAAAAGGAAAAAAAAACCACTTGGGCTTTGAAGTTTTTTCTTAGTCAGTTCAATACTATAAAAAAATTATACTTTTGACATATCTATAAAAAAAAACTGTAAGTCGGAGTTTAGTAATTCTTTTAAATTTTATTGTTGGTGCTATTCTGGAATTTAGAAATACCATTAAACATTGCGTAGGTGGTATGTTGCAAATTTGACTTTTTTCCGCAAAATCCCCAGTGTGCGGCGTCTTATTTGGGGTGATTGTTTAAATTGCATGTAAAGATTTTAAAAGGTATTCAACATTTATAAAAAATTACATATATATATATATGGACAATAGTTGATGGAAAGCCATTTTCAGTATTGGGTTAGAGCCGACAAGATTTCAAATCTCATCCGCATAGACTTTAGTACTTCATATTTTAAGGTAGGAAAGGAAAAAAACCGATTCAGCTTATCTAAGAGCTACTTATAAATAATACTACTGTGGGCAAAAAGTAGGGTGAATTTATTTGTCAAACTTCGCGGGATTAAAATTTCGCTCTAGTTATGTCTTTCATGAGTTGGCAGCACTGTTAATAACATCTGGGTCAACTTTCACGTGAATGTCATTATCAGTAATATATTTACGCTTGTGTTTACCAAACAACCAAGAGTGCATTTTTCGATTTTTACAATGTCTGACTTGATTGAGCAGAGAAGTGCCATCAAATTTTGTTTGCGGAATGAAATTTCGGCTGCGGAAACGTTTAGCATGTCGCAGAAAAATGTTTATAAGTGGTACAAAGACTTCAAAGAGGGTCGAGAACGTGTTGATGACTTGGAGCGCTCCGGACGACCATTGACGTCAACAGATGACCCACACGTCAATAAAGTGAAGGAGTTAGTGCTCAAAAATCGTCGGTTGACTGTTAAAGACCTCACTGATATGATCGGAATATCAGAAGGATCTGTGAAAACCATTTTGAAAGACCATTTGGGATTACGAAAAGTCAAATCTCGTTTGGTTCCGCAAACTTTCAATTTCTTGGAAAAAAGTCGTCGCGTTGATGTGTGTGAAACAATGCTTTTAGACTATCAGGACAAGCTCAAATGCATCATTACGCGAGACGAGACTTGGATTTATGCTTACGACCCTGAAACAACCGATCAATCAAGCGAATATCGTGCTAAAGGCGAGGCCAGACCGAAAAGAGCACGTCAAAGTCATTCAAAAATAAAGGTCATGATGACAGTTTTTTTCGATTTTCGTGGTGTGGTGCACTATGAATTCCTTCCACCTGGCCAAACTGTTAATAAGGAATATTATTTGAGCGTTATGCGTCGTTTACGTGAAGCAATTCGTCTAAAAAGACTAGAGTTATGGGCCAACAACTCTGGGTTTTTGCATCACGATAATGCACCGTCTTACACTGCACTCGTTCTTCGTGACCATTTCGCCAAAAATTCCACGCATGTCGTTCCGCAACCACCGTATTCGCCTGATTTGGGTCCGTGTGACTTCTGGCTATTCCCAAAACTCAAGAGACCACTCCGGGGAACGCATTTCGAGTGGATTGAGGAGATAAAAGCTGAATCGAAGAAGGTGCTGATGGCTTTACCGGAAATGGACTATTTGGCATGTTTCGGGGATTGGAAAAATCGTTGGGATAAGTGTATTTCATCGAGAGGGGATTATTTTGATTTATGCAATTGATTTACAAGAATAAATAAAGATTTTCCATTTTACAACCAAATTCACCTTACTTTTTGCCCACAGTAGTATTTCACAGGAAATACTTGCATGCCTTTAATATTTAAATTGATGTGACTTTTTAAATGAATTCAAATATAATATTTGTAAAAGGTCTTCTTGGAATTATAAATGTAGACAGAATGCGAAATTATGTTAAGGTTGGGTAGTGATGGCTGATCTGTAAAAAGATCTCACTTAGACCTCTAGGGACCATTGTGTTACCAGTGCTAAATTAAATTTAATTAAAAAAACTAAAAATAAAAAACTTGATTGGGATATTCAAAAATTCTATCTCTACAGAACCACTTGTCTCCCTCCCAAAGCGAAACTGGAATTGGATGGTAAAGCCTACGAGCCAATGTAGAAGCACGAATATTTCATATGATATTCTGGATATTAACACTTGACAGTTTACCGATAACTCGATATCCCGATGTCTTTTCTGTACCGAAAATGCCGTAATCATTTGTTAGTATGTTAAGAAGTAGAAAAGATTTCGCAATAATATATTTTGGAAAGCAAGTGGTTTTGGGTGAGGTAGATTATGTAGATTAGATTTGTGGGGTGTTTGGACAAATCCAAGCACTCAGTCAGGACACCATTTTACTACCCGGATAGATTTCAGTAGAAATAATAGTGATAGGGTGAGGTACTGCTATGAGTAGAGGCCACAAAAGGCCATGAGCTCGACAGACAATAAACGACACTCATCGGGAGAACACCGAATGCCGTAATCGGAGTCCAACCACCACCTATCGCAGACGAAAAACTCCAACTTTCCCGAGAGTCCCACATAACCTTGGCACCACTACGTTCTGGATATTGTAGTAGATTAAACTCCTACTCATCCAAAATTAGCCCCGACATACCAAACATATGTCCTGCATGTGAAGGCACTCCGAATGACACTAACCACCTTTTCACATGCCCCTTAAAACCCACTCATCTAACACCCCTCTCCTTCTGGACCGACCCAACTTGTCGAAACAGTATGTTTCCTGAGCCTACCTTTAGATGAGTTAGGCTTGTATTACTGCTACAACAACAACAAAAACAACCATGAGTTCGAAACGTAGGGTCAAATTGGTGTATTTCCTTCAAGTGGGCCCCTGGACTTGCAACAACTTATCGAAACCTGTGGTTCATTAAGTAAAATTAAAAATAATTTTTACATTCTAGACTACTTTCTTTTATTGGGATTTTTAGCCCTTTCTCATGAATTCATACTAAACTAAAGAAAGTAAATTTCCGCTCATATTTTACACCTAAAAAGAAGTTTACACCTCGACTACCCTTTATAAGTTTCAAGGGCCGATATTAATTTTGAATAAAATACAATTTTTTTAGGAAGTTATTGTCATTTCTCTTTATTATGATAATATTGGTATGGCTCAATTACGTTTGAATCAAATCATCGGCCAAATGGCCTCGGCGGCATCCGATGGTCCAAATTTTCGATGACGCTGAGGCATAATTGAGGTTCTATGCCGTTGATGTGCCGAATTATCACATCCTTTAGCTCTTGAATTGTTGCTGGCTTCTCGACGTACACCTTTTCTTTCAAATAACCCCAAAGAAAGAAGTCCAACTGTGTCAAATCACATGATCTTGGCGGCCAATTGACATCGCCGCGACGTTAGATTATTCGGCCATCAAATTTTTCGGGCAAAAGAGCCATTGTTTCGTTAACTGTGTGACAAGTGGCACCGTCCTGTTGAAACCACATATCGTTCACATCCATATCTTCCAATTCGGGTCATAAAAAGTTCGTTATCATCTCACGATAGCGAACACTATTCACAGTAACTGCCTGGCCGGCCTCATTTTGAAAAAAAAATAGAGCCCAATGATGCCGCCAGCCCATAAACCGCACCCACCAGTCACTCTTTGTGGGTGCATTGTTTTTTCGGCAATCACTCTTGGATTATCATTCGCCCAAATGCGGTAATTCTGCTTATTAATGAATCCACTGAGGTGAAAATGTGCCTCATCACTGAAGATGATCTTCACGAAGTGCCCGATATGCATTTTGATTTGAACGCCCGTTTTCATAATAAGCCTAACTTTAACGCGTTGCTCGATTATGTATCTTTCCATGGTTCAAATTGAGTTAGTCTGAAATTGAAAAATGTCAAATGAAATACAAAAAAAAATTTTACGTTTAGGTGCGGTTCACATTCAACATCGGCCCTTGAAATTTAACCGCCCTTTACATTATACATACATACCACCGACAGTGGATTTCCTAAAAATTATAAATACTTTTAATAGATTTTACTGTAGACTGAAGTACGTTGCAATCATTTAGAGAATTCTGCTGCTTTAGTTGATTCGCATTTCTTATTTCATGGGTTCGCCTTTTACGAGTATTTTGGTCAGAAATCAGCAACTCAATCTTATCTGCCACAAATCAACCAGCAGACGACGAAATGTGCTGCTTTATTTTCTAAACAAACATTTTTTCTTAGATTTTTCGTTGCCGTTAATGCCAAAAATCGAACAACGCACAGCAATTCATTTGCAGTTTTCTCTTTTACTATGCCAAAAGGTACTCGTAAATAAATACAAACCAAAAGAAGGAAACGTTAATAGCAACAATAACAAATCTCAAGTATTGTGCGTTACAACGAATTGCTTTGATTTTGTCTTTGCTTTCTTGTCTTTTTTCACCACTGTAGTGTAGTACCTGCTGCCTTCGCTTTTGCTGAAATTTTCGGCGGCTCACACATTTTTAGGGTCAAACTTGCTCTATTCTGTGCGCTTTCATGAATAATTTAATAGCAGCAGATGCACTTGATGGGTATTAGTTTACCTGTGTATGTACTTACATACACACACACATACTCGCATACATGTGCATGTGTATAGGTGGATTTGAAGCATTTAACAATCATTTAATAATTTGTCTTCATTTGGGTAACTCTCTTTTGATATTAATTTGCATATTGGCTGATCAAATGAAAGCAAATTAAAAGTGAAAGTTCTTGATAGACGACGTAATAAATTAGTCAAAAGCAGTGTTGCTTTTGAAATGGAAGAATGTGTATAGATGCGAGTATGTGTGTGTGTGCTATTTACAAAAAAGTGAAAGAAGTTTTGATATGTTGCCGATAAATGAATACGCCTTTGCAAGCATTTTTTTTTAATTTGTTTTACTTTTTTTCTGGTTTTACAGTGGAGTGATCGGAAGTGATTAGAAATTTAAGGAAAATATTGGGATTGTTGTTGAAGTGTCTCGAAAACTCGCTCGTTCTGCTAGAGCAACGGATGGCAATAATGAAGTTAATGGACATGCGAGCTTTTATATGACAGTCCATTTACGATTTAATAATTAATAATATTCACTCCAGTATAAAAACAGCCACCGAAAAAATGTTTCAACAGATTTGTACTGAAGAAAAAAATTTGACTTCCTATATTTCAAGGTGATGAACATTCAACAGAATTAACTGTATGTGGCGATGGCACATGAAAAAATCGAGGCCTTACCAGATATATACCTATTAAATTAGACTTTTTTTAAATTTCAAACGTTTATTAACAAAAATGGTTACAAATTTAATCTTCAAACTAATAGCCATCGCTAGCGACACATTTTTCCCATCTTTCAGGCAATTTGTGGATGCCGCGCCAAAAAAATTGGCCGTCTTTGACCTAAAACTAATCATCGAGCCATTTTTTGGCTTCTTCGTGAGAATTGAAGCGCTGCTCGGAAGGTGGGTGGCCCATCGATGCAAACAAATGAAAGTCTGGTGAGTAAGCCGCATGCACCAGCGGTTCCCAATCGTACGTCTCCACCAACTCCCTGGTCGCTCTTGTTCGATGAGGCGGTACATTGTCATCAAGAAAAATTACTTTGTGACGCCGATCGGCATATTCTGGGTGTTTTCGGTGTTTCACCTGGTTTTAATAGCTCGTACCAAATCATACCACGCTGATCCCAGAAAACACACAGCATTGCCTTGCGGCCGAAGCGATTTGGTTTGGCCGTTGTTTTTGGCTTGTGGCCGCGCGGACCATACGATCGTTTACGCTTGGGAGTGGAGAAATACACCCATTTTTCATCACCCGTAACGATTCGATACAAAAAAGACTTCCTTTTGAACCGGGAGAGCAGCATTTCATAAGTGGTTTCGCGATGTCGGCAAATCGTAGTTTGAAGGCACGAAATTCGACATTTTTAAAAGCAACCAAAATGCATTGTTGTATGGAACGTAACAAAAAATTAACTGAATATTGTTGACAGATGAGCCGAAAAAACAACACATTTGAGAAGGTTTAAAAATACTCATAGCGCCATCTATGGACTAATAGATGGTACTTCCTTGTACGGTGTGACATCATTGATCGGATACTATTATGGTAAAGTCATTGATATTATTGTAAAAAGTGCCTACTACAAACAGTGTGAAACTTGGAGGAAGAAACTCGATACAGAAGAATATAATGAATGGTATGCAGAATATAAAAATACTTGCACTACAAATCATTCTGGTTCTTCTGGAAAATGGAAGTAGATTCAGTCGTTGAAAAGCTCCAACGTTCATTAGAAAAACTTCGAGTCATGTACAAAAATTACACCGGGGACGGTAACTCCAAAACGTACTCGCGAGCTTCAAATGCTGCACATTACGGTGATCAAGAAGTTGTGAAAAAAGAGTGTATTGCACACGCACAGAAACGAATGGGCACGCGACGCCGAGATTGAGTCAAAAAATATGTTGAAACAGTTGAAAACAAAAAAGGAAAAAAAATACAAAAAAACCTCTCGGTGGAAAAGGCAAACTTACTGGAACGATGATCGATAAGTTGACAGTTTATTATAGCTTAGCAATAAGGAGAAATTGTGACTCCGTTGAAAAAATGTATAATACTATATTGGCCACACTTTTATCATTATTGATCAACTGACGAAAAACCTCTACACCATAAGTGCCCGGACGGACCAGACTCACGGTGTAGCTGGCAGGGGGCTGCAGCTTCCAATCAATTATCCACTTTCGAACATGATTATGAGCCATTACCAAAAGATGTTGCTGAGCCTATACTTCCGATTTATACAGATCTCAGCAGTGAGAATTTATTACAAAGATATGTAGGTGGTTTTACCCCAAACAACAACGAGAGCTACAAACAACTGATTTGGAAAATCACTTCCAAAATTGTTCCGGCCGGTTCGAAAACTGTGGAAAACGCTGCATACTACTGTGGGCAAAAAGTAAGGTGAATTTGGTTGTTAAATGAAAAATCTTTATTTATTCTTGTAAATGAATTTCATCCCCTTCAAAATAATCCCCTCTCGATGAAATATTGTACACTTATGCCAACGATTTTTCCAATCCCCGAAACATGCCAAATAATCCATTTCCGGTATAGCCATCAGCACCTTCTTCGATTCAGCTTTTATCTCCTCAATCGACTCGAAACGCGTTCCCCGGAGTGGTCTCTTGTGTTTTGGGAATAGCCAGAAGTCACACGGACCCAAATCAGGCGAATACGGTGGTTGCGGAACAATATGCGTGGAAGTTTTGGCGAAATGTTCACGAAGAACGAGTGCATTGTGAGACGGTGCATTATCGTGATGCAAAAACCAAGAGTTGTTGGCCCATAATTCTGGTCTTTTTAGACGAATTGCTTCACGTAAACGACGCATAACGCTCAAATAATATTCCTTATTAACAGTTTGGCCAGGTGGAAGGAATTCATAGCGCACCACACCACGAAAATCGAAAAAAACTGTCATCAGGACCTTTATTTTTGAACGATTTGACGTGCTCTTTTCGGCCTGGCCTCGCCTCTAGCACGATATTCGCTTGATTGGTCGATTGTTTCAGGGTCGTTAGCATAAATCCAAGTCTCATCTCCCGTAATGATGCATTTGAGTTTGTCCTGATAGTCTGAAAGCATTGTTTCACACACATCAACGCGACGACTTTTTTCCAAGAAATTGAAAGTTTTCGGTACCAAACGAGATTTGACTTTTCGTAGGCCCAAATGGTCTTTCAAAATGGTTTTCACAGATCCTTCTAATATTTCGATCATATCAGTGAGGTCTTTAAAAGTCAACCGACGATTTTTGAGCACTAACTCCTTCACTTTATTGACGTGTTGGTCATCAGTTGACGTCGATGGTCGTCCGGAGCGCTCCAAGTCATCAACACGTTCTCGACCCTCTTTGAAGTCTTTGTACCACTTATAAACATTTTTCTGCGACATGGTCGAATCACCAAATGCCTTCTGCAACATGCTAAACGTTTCCGCAGCCGAAATTTCATTTCGCAAACAAAATTTGATGGCACTTCTCTGCTCAATCAAATCAGACATTGTAAAAATGAAAAATGCGCTCTTGGTCGCTTGGTAAACACAAGCGTAAATATATTACTGATAATGAGATTCACATGAAAGTTGGCCTAGATGTTACTAACAGTGCTGGCAACTCATGAAAAAAATAACTGGAGCGAAATTTTAATCCCGCGAAGTTTGACAAATAAATTCACCCTCCTTTTTGCCCACAGTAGTACATAGCTGCCGGCATATTTACCGAAGGAATAGGAAAAAGTATTGTTGACTTACGTCAACTATGATCCAAATTTGCTTAAAAGGATCATAACTGGTGACAAATCATCATATCTTTGAGACGAGTACACTAACACAAAAAAAAAGTAGTAATCGAAAGTCGAATGTACGTATCCCGCGAACTTTAAAAAATTCGCCTTATTTTTTTAACACAACTCGTACATCGAACGCTCTAAGAAACCGATAAAATTGTCTCTCAGTAAATGATTTACGCTAGCACCAATCTGAACTTTTTTTTTCAACTGATGATTTCTTTCGGTAGCTGAACAGTTTAAGATCTTGAAGCCAAACAAACTCTTCTCGTGTGGGTTAGCGCAAAGAGGGCAATCGTTGGCTATGCGATTTGCGCGGAAACATTCAGCCAAAGCTCGTACGTCAAAGAACGTCACATTGGCTGCGGCGAGCATTGCCGCCGCATGTGACAGTTTGCAGGAGAACACGAGGTAGTTAATTCTCGCCGTGCACTATAACTCGAGATTTCGAAAACTTCAACTTAGGAACAAGATGCTACTGCCATATGAGCTCAAAGTTAATACAGGGTGCGCCATCTTTTATGTCGGTATGTAAACGCTGATACAGCTCGTGGTTCATTCTTGAACGGTAGTCTTCGCCAACGCGCACAAGACCGAAGATCTTACGAAGAACTTTTCTCTCGAACACCCCAAGAGCGGCTGCATCGCTTTGTGACACTACCCATGCCTCTGCGCCATAAAGCAACACGGGTATGATGAGCGTCTTGTAAAGTGTCAGTTCGGTCATGCGAGAGAGGGGTCGACTACTCAATTGCTTGCTTAGCCCATAGTAACACGATTTCAACATACATATTATCGATACGTCACTTCAGTACAATTTCAATCATGGATCGCTTTACACCGACACAACGCGCTGAAACAGTGACGCTGTACAGCGAAAATAGTCGTTCGATTGTTCTAACTCGTATCGCGGCAAACAGGCACTGCCTGACAATACTATTCCTCGTTTGGTGTCGAATTTTTTTGAGCACGGGACAGTAGGAAACGCCATTGCATGACCGGAAAGTAACCGTTTGGGCCGGCATTTACTCTAAAGCCATCTTTGGGCTTTGGACCATATTTTTACCGAGAAAATGAAACAGTCGATGGAAACCGATATCGATGGATGTTAGCTCATTATGTCTGCCCGCAAATGCGTGAGAAAGGTCTAGACGGTTACTGATTTCAACAAGAGGGTGCGCCATGCCAGATCGCCTACTCAGGAAACAATATATCCGCAAAAAGTTACTGATTAAAGTACTGTGAAAAGTACTGTACTTCTTCAAAAAAAACATGGGTGGTGTCATTACCGTCAACAGCAAGATTTATAGATCGGAAGTAATCAATTTTTTTAGTCAATAGCTACAAGTCAATAGTCAACGCCACGATGGACATTCTCTGCATGAACGAAGTCAGGGCAGGTATCTCACGAGGAGGTGAGATGTGCCTTGTCTCCACTAGACTATTGCTTGTGAGATTTTGCGAAGTCGAAGAAATCTACACTAAAAAAACTCAACCGATCGATGATCTCAAAGTCAGCATAGCCCAGCTGCCTTATTTTCTGATCGATTTTTTTTCTACTTTGTAAAACAAAAGGTATTTTTTGTACTTGTTCTTATTTTCTAATTATTTTATAGTAAAATATGCATAGCACCTGCTACGTATGGACATATTTGTGTTTGTAGGCCATAAGAAGAACAAAACCCTACCTTGCTTTGTAGGTTCACAGCGTTCATTGAACGAAATTGAATAACTCATTTTAGAAGGTCAAATGAAAACAATCGATAACTGATCTATCTGAGCACACACACATATATGCATATATTCATGTATTTGTCCGAAAAATCACGCTATCAATTATACTCCTAAATTATATTCGATAGAATTTTGTATAAAGAAATTAATCATAGCAACAATGGGCCAAATTAGCAAACAAATCAAATAGAAAATCAAAGCAAATTATGGCATTAAACACAAACACACACATAATACTCGTAATAGCCATAATACAAACGTGTAAACTTTGAAACGGTAAACATTTCTTTTGTTTTCAAGGCCCTAACTGTTACCGTTTTTTGATTTGCTTTTCGCGTTTTTATTAAATTATAAACCATGTGGCGTTTATTATTGATTTTTCTGAATTTTTCTTTAGTTCAGTATTTAATGCTTAAATGCTTTGAGGTTGCACACATGAGTGCATACTGCATAAGAGGGTGGGATTGAAAAGTTTCTGAACTGAAGAAATTTTTTTTTGTTTTTAATTTTACTACTTTTTAATATAAATTACACCAATACTAACACATTTTTTAAGAAGTACAAAATGTGAGTACAAGATTCCAAAGTGGTCCTCTCCGAGGCTTGAAGTGGTTGAGTTCACACCAAAAACATCGACTAAATACATTGTTGTGGATAACAAGTTGTTATGGAGATTAAATGTGGAAGAAAGAGCAAAGAAGGCCTCTAATGCCATATAAGCATGCCGAAGAATACTCGGTAAGACTTGTGGCTTAACTCTATGATTCACTAGTATGGTGGACGGTATACCATAAAGTGACTTACGTCAAAAGGTTGGAAAGTGCGCAAAGAATTGCAGAAATATACGTAACCGGCGCTTTGAGCACAACTCCAACAACGGCAATAGAAAGAATTCTCAACTGGCATCCAATCAAATTATGTTAACAGTAAGAGACTTAGCCAAAAGATCAGCTCTAAGACTGAAGCTGTCAGGTACGTAATCCCACAAGTTAAATTTTGCAAAACGACTAGTGTCATTATAGAGAATGGGGGAAGGAGTAGAAGTGGCTGTCTTATGTCCGCCATTTGATATCCAAAAGCCTTTCAGAATCCCAAATTACTGTAGTATATTTCAAGCTAAAATTTATGCCGGAACAAAAGCAGCTGAATTGGCTCTAGACTTAGTCCCTCTTAATACTCGGAGAATCATTTTCATTGATAGTCAGATGACTATTAAATAAATTTGGGATCCTTGGACTAATTCGCAATGTATTCAACAATGCAGATCCAAAATGGATGAACTCTGCGGAATGGGCAGGTGGCTATTTAATGAATACCAGGACAGAAAGGAATAGAAGGAAATGAGAAGGTCGATGAGCTCGCTAAGGCAGGTATTCGATTGCCGAGATTAAGCACGTCAGAAAAAAAGGTTTCTGAAAACGGAACTGTGTGAGGAAATAGCTTTGAAAATGCAGTTGATTTGGGAACACTCAACCTCGTACAAAACTGCCAAAATTATGCTAAGGACTTGGAATTTGAAAACTACAGACTTTATTTTATCGCTCTCTAGGAAATACTGCAATTTTGCAAATTGGTTGGAGTACTGAAGGGGCACTGTTTCACCCCACTTTACGCAGCCAAAATGGAATTAGTCCGTAGCGAAGTGTGTAATACATGCAACGAAAAGATTGGGTACTTTGGAACACCTACTTTACCACGGCCCTGCTCTTTGTAGCAACATTAGGATCAACATATTTTCCATCCTTGAAGAATATTGCTGAGAAAAGACTGAACGGCTTATTAAAACTCGCGAAGTGAGATCTATTTACAGATCAGACAGTACTACCTAACCAAACACATGTTTTTCCTAACGGTAGTCTAATGCAGTAACAAAATTTTTATAGTGAAATTTCTCAAGCTACATAAAATACTTATTTACAGCGTTGCAATGCATTGATAACCTTCTCATTGTCCCAAAATCAGTTACGTAGGTCGCTTGGGACCGAATCTTATAAAACTCGAAACTTCCAGTTTGTTGATTTAAGCCATCACCTTTCAAATAAAAATATTTTATAACCTCACATTTCTCTGATTTTTTCATTTTCATGTAAACAACCAAGACCTCTTCTTCAATAGCTTATCGAAAGTATACTGAAAGAGCAATCGTCCTGAAAGTTGGCATGCCAGGGCTAATGTTATAGATCAGGCCGAAAACTTTTCACCACTCCTTCGTGCATATGCATGTGTATATGTATATGTAAGAACGTTAAAATAATGGTGCCTTCCACATTGTGCAGCAAATATAATATAATAATTGAACTATAATCAAATTGTCTCGAAGATTTGTTAATTATAGCATTTTACGTCATTGAAAGAGAATCATTGAAAGGCGATTAGAGGGTCGAAGTAAGGCAAGAAATGTGAAGAAATTAAGGCATTAAGTAATATGCAAGAAACTAACTTATGTATATATACTATATATACACACATACGCATAAGAATATGTGTCCTTCAGTGAAAAGCCAAACTAATCAGCAAATAGAGTAACTAATACTGGTCCGGGAGTATCTAGATTTGTACCAGTTGCAAAACGACCAATTATAAATGTATGTGTAACAAATATTCTCTATTGTATTTGTTGTTTTTGTTGTTATTTTGTACAATATTAGTATAAAAAAATAAAAAGTGGCCTGTAAAGTAACCAGTTAAAAGTCTTAAGTCTACTCTGCTAAGAGAAAGTAGCTTATCAGAAATTCCTTTGTACGGCATTAAGAATTATTTTTCCCGTCGCTCATCGATAGAGTCTTGCCAGTGTTCAACGAACTTCTTCACCTCCCACCTCCTGAGAAGTTCGTTTATGTAGCCCTTTGTAAGTCCACAGAAAGGTTCAGAACCTAAATAGACTAAAAGACAGGAAATCGTCTTTTGGGCAAGAAAATATTTTGGAAACATTAATTCAGCAATTTTCATATATTTTCTTAACTAGTCCAAAACTAGTGATTTTTGCCACAAATTGGACTAGACTTTTTTTGCCTCTTACGAACTAGTTCGTTAACTGGTAGAACGTGGATACAAAAGCTAACTAGTTCATTAACTGGTATGCTGCTGGAACAGAGGCTGATAATTAACATTTCGTAGAGCATATTTCGTAGAGCGATACCAGCTGATAGTATTGAAAAAGGATAGGAAGCGAACTACTCAGAAACTACTACTTCTGCAGAGGCGTGCACTTTCAACAAGAAGAACAAAGATTGAAATGTACAAAGTATATATGTAATATGTATTCTGTAATATGTACAGTCAGCGTCAAAAGAAAGTGTACACCATATATTGGCAAGTTTTTACTATTTATTTTTTAATTTTAATTAATTTAATACAAAAATATAATTTATATTACTACAAAAACCATATAATGGAAAGTTTCAAACTTTCTACAAAATTTATAAGAATTCGGCAAATTTTCATAAAAATTTCAATTTGCAATTTTCAATTAATCAGAGTTTCCAGAAAAATTTCAAGTATGCAATTTTATAGCTCATTAAATTTCGGTGTAGTGAAGTGCAAGTTTTGTAGAAGCTAAAAATCCCCCTGATTTTTGAGAATTTTTTTTTTATATTCTGAGTAAAAAGTTTGGAATTTTTATGAAAATTTGCCGAATTTTTACAAATTTTATACAAAGTGCGAAAGTTTGCTTTATATGGTTCTTGTTGTAATATAAACTATATTTTTTATAAAATAAAATTTTAAAATAATTGAAATTATGGAATAAATAAATAAATAGTCAAGACTTATCAATATGTTATGTTCACTTTCTTCTGACTCTGACAGTATATCTGTGCGTATGCATATAAATGATTAGTGAAACTATCTGCTAAAAAGGTGACTAATAGAAAACAGATATTCCTAATTAGCATAAAATATTTCCAAGCGTCGCTGCGCTTTGCTCTATTATTATTTGCCGGTCATTGCCCCACTGATGCTGCTGATTGTGAATTTCTTTGGTGCTAATATTTTTGATAGTTAATCTCGAAACTAAATATTTGTGCTAGTCGCCGTTATCTACACATGCATATATAAGTAAATATTATTGAAAAATATTAGCTTAGCAACCCAGCGGGAAAGCTGGGCTCAAGAGACAGCAGCTCAAGTTACATATGTACCAGCATTTCGCGAAAAGTAAAGCAGAGCCAATGTCACGGTCAAAGTAGAGTCATTAAGTAGTTCTAGAATCGTTAAGTGATTCCCTTAAATAAATGTCATGAAAGGCTTTTTAAATCATAATAGCGACTAGTTATTCGAGAAAAGTACTGCAATATAGCCTCCTCACTCTTTTCGTCATCTCTGAATTCTGGGATTTCATGCATGCATTTTAAGAAGCTGGTAAAAATTGACCACCAGGGGTTGGCTGTCCCTTTAAGACATTTTTTTCTTTCATTCGCCCAGAAAATATTCTTTACTTTGGGCATTTCGCTATAGATGGTTAATTACTGCCACTTTTTTCGCCAAATATATGAAGAAATATAGAAAATAATTAAAAAAATATAGATCATTCGGTGGCCAAAGTAAGGTAGACTACCACGTCGGAGAGAGTCGAATAGATATTCATTTGAGAACATTTCCTCTGTATGATAGATACTTTGTTTATTTTTTTTTTTTTAATTTCCTTCCTAAGCCACCAGAGTCTAATTTTATATCACTTTTTTAGTTTTTTAGCCTATACGAGTATATTGCTAAGCCCATGCTCGTATCTGTGCAAGCTCTGAAATTTATATATATATATTTTAAATCCATACTAAAATCATTATATACGAGTACACGAAAATTAATAAATAAGAAATTGTATAAAACGGGTAATTTACTTGTTTTTTCAATTTGCATTCTTCAGAAGTAAGTTTCATCAAAATTCACCAAATACCAAATTCATCAAAATTCGATTAACCACTATTTATGTGAATTTATTGCACGCTTCTGGACCAACACCTGAAAAGAACTTTCGGGAAATTCAAGAGCTTATTTAAAAAAATTGAAAATTTTGAAAAACCATTGTTGCAGAATTTTTTATTTTTAATAAATTTTCACCAAAATTCGAAAACCGAAAAATTAATGAATAAAAAATAAAAACGTGGACTTGACTGCTGACCAATTAAATTCTTTAGAGGTAAATTACATTAAAATTCACCAAGCACCAAATTCATTAAAATTGGATTAACTGCTCTTTAGAAACTAATATCAACCAAAATTTCACCGGTGTTACACATTACTTCAAAAAATGAACTATTCGAGATTCGAAAAATTATTAAAAAAAATCAAAATTTTGAAAAAAATTCCAAAATTCATCAAACTCCAAATTCGCCAAAATTCGACTAACTTCCCTTTATGTACAAGATTTACGAGTATTATGATACAATTTATAACTCAAATTTTACCGGAGTTACAGATGACTCCCAAAACAAACTATTGGAAAACCGCAAAATTATTTAAAAAAAGTGTACATTTTTAAAAACCATTGACACAGAATTTTTTTTGTTTTCATTAAAATTCACCAAACTTCAAATTTACCAAAAGTCGATTGGCCTCTGCAATTTATTTCCAAAATTTTACCAGCTTAACTTCAAAAACAAACTTTTATAAAAAATTCGAAAAATTATTAAAAATAAAAATAAAAAAATTTTTGGAAAGTAGTTGGTACATGATTTCATCTCAGTTTTATGATATACAAAAAAATTTATAGCAGGCCAACGCCGAAAACGAATTTCAAAAAATTATTTAAAAAATTAAAAATTTTGAAAAATCAATTTTAGAGAATTTTTTTCTTTCTCATCAAAATTTACCAGAATTTAAATACTGAAAAATTAATAAATAAAAAATAAAAGGGTGGCCTTTACTTGTTTTTATAATTTACCTTCTTCAGCGGAAATTTTCATCAAAATACACCACACACCGAATTCACAAAAATTCGATTAACTTCGCTTTAGAAACTGATATTTAACCCAAATTTACCGGTAAAGCACATTACTCCAAAAAAGAACTATTGGAAATTCGAAAAATAATTAAAAGAAAAAAACAAATTGGAAAAATCAGTGACGCAGACTTTTTTTGATTTTTCATCAAAGTTCGCCAAACTTCAAATTCAACAAAACCCTATTAACAACTCTTTAATCAGTCTATATAGAACATTTATTGCAACTTATAACTGAAATTTTATCGGTGTTGCAGATGAAAGTTCGATAAATTACAAAAAAAAAATAAAAAAAAGTTCCAAATTTTTAAAAATTTATGATGCAGAATTTTTTTAGTTTCTGTGGCGATTTTTCTGGAGCAACGAAAAAGTTATTGCACGCTTCTGAACAAACGCTTGAAACGGAAAATCGAAAAAAAAAACTATTTTAAAAATTCGAAAAATTCAAAAAACTTTAAAAAAATTTTTTAAAACTAGTGTTGCAGATATATTTCATTTTTAATCAAAATTCTATTAATCAATCTTTCAATATTTTTTGTAATTTATGTTGATGATATTGCGATTTAATATCCAAATTTTACCTGTGCTACAGATGACTCCAAAAACAAGCTTTTCAAAAATTAGAAAAATTATTTGAAAAAATCTAAATTTTGAAAAACCAATGATGCCGAAATTTTTAATTTTCTTTTCACTATAAGACACATTAAAAAAATTGAATTTTAGGAGAACTTCCTTAAGGGGTTAGGGGTAGTCAGAATTTTCAAAAAATCGATTTTTTTTTTTAGCATTTTCTTAAAGTATATTGTTTTAAAAATATTGTGTAAAAATTTGAAGTGAATCCGACAAATACTTTTCATATCAATCTTCTTTCTTTCGATAGCAAAACTTTAAATGCGTTTTTCTCAAAACTATGTTTTTCAAACTGGTGAACACTGTAACTTAAAAACCGCTACGTAGATTTCAATAAAATTTATACAGCTTTTGAATAACATAAAAAACTTGTGCCTGATCGAAGGATTTTTTTTTTTTCAAAAATTTCGATTTTTTTAACAATTAACTGTTGGTTTTTTTTCTAAAATCTGGAAAAAATTTTCTGAGGCCGCCATTTTGTTCATTTTGAAAAAAAAAACAAAAGCTTCGATCAGGCACAAGATTATCTATTAATAAAACTAATTTTTCTTGTCCGATTGGTTTTAGATGAATCTGCAAGGACTTGTGATGTTCACCGCAAGGGACTTCTGGAGAAACGGACTTCACACAAACATCGATAACTTTTGCAATTATTAATTTTTTTTTTTTAATTTTGGTGAAGTCAAGTTAAAACATGATGTTTTTATGCTATGTTTTTATTTTTGTTAAATAAATTAATTAACTAGCAAAAAAAAATTCGTGAAAATCATCATTTTTTCGGGCCTCTGACTACCCCTAACCCCTTAAACAACAAAAAACAACGTTGCACATCATATTACCGCCCCCACTTCATGAGCGTCACAAAAGCAAAATTATATTTTAATATTTTTAAAAGTTAGTGGCACCCGAATTTTTGTAAAATATTGCCAATAGGCGAAAAAGAACAACTAATGCCACGCATAACAAGTAAACACAGGTATAAATGTAGATGTATAGCGATTGCATTCAAAAGTGTGATGAACTGACCTAAATCCAGGCTGAACCACGGCGGCAGAGTCGAGCGAACCAAATCAAAACTCCAACTCCAACGCCAACAACACTAATTGAGCCGGCTGACCTTTAACGCTACAACAGTCGAACTAACAGCAAATATAAAACAAAAAAAATTGTTTTCATTTTTGTTTTTGTTTTTATAAGACTCCAAGTAAAATTAAGTAATGGCAGTCGCAGCAGCCGACAGCAGAGAAAAAATTACGTTTTAAGCGAATAACAACGGAAAACATTAAAAAACAAAAATATTATAAAAAAAATGTGAAATATTAAAAAATCTGTATCAGTGTATTTATATTTATATTCACATGTTTGTTGTGTGTAAAACCACAAAAACAAAATACCATTTTTATAACCGCATGACATGGCCTAAAAGCGTTCAGCTTCGATACTTTGGTTTGCAAGCGTTGGAGCTGAAGTGGAAATGCTCCAGCTAACTGGCAGCGAGCAGGTGAATGGTGTGACACTCCACCAGCACACATACATACATACACAAATATGTACAATACTACATACACTATTTTTATTTTACAGGCACTCGTACCTCCACATATTTACGTACAGCAGGTGAGGCAATAAAATATGGCTGGTAACAAAGTGGCAACAACCAAAAAAAAAACGTTGTATACGTAACAACAAAATACAAGCACAAATAAATAGCAGTTGAGTGGAGTTGAGTTGACGAAAAAATGCACACTCCACCGCGCACACTGGCATACCAGCTGGAAGTATGGCTCACTGACACGACTGTCCGTCGTTTATTGGTTTTTGCATTTGTCTTTCTAGAGCGTTGGTTGCTGCAACGCAAAAACAACAAACGAACAACAAATTGCTGCCACAACCGCTGAGCCGTCAAGTCGACGAACTTCCAACAAGCCAATGGAACCACCGGAAAGCCGCAGCCACTGCAGTAGTTGAACTTTGGTATTATTTATTATTAATGCGATGCCGCGACTGCCACAATATTGGCGTTGTTGCCGTGCGCAAACAGTTTTTTCTAAAAAAATTTTTTATTTACTTTTTTTAAATATTTTTTGTAGGTTGTAAGCAAAGACTGCCAAGTAAAGAATTAAGTACCTGCAAGTTAACCGCGCAAATGAGACTTGTAAATAATAATGGAAAAAAATGTGACTGGAAAAATAAACTAAAGTAAAAATGCCAGCAAACTAGTAGCAGCGGCAAAATGCCACTAGGTACAGAAACAACAACAAAAAATATTAAACTAAAACAGAAATCAGTTGAAAAGTCAAAATGTAGGTACTTCAAACTATTTTTATCTGGCTGTAAGACCACAGGCTGTAGACGTATGTATGTATGTATATGTGCATGTACATGTGTGTGCTTATTTATACATGTACACCTGCGTTCACAATAATAGCAGCGAGAAAATTTGCCATGTTTTGACTGTTTATTTATTATTTATTTAAATTCTTTTTTTTCATAAAAATCGAGTTCATACTGCAACAGAAACAACTACACTTGAAACTTTGTACTCAAATAATAAAAATAATAAAATATAAAAATATAAAAAAAAAAAATTATATAAAATATAATTAAAATAAAAATAATAAAATTTAACACATTTCACAAAGTTTAAAAAATTTCACAAAATTAAATTTTTTCGATTTAAAAAATTCAGGGCATCGCTCTTTCCAGGCTTTCCACAAACATTTCGAGTAAGCAGTTTTATAATATATTGAATTCAGGCATAACAAAGTATAAATTTCAAGTGGCTCAAAGTATGTGTTGATTTTTGACAATTTTTTTTTCGCTGGCGTCTTGCGCCTTTTCCCAGTTTGAAAAAATTTCAAGCAACCGCTTTTTTTTAGAACTTTCAGAAAAGTTCTGGGTATGTAGGTTTTTTTGGACTTGCACTTTGCTATAGTGCAATTTTCAAGTATCTTACGCGCAGCGTTGATTTTTGACAATTTTTTGTCGAGACAGTCTTTCGGTGCATTTTCCCCATATAAAAAAATTGCAAGCAATCGTTTTTTTTTTTTAGAATTTCCAGAAAAAATCTGGGTATGCAGTTGTATAAATAAATAAAAAAATAAATAATTGGCGCGTACACTTCTGTTAGGTGTTTGGCCGAGCTCCTCCTCTTATTTGTGGTGTGCGTCTTGATGTTGTTCCACAAATGGAGGGACCTACAGTTTCAAGCCGACTCCGAACGGCAGATATTTTTATGAGGAGCTTTTTCATGGCAGAAATACACTCGGAGGTTTACCATTGCCTGCCGAGGGGTGACCGCTATTAGAATAATGTTTTTATTAATTTTGCTTTCACCGAGATTCGAACCAACGACTTCTCTGTGAATTCCGAATGGTAATCACGCACCAACCCATTCGGCTACGGCGGCCGCCGTCCATTGAATTTTGATATAACGAAGCTCCAGTTTCAAGTGCAGTTTTTTCGCATTTTCCCCGTTTAAAAAAATGTTAAGCAATCGCTTTTTTTAGAATTTTCAGAAAAATTTCGAGTACGCAGTTTTATAGTCCAGTAAATTTAGTACCTCGCGTACATCGCGTTGAATTAAAAAATTTTTTTTTCGTTGGCGGTCTTGCGCTATATGAAAGAGACTGCATAACACCGCCACAAAAAAAATTATCAAAAATCAACGCAAATTTTGAGTCACTTGAAACTGGCACTTCATCAAAACTGAATGCGCTACATAACTGCATGCCCAAAAGATTTCAAAAAATTCTTACTAAAAAGTTTGAAATTTTAATGAAAATTTGTTGATTTTTTTTTTAAATTTCATAAAAATTTTGAAATTTCGAATTATGTGGTTTTTGTTGTATTTTATTGTATCAAAATTTAATGCGCTACATAACCGCATCTTCAAGAGATTTCTAAAAATTCTAACCAAATGCTTCAAATTTTGATGAAAATTTTTAGATTTTTTTTTTTTGTTTTTTAAAAAGTTTGAAATTTTAATGAAAATTTGTCGAATTTGTTGAATTTTTAAAATATTTTTTTTAAGCTTCAAAATTCGAATTTTATGGTTTTTGTTGTACTTTATTGTATCAAAATTTAATGCGCTACATAACCGCATCCCCAAGAAATTTCTAAAAATTCTAACCAAATGCTTCAAATTTTGATGAAAATTTTTAGATTTTTTTTGTTTTGTAAAAAGTTTGAAATTTTAATGAAAATTTGTCGAATTTGTTGAATTTTTTAAATATTTTTTTAAGTTTAAAAATTCGAGGTTTATGGTTTTTGTTGTACTATATTATATCAAAATTGAATGGACTAGAAAACTGCATACCCAAAGGATTTCTAAGAACTCTAACCAAAAAGTTTGAAATTTTGATGAAAATTTGTTGAGTTTTTTTTTAATATCTTAAAAATTTTGAAATTTCGAAATATGCGGTTTTTGTTTTACTTTATTGTATTAAAATTTAATGGGCGTTTTTTTCTGTTTTCTGAAAATTCTAACTACAAGGTTTGGAATTTTTATTAAAATTTAAAAAAAAATTTAATTTTTTAAAAGTTTGAAATTTTTAACTATATGTTTTTTATTGTCAAATAGACAATATTTTTATAAAAAATGAAAAAAATAATGCACATAATTTTTCTAAAAATTCTAACTAAATCGTTTCAAATTTTGTTGAACATTTTTTTTCCTATTTTTTAAAAAGTTTGAAATTTTTATGAAAATTTGTTGATTTTGTTTTTAATTTCTTAAAAAGTTTGAAATTTCGAATTGTGACGTTTATTGTATTAAAATGTAATGGGCTATAAATTGCATACACAAAAGATTTCTAAGCACTGTAAACAAAAAGTTTGAAATTTTGATGAGCATTTGTGGAATTTTTTCATTTTTTTTAAGTTTGAAATTTCGAATTATATGGTTTTTGTTGTAGAATAAAAAGTATTAAAAAATTCATAATTTTTCTAAAAATTCGTACTAAAAAGTTTAAAATTTTGATAAAAAATTAGTTAAATTTTTTTGTTGTAGAATGAACTACATTTGTATAAAAAAAAATTAATAAAAGTATATACATAGTGATACCTTTGCAATATGCGGCGCTACTATTATTGTGAACACCGGTGTATATGTACATACAAATACGACTATACACATATATATAAGTGTATGCAGTCATATGTGTGTGTGACTCACTATGTGTGTAAGTATGCAGTAGTGCAAAGCAGCCTACTATGTTTAATTCAAAATTCACTCGCTTTTCTGTCACAGCGAGTTATTAATGCGGAACCGTAAATGCCAACTATCAACAAATGTCGACAAAAACAATAAAAACCATGCTACAAAGCGCCATCCTCAAAACGCCAACTACCAGCAGCTCCAGTCAACCTGCATGGTAAGTGTGTAGGCGTGGAAAATTACTTCATCGTTCCTGCTTAACACGGCTAGGAGTTCAGAATACCCAGTAAGCAATTTTGTTGGAATTGCAGAAAAATAGGTGCCATCAAATGGTACTCTGAGTAGAGGAAACTACCAAAGAAAAAATCTGAGGCGAGGCTTTCAGGTAGTAGGTGGAGTTAAATATATTTTTATGCATTCATGCAAAAGTGTTTTTCCTTAGGCGTGAGATGATTTGTTTCGAAGTGAAGAATGCAGTAAATGTTTCTTATTCAATGGAAAGTGGAAATGGATAAAATTAAATTGTTAAATATAATATCACTCAAATAACTTTCACTGCTGCTATTGCAGGAACGAATCCGATAAAACCCCTTTTCGAGCACTTTTTCTACTAAGCCGAGAATATCAAGAATATCAAGTTGAATATTGGCTTATAAAGTATGAAAGAGGTCTGGTTTATTACCATAAGCCAAGGGCTTCAAAGAACACTACAAGAATAGTCTAATCGCATTAAATCACAACTTCTTGCAGGCCATTCAATGTCATAATTTCTTGCAATAAGCGAATAGCCGAATCTTTTGTGCAATAATTCCGTGGTATCTCGTGATGTAAGGCACGCAGTCTCATCTCGTTGAAACCAGAAGTTCTCAAGATAAACTTCCTCCAGTTTTCACCATAAAAAGTTGGCTATCATTGATCTACGGCTCTTCTCTCTATTGACAAAGAGGGTGTCAAGGTGTAGCTTTGTTTTGGAAAAAGTACGCATCGATGTTTCCAGCTGACCTCACACCATACCAAAGAATCTCTGTCTCGAAGGGGTATTTGACTTTCTACTCCCTCAAATCTATGTTCGCCAAAAAATGGGAACTCAAGCCACTGGTTGTGCTTTGGAAGCTCTTTGAAAGAGCTGTAATAAGAGCACTAAGCTAGGGAGGTTGCAAAGAACGACATGCGTTGGCATCACCGGAGCATGTAAAACTTGTCCCAGTGCTGGCCTGAATGTCGTCTTGCACTTACGAGTACTTCCCATCGACTTTTACGTTATTTCCATCGCAATTCAAAGTCCAATCAGGTTAAAGGAGGTTGGTTTCTGGAGGCAATCTCTCTAGGGACATGGTAGCATTTTTGGGCAGTTAACGCGTATATCTCTGAGCTTCGAACATATCTCTCTATCCGCGAACTAGAGTTTGAGAGTCGTGCCAGGGCAATCTTTCCAAGTAAGCAGGATTTGAACGAGGAGAAATGTGCATCGAAGCTAGTACCTCTGTCTTCACCGACGGCTCCAAGATGGAATCGAGAGTTGGAGCAGGAGTTTTCTCTAAATCAACCAATTCATCAATTTTCTTAAAAATGCTAGTGTTTTTCAGGCAGAAGTCTTTGCGATCCTGCAGGCATGCAAAATGCTTAGGGAACGTCAATCTGCGATTGAGGCTCTGACGACGCAAGATTTCAGATCCAAACCAGTCAACTCCTGTAAAGGAGATATAAAATCTCTCGGGTGTGCAGGTAACATTTCTCTGAGCTGGGCTCTATGGAATAGGAACGTAAAGGGAAATAAAATTGCTGATGAGCTTACCAGAAAGGTGGACTGAATTGGTCTCAGAGACCTTGTATCCGGTGATCAACATCCTCCTGGCAGTTATTAAGGGAGACTCACACAACTTATTTCTCAGGAAAGCGCAGAAAAGATGGAACTCTATATCTTCGTGTACTATTTCGAAAACCCTGTGGCCCCAATACAATATACAAAGGACTCAGAAAGTCCTTTGGACTCCTCGCCATTCAATTTTCAAACTCGTAGTTGTGTTTATATCGACCACTGGACGATCAGAAAATACCTAGGTTACCATTTAACCCCCATTGCGGAAGCTACGGAGACCTTTCAGAGAAGGACACTGTTGAGCACTTTCTCCGTAAACGTCTGGGCTTGGCAGCTAGACGATTATGCTTCTTTCTTTGATAGCTTGGGACTAAATCCCATCAATCTTCTCCATTACGTCAACAGCTCTGGCTAGGTGTAGATATCTGTCCGTTGGAGCTTTAGTGCTACTTGGAGAATGCCAGAGTGGTACTTTAACCATTTCCCCTACCTGCCTAACTTTCACTTCTATGCTTTTCATTACTTTTGATTTAGAATTTGCTCTGAAATAAAAAGCAGCTTTTCGAAGAGGACATCGCGGATTTATTAAGTAACTCAAGTTGGCTTCACACAGAGTGAAAATGAGACATTTTACATCACCTTAAATTATTGCTTCATGGTGCCGACTGTCGTGGAAGCAAACAAGCAAAAGCTATTATTCTATTATGCAAAAAAAAAACACGAAATAAGTTTGTGTAATATTTGAATTTATTATAAAATAATTCTGAAACTGGCATTTATCTTTACTTACTTTTTCAACTAGTCTAGAACTAGTGATTTTTGACGTATATTGGACTAGACTTAATTTGTCTACTATGAACTAGTTCGTGTACTGGTAAAACATTGATAAAACAGCTGATAAATTCGTTAATTGGTATGATGCTGATGCATTAGTTTGACAACTGACATTTCGTAGTACATCGCCAAGCTAAAAATAGCTTCAGCCACAAAGCAAATTTATAGCAAAGTAGTTCCGAACTTGTAGGTTAACCTACTGCGTGCATATATTCATATATACAATATATATATATATATATCTATATACGTACATAGATATCTAATATTTGCTGCAAGATATCTATGAGTGCGGATCTAATATTTATTTATTTCTCTGCATCATAATCATTATTACTATCCGCTGTGCAGGTGCAAAAAGTAATATCGGACAATGATTGGTGTGGGCATAAAAAATACTTGTATGTATCTATCTATGAATGTTTTTATATATATTTGTACTAAACATAAACTTTCTTTCTGTATTGCAAATACATTTTTGCTTTTCACACACTTTCAGCGGAAACTCTTGCTATGATCGTACATATACAAGACACTCCAGGACTATGATGCCCAAAAATTCATTTGTTCCATTTTCTTCTATTGGCTTATGAATTATTACAATTAGTCAAATATAACCAAAAATTGAAAGAAATCTATAAAAAATACATATTTTCTTAAGCGGGTTGTCCGAATTTCATTAGGCACATTTTCTCAGAACTCCTTGAAAGACACACCGCGAGATGGATTTAATATAAACACAACTTTATTTGAAATTACTTAGTTGTCTTAAAGAATTTAATTTTAAAATATGTATATATTCAAAAGGGACTCATTTCCTTTATATAAATTTATTTATTAGTTTTTACATAATATTTTTTTTTTAAACTGAATACTTATTATAGTATTCCATTGAATGAATAATTGCAAGATGACTAATTAAGAGTTTATGACAAGAAGACTTCTATAAGCTGTTGCTCGAAAAATTTGAGCGATAAAAAAGCAAACTAAATAAAAACAAAGCGAATGGGTCTTATGGTGAACGAAGCCAAGGCAAAGTACCTCCGGTCAGCAAACGTACTGTTGACAGTTATGATTTCGACGTTGTAAGAAACTTCGTTTATTTAGGAACCAACATTAACACCCAAGAATGATAGAAACAAGATTGCGCCCATCAGAGAGTGCCTGACGTCGCATTAGCTGACTTGTGCAGTGTTGCCAACCATTTGCCCTTCGCAATAAATTTAGTGCTTTTTTATACCCAAAATGCAAAAATTTTTAAGTTTGGTCTTTGTTTCTTTTTTTTAATTTAAAGTGGCCGAAACTGTAAGTTAAAAAGAAAAAAAAACTGTATTATTAAATAAAAGAATGTTAAAAAAGGTGACTCTGAGAAGATTTTGGTGTTAATGAAAATTTTTTGGTTCTTATAAAATTTGATATTTTGAAAGAGAAAAATTTTTTTTTTTGCTTCTTTTAAGGTTATGTTAGAATATTAAATCTTCTTCTCTCAACGCTTCTTAACATTAACAGCATTTTTACACATTTTTAAAAGCATTTAAATTTACTGAATACGAATTAAAACCATAGAGGCGCAATCGTTTCTTTCGGTCCTCAATCCTTAGTGGGACATAGGGCATCAAGAGGTGTATTCATAGTAAAAATAAGCAACAAAATACCAGAAAATACTGAAAAAACCATCACGACATTTTTACAAAAAGAGTGCTTTATCTTGTTACATGACCTGAAATATTGCAAAAAAGTCGTTTTCTTATCAAAATAATTAGTTTTTCTTAACAAAAAACTCATAAATTAAATTGTACATAACCATAACACATTTATTCAAAAAAAAGCACATTTGAAAGACAATTTGTCACGCATACAAAGTTTTTTACGTAATTCAATAAAAATTTGGTATTTTATTTTCGTTAAATGGGCATTTTAGTGCATTTTTATATCCAAAATGAGGCAACGCTGCAGTAGCGAGAGAGAGATTTGACTGCTGAAAGCAGAAGAACACCAACAATAACCGCAATCGCGGGCAATGTGACCAGCAAAAAAAGTAAAGCTAAATAAAACTGATTGAATTATTGAACTAATTTTTAAAAAATGTATATTTTATAAAATTATAAGCATTACATTTTAATTAGAAGAAAGACATGAAGAAGGAACTAAAACTCCAAGACTAAATAAAAAAAATGCTAAATCAAGTTAATCTGGTAATCAGGCCATACTGGTGCTAAAACGATGTAACTCATTGCCAAATTCGCTGAGAGCAAAGTAACGGTACCACGATAGACGCCATCTCATTATTCTTTACATGATTATTAACACCGATAATAATGGCAGATTGGAAATGCAGTGTAGAATCTCTCTTGCCAACAAATGCAACTTTGAACTAAGTTGACAATTGAGAAGTAAAGTCCTCTCTCGGCAAACAAAAACCGCTCTTAATAAGACTTTCATTATGTCCGTCCGATTGTATAGCGCAGAACCTTGGACAATGACAACATCCAATAAGGCTGATCTTGTACTGTATGAGAGAAAGACTTTACGGAAGATTATTGCACCAAAATACCGGAGGTTTTCCGCTATTGGCCATACATCCATCACTTGCTTAGACAAAAATTCTTTATTGCTTTTTAGGTACTCTGGTAATTGATTGATATTATCTGTGATATCCAGCGGCTTCAATTCTCAATCTTCTATAAATAGGTATTGGTGAGTAAGCTTCAAATAAAGTTACATCTTACTTGAATTATCTTGAGAGATTACTTAAGTATTATTAACTATTGTTATTTTGCTTTCGAATGCACAGAATTTGTATCCAAACACATTTAACTCCCTTTGGTCTCATGCCTCATCTATCAGAACTTATTAATTGAGGAGTTGGCAACAAAATTTGAGCTCATTCAGAAAATCAGCAAACAAGTTGATGTAATTGCATTTTAAAGATCATTGGAAAAATTTTATCTATTATATTATACGAGGTGGCGCAAATTTAATCACTCAATAGGAAGTTCTATAAAGTATAAAGTTTTTTTTTCTTTTTTTTCTAGTACGGGGCATACATAGCTACAGTCATCCTGATTAATACTTTTTTTGGTTTTTATGTTTCAGATAAATAGAAGAACCCAAATGGACAACACCGTCCAGATCAAATTTATCGGTAGGGTCAACTTCAGCGCCATTTTTAAAATTATTAAATTTAAAAGTTTTTTTTTACAATAAAGAAATGATAAACGATATTTAAATTATATTTAGGCTTCTTATTTTACATACAAAATTGACATGAAATGACAGGAGCGCGCGGAACGCTCTCTATCTAGTTAATGGGCTGTAGAAACTATTATATTCAGAGTTTCCGCATGAAAATTCCACAATATTTTCTTAATATACTATCCTTTGAAATATCGAAAACAACACAAAATCGATTTTTTGAAATTTTTAGACCAGGTCCCCTTAAGAGGTTGAGGCTACAATTTTTTAAGTATATTTCCCAGCGATACAATGAAATAAGCCTCAATGTCATTTAAATTGACCATAAACTGCATAATCACCCTGTTGTAAAATCCAGTATTATTTTTTGTGTATATTTTTTTATGTTTTCCATAAACTTTTTAAACATTTTATTAAAACTTTCAATTTTTAACCATAATTTCTAGGTTTTTTTAGGTAAGCAGTTTTATAGTTTACTTACAAAGTGCAAGTTTCATGCAACTACAAAATATCGTTGATTTTTGAGATTTTTTTCGCTCATGCATGCCCGATTTTGCTTATAGAGTCTCGCACCGCCAAAAGGAAGAAGGAGATTAATGTTTCTATTCACTATGAGATTCTGCCACGGTTATAAAAATATTAATTAAAAAATCGGACGCTGAATGAAAATACAATAAATAGCCTTTTGAATGATGTAAAGCTTATATTATATAATTCACTATTATTGAAATATTTATTCAAGCCGCTAGAACAAAAAAGGTCTTAAAAAGTTCACTTTGCTCTCTTAAAATGCCAGGAATGGGTATTTGTAGGTCAAAAGTTTATCTCAACGAAATATTTGTAATTTTCGTTTAAGTAAATGAGTTCATATTTTTATTTCTTCCCAAACCATTTATTTAAGAGATATACCCCTTTAAATCAAAACACAATATTTCGTAAATGTTTGGATAGTAAGTCAAAGAAGTCGCATGGCTTTTCCCCTCTTCGAATGTCCAATTTTTTTTTTTACACATCTTAGTTTGCATCCCCAAGCTATCCTAATGCACGAAAAGCGAAACATTTAACACTTTTGCAAATCCCATACGTTTTGGGGGCGCTCTAAAGGACAAGTACGTAAACTTATAATGGGCCCACTTATAGAATTAAAGTGGAAGTGCACAAAAATTTATGCAAAACAACTATTTTATATTTTTGGCGTAAATTTCTGGTCAATAAGGAATTGCCAAAAAAAAAATGTTATCTAAAAATTATCAGCGCGTGCTGCGCCTGTCGAACTGGACTGGCAAACCTTATAACACTTCGGATTAATGGTGGCGGTACAATGGCGCGATCTCGTGATATCACCAACAAGATGCAATCAACAACAAAAAACAGGTTATTACATACATACATATAGACATGCCACATCCATTTATGCACATATGCATGCACTCATACATAGATGAATAGCTGCGTACCCACACGCACCGAACCAGTGCTCATTGAATGCGTACAACGAAGTGGCCTTACGCTTAAAAATAAATGCCAATGCAATTGAAATGGACAGTCGTAAGACCAGTTGAAAAAATATATTTATTTTAATTTATTAATTTTTTTTTTTTTTGTGTCTTGCAGCTACTGGAAGCTTTTTATTATTTCTGGTATTTTTTATATTTCTTTGTTATTTTTATTTATTGGTGGAATAATTTTTGTTTTATTGTTTATTTATTTATTTTTTCTTCTCCTTCCTTTTGAGCAGCCAAAAGCGGGTAAATCGTGATAAGCTTTTCGTGTTAAATGCGCATGAAGCCAGCTGCTAGACACGCATGCGCAGCATCTATTTTTGGTTTTTTTTTTTTTGCTGCTAAAAATTTGGCGGCATACTGGCTTACTTACTACATGCAACAATGCATACATATATAAATAATATAGAGATATATGTACTTACATATATACAAGTGGCGCGTTAGGGTGTCCCAAAAATATCTACAACGAATTTTTTCTTCGATTACTTTGATGGGTTGCACCTTGACTGTTTTGCAGCTATTAGAGCAAACGATGTTGATAACAAGCATGAGGGAGAATGTTCAGGAAAAATCAAGCTGGCTTGAGTACAAAAATTTAAAGCAATAGAACCATTTTGAGACTAGAAGAAGACCAGAAAAACCAATTTCGGAATGAAATTACCCCTAACAACGTCATTTATGGAAGGAATTTTATCCATCCAACGGCAGTTCGTTCTTTCTTACCTCCAAGAACTATGGCTCCAACACTTTATTTTTAAAGAATACGAAAATCTTGCATCTAATGTCTCAGCCACAGCTATGAATTAGCAGGAATCCTATCTCGCACTTTTAGACACCCCATTTTGCTACTTTCTAGAGTTTCTACTTCGGCGGCCGCGGTAGCCGGATGGGTTGATGCGTGTTTACCATTCGGGAGTGCGTAGGTTAAAATCTCTGCGAAACACCCAAACGAAGAAAAAGTTTTTCCTAATAGCGGTCGCTCCTCCGTAGGCAATGACAAAGTGTGTTTCTGTCATGAAAAAGCTCCTCATAAAAAATATATGCCGTTTTGAGTCGACTTAAAATTGTAGGTCCCTCCATTTGTGGAACAACACCAACACACCCACCACAAATAGGAGGAGGAGCTCAGCCAAACACCCAAAAAAAGATGTAAGCGCCAATGAAAAAAGAGGTGTTACTTCTCGTTCCTCAACAGCTCCATCCACCTGGTAGTTAAGAAACTAAGGAACCTTTTACTTCTCGTTTCTCGACTATTTTTTTGTTTCGAAGTACGCATGGTTCCGCTTACCACTTACAACTAGGCTGCGCTTATCTAGACCGAGAGGCGTTGGCATTGTTGTACATGCCGGGCTGTCCCAAAAATTGTAGATTACATTGTTTGGATATCCGAAGCAAAATCGTGAGAGTAACTTGGACTGTTCCGTCTTTGGAGATTTCACATTTTTACGCTCTGCCAATCAGTCGTGCTCCGTCGGCAAGAAGTAACAAGAGTGGAGATTGCGTTTATATTTTCGCATATAAGCAGCACAATCTCAGTTTTGCCGTAAATAAACCGCTATCAGATCTCTTATTACGTCAGCAACTCAGCTGATTACTTTAAAATCACTGAGAGCCGGTTAACGATCCAAAGTTGGTCATACCTTCTGAATTCCCTCCACGGTTTAGCTGTCTCACTTCACAGGTGTAGCACTTTATCTCATTTTTGCGGTCTGAGGACACATTACCAAAGAGCCAACAAATGAAACACGCGATTAGCTCCGTCACTGAGTACCGGATTTTGCTACCGGATGGAACTTCGCTACTGCCTGAGGCACATCCCACGTAAAGCTTCAAGAAACCTCTTGTTGTCTGACTCTATGAAGGAAGAAAAGTATGGGCTACTGGCCTCAACAAACCTTTGGTTGTATGACTCTATGGAGGAGGAAAGGCATGGACTGGTGATCTCAAACTTCAGTTGATAAAGACAAAGCTTCAGCAATTTTACCAAATCTGTTTATATCTTACGAGGTGGACATCTTAGCACTTTATAAACAATCCAATGATTGTTGGTCCGACCAACTGCGGTTATAAGACGTCAAAGTGATAGAATAAGTTTGTCTTAATAGGTTGTAGCCCTATTTGAATGTGAAGGAAAAGACCCAAACAGGTCTGAAAACCAACAAGGGGCTTTGGATTAGAGTATAACGGGCAACAGTGGCTAATTACGTTCGTATTAACCGCTTCAAGTTACTAATGAAATTATCCATGTGTGTGATACTTAAACTCGCAATATCGGCAGGTATGGCAAGAAAGTGAGAGCCCAGATGTCTAAATCTTTGCCCGATGGGAGCAGTGCAGCTGAGAAGAAGGTGCTGAGCTGATTGTACCTCATCATTCAGACAGCTTCTGCAGAAAAAACCCTATGAACACCTAGCGAACAATATCCGGCAAGGATACCTACCAAATGCCAGAGCTGCGGCTTTGTTAGCCTTAGAAGTTCTCTCGAGTTCATCTGTTTGACTCTATGGCGCTTCGAAATTTGCAAAAAAAAAGTGGTAATTTGACTCACTGTGCATTGTAAAAATTTTGGCAGGAAAAAATGCATCGAGTGGTCACTCAGCTGAACATTGGCGTTAAATTATATTATAAAAGTAATGTACACCTGCGTTCAAAATAATAATGGCGATTAACGATGCTTCAACTTTTTTTTTATTAAATTGTTTTTCATAAAAGTATATTGCATTTTGCAACAAAAACCATGTACTTCATAGGTCCAAACTTTGTATACAATTCGCAAAAATTTAAAAAATAAAAGAAAAATACAAAAAAATGTGCAACTTTGTATTCAGAGTTTTTAGGCAAATTAGTATAGTAATTAGTATAGTAAAGTACAAGCTTCGAGTGGCTGAAAATTATATCGATGTGTTGATCATTTCGTCTACATATGTATGTATATGAAGTTTTCTGAAAATATGCTTAGTATGGAAGAAAATTGTCAACATCGCATGCTACAGATGTTGACAGAAATTGTCAAATAATGGGTTTTTCAGTAAGAGCGCTTCAACTTTTGAATAAAAACACAAACGGTTTGACTTTTTTAACTAACTTTTTTTTTATTATCGAGTTTGAACATATACATACATTTAAGTATGAAATTCGATTTCTTTTGCATGACCACCGCGTGCACGTTTTACGAAGTCCAATCGTTGAACCCAATTTTCGACCACTCTTTTGCATAAATCGGCCGAAATTCCAGCGATTTCGCGTTCAATATTGGCTCTGAGCTCACAAATCGTCGCCGGCTTGTTAAATGGACCGTAAAATGGCCGTAATGCTCTTAAAGTAGCAGCAACAGAACGATTATTTTCATAAAAAATTTGCACGATTTGCAATCGTTGCTCAAGTGTGTAGCGTTCCATGATGAAATGTATACTAATGACAAGCGAAAAATAAAAAATATTGCGTCGTTCGCCCTCCCTATCGGAAAAAGTTTAAGCGCACCTATTGAACAACCCTATAACTCAAAGCTGCTTACTTGATATAAAAATGAAAAAAATTAGCAAATTAAAAAAAAAATACTCAAAACTGTTTCACTTTTTATTTAGAACTTTTAGAAAAATTCTGGGTACGCTGTTTCATAGCTCACTAAATTTTAGTACAAAACAGAGCAAATTTCGAGTGGTTCCACATTCTCTTTGATGTGCTGAGCATTTCATTATAAAAGGTTTACGAATATGTCCATAGATAGGTAGGTGAAGGTATTTGAAATGGTTGAAGTGCCAGTCTGGCACTCCTCAAGTAGCACTAAAGCGCCGTTTTGATACCATTATGAGACCTACAGTCAGCCAGAGCTTTTGATATAATGGAGAAGATTGATGGGATTTAGATTGACGCACTGCCTCAGGTTGCCGAAGAAAGGCTGTCCTTACAATGGCAGAAAATTGTCAACGTTGCATGCAAAAGAAACTGTCAGAAATCAACGTGAATTGTGAGCGCAGGAGAAGGCTGGGAGCTCTATACTACGATTATTGTAGAAGCTGCTATGATACAGAAGAGGAAGAAACTATAAGACAAAGAAATTTGCATAGATTAAAGTGGAAAAAGTTCGTATCTTTGATGTGACCCAATTGTAAATGAGATGAGAAGTAAATGAGAACTAATAAGAGACTGGGAAAATAGTCAACTTCAGTAAGCAGTCATAAAAAATTGTGGATGGTTAAAGTTAACAAGGAAGATAATTGAAAGGGAATAGATGGAAAATTTTTTTCCAAAAAATTTAAATCTTGAATGCCCTTAGTTGAAGAGCTGATTCTATCAGAGCTGCTGTAATACAGAATAGGAGGAAACTATGAGACACCTCCTTTGTGAGTGTGAAGAATTAGCTGGAAGAAGACTTTACACGCTTAGTAGTGCATTCTTAAAAGATGTACCCCATCTTAAACTAACGAAGTCGAGCTCGTTAATAAAAGTCGGAGGATGGCTTAAAAGGAATTCCATAGTGTAAGGAAGGAATTCCAGTGGTAATACAATGGGCCTACGACAAGTCAAAGTGTGTCCTATTGGCAGCCACGAGACCAACATGCCACCTACCTTGATCACAGGTGTATATGTATATATTTATTTTATGTAGTTAAAAGCTAAGCAATTTTATTTTTTCCCTCATATAAAAAAAAATTTGGAAGCAAAAAATAAGTCCAGCGCCACGCATTTGATGTTGATCTTAAATAACATTAGCGTTAAAAATTAGCGAATTCCCTTTCAATAAGCGCTTATGTGCCTTCTTATTCAATCTCCCATACAAACTGACTCCCCTTAATCTTTAAGTATGCGCATAAAAACATGCTACAGACAATCGCTGGTTTACTGGACGAAACTCATATAACAAAACACAAAAAACACGGGAAAAGCGACTTTAAAGTTGTCACACAAATTTTTTTTCTAATGAGTTACTGTTAATAGATACCGCTTTGAAGTCTTTTACGCATCGCAGTAGAAGCCGTGACGGTCATTTCTGCATACTTACATTTCGCAAAAATTTTTTTTTTTGCTTTATGACACTCTTCCAGCAAGCAAGCGGAATGTGTTCCAAAACAGCTGGAGTTTATTTCGAATAAAATGTTTTGTTTTTTGTATGTTTAAGCCAAAATAGTTTTCGCAATAGCGGTATGCCTTACAATCGCATAGCGCATGCGCATAGCTTCATGGGAGCTTACTTCATTTTACTACATTTGAGTGTTTTTTTTTTTGGTTTTTTTTGCTAAAAATTTCGGTTTCGTGCATATTTTTCACAAAACTTCAGCTTTTACTTGCACATACCTGCGTTTTACAACTTGGATTTTATGCCAGCAAACATACTTGTCTACATACAAACATACTTGCATTTGTTTGATTAAATCCAGTCAATGTTCAAGTGGCATGCAACGCGTCGTCGCGCTTGAAGCACCCACTTCACATCACTCTCCACCACTCAGCAATTGAACTAACACAACTTAACTTATGTCAGCTCCACTCACTCACATACACTCACACACACACACACATTCGCTCAGTCACTTACAATTTTCATCATTTTCACCCAACCACCAAGTCGCCAGCGGCACGCCATTTCGCCGCACCGCATTAGATGGTGAATTGCTTCCGGTGTGTGCTTGGGTAACATTAATTGGTTCGCTCTGTCGCAGTGCCGTCCAAGTATTTTGTGCGATTTTGCAATGGCACTTGTTTTCAGCTGCCTTTTGACTAATATGCATGTTGTTGTAAACGTTTCTGGTTCAACGCTGGCGCGCGTGGTGGAGACGTGCCAGTGGGCTGCCACATACTACTATATTCCGCTACCTGTGGTCGGCCGATAGGAAGAATGGCTGTTAATGGCACTTTTTTTTAATGACAGCAACACGAAAACATCCACATTGAAATAATAAACAACTAAAACAACAAATAAGCTACCAAAATATTTTACCATAGCGAATAGGTTATGAAAATATTCGTACGACGTTTGCGCTTACGTTGAAATCAAACTAAGCGCGCGCACACACACACACACCCATACACTTGAATGTGCAGTTTAATGAAAAGCGCCAAAATGCGCAATGCGCTGGAGCAGTCAACAATAGTGAATGAAAATAAATTCACCCGTTTACGTAAGTTCCACACGCGCATTCGCGACAGCATCAGTTAGCTTGCCACAGCTATTTACCATTTTCATACAATCGAACTAACACTTTATATATATGTATTTGCACTTTGAAGGAAAATTTGGAAGTCTCGCAATGGGACTAGTTCTGGAACACACATTACGGGACTAGTCTCCAACTAGTCCAAAATGATCTGCAGAAAAATTTGGATAACGCATAATAAGACTAGTTCCGTACCATGCATTTCGAGACTAGTAGCCGAGTAGTGCAAAAGGGCATGCAGATTTTTTGTTATGGATTAGTAACAAATTATCTGCAGAAAAATTTGGAATTCGCGTCATGGGACTAGTTCTGTACTACATATTTCGGGACTAGTCTCCGACTAGCCCAAAATGATCTGCAGAAAAATTTGGATAACACATAATAAGACTAGTTCCTTCCATGCATTTCGTGGCTAGTGGCCGAGTAGTGCAAAAGGACATGCAGAAAAATTTAGAGTTTTTGTAATGGGACTAGTTCTGTAACACACATGTCGGCCCTACTCTCCGATTAGTAACAAATTATCTGCAGAAAAATTTGGAAGCCACGTAATGGGGCCAGTTCTGTACTACACATTTCGTAATTAGTCTTCGACTAGTTCTGCAGAAAAATTTAGAATTCAAAATTTCATGGACTAGTTCGGTACTACACATTTCATGACTGGTCGCCAACTAGTGTAAAATTATCTGCAGAAAAATTTAGAAGTCACGTATGTAATTTGTCTAGTTCTGTACCACACACACTTCGTAACTAGTCTCCGACTAGTGCAAAATGATTTGCCGAAAAAATTGTAATTCACATAATAGAACTAGTTCTAGACTACACATTTTGAGACTAGTCTCCGACTAGTGTAAAACGATTTGCAGAAAAATTTTGAAATTCCCAACTAGTTCAGTACCACACATTTCATAACTAATCTCCGACTAGCGCAAAGTACTTGCAGAGAGGGAGAGCTTTGCAAAACGAAAACCATAAAATGAGGGCACAAATATGTCTTTCGCCCATTTTATGAGAATATTCTCTCATCCAAGAGTTGATTGATCAGCAGTGATAGGATGCAAAATTACATAGATTAAACTGGTAAAAATGTAAAATTGTAAATGAGATGTGGGAGAGAACTAACAAGAGAGTGTAAAAGTAGTCAACTTCTGCAAACAATCGTGAAATAGTAGGTTTGTTCAAGATTAACAAGAAAGTTAATAGAAAAATGGAATATAAAGAAAAAACTTACTTGTAAACAAACAAATTTAAAGAAAATCCTAGAATGAGATCAGCTGAGTAGCTGATTCTGTTAAATCCACTGATAGTCGAGTTGCGATACTGCAATACGTGCAGCCGGCTGCATATTCTCTCAGCCGTGATTATAGCTAAGTCAAATGGAAAGGTACAAATCGATTGCAGGGTGAAAATGTGGAGTCAATTTGAGATGAGGCAGTAGTGGCCTACTATAAATATTTTATTGCTTTTGATAAACGAGCCTTCATTTATTGAGCAGTAGGGATCCAAACTTGAAATTAATATCTCTTATGGGATACCGCTGCCCGGCATAGTAAATCTCATACCGACTACCAGGAAAATCTCAAAGTCAAGTACTGGAATAGTATTTCAACGCCCACCTTGCCTTGATATCATTTTGAGACCTCCAACAGGCAGATATCTACAGCCAGCCTTAGCTGTTGATATAATGGAGAAGATTGTTTGATTAATATCATAAATCCGATTAGAATTGTAGAATGCAAATCAGGCGATCAAAAAAGAAGCATAGTCGCAGTTAGTTTATTACTTTCTTTCTTTATTGCGATGAGCTCTGTGCCTAGTAGACTCTCGGGTAAGAACCTATAACCTATGATACGAATCTCAAAGGTTAGTGCGGTTGGGCGCCTCGCTTAAAAAGTGGTGATATCGTTCGCTTCGAATTCAATAATTATAAGTCGAGGTATCACTTTTATACTAAGTATCCCTTTCGTATCACACTTTACTAAATATCTTAAGACCAGCTCGAAACTAGTCGATAATGCATGTAAACAACCGCCACAAATAATACTATCGTCTCATAAAAGAAAGCACAATTCACTCAAAGGAGATTGCGCGCCAAACTGGTTCAATGCGGTCCACTTTCAGGCTAGTTTGGAAAGTATCAAATTTGTTGCTGGCATACTGCATTAATAGAGTTGTACGTGCGCACTTGTAGTTTGAATATTTTTTCAGTCTATCTATTGCATAAATACCGCATTTCCCGCAACTGATTACGCGACTTTGCGCGACAGCAAGTGTGTCGGGAAATTGGAAAAAATATGTTTACTTGATGGCCATTAAAGAAAAGTCGAAAATAATAATAAATTAATTTGATATGTAACTGGGTTATGGCGTAATGGAGCTGTGGCAGTGAAGCAGCCACTTTAGTATTCACGTCTCAGTTAGCTAAGCTGCCGTGGGATTGCTTGATATTTATACAACTTAAGCGGGCCCTTAACTGGTGTTGAGTTCTTGGTGGAAATTGGATAAAAATTTGTGAATTTTTTTTGCAACAAATTATTCTTTTTTGTTTTTTCTTTTGTTATCAATTTTTTATTTCTATATTTACTACTTTAGACATATGTACTTATACCTATATTAAATACACACATCTCCTGGACAGTTAAAGGGGACCTTTTTTCGAAAACGTGATTCGCGAAAATGGCTGTTAAAGTTAAAGAATTGAGGCCTATATTTTTGCGCCGTGTCATCTAATAAGGCATCTTATGCGTAAAAAGAAATAGTTTTTTTTTTTTTCAAAATTAAAAAACAAACTTCAACCGAAAACAAATTCGAGTTTGTTTGCATTTTTTATTGGTATGTATAATATATACCAAAAAAATTTAAATTTTTTTTTCGAAAAGTACGGAAAAGGCGAAAAATGAAGCTTTACTCCGAGTAATTAAAAAAAATTGAAAATATCTAAAATTAAGAAAAATTACAAAAAAATATCCAAAATTAAAAAAAAAATATACCCAAAAAGGTTTTCGATTTTTTTTTTTATTATCATTATTATTCGAAAATACGGGAAAAACTTTTATCGAATTTCATCAGACATAGGTAAAATAGAGGAAGCTTTAATTTGTGCATAATTAAAAGGAATCAAAAATGTTAAAATTTAACCAAAGTTAAAAAAAATCAAGATATATTTTTTTTTACAAACGAAATCGAATTCTGTTTAAATTTTTTATTGGCAAATACGGAAAAATTTGTGACCAAAAAAAATTTCAAAGAAATATTCGTGTACCAGAAATATTTTTCAAATTTCCTCTATTAGTTTTATCAGAAAATACGGAAAAGTCTTTTACCAAAAAGATTTAATAATTTTTTTTTTCAGTTCTTACGAAAAATACCCAAAACTCTTTTACCAAAAATGTAAACTCTTTTTTAATTGTTTTACCAAAAAATGTGGAAAACGCTTATGGAAAATTTTGAATTTGTTTTCTATTGGGCCGAAAACTATTTGACTAACAATTCAGACTTGTAAAAAAAATAAAAAAACTTCAACTACTTTTTTGCAATTGTTTCTACATGAAGTCGCTCGTGTAAGTAATTACGATCATTTTGAACCCAAAATTATTAAAATCGGTTCATTTTTGCCTAAGTTATGGGCATTAAAAAAAAAATTTTTTTATTTAATTAAAAAAAATCGATTTTGAGCCGAAAAACAAAATTGCCGATAACTCTTGAAAAAAATTCTTTTCGGGCGAACAAAAAAATACGTGTCTCATTATTTTGACCAGAGAGCAACATATTTGAGTTACATCGAAATCGAAGAACATGACCCGAATAGTCCGGTTGAATTGAAATGGAAAGCATCCATAATTAAAACCGAACCAATTTGTTTATATAAAAAAATTAACTCTTTATTGAAAATAAAAAAAGGACAATTCGCCAAGAAAAATTTGTTTGGTTTTTTTTATAATTTTTTATTGCAAAATACTGAAAATCGTTTGCCTCTATTAGTTTTATTGGAAACAACGGAAAAATGTTTATCAAAAAAATGTTCTAATTGTTGCTTAATTTTTATTTATACGGAATTACCAAAGCAATGTTTATTAAAACGAAATTTCGCTAATTACAACACAAAATTTTTTTTTTATACGGAAAAATCTTTAAAAAAATTTTACAAACTTTTCTTTCTCATTGACAATTATTTGACTTGCAATTCACAGAAAAAATATTTTCTTTAAAAACACTAAAACTTTCAATAAATATAAAAATTATAAATATTATATAATAATAAAATTTGTTAACCACTCAATAATTGAAAAAAAATTGGCCAAAATAACTTTACCCAAAAACATTCTTCGAACTTTTTTTGGATTTTTTTTTATCAGAAAACAATGATGAAGGAAAATAAACTTTCATTTGAACGCAATTCAAAACAAATAAAAAATGTTAAGATAAAAATAAATTTTGGGACAAAAATTAAAAAAGCGTTTTTACCACAAACTTTGTCTAGATTTTTTACCATTTTTGTGTTTTCTTTTTTTTGAAAAGTTCGAAAAAATATTTAACAAAAAAATTTTTTCAATTTTTGCTTTTTTACAAAAATTAAAAAAAAAAAACTTTTTCACCAAAAACATTTTGCACATTTTTTTTTTTTAATTTTTTTATTTATAAGCATTATTTAACGTGCAATTCAATGAAAAAAGATTTGCGCCAAAAAAACTTAAATTTTCAACATCTATACCTACCAGGCACTCAATAAAGGAAAAAACTGTGGTAAAGCATGTGGCGGCCGCCGTAGCCCAATTTGGGTCGAAGTTTTTAGTTTCTTAGTTTTTAGTTTCTTTTCTCATGTAAAGGCCAAAAATAGTGATATTTTGAAATGATTGTATGGGTAACCCCCCAGGGGAGTTCCAGGGCGTGTGCCCCTGGCATGGGTGTATCGGCCGTCCAAAGTTAGTGGGGGTCGGTCTAACATTTGGACTCGATTGGAGCACTCTAAATGGGTCGTTCGACCCAAATTGGGGGATCAGAACTCGTTTTAGAGGTATGGTTCCTTCGGCAAAGTTTCTTATTTTGATCCCTAGAATACGATTTTCACAGAGCAATGAGCGATTTTTAAATCGACCCGCCCTAGTATATATGTATATATATAACATTTTTCGAAAATACGAAATAAAGAAATTGTCAAGCATGCATTTGATTATCCATAACTACAATAGTTCAAAAATGTACTATAGAATAAAAAAATTTAAAAAAAAAAATAAAAATTCTTTAAAAAAACTTTTACCAAGTTACCAAAACAATATTTTTCAGAAAAAATCTATTTTTTTCACATTTGCTTTCGGAAAATTCTGAAAATATTTACCTATATTCCTGGAAAAAAACCGAAATATTATTCCATAAAAATGGTCTTTAATTTTTTTTTATTTATTTATAGAAAACTTTTAATTTGTTTTCTGTTCGGCCAACAATTATTTAACTTGCAAATTCAAAGAAAACCACTTAACCATTTCAACGCCTATATCGGGCAACCCCATTCAATATTTAATCGCTGCTCTTGCACAATTTACGCTACTGTACGAGTAGTAGTGTAGAAGAGCATTGTCACCATAAGCAGCCAAAATCAATGGCGTATAATTTTTCATTAATAAATTAATTTAAAAATGTGTGGTCTTTGCAGCGACTTATTATTAGATATTATCAGAAGGCAGCACTGCGACCAGAGCTGATCTATTGTAAAAGGCCTATTTTTGTAACCCTTTCGTTTTACGCTTTTTAAACATTTTAGCACAATTTTAGGTTTGTTGTTCCAAAGATTGTATGAAGATACTATAATACCACCAAGGTGATGAAGTCTCTGTCTGCCCAACGCAAGACATTCACAAAGCACATGTTCTGAGCTTTCTATGTCCATTTCGCAAAAGCGGCAGACATTGGTCTCAGATAGACCAATATTATTTAAATGATACCTTAGGCTGCAGTGACCTGTAAGATATTCTGTAAAAAGACGCAGATCTACTCTGCTTAGTGAGAGTAGCTTGTCAGATATTCCTTTGTTGAAACTTAGAAATAGTTTGGCTTGACCGGCACAGTTTAGCCAGTGTGCAGCAAATTTTCTTTCTTCACATTTCCTAAGGAATTCATTAATGTGGGCTTTTGTGAGTCCACAGAAAGGCTCAGGACCAGTAAGTTGCATATTTGCTCCTTGTTTTGCAAGATCATCAGCCATTTCATTTCCCTAATGTCTTTCGTGTCCCGGAATCCAGCCTAGTGTTACTATGTTGAGGTTTCCTAACGTGTTGAGAAGGTTTAGGCAATCATTCACCAATTTAGAGGTGATAGTTGTTGATATAAGGGCTTTTAGAGCCGCTTGGCTATCTGAAAGTATGTTGATGTGAGTACCTCTCATTTTCCTGCTAAGGCATTCTCTCACACATATTTCAATGGCATGTATTTCTGCCTGGAATATTGTTGGGTAGAGTCCCATCGGAATCGATTTTGGAATTTGGGCCCATTGATTCCTGCAATGTTCTACCATTTTCCATTTTGGACCCATCAGTAAACCATAGCTGAGAGCCAGGTTTGAAAGTGATAGAATTAGTTATCCAGTCTGTGCGTTCATTTATTATATCTTGGAAGTTCCTGAAGGGTATTGGTTTGGGTAATAGTATATCATCCCTATGAAGAATGGGACTATGTAGGAAGTCTTCTAAGATCTTTAAATGTTCTTTCATATCCCCACTTTTAAATTCAGATATACCTTTTAATCTTAAGGCACTCGAGCGAGCTTCTCTATCAATCAAGATTGGAAGCGGTGGTATGTTCAGGAGCACACCCAATGCATCCGTGGTACATGTTTTCATAGGCCCTGTAATACCAACACATATCAGGCGATACAGTTTGTTTGATTCGATTACCTAGGTTGTTCAGTTTGTGGAAAAGTTCATCTGTGACTAGAGTCCACAAAAGAGGAGAGAGTACGCCTCCTTGGGGGCAACCTCTTGTGGCTTTGATAGATTTGATTGTTCCTCCTAGTTCGGTGATGATCGGCCTAGATATCAACATGAATATTATCCATCTAGTGATGGGTTCAGGTACCTCCTTTTAGATATAGGGCATTATAGATTGCCTCATAGGAAGTGTTATCAAAAGCTCCTGATATGTCAATAAATGCACATAGAGCTATCTGTTTGGACACAATAGTCTTTCCAATAACAGTTACCAGGCTGTGGTATTGCAGTCTCAGTGGATTTTCCCTGTTGGTAGGCAATTGAAGTCGAAAGTTAGCTAAATTGTTTTCCCTAATATACTGATCAACTATATTTTCCATTGTTTTAAGGAAAAATGAGCTGAGACTAATTGGTCTGTATGATTTAGGCAATTGTTCGGGTTTTTTCCCTACCTTTGGAATAAATACGACCTTAACCTCAGCCCATTTTGTAGGCAAATATCCTAGCAGTAAGCTTGCTTTGTATAGTCTGATCAAATTCGGGATAATATGGTGTGCACCCTGCTGTAAAAGACAGGGGAATGTCCCATCAGGTCAAGGAGATTTGTATGGGCTGAATGTTGATATCTCCCATTGTACCCGCTTTTCATGGAATAGCTTGTTTGCTAGTTATAAGTTCTCAGCACTCGCAGATGTAGTAGTTTCTGCCGGCTCTGGATTCCTTGTGTAGCTTTCATCTGGCTTTTTTAGGGTACTAATGCCATTTGAGTGATCTTTTGCAGCGACTTACTTACTAATATTGTTTCATGTGCAAATGAAAAAGTTTTTTTTGTTTTTTTATTTAATATCATTAAAAAATTAGTAACCCCCCGCACATACATACATATGTGCTAAAATTCTTTGCGTATATTTGTGGATTTTCTAAAGTTGACCGCAACAAGCGCAACTGACAAACTTGGCGAACGAATAATTTACATGCATACATACATACATACTTGTACAAACTCGTTAAATGAGGAAGCGATAATATACTTAGTAAAATAAAAGTAAAAAGTAAAAACAAATTTTTTCACAACGCACATACACACACACATACATACGCTTATACACAGTGCCGCGAATTAAGCAAACAAAAGCACGGCAACACCACAGGTGAAACAATAAGAACCGTTGTCCCGATTGTAAGCTTAAGGTGTGAGAACCGTTAGAGTATTTCGCCAGTCAGCTGTCTTAGTAGGTGAATACACGAAGCGTACAGGTATTATGTGTTGCACTACACCCAGCGTAAGCCAGTCTGTGGCAACCAACCGCTGGGCCTCACTGGGCATCGTAAGCTTCCGCCAAACAATGATGGGACAAAAAATGCGATTTGGTGTAAAGTAAAGTGGAATCTTCAAAACTAAAGTACACCACGCTTATGACACGAACACAGGGGAAAAGGCAAAATAAGCGCATGAGACTTTTTGTTTAGAGAAAAGAAAGCTGAAAATCTTAACGAGGCGACAATATAATTGTAAACAACTCCAATTGTAAGAGCAGCAAACATGTCTAATGTGACAAGAGGAGAGGCAGCGAAAGAAAGAGGTGAATAGGCGAAGAATTAAGGTGAAAAAAATTTAGTGTTCATTCTGCGATGGCTCATGTCAAGAATACGCCGCCGCCTCAAGCACAACTTGTTGCTCTCATAAAAGAATTGCTTTGGTTGAAGGTTGGCGCAATAAAAACACAGAAGTGCAGTAATTCGTAAGAATAAAAGTCGCTACACTTAATGAAGTTTCTTGCTTGTAGTTACAACAGTAATTATGTAGACTTAAGTACGCATTTACATATGCGCACGCTTATGGTTTTTTTTTTTTTAATTGGTTTTTTTTGTGTAAAAGAATTATGAGATCTTTTTTGTGTATTTCAGACAAGAACCTGCATCGGTATGAAGTATGACGCGCACAGACAAAATTTAAATGGAGGTGCTTTTGAAGAGCTACAAGGTGGCGCCAAATTAGTCATCCAATTTCGTTCTTGAATAAATTTTTTACTAAATAAAATCAAAGTTATTTAAGTGCTGGAAATCTTCATTTTGATCTTTACGCGCTTTATTATTTGTTTTTAAAGAGCTACAAGGTGGCGCAAAATTAATCATCCAATTTCGATCTTGAATAACTTTTTACTAAATAAAAACAAAAATGTTTGAGTGCTGGAAATCTTTATTTTGATCTTTAGGTGCTCCATTATTTGTTATTGAAGAACTACAAGGTGGCGCAAAATTAATCATCCAATCTAAGTAAAAAAATATATTTGAGTGCCGCAAATCTTTATTTTCATCTTTACGCTCTCCATTATTTGTTTTTGAAAAACTACAAAGCGGCGCAAAATTAATCAACAATTTTTTTTTTTAATAACTTTTTTACTTAATAAAAAAAAATTATTTTGGTGCTTCACCGAGTTTCGAACCAACATTCTCTCTGTGAATTCCGAATGGTAATCACGCACCAATCCATTCGGCTACGGCGGCCGTTGTCCTGTAATGCAATTTTTCCAATAGGTATGAGTCACAGAGAGCCACATCAGACGAATTCGTTGAGTTATTGATGGCTAAAATACGATTTCTAGTCAAAAAATCAGTCACAAGAGTGGATCGGTGAGATGGTGCATTGTCATGCAATAAGCGCCAGCTTTCTCCTTCGCGGTATTCAGGGCGAATTCGACGAATGCAATGGCATAAACGCTTCAAAACGCCAAAATAGAAAATTGCATTCACGGTTTGACCCGTTAGTACGAACTCCTTGTGGACAATTCCCAAGGAATCGTAACAATAAATGAGCATCGACTTGATTATTGACTTCTCCAAATGCGATTTTTTGGGTATTGGCTCGTCTACCGATTTTAAAACAAAATTTATTAGCTCTTTGTTCGAAACTCCATTTTGTACCAATGAAACAAACACACTGACACTTTAGACGCAATAACTTCGTTTTTCACTGAACCGAATGTCACCAAGCTTTCACTGGAAGTCAGCTAGAGATGTAACTTCCAACGCACTAACTCATTAAAAAGATGGCGCCATCATCAAAACATTTTTATAACGCCAGTCTTGTTTATTTTGAGCTTCAGCTTGTATACTATATTTAATAATAATAATAAAAATATGCACCTTTACATGGAATGCTCGATATTTTTTTATGTGGAGAACACACACAGCACTGCACACACTCGTTGTCAATATAGAAAAGGCCCTAAATCAAAAAGAAATAGCCCTATGTTCCTTTATGGACATAGAGGGAGCCTTCGACAACGCAAATTACAAATCCATGGAAACAGCACTCGAAAAAAGAGGTGCAAACCCAATATTAGCACACTGGATAAGCCAAATGCTTAATCAGAGGATTATTAAAGCCTCGTTAGGCCAAGCTGAACTTAATGTCACAACAGTAAAGGGATGTCCGCAAGGAGGAGTTCTCTCTCCACTGCTATGGTCCCTACTAGTTGATGACTTGGTGCAGCACCTAAACAACAAGGGATTCATAACCATTGGTTATGCAGATGACATATCTGTTATAATAAAAGGCAACCATGAAAGGACACTAACGGACTTAATGCAAAATGCCTTGAATGTAACATGGGAATGGTGTAAAAAGGAGGGGCTGTCGATCAACCCTAACAAAACCACAATAATCCCCTTCACAAGAAAAAGAAAGTTAAAGTTTCCTGCATTGAAACTAAATGAAACAGTGATAGAACTAAAGGAAGAGGTCAAATATCTAGGTTTAACCTTAGATAAAAAACTCACTTGGGAATCACATATAAATAACATAACAAAAAAAGCCACGAAATCCTTGTGGACAACCAAACAATTACTAGGGAGATCCTGGGGCCTCAGCCCTAGTATGGCCCTCTGGATATACACCCAAATGGTTAGACCAATCATACTGTATGGAGCAAATCTATCCAACAAACAGCGATAACCAAACTGGGAAAAGTACAAAGGCTTGCTTGCCTATGCATCACAGGGGCTATGAGAACTACCCCAACAACTGGCATGGAAGCACTCCTTAATCTCCCACCACTCCATATAGCAATCCAAGAGGAAGCAGCTACGCAAGCACTCATGCTACACATGAAAGTAAATTTCAAATTGGGCAACCTCACCGGTCACCTAAATATCCTAAACAAAATCAAAAACACCATAAGCATGGCTCAAGTTTCAGACCACATTGACCCAACCCTCTGTTTCACAAAAGGATACTCAGTTACCTTTCCAGAGAGGATAGAGTGGAAAACAAACCCGAAATGGATGAATGATGATTCACAAAAATGGTACACTGATGGATCAAAAACACCTTACGGTGTAGGAGCAGGTGTAGTGGGGCCCAGAATCCACAAATCATACACTCTCACCAGGGACACCACTATCTTCCAAGCGGAACTATACGCAATAATGGAAGCAGTAAACATCATGCAACGCAGGAACCACAAGAGAGTAAGGATTAAAATACTCTCGGACAGCCAATCAGTCCTAAAAGCTCTAGATAGCTATACATACAACTCAAAAACCCTCTTAGAATGCAACAAGGCACTCAATAATCTGGCATCCAAAAATAATGTTTCATTAATTTGGGTACCGGGACATGAGGGATATGACGGCAACGAAAAGGCAGACGTTCAAGCCAAAAAAGGGGCAGATGAAAACTTCATCGGACCTAGTCCTATGTTCGGATTCAACAAAAACAACCTAAAACAAAAAATAAAACACTGGGCCAAAACTCTATTAAATCAGCATTGGAACAATGTAGAGGGTCTTAGACACTCCAAAAAGTTCCTAAGTTTCAACGCTAAAAGAGCCAACATGGCCCTCACGTTAAACAAAAAGAGCATTCGCACTCTCACAGGCGCCCTCACGGGTCACTTCACCTGCAACAAACACTTACATAAATTAGGCATAACTAACACCAGCACCTGCAGATTCTGCTGCGAAGATGAGGAGTCTATGGAACATCTCATTATCGAATGTCCGGGGTTGACGCATAGAAGGAAAAGGTTTTTAAACAAGTTCATGCTTACAGATGAAGACCTTCAATCACTCCCTCAGAAGGAGCTGGTACAATTCATAAGCATACTTAACAGTCAATAGACAGCATAGGGTGCACAATAGATCAATATGGTCGCAGTGCTAAAGGGCTACTCCTTAACCCTCTACAACCATTAACCATTAACCATGTGGAGAAAATGCAGAAAACAAATGACAACAAAAAAAAATTATCAAAAATCAACCCGATTTTGAGCCACTAAAATCGCATGGACTACAAAGCTTAGTTATCGATATCGATACTTCTCATGCAGCTAAAAAACTAGGTAAAATATGTAAGCATGTAAAAGTTTCTCCAAGGCCGATAGATTACCAGGTTTGCTATTTACATATCGATGGTTTTCGAGAAAAGTGACACAATTCAAAATTCACATTCTAGATAATTGACGCGCCAATTCGATCACCTGACAAAACGACACTAACGCCATCCTCAGAATTGCTTCAAGATTCGCTTATGACGCTTTTCCAGATAAAAATATATAAACTCTGTAGTTAATTTTTGCTTTTAACGGAAAAACTCCAAATTTGAGTTAATTTTGAGTTGTGTCGCTTTTCTCGAAAACCATCGATATGGTGAAAAAGAAAATTATGAGGGGAACTTTGACTGCCACGTCACTTGGGGATTCGACAGCCATATTCTGCACGATCATTTCACACACTCGTCCAATCAGTCGTTATTCAAACAGCAACGAAATGTCATAGGTTTATATTTTTCGGGTATCACCAACACAAATTCAGTATTTTTCTAAACACACCTCAAGTGGCGTCTGCCTATCAGCTGATTCTCTCAAATGCGCTCAGAGCCGAATAAAAGTCTGTTAAAGAGCTTTTCTTTTCATTCCTTTAATTCATAGGCTCTATGATAATCATTAAATTAAAGTAAATCGTTAAATTCAACCCATTGGGCCAACAATAACAACATGCACCAATGTAAATACGTTCATAAGTCTTTGTTGGGTTGGCAGCGGCAATTTTTAGTGCAAAAATCGAATGATGTGTACGTACATATGTATGTGTGTAGAAAAATTAAAAAATAATATCAGTTTCAAGATCACACAAAACAAATCGCCACCATGACAATTAGTGCCGACAAACTATGATTTCTTAATTTTCAATGTGCCAGCAGCTGGTCATCATTGCATGTGGGCGGGTGATGCAAACTAGTAACGCTATAGTTCACAAAAACAACAAAAACCTCCAAAAGCATAAAAATTCAAAGTAACAACAAACAGAAGTATAGAGTAAACAAAAAACTACAATAATAAAACATGCATAGTTACATACATATGCACATACCTACATACAGATATGGAATTAATTCGAGGAAAAAGTGCAATGAAAAGAGAAAGAAGAAGGTGAAAAAATGCAGAGTTTTCATGTTGAACATTTGGAAATTGAGTGTTGAGCGTTTGTTTGCAGTTTGTACACACCGCTAAGCATGCATGAAATTCCGCACACACACACACATATGTACAGATATTTGTACGAAAGTAGGTGCATATATTTAGTAAGTGCGAATGATTGAAAATGTGGCAAACGCTACTGCATGCACACGAAATGCTATAATCTTCCAAGTTTTCCTCTTTTTTCATTTCATATATTCACATATGCATACATACATGCACACATACATTCATTCACACATACACAAATTCACACATACATGCATAGGAATATAGATATAATCTGTGTGAATATATAATCTGTGAAATTTGAATTTCAGTTGATGGAAAATTATTACAATTTCTTTGGTAGTAGCATAAAAGTAGTTATCAGCGAAAATATCCATATAAAATACAAGTGAATTGAATAATCGCACTCACACACACTCACCAAAAGTAGCGAAGCGGTTTGCTGAATGGGCTGTACTATTTGGGAGGGGTCAGTGATGACTGAAAATCAAGTCTTGAAGACATTGTTGTGACTTTTAAGCAAAATTATAAATATTTGTGTTTATGTGTGTCTGTATGTAAGTAAATTGCACGCAAATCAGGTCTGGCATTTGTTTTTTATGTATAATAGTACACACAAACATACATACAGTGAATGGCTTAAGTCTACATACAGCAGCATATTTGCCTATTTCCCAGAAGGTAAACAATAATTAAAAAAAAAATTTGATCAAGATTTTTTCGCAATTCATATTTACTCATAAATTTATAAAACTTAAATTATTTCGCTTTATAAAAAAAATTTAAAAAAAAACAACAAAAAGAGGTACGACAAAAGTTTACGTGCATCCATCTGCTTTTCATCACTCAAGTAAAGTAGGCATTGAAAAAGTAGTTGTAAAGTACCGTTATTCAAAAATTTCAATTGACAAATCGTGCAAGAATAATTAAGAGATATCTTAATAATAGCGGATATTTCAGCAAGATACTACGTAAAAAGCCTCTGATTTAAGAAAAAATTATCGCCTTCGTCTAGTATCAAATTGTAATTTAAAATCGGTAAAACCTTTACCGAAACATTTGAATTGATGAAAAAAGTTGATGGCGACGATTGTGTATCTCGGGCCAGAGTTCATAAGGGGTTTACGCGTTTCAGAGATGGTTGTGAAGACATACATATGTAAATGACAATGAACATTCGAGTTAAAGGACAAAGCAAACTGGAGCTCCTCCGCTACTGAGAGACATCTCCAAGAAAACACCTTGCTCTTATACACGTAGAACTTGAAGATGAACGCAGAAAAACAAAGGTTTCGAGGCCTTCGAGGTCATACCAGTGGAAAGATCTTGGTGCTGATGAGCATCTTTTAATCATCAGTCTACACGCAGAGATCAACCTACAGATATGAGCCATTTAAGTAATGGTTAAATGGAATCTAGGCTTTATCATTATGAAGTGCATAAAGAGATTAGATTCTCTAATGGCGGCCAATCACATTTAGCTGGTAAAGATTCGGTATCACAAAATGACTAGCTAATATTTAAATAGATTGGCTGGAGAGGCTGCGACAACTATATCACTAGTTTAGCCTGGTAGTGAGACATCACACGATCAAACAGAAGCTTTGAAGAGGAAAGAAAAGGTTAGGCGGTATCGACTTCAAAACTCGTTTCCGAATAGATCAACGCGCTTAATGTATGAATACGATATCATTTCGGAAAAAAGAAGGTCCCATAACCTCACTACAACCCAATACTCATTCAAATTTCATAAAAAATAGAATGGAATGCAGGTAAAGTATTGCTAAGAGTAAAGGGCGCAATAGATCTTCAGTCCGAATGGATAACGTCAATGCAATGAAAAGATTTTTCAGTTCGGCAACCCAAAATGAAAATACAGTAGAAAAACCATGATCCATCCGCCTCTCTTTTCATCTCATCCCATTTCATCTCATTTAATCTCTCCACAGTTGAGTTGAATAACTGACTTAACTTCAAACTAGTGAAGAGCCGCTGGCGAACTTACTAGATCTCGGCCAATGTCAGCAAACGGTTGCGAAAATTATAGTCCAAGATAATCATAAGATAGCCATCGATCCATCGATGGAATCTCCGGGATTGGTCGCAGAAACGACAAGAGTTAGTGGATCGTATCGACTGCGGAGTCTACAATGGTCTGTGAGCTTTCTCAGATTATCCTTAGGAAGGGCTAAGAGTTGCCTAAACCTCTTTTGGTTGACCCCCCCCAGTAAAGATTTCGCCTGGCGTAGCCCATAATTTAGTGCCAGCTGAGCTCCCTTAGCCTTAGCTCTATATTTCTAAGCCTCTCCTTGGTAGTGAGTTGCCTCATGGCAAGAAAGGGCTCGGGTTCTATTGGTAACGAGGCCGTAGTCTCTCTAGTTAATGCGTCCGCTACTTTGTTCCCAGTTATATCGCTGTGTCAGGGAACCCAAATTAGCCGGATGCGATTCTGCATTTCTTAAAAATTCTGTCTTCTTGAGAGCCAGCGAGGACTTAACCTCACTGTATGACAGTGCCTTGAGTTCCGTCCGACTGTCACTCAGAATGGAAATTCGCGCATTACCGATATTCCTGTCTAAGTTTACAGATGGCATTATCCTCCGCTTGGAAAATGCTTGGAAAACTACCCATCGACACAGAGCGCTAGGATCTGGGGCCATATATACCAACGCAGACGCTCCTTCTGACGACTTATTGCGCGTAAACATGTCCAAACAGTTCTTTGAATCATCGATTCGTTGTTGTTTTTGCTCCGGTGTGGGCAAACGCGGCACCCATTTGGAAAACACCTTTTTCGGACCTTTTTCGGTCGGACATAATGATTTTCAGTGTTTTTTCAACGTTTTCCGGAATAACAGCGTCATTTGGCCTTCCAGTAGATGGAGTGTTATCGGTGTCTGTACGATCACGTTTGAATTCGGCATACCAATAACAAATGCTTCTTTTTGATGGAGCAGAGTCCGAATAATGTTTTTCAAGCCATTCCTGGCATTCAACAGTATTTTTTTTTTCATAAAAAAAAATGATAAATCATCACACGGAATTGCTTTGAATTCATTTTTTTTAAAAACTCAAAACTAGCGTCACTTAAAGCACTGTAACTTGTAAACAAATGGTCGAATTAACATATGATTTTGATAGTAAGCGTAAAAAGGTTGCCAACTTTCGAAAAAAATATTGATTTGGTACTAGTGCCGCCATCTATGTGTCAGTCACACTCATTATTGAACGTCCTGGTATATACCAGCGCAGACGCTCCTTCTGATGATCTCGAGCCATCTGTATCCCAATGCAGTTTCCTTTTAAATGCAGGTGGGCTCCAGTTTAACTTGTCGTCCAGTTGAATTCTAAACTTCTTCTCAAATCTAATGACTTTAGTGATATCATCCCTGGTTAGAGTTAAAAATTTTTTTTAATAAAGCAGTATTTTATTGACACTATTCCCGAGGAATGCATGCTGTGAGACTTGGAATTGCCTCGAGTCCTTTTTGCGTCGGATGTATGGTGGATGAGGTGGAATCATCTCAGCTCCTCCATAGCTGCCCTGCTTTGGAGGGGTTAAGGTCTAGGCATCTTGGCTCTTACTTTGCTACGCCTGTTGATATAGTTGGCATTGGCATTAAAAATCTCATGAATTTCATCAGCAGCACAAAGCGGTTGACGCAAACGCAGCGCAGTCATCGTTCATAATCCACACACTCTAAACCCATCCTCCAAAACCATCCCACCACCACCTCTCCTCGGCCTTTCCTTTCATCCCATCGCTTTTCTCTTTCACCTTACCTCCTTCACAATGGTATCCCATAGGACGAATCTGTTTATCTTCGCCCAAGTGTGCTCATTCCTTGGGCAACCATTGCAACCTAATCTAACGTAACTATTTTTTGATCATCAAATGAGGAGATCATTGACCGAGCAATGTTTTTCTAACTTTTTCAAAGTACTTTTTGAACGATGCTCGTACTTTGACAAATTTTGAAGTGAACTGCGATCGTCGTGTTACACCATACAGCAAAGTTAAATTCTAAGCCATGGCTGCACACTTCTATTAGACAGACTGTATGTATGTATATACATATGTAACTGCTCTATGCACTTTTATGCTCAATTATCGTCTTATATTATCGCAGCTTATCATCACCACCGCCTTATCGGCTGCCATTTGATCACCAAGACTGCCGTGAGCCAATAACAACTCACGGACCAATAACCTGCGATTCATCAAAGCAAAATCCTCTGAACGAAAATCGCAATTGTTATAATTTTTGCAAAATCGCAGCGATATGCGAAACCCCATATTATGCCATCAATGTTTGATTGTGAATGCCGTTGTTGTTGCATGAGTGTAATAATAATATGAATTGTAGTTTTTTTTTTCAATTTTCCAATTTCCATTGCATCCTGCGCTCTTTACTGGCATTCATCATTCATCAACTCATTCATACGAGAGTGGCTTCTACATACTTTGGCTGCCTCTACTGCATGCATTTTAAAGCATTTCCTTCCATTGCAACTGTGGCTAGCAGTAATCGACTGCAGCGGTAGCAACGGTTGTTAAATGCAATTGCAGACATCAGCAATATACTTTACTATGCATGAATTTATGTATGTAAGTGTGCATTCTCACTGCCACAGCTACATACGTCGACTGGACAACCTTTGTGGCATGCAGCATTGATTCATTCATCGGCCGGCTAGTTAACTGCATTGGGCTACCGGCGCTCCTGCCGTTGTCAATTCGTTATGATGGAGTAAATTTGTATAAAATAATGTAGGTATGTATGTGTGTATTAGGGAGGGTCAACTTGCGGGGAGCAATTTTTTTCGACATCCTTCCTAAGCGAATCGGACTCTACATGAAATTCTAAGAAAGATAGTCCATTAGAGCATAGCTCTTATGTCAATTTCGAGGAGCTCAAGTTATGAGCGAATATACGAAAATAGAGAGGCGGTTATCTCTATGAACATAGAAAAAAGACACCTCGTGTTGAAAATAAAAAATATGTAAAAAGGAATTTATATTCGAAAAAGTTGAAAATAAATTTTTAAAATATAGTAAAATGAATTGCGTTCGATTTTTTTTTTTTTTGTAAATTTTGATTTAGATATAAAAATGATTATTCTTCTTCTTAACTGGCGCGACAACCGCTTAGGCGATTTTGGCCGAGTTTAACAAAGCGCGCCAGTCGTTTCTTTCTCGTGCTAACCGACGCCAGTTGGACACACCAAGTGAAGCCAAGTCCTTCTCCACCTGATCTATCCAACGGAGAGGAGGCCTTCCTCTTCCTCTGCTACCACCGCATCGAATACTTTCAGAGCCGAAGCTTTTGTATCCATTAGGACGACATGACCAGCCAACGTAGCCGCTGAATCTTTATTCGCTGCGCTATGTCTATGTCGTCGTAAAGCTCATACAGCTCATTGATCCATCGCCTACGATACTCGCCGTCGCCAACGCGCAAAAGTCTAAAAATCTCCTGCAGAATCTTTCTCTCAAACACTTCAAGCGTTGCTTCATCGAATGTTTTTATCTTCCACGCTTCTGTTCCATACGATAGGACGGGCATGATGAAAGCCTTGTAAAGTGTTAGTTTTGTTCGTCGACAGAGGACTTTACTACTCATTTACCTACTTAGTTCAAAGTGCTACTTGTTGACAAGAGAGATTCTATAAAAATGATTGATTTACATACAAAAAAAAAACATTAGATACAGTGAGGAAACCCTTGGGGCTCCTTATACAGGATAGTAACCAAAAAGCTTAAGAGCGGCAAAACCGCAGCATCTACGCACCCGCATTTTATGTCTAAAATCTTGGATATTCTCTTTCCAAAACCTAAAGATCTTCATTACAGAAGATGAAATACTAAGGGCTATAAGCAGTTTAGCAGACTCAAAAGCTCCTGGACCGGACGGAATGCCAAATAAATACGTGAAGCTAGCGATCGTGCGATAAACCAAAGCGTTTAGCAACTTATTTAATAGCTGCCTCTCGAAGGGCACCTTTTCGACAATGTGGAAACGCCAAAATTTAATTTTGCTCCCAAGTACAGCAAATCAGTAGGGGGCTCCTCTAGCTACAGACCAATATGTCTAACCGACTCTGCGATTAAGCTGCTCGAACGAATTTGATCCGATTGACTAGACGCGGAAGTCAAATCAAAGGCACAGAGCAGGCCCCCCTGTTTGAAAATCAATTCAGATTTAGAAAGGGGAAGTCAACGTTAGATGCAGTCTCTTCGGCAATCCTTCTCACAACGAATGAAATCAGCGGTACCCCTTGGCTAAATGGCACCCAAAAGTACTGCCTGTTTATCACCCTAGACGTCAGAAATGCATTTAACTCTGCAAACTGGGCGAAAATCTTAGATGCCCTAGAGCTAATTGGGGTATCCACGACCTGAGGAGAATTTTGCGCAATTACTTTGATGGACAAATTCGATGGTAGAGTACATCAAAGGGATGTAAAAAGGGTAAAATAAGAAGTGCCGTTCCACAAAGTTCGGTGCTCAGCCCCTATAATATACGACGGAATATAATGTACGACGGTATTCTCCAGGTCAAGATTCCAGAGAAAACTAAGGTAATTGCTTGAAACGATATTAAAAAAAGCATTGGCCCTCCCTAATGTTTATGTACGGATATGCTAGCAAAGAGGCGTATGTGTGTATGTATGCAGTCAAAAGCAGATACATAAGTGTGTGTATATATATGAGCATACATATACACATATGTATATACCCGTATGCACTTCTCCATGTAATTGCAAACTGTTTCCAATCGGTGATGTTTATTGCATTTGCATCGGGGAAATGCTCGCAAATCAGTATTTGTCGCTTGCAACTCGCGCATTTTACATTGTTGCCCAATGCGTTTTTTTCTTTGCTTTTAGCCTCATTGCTTTGTTGTTTGTATAATATTATATTAATCGTATAAGCCGTGGTGTAAACTATAACGTTTTTGCACCCGGAATCATCGTTTGGTAAAAAACCATGACAATCGATGTGACAGCTGCCAGAGATGTTCAAAAAAGCTACGATTTCACTTCATGCAGCATTTGGAGAAATTGAAAACAATGAATATATTCAATATAAAATATAGTAACGGGTTTGTAAATAGGCGCGTAAACATTTTGTATTTAAACACAAATTTGTCAGTGACAATAAATGCCATGAATGCCAGGTTGCATTCAAGATTTACATTTTTATGACGACGCAATTGGGTAAGGATTTCTGAAGTGGGCCACAAAATTACAAAAGTGAATATTTTGCGATAAAATTCAGCCTGCACTGGGTTCTATCATCCAGAAGCACACTCAGAAAATTTTGTTGCAAAATTCTAAATAGTTTTTTTTTTATTAACTATAGAAGTTTTTTGCAGCGATGGAATAATTATCACATTTCTCGAAAAGTAAGCATCCGATTACAATGATTTTTCAACTGCAGATTGATAAAGGATGATATTTTCCAAATACGTTATTTTTGTTCCCAAACTTGATTTTTTTTTGTTGTAAATAATTTTTTTAATAAAAAATTTTAAATTTAACTAATTTCTGCGTCTCTGGGATGAAAATTTTTTAAGGATATTTACGTAATAAACATCAGTGCATTTATGTATGGAAGAAAATGCGTGCAATTCGAAAAGGATTCATTACAACTAATTTGTTTGTGTCAGGATGTGCGCTCCGACTTGCGCGGAGATGCGAACTCGGGCGCTCCCGCGACGCGCACGAACGCGCAAACGGCGGCTCGCGGGCGGCTTGCGAAAAACCGTGTTTTGGACACGTCTCAATGCGATATGCTTCCGGAAGATCACTTTTGCCGACATTGTGTTATTATTCAAATTAAAAGTACCTATGAAATAAGTTCAAAAAAAAAAATAAAAATGAAAATTCCAATGAAATTTAATGCAAATAAAACAATTTAGTTGTACCTACATGCACTTAAATATTAATTGACTTCCAAATATTTTGTTTACCTGTATAAAGTATAAACTGTGGAACACTTTCTCTGCAGATGTCCCTTTGGGGATGACTTGATGAAATTCTCCAGCCTAGATCCCTTTTCTCTCCTCCGCTACATCAACAGCACTGGATGGCTGTAGACGGGCTTATCTCCTCCCTTAATCCTTTCACAGGTAGTGGTCCACTTTATGGTATCAAAACGGCACGTAAGTGCTACTTGTAGTGTACCTGGGGTACTCTTGCCATCTTACCTACCTACCTATACAGTATAAATATACCCTACCTACCCTACCCTAACAGTATATATATAACATTAATGATAAATTAATTAATTAATTAATCACACTATTTGTTTACAGATGTACTTTGCAAGTAAAAAACGAAATCGTTCGAAATCACAAGTATCTCGTCGATATTAAAAAGAATGTGATTGAAAAAGAATACGTCGTTTGCCTTGATTTCTCCGAAAATTACTCATGTCGTGTTCAAAATTCTGTGCAATCAGAATACTGTAACACAACGCAGGCAACAATACATCCTTACGTTGTGCATTACAAAGAAAACGACGTAGAACAGCATAAGAATTTTGTGATAATTTCTGAAGCATTGGAACATGACAGTTCTGCAGTCAATTTGTTCAATTCTAAATTGATTCAATATTTGATTAAACAGTTTGGTATACTAAATGTGAAGAAAATCTATTATTTTTCCGACGGGTCGGCCTCACAGTACAAAAACAAGTTAGGTTAGGTTAGGTTAAATGGCTGCCCTAACTAAGGGCTCACTTGGACAAATATTAAGAAATTCGTCCGTTATGGTGGAAGAAGGAGCCTTGGGATTAGAGACGATGATGACCATACATTTTACGACGACGCCGACGGGGGCTGATTTGCGTTCGTAGTTAGCCGTAACAAGCTACTAATGAGCTTCACCAAATTTATGATATTTACACCGGGCAGCTGAGAAGAAGGTGTTGAGATGATTCCACCTCGTCCTCCAGACAGTTTCTGCAGAACGGACTTGAGGCAATCTCAAGTCTCACGGCGTGAACACCTAACGGACAATGTTCGGTGCCCACCTAATTCGAGAGCTGGGACTTTGTTAGCCTTAGGAGTTCCCTTGAGCGTCCCCGATCTACCCGTGGCTAGAAGGATCTCGCGACTTCGCACGTTAACGCACTAGTCCAGCGCTCGCTGAGTTGACTCGAGGCCCATCTTTCCAGGAGCAGGCCACAGGTTCTCAGGGGAACCCCAATTCTCTCATTTCGCGACGAAACCGTCTCCAAAGTTCCCTGTCTAGCCAGCTCATCAGCCCAGCAGTTTCCCTCTATGCCGCTGTGCCCGGGAACCCAAATGAGCCTGATGATGAAGTATTCGGATGCAATCGAGAGAGAAGCCAGACATTCCCCGTCCAATCTCGAATGCACAAACAGCGAGCCCAAGGCCCTAATTGCCGATTGGCTGTCGGAGTAAATATTTTCTTCCTTAACGGTAATTACCGAATTAAGCAACCAGTCCACCGCTTCCTTAATTGCGGATACCTCCGCTTGGAAAACACTACAGTGGTCCGGGAGACTAAATTTAAGTTTGTTGGGAGGCTCCTTAGAGAGTACTCCCCCACCAATCCTTCCGTCCAACTTCGAGCCATCCGTGAACATGTTTGCCATGCCTTGCCGCCGAATGTTGCACCCCGCCCACTCATCCCTTGAGGGAATGTGAGTAGAAAAAGGTTCGCTCGGACCTAGCGTGGGTGTACAGTGGTCCAGCACCATAGGGATGAACTCAAAGTTTTTAAGAATGCTAGAGTGTCCGTACCCTAAGTCTAGCCTAAGTCCGAACACCTTAATCTGATTGCGGCGCGTGCAGCGGTAGTTTTTCCTACAATGTCCATGGGCGCCACATTCAGCATAGCGTTAAGCACTAGAGTAGGAGTGGTACGGAGAGCCCCACTGATTCCAATGAGGGCAGACCTTTGTACCCTCTACAGCTTCTTAACTGATACCATCCTTTCTAGCGAGTTCCACCAGACAAGGACTCCGTATAGCAAGATTGGTTTTATAATCGTGTTATAAAGCCAAAAAGTGACTTTAGGCGAGAGGCCCCATCTTTTGCCGATAGCGCTCCTGCAACCATACAAGGCGACTGTTGTCTTTCTGATTCTCTCCTCACTGTTTGGCTTCCATGTAAGACCTCTGTCAAGGATGAGTCCCAGGTACTTCACCTTGTCAGAGAGCACCAACGGAGCGCCCGACATTGAGGGGAGAAACACTCTTGGTATTTTGTATTTCCTCTTAAATAAGACGAGCTCCGTCTTCAGAGGATTTATCGATAGGCCGCGATTTGCGGTCCAATTTATAACTAGATTCAGATAACCCTGCATCAGTTCCATCAGAGTTCTAGAAACTTGCCTCTGGCAATAAGTGCCACGTCATCCGCGTAGGCAATCACCTTACAGCCCCTCCCCTCCAGCTCCTCCAGCAGACATAAACAAGTACAATTTTATAAATTTACTATTTCACAAAAAGTATTTTGGCATCGATGCCGAGTGGCACTTTTTTGCCTCTGCATATGGGAAAGGTGCCTGCGATAGTATCGGTGGTGCTATAAATAGAGATGCGTACGATGCAAATTTGCGAGATAAAATCCCGGTGAAAATTACGGGACCGAAAACGTTGTATGATTGGGCAAAAGTCAATTCTAAGAAAATTAATTTTGATTACTGTAATAAACAAGAACACGAAAATCACTCTAGTAAGTTGAAAAAGCGCTATTCCAAGGCGCGAAACTTTGAAAAATACGAGGCAGTTCCAATCTTTTATTTCAAAAGATAAAAATTCCATCGAGTACAAAATAGTTTCAGCCCAGGATCAATCTAAAATTATACCCATTATGTAAAAACAAACTACATGAAAAGTGTAAAAAGCGTGAATGATTTTCATTCAGCAAAGCGTCCATATTTAAATATTATGAGACTCACTTAACTAAGAGACTCATATTCACAGTTTAACTTTCTAAACACAATCAAGGTTTTAAAATCAATTCAGGTGCCTTCTTTGTTCTTGCCCTGCATCAGTTAGAACCCGAATGAAATGTTTAAAAGCTCTACAATATGAGAGATTAGAATGTCTCTCAGGGTTAGAGCTTCAGAGCTTACTTAGACGCAGGCTTATTACAAGATGTCTACAACCAGGAAGCGTAAGGGTCAAGCTCCATCTGGAACCACTAAGGACCAATAGGTCTATGTGATGGCTTTCAGCCAGCCAGGTCAACCTAACCTAACCTAGATGCAGGTCATTGTGGTATTACAGGGAACGAGTTGTCTGATAAACTGGCTAATGAAGGCTCTGCCACGCAGAGCGTTCTCCGTAGCTCTCCGGCCTTTTCTAGAATCAGGCTTCGACTATTGGGCTGCGATGTACTGAGTATTGATAAAATTCATACTCATCCTCTTCCGGAACTCTTAAGATTCATCAATTCTTGAATCCAAAAGATTCGCGAAAGTGTAACCTCAAACCAAATTTTTCAGGCTTACCATCCCTATTGTATCTATCCTGTCTCACTATTTCTTCCACTGTAATCTATCGGGGTGTAGCACAACGGACTTCCTGACTGAGTGCTGGAACTTATCCAACACCCCACAAAATCTAATCTAATCTATCTAATAACTCGGAAAATAATTAAAAAATTAACATAGACTAGTCTGATTCAGTACCAGCAAAGATCATAGTAACGATAAAAAAGGTGTTGAAGTAATTCTTATGTACTCGTATTTTTTTTTTTGAGTAAATGGGCTTGAATAAATAGGAAAAGTGGCCCCACAATTGAGTCGTAAATATTGTAGGTACTATAACTGTATGTGTAATTGTACATCTACATTCATACATACATGCGTGCAGTCATATGCTGATGATGGGAATAGTTACTAATTTGGGTTGCTACGTGAGCCCAACGCACAGATGAGTAATCGATGGCTTCCCATCAGGCAGTCAATAAGCCGCAGCAGAGATATCACTACAACTACATATGTACATGTATGACTGCTATATACACACTTACACATCTGTATGCACTTACATATATATGTATGTGTGTGTGTGTGTATGCGAGCAAACGTGAGATGCGAAGTTGGCCGCTGATGCAGATAATAATTGAAGTTCACATGTACGCGCAAGCACATTTGTGTATGTGTGTATGTATGCATGCGGATATAGAATTTTTGTACAACAACACACATACGTATTTATGTTCTTACATTCATGCCCGCTAGTCACGCATCGGCGAACTTCACGTATATGCGCCAATTAAAATGCACACACAAAGCAACAAATAAGCACAAGCAAAAAAAAATAAAAACAACAAAACGCATGGCGAAAATGTAGGTTGATATTTGTATTGGTAGATATGAGTGGATATGTAGCTGGGCCATTGAGGCGCAAGATATGAATAAATATGATTTCTGTATGTAGTACAAAAAAAAATAAAAAAGAATAAATTATATGTATTAAATAAAAAAAATATTCCGTGTAAAAATAAAAAAAATATTCCGTGTAAAAATAAAAAAAATACTCCGTGTAAAAATAAAAACAAAATTCAGCGTAAAAATACCAAACAAAATGAGTCACACGCAAACGTAGCAAGCAGATCCAAAGCGGAGTTACTGCTGTAAAAATTTTTTAAAATTTTTTTATATATTTTCTTTTTTGTGATTTCAAATTTGTTATTGTTGCCACAATCGCTATGGCAAGTTGTCGCAGGCACGCAAAAGTCACTCACATTTTCAACTTATCGACAAGATTCACACCTTCGTAGTTGAAAAAGTAAGTAATAAAAGCGAAAAATTTTAAATTAAAAAAAAAAAAAAGGAGAAGAAAAAATCAAGCCCACCTCTACGCCTTAAACGGGTAGACGAGTTTGCTGTGTGACTTGCTGCCACATGTTCGTCAAAGTTCGCATAATCCGTTAAATAAATACGCCACATAATCAAAACAAATACCAAAGTACGTAAGACAGCTGAATATGGCGCACTGCAGTCAAGTGGCGCGATAGCGCAGGAGGTTATGCTCGAATGACAGTAATAACGTCAACCATGGCGTCTGTGTTGTACAACAACTATGAAGCATTGGAAAAACTTTTCACTATCGGGTGTCAACTTTGATTGCTCGACTCATCAACGCCATGTCATTCCACCAATAGACCTACAGTGCGGCTCAACTACAGTTTCGTTTCACATTAATAGCAACGTTTTGTGAGAGTTAATTACTGATGGCTTGCCACAAAAGGTAAAAAGGGAAATATTGGCATTGCCAGCGCAAATCTAAAATAATGCATGTAAATGAGTAATTTTTTATAAGAACGCTTAAATATTTTCTGACTGAAAAAGTTTTTTTACACTATTAAAATTTAAAAATTTCCAAATTTGTATGCTCATAAACATTATTTATCGCACAAAAATCAAATATTTAGATTAACGAAACCAACGCAAGACAAGTCTTGTCGAGGCCCCATGCTCCCGAGAGGAGTGAACAAGGAAAAAAAACAAAAAAAATAAAAAATCGGTCAAAAAATCCAATCTTGATATTTTTTCTTTATACAAAGTGGCGCATTATTTATTTCATTGTATCGCTGGAAAATATGCCTCACAAAATGTGGCCTTAATAGGTGAAAAAACCCCCATAACAAGTGAAGAAAAGAGTTCTTCAAGGAATCAAGTAACTACAAGGTGGCGCAAAATCCAAACATCCAAGTTTTCTCTCTTTTTAATAACATAAAAACATTGATTTTGAGTGATGGGAATATTTATTTTGACCTGTACAAGGTAGCGCAAATTTAATAATCCATTTTTTTTTTTTTGTAAAAATTTTTTCCACATAAAAAAAATTATTTTTAGCTTTAGTTTGACCTTTACAAGGTGGCGCAAAATTAATAATCCAATATTTTTTGTACTATTTTTTTTTCTAAATAAAAAAATGATTTTGAGTGATGGGAATTTTTATTTTGACATTTACAAGGTGGCGCAAATTTAATAATTTAATTTTTTTTGTAAAAATTTGTTTCCAAATAAAAACAATGATTTTGAGTGATGGGAAGCTTTATTTTGACCTTTACAAGGTGGCGCAAAATTAAAAATCCAATTTTTTTTTGTAATATTTTTTTTTTCTAAATAAAAAAAGTGATTTTGAGTAATCAAAATCTTTATTTTGACCTTTAAGCACTCCACTGTCTGTCTGCTTGTATACTTCAGCTGTGTATTTTCCAAGCGTCAAATATGATTGACGTACAACGCCATTTGCAAAAACTAAAAAACTTACAATGAGGTGATCAATTTTGCAACACCTTGTATGTATATATTTAAGAAATTTGTGATTAACTTTTCAACTTACTTTTTAAACCTCCGTTGGAAATCTCTTTTAAAACTTTCAGTTGGGTACCCGTTAAGGTGATTAATTTTGCGCCACCTTGTATGTATATATTTTATTAATTTGTGATTAACTTTTCAACTTAATTTTTAAACCTCCGTTGGATACCTTTTTTACAACATTCGGTTGGGCACCTCGGTCAGGCCTTCTTTTCTGTTCGAGGATCGTTTTTGAAAGGTTATATCCATAAAACGATATAAAATTAAATTTTTGGAAGCTACCTGCAAGCTCAAGTCGTTAGCTATAATAGAAATATGATAAATTCACGCCGAAAGTCAATCTGGCAAAGTCGAAAAGTCAGTCTGGCCAGACCCGGATGCCCAACGGAGAGATAAAAATAATATTTTTTTATGGCTGGCACTAAATGTTAAAAATTATATTTTGTTTTGATCATTTGCAAGTTTTAATTCGATTTACATTTATCTTTTATTAGTATTATTTTCTTTTTGGTTTTTTTTCAAACAATTTTTTTTGTCTGTTGCCATTTTTGTTTGCATTGACCTAACCTAACTTTGCATTTGTGTTTCTATCTCTGACTATTTTGAAACTCTCTTCTCAGTTCTCCCCTATATCTGATCTACAATTACATCGCGGTAGAGATATGCTCTTTTTCCACTTGAATCTGCGTAGTCTCGCATTCTCTAATTCTTCTGCGTGAGAAAAATGCAAATTTTGGGACTGATAGGTAGAGTGACTAGAGTTAACCTGGCTATCTCTATAAACTTCTATTTTTAAAAGATGAAAAAATTAATAATGAGTATCAATGTCAAATGGTCGTCTATGTAAACTGAGCTTAAGGTTAAAGTTGGACAACTCCATTCAAAGCAGTTTTATCGCGATAATTTAAAATAGTCTCAAATTCGTTCATTATGAGGCGCTTAACGGACAAGTATAAACGTTTTTAGTTCATAATTATAAAAAAATTAAAAAAAAAAATTCCCAGCTCTTTTAATATGAACAAAACTGTAGAAATGCACATGTTTGTATACTCGTACAAGTAGTCCAATAAGCGCAGCTTTACCAGCCCGCGAACGGTGTCAACAAAGAAATAACTATCCACTTGTGTGATGTTGGTGTTGGTTGTTAGCGTGGTTCGAGTGAATTCCTTTCAATTTGCATTTATTTATAAAAAACAATAACAAATATGACTTATGTATGTCTTTTGTCATGCTAGTATTCATAGATATTCAACGAGAGTGAGGGCGACTCACTGGCTTAGAGACACTTGCCACTTGCCACTTGCATACCAGAATCATGTCACTGAGCTAGTGATTGAATTTATTTTTCGCTAAGTGCAAATATATGTATGTACATATCTGTATATGTGTGATTGGAAGTGTATATAATACATATGAACATATGAATACGAGTAAATATTTATCGTAGCTTCCATACCCAGTGTTGGAAAAGCTGCCTCTTGAAGGCGATTACCTGCCACGATTGATTGTGCAATTCCATTATTATTAAAAGTTTGAACAAAGAGTACAAAAACTTGGATTTCTTATTTAAAGAATGCGTCAAAATTTTGCAAAAATACTAAGAACCGCTCAAATCAAATAAAAAATCTTTATTAAAGCTTGATTTATGTGGGGTGAACTTCTTGGTTATGAGGGAACTTCTGGTGCACATTTACTGAGTTGGCGAAACGAATTTTATTGCTTTCAATGCTTTTTTATGAAGTGTGAATGTAAAGGGTTTTCCAATAAGAGGAAGGTATGCCGTTAATAGTGGAAAATATATTAACATCAGGCAAATGACCAGCACGACCACGCTTACAGGACAATATCCTTTTCATGAAATTTTCCATAACCAAATTGCAAAGTGGCTACCCTATGCCCTCGATAGCCTCACGAATTCCATCTTTGAGGTCTTGAATCGACCCTGGGCTGTTGGCGTAGACCTTCTCTCTCACATGACCCCAAAGAAAAAAGTCACAAGGTGTTAAATCACAAGATCTCGGTGGCCAATTGTGATCACCTCTTCGAGAGATAACACGGTCCGGAAACTTTTCCCCTAAAAGATCAATGGTTTCGTTGCTTGTGTGGCACGTAGCTCCGTCTTGTTGAAAAAAACGTTGTCCAGATCAATATCATCCAATTCCGGCATGAAAAATCGTTAATCATCTCTACATAGCGATGTATAACACCTGTTATTTTAGTTTCTTTTTTCTGCATACAATGATTTACTGCCCTGTTTTGTTTGACTACTGCCCTTGTTTGTGTGCTGACGAACCCGTCTGTGATCGGAATTTCGTATCTTGGCAAAAATGTTTTCGTGAGCCAATTAAAGATCAGCTATTTACGTACGTCAAAACTATTTCAGACAAAAAAGAGGGGTACTTTTAACCCTTTAATGACTTCACAAACTCTAATAAAGGTAAAAAAAAAACTTCAAAATATTGATTTAAGTTTGAAGTTGTAGTGAATTTCAATTTTTGGTCAAAGTTAACAAATCCAAAACTGCGAATACGAATTTTTTGGCGTTTCACTACATTTCAACGAAAATATATATTTTGGGGTTTTCGTAGTGACTGATTACGTATCTTAATGCGGACTTCTCTCTAGTGAGAATCTTCTTCTCCTAGATTGGCGCGATAACCGCTTAAGCGGCTTTGGCCGAGTTTAACAAAACGCGCCAGTCGTTTCTTTCTCGACCTAACCGGTGCCATTTTGACACACCAAGTCAAGTCCTCCAAATCCCCACCTGATCTTTCTAACCCAAAAGAGGTCTTCCTCTTCCTGTATCCATTCGGACGACAGGTCCTAGTAAGCGGAGTCGCTGGATCTATATACTTCTGCACTATATCTACTTATGTACCATTTGTCCCAGTAAAGCTCATTAATCGTTCCATATCGTATCGTCTGCGATACACATTCTGGGGTTTACTGTTCTATAGTTTATATGGAGGAACGGCAGTACCACCAGGATGCTGAGCCGTTTTCCGCCTAGTGCACGACATTTACAAAGAATGTGTTCTAAATTTTCAGTGTCTATTTCATAGAATCGGCAGATGATGGTCTCAGAGAGACCAATTTTGTGGCTTGTAAAGTAACCAGTTAAAAATCTTAAATCTAATCGACTAAGTAAAAGTAACTTGTCAGGAATTATGTTGCCCGACTTTAGGAATTGCTTCGCTCTTCGTTGACCGATAGAATTTTGCCAGTGTTCAACGAACTCCTTCTCCTCACACCTCCTGAGAAGCTAGTTGATGTGGCCCTGTGTAAGTCCGCAGAAAGATTCAGGACCAATTAGGGGCATTTTTCCCTCTTTCTTAGCTAGATGGTCCGCCATTTAATTTCCCTCGTGTCCAAGAACCCAACCCAATAATAATGTGTTGAAATTCCCAGATGAGAATAGTAGAAATGAAAGCGTGCTGCAGACAAGGAATATCAGAACTGGAATTTCCGAGAGAGAGAATGTGACGAAACTTTTTAGAAAAGTTAAAAATTACATTTCTTATGGCCACATCGCCACAATTTATTTACCCTTTGCTTAGTTATGATAGATGATAGCATACATCTTGATCAAAAAGTTCCCGGAACAACTTCAGGTGACGCTCTTAGTCAAGTGATTTCAGTTCTGTTTTTTTTTTGTCAGGTTGCCACATCAATGGTGCGAAAACCTTAGGAATGTTAGGAAATTTTTTCGGTAATAATGCTCTTTAAGAAAGCCGTCGTTTTATAGTCGCATTAATGCTTCAGAAGAGATCGTGAGTTCATCGAGTTGAACGAACTTCGTCGCATGTCGTCGACATCGAAAATTTATGAAAACATCAATAAAGTAAAAAACAAGTCGATCAATAACTAAAAATTAACCATTAGAGAGCTGGTAGAGGACTTCAACATTACTTGTGGATTCGCTAAGGAAATTATGGTTAATAGTTTGATGTTGCGCCATGTTGCTGTAATTTTGGTCCCAAAGGACCTGAATTTTAGGCAAAAAAAAGACAGCGTTCATATCACCTGATTCACCACATGATTTCCAAGGCTGAATTCGACCCAACATTCTTAAAACGCATCACTTCTGGACACGACACGTGGGTTCATGAGTACGACACGCAATGCAGACATTAGTCGAGTGATTGGAGAGCTTCGAATGAACCAAGACTAAAAAAACCACGTCGATTTCAGTCAAACAAGAAAGCGATTCTCGTTTTTATGGATTATATTGGTATTGTACATCACCAGAAAGTCAGGCAGTTAAGATGGACGATGGTGTTATTTGGGCATTATGAGACATTTACATGAAACAATTCGCCAAAAAGTAAAGATTTTGTGGAAAACAGCTCATGGATTTCGCATCTCAACAACACGTTGTCGCACAGTGCCATCATTATCCAAGAATTGTTGACCAAGTACAAAACGAATACCAACCAAAAACCATCGAATTAAGCTGTTATGGCTCCCTGAATTTGTTTATTTATTTTGTTTAATCGAGCCAAAAAACCACTACGGGGAACGCGTTTTAACTGCCGAAAGAAGTAATGGAAAAATCGAAGACGGTCAGAGTCGAAAATAGAGATCCACAAGTGTCTCGAGAGAGTTTGCTGGCATTTGGAGTTGATGGGTGTTTCCAGCTGGCGCCGGTTAGTACGAGGAAAAAACGATTATCGCGCTTTGTTAAACTCGGTCAAAATCTCTTACATGATTATCGCGCCAATCAAGAAGAAGAAGAATATCACTTTTGATGATTTTTCCGAATATATTCTCGGAACTTTTTTAACAAAGTGGTATTGTATGTTAATATACCTATATAAACTCCAATTATTAAAAAAGAGGTTGTCTGTAAAGTCGGTTTACTGACGATAGTTTAACGTGATAACGTCATAAGAAAATACTGATTGAATGGTTGCAGTTTTCAAAAAAAATTTTAATTGTATTTGTTTGATAGATATTTTGTATGGATATAGAGAATGAGTTAACAGTAACACAAAATAATATACTTTAACATAACATAACATAACATAACATAACATAACATAACATAACATAACATAACATAACATAACATAACATAACATAACATAACATAACATAACATAACATAACATAACATAACATAACATAACATAACATAACATAACATAACATAACATAACATAACATAACATAACATAACATAACATAACATAACATAACATAACATAACATAACATAACATAACATAACATAACATAACATAACATAACATAACATAACATAACATAACATAACATAACATAACATAACATAACATAACATAACATAACATAACATAACATAACATAACATAACATAACATAACATAACATAACATAACATAACATAACATAACATAACATAACATAACATAACATAACATAACATAACATAACATAACATAACATAACATAACATAACATAACATAACATAACATAACATAACATAACATAACATAACATAACATAACATAACATAACATAACATAACTTAACATAACATAACATAACATAACATAACATAACATAACATAACATAACATAACATAACATGACATAACATAACATAACATAACATAACATAACATGACATAACATAACATAACATAACATGCTGTTCAAGCAAGGTAACGACGCATGAGCAAGATAACGACGCATTTTTTGGTGCGTGCAGCCGGCTACATAGAATTATAAGACGCTATCACGTCAAAAAATAATAACAACATTAAAACAACAGGTATTATTAACAAACTTGGTTTTATTTTAAATTCTTCAAGTAAATCAAATTAATAATAATCAATAAGAAGGCATATGCAAATACAAATACGTGAATTTATGTATGTACATATGCGCATATACATACACATATACGCTCACTTAAGTAGGAGAGAGCAAGATGTCGAACGTTGCCGTTCGTTTGCTTTGTCGTTCGTTCCATGAGCAAGGTAACGGCAATGAGCAAGGTAACACTAATGAGCAAGGTAACGACACATTTTTTCGTGCGTGCAGCCTGTTAAATCGAATTATAAGACGTTATCACGTCAAAAGAAATTAGTTTAATAGAATAATAATGAATATTTTTTGCCTACCTACACAAGTTGTCACAGTCATCACAAGGATCAGTCGCTCACATCACAGTGATTAATATTGACTAAATAATAAATATAACTCATTTGAATTTAAAGTTTTATGCAATGATTAAATTGCTTTAATGGCCTCCAAATATTTAGTTTTCGTATTTTTAATTTATGGGCTCAAGGCCGGTTCAACTATAAAAAAACCACATTCAATTATTGCTTGTATTTATTTGTCCGGCGATATTTCGGGCTCAATTAAAAGTCATATTCAGGAGCTCTTGGCTGTGCCTGTTCAACCAGTCAACGAAATAAAAGCCCGCAAACTTTTTTAAGAGATTTTTAAGTGACACTGAAGCCCAACATACATATGTATAAGAATCGCGTTGCAGTAAATCCTATTAAAATTTAAGAAATATAATTAAAAATATAAATTAGAGTTTCACACCCATCACCGTGGAATAAACCATATAAATATGCACGTGTGAGAGCCGCACAGCTGTTTGTTTCATTATATTTTCTGCCAGCAACTTTTCACAATGCAACACACACAAATATGCATGGATCTGTGTACACCTTCTGTTAAAAAGCATTCCAACATGCATATGGACAAGTGCATATATCACTTGTTTGTTAATTTTCAAGGCTTCAAGGGCTGCCGTTGCAATGTTATGTGTGGGGGTATATTTAAGAAGGCATTGCAAAATTTAAATATAAAATTTTTACTTCGTATTAAAAAAGCAGAAGTCTCATGTATTGTAAAAAGGGACTAAATTGAGCTAAGTCGAATCTCTAAAAAGTTGGTGCTAGTGAAACTGACGCTCAAAAATGGCCCGAGTAGCACTGCAATGTCGGGTACTTTTCACACAGAAGTGCACAGATAATGTGATCCATTGATTCACAACATTCCAACGTGAATTATTGCACAGCCATAGAAGCGGGTTAAACGCCACAGAAGCGGGTTAAAGTGTAAGCAAAAGCAGCAAAAATCTAATAAAAATGCGCAAATAGAATACAATAGCCAATTGGAAAAATACAGTAGATGCGCATTTAAAAACACCTACACTTCGTATGCGAGTATTTGGCGCTGCATAATAAATATTTTAGCTGCATATTTACTCTCATTCCACTGGTATTTGTAAATCACAATTTTAACGAGAAGTCAGTGACGCCCATGGCGTGCATGCCCTCACCAGGCAGATGTACCTACTAGCATTTTAGATTCCGCAGTGGAGCTGCTTTTTTTTAAAATGTAAATTTATATAAAAAAATGTATATCTTTCATAGCTATAGAATATACCTATGTGGGTGTGTGTTTTTTTTAATTTTTTTTTAGTTTCTACTATTTTTTTGTGCAAAGGGCATTTCATATCCCTGCAGTTAAACATATTAGTTTGCAGCTGCCTTCCTTTGCAGCTGAAGGGGTGCATCTTTTATCTATTTTCATGTATGCGATGTATTAGGAAGTTCTAATAGCCAGCCACTGCATCAGCATTATATCAGCATTATATATTAACGAACTAGTTTAAAAAAAGCAAAAATGAACTAGTCCAATTTGTGCCGAAAGTCACCAGTTTGGGATTAGTTGCAAAAAGAAATACAAATTAGATTACGTATGTTTTTTTTGTTTTTTTTTTTTTTAATAAGGTATCACATAATTTTTTTTCGATTATTAGTCCGGGAGCCAGGGGTCATTTTGACTTCATCATTTCATGCCCACTGATTTTAATACTGAAGGCAGACGCCATCCAATGGATGACGAAACCAACCGTCAGCTGGTGCAGTAGCAGTGGGTACGTGCGTGGGATGCTGCGAAACGTGTGGATAAAAATTTGTAACAACTCATTTATACGCAGTTATGACTTTCAAAAAAATCGACTTTTTTTATTGCATTTTTGTAATGTACATGTATTCAAAAGTACAGGTAACCCTCCTATAACGCGGTAGGTACTTCTATAGCGCGATTTCGCTACAACGCGGTTTGCGAATTGCGGAATGTTTCTTATAACGCGACTCCTACAACGCGATTTTTAAGCATTTTTTAAATACATATTCTATAAACTGTATTCTATAAACACACAATTATCAAAAATTACTTGTGTATATGTGTATATCTATTATTCGTAGCCTCATAAAGAAATAATAATATGTTTGTATTATACATATGTATGTACATACTAATGGTGTTTGAATGTTTGTATGCACTATGGAATTTTGCAAACCGAAATTTTTTCAAACATTTACACACACGTTTTTAGATAAAACAAGGGGTTTCTCCGAAAATTAACTCTTGAGCACTGTTGCCAACTCCCTCTGAGTAACGAGAGCTAAAACACCTCAAAAAAAGAGCTAAATTGGCAACAGTGCTCTTGAGAATGTTTTTGGAAATTTGATTTGGTTTAGTCATTCACAGTAAGTCGTGAAGAGGAGTTGAAATAAATTTTAAAACGTTTGTGAAACCATTCTTCGTATAATAATAATTTTGTAAAAATCAAGATAAATAGATTTTATAATCGGTGAGTTTCTGTTAAACTTTTTTTATAACTTAAATTAATTAATTTGTAATTTAGGCCATAAAAATGCCAAAAGCAAAGGAAAACGCATCATTAAAACGAAAGTTTATCACGATTGAAACCAAAATTCAAATTTTGAATCGGATTCAAAATCAAGAGAGAATAGCTGATGTTGCTAGACATTTTAAATTAAACGAGTCCACGATAAGAACCATAAAAAAAAACGAAGATAAAATTAGAAATTCGGTATCATCCGGATCATCGGTCCTCGCAAAAATCACTTCTCGGCCAAGGACGAAGATAATAGAAAAAATGGAACAATCGCTAACGGTATGGATAGAAGATATGACGCAAAAGCGGTTGCCTTTGGATGGGAATATAATTAAACAGAAAGCATTAAAAATATTCAATTATTTAAAGGAAACAGGATAACCACCAATTCGTGGCTAGCAAAGGTTGGTTTGAAAAGTTCAAAAAACGGCATGCTCTACACAATTTGAAAATTCAGTGTGAAACAGCACCCGCAGATGCTGATGCGGCGAATAAATATCCTGAACAGTTCATAAAAATTATTGAAGAACATGGTTATTTGCCAGATCAAATATTTAACGCTGATGAGACAGGTTTGTGGTGGAAAAAAATGCCATCAAGAACTTTTATTTCGAGGAACGAAAGAGAAGCTCCTGGCTTTAAGGTTTCTAAGGACCGAATAACATTGTTACTTTGCAGTAATGCATCTGGTGATTTTATAACAAAACCAATGTTTATTAACAAGTCATTAAATCCACGTTGCATGAAAGGAAACAATAAAAACAATCTTCCAGTGTATTGGAGAGCGAACAAAAAAGCATGGATGACTGCCAAACTATTTAATGATTGGTTCTATCATTGCTTTGTTCCCGACGTAGAAAACTATCTAAAAAAAAGAACTTGGCATTTAAAGTTTTGCTACTTTTAGATAATGCACCAGCTCATGCAACTGATTTAAGTCATCCAAATATTCAAGTTGAGTTTTTATCGCCCAATACTACATTAATATTACAACCTTTAGATCAAGGAATAATATCAACCTTTAAAGCATACTACATACGCAAATCATTTGAATTAATATTAGAGAAGATAGAATCATTGAATATAACGGTCAAAGAAGTCTGGAAACAGTTCTCAATTTTAGATTGCTGTGAAATCGTCGGCAAATCACTCAAAGACATTCGTCAATCAACACTGAGAGCTTGCTGGAAAGCACTTTTGCCAGAGGTTGTAGTACAGGAAACTGTTGTTAATCTCGTTGAGGATGAATATGAAAACGTAGTGAGACTGGCAAACGTAATAAAAGGCGATGGATTTGACGAAATAAATGTGGCTGATATTCGAGAATTAGTTGTGGACGACGAATTAAATGAAGTAGATTTAGCAGCAATGACAAGTGAAGCATTATCGATTGAAGAAAGCTCTGACGACCTCTCTGACACCGAAATCAAAAACTTTTCGCTAAAAAGTGTGGTGAAACTTTTAAATCTGGCGAAGGAGTTGGAAGAGTATGTTTTGGAAAACGATCCTCTAAATAGTAGAGCAGAAATGTTCAAAAGAAATCTTGAACATGATTTATCTGCCTATCAGGAAATCTATAAAGATTTACGAAGTAGGACAAAGCAGACATCAATAAAAGATTTTTTAAGACCAGCAATAATAGCTGAACCGGATCAATGTGATAGTGGGTCAAGCTCGGATTTTGAAATAGGACGACCAAGAGCAAAACGTTTAAAGCAAATTATAATAAGCGAGGACGAGGAAGCGGATTTGTAGAAGGTTGAGATTTAAAATCCTCTGAAATATGTAGATTTGAAAATCCGTGTCTATTTTTCCCAGATTTTATTTTCCTTAGTTTTATGTTATTTAAATTAATGAATTGCTTTTTGCTGGTTAATTAAATGAATTAATTTATGTTATTATATTGAAATAGACAAATAGAAAAATATCTTTGGAAAAAAAAATTTTTTATTCGATGAAAGGTCTAATATAATTAATTCGGCTGAGAAAACTTTAAAATGTTACTTGCGTGATATTGTTTAAGAAAAGGAAAAATGGAGGAAAAAAATTTTCCTACAACGCGATTTTCCTACAACGCGGAGTTTTTCAGGAACCAATTAATCGCGTTGTAGGAGGGTTACCTGTATACGCACGAAATTTGAAGTAGATCTAAGCAATACTTTCGGAGTTATACCTAAATATGTAGAGATGCCTCGGCACGTTTTAAGGTAGGTATTGAAACTTTAAACGTGTTTTTTTCAAAACGGCATTTTTCAAGTCGGTGTACACGATATCTCGAAAACGGCTTGTTTGATCGGTCAACCGTTTTAACTCAATCTTTAAAGATACATTTTCTAGTAATTAATCGTTCCTTTTGTAAATCTGATACTTATTTTCCATTTTATAATCAATTTACGGCCAAATTTTAACGTAAAAATCGAAATCATTTCTTTTAAAAGCTGCCATTTTGTGAAAATTCACTATTTTGATTTGCCGAACGATTAATTACTAGATAATCTAATATATTAACAAAATTTGTTTGGTTTTTTGATTTCAGATAATCCAATCCTGAGTTACGAGGTACACCGTAAATCGTCTTTTTTTAAAGGAGGTTCCAGAAATCGCCTGCAGCGCGCTCTATAATCAACATTTTCATAAATAAAAAAATTTTTTACGTTCTTGAAGGATGCTTTTATAACCGGCAAAAATTTTCAAATTAAAATATTCTGAAGTTTCTTCAGGATAAATCCTTGACAACCCGTCTTTTATTTGCTTCATAACTGCGTATAACCCCTTAATACCGTGTTTTCCTCCCTCCACCGCGCAGCTGACTACTTTTTTTATTCTACTAAATGTCAACAATACATGAAAAAAATTTCAGCCGATATAAAATGAGTTCGTAGAAATTTTTTTTCGACACATTTCGTACCCTCCCACAATCACACCCACCGCGGGTGCGCCAGCTGACGTTCACTTTCGTTATTCATGAAAGCTAAGTCACAAGTATAGTCAAGAATTTAACGGTATAAAAACGCAGTCCAAAATCGACCCCTGGCTCCGGACTATATGGGCATTCAAATTTATATGTATATGTACATTAGGGCGAGTAAATTTGTATGGAAATATTTTTTTCAACATCGTTTCTACCAGATTCAAATTCTATATAAAGTTATAAGAAAAAAAGTCTCCTAGAGAACTAGAGAAAAATTCTAATCTCAATTTCGAAATTTTAAGAGAAGCTCAAAAAGTATTCCTTCTTCTTCAAAGTGTCATCCATTCAAGCACAAAGAAAAATACACTTGTGCTCACAAGATTTAGTCACTTAAACCTCTTACAATATTGGCATGATTTTTGGTGTAATTTGACTTGGAAGTGTATTTCTCTGTACCGTTACTACGGTACTTCCTTATTTTTCGTTACAGTGTTATTTTTTTGGATTGAGTTAATTTTTTTTTAATTCATGGTTTGATATTACTTTTAGTGCAGTTCGTTTTCATGTTTCAATGAAATTTCTTTTGATTTTTTTTTTTGTTTTTGTTTTTTATCTTTTAAATTTGACTTGGATTTTAAACTGATTTTAACCTGAAACTTTTCTTATATTGACGATTTTTTTTAATACATTTCAGTTTATTTACATATCAGTGTATTGATTTTTCTCTTTTTATATTGATTTATTTTTATTGCATCCGATAGGTCTATGCGACCTTTTTAGGAAGGAGCGACTGATTTCGTAGTAATCAAAGGTAACTTATTTAAACATTTCGGGGCTCGAATATGACCTTGGAGCTACGCTCTAGTAAACTTCATTTCTTACTCTTTTTTTTTTTGTTAGGAACGACGTGGAGAAAAAATTGGTCCGCCCTAATGTGCAGATTTATTGTAATTCAAAATTTTATTTATTTTCAAACTTAATGAAAGCACTTTCAAATATAACTAATAAAAACTGGATTGATGAGCTCACAGCTGACCAGCGGAAATTGCGAATCACAAACTGGTGAGGGTAGCAGAGGATCGATTGAAGTGGCGAGGCGTAGTTGCAGAAGCAATGGATGGCACAAGACTGTAATGCAAATGATGATGAGCATTGCTATTTAAAGAAATATTAACAATAACAACAAGAAACAAATGGTACTTTTGCAACTGGTACAATTCAAGACACTTTGAAACTAGTTAGCGCATGGCTCCTACCATTAAGCACCGCTTCATGAACTACTTTAGAATCTTTGCTGCATAAATTGGCGCTACACTGCAGGGACTCCACCAAACTGCAGCTACACGTACGACCTGCCACTTGCCAGCGAATTGACTTGCAGTTGCCGCATTGCAGCCTTCCACACATACACACACACACAAGCCGAAAAATTTTTAAAATAAATAAAATAAAAAACCTTTTTTTGGTGGCATCTTATCGCAAAAGATAGCAATCCAACGCCTGTGGACAGCAAAAAGGTAATGTTGGTTTTTTGGGTTTACAAACACAAGCAAAACGCAAAAGTCGCACGTAACCCGCTGTGCATTGGGTTTCAAAATATGTAAAAGTAAATAATAAATAAGTTGACTTTATTGCTGCAACAGTTTATCAACCTTAATTACAGGCTGGCTGGCAGACTATTCTGTGAAAAATGGTAAGTGCAAGCCGAGAGCTGGCATAAAAAATGCATCCCTACTTACATACATACACACGTTCGTATGTATACAGGTACACACACATACACAGGTATGTATGAACAAAATTATGTGATTTGCCTTGCGGTAAACATCCGCGTGTTCACTTTTTCCTCTTGCCACTCATCATCATCGTCATCGATCATGGCAGGAAGCGTAAACAACACCACGTCCTTAACTAATCAAATATCAGTTCCCAGCAGTTGTCCGATTTGTTGACTTACGAATTTAAAAACGAAAAAAAAAGATTTTCAGCACTTCTGGAATTTTTCGTTTATCTACACAGTCGCGTTTTGTTTGCATACAAATAGAAAACCTTAACAGGAAACAGGATGGAAAATGATTGTAAGCGAAGAAGATTACCCAATCTGTGCAAAACAGACATAAGGGAAGGAGGACTTGCACACTCCGGAAGCAAAATATTGGTTAAAAACACTTAGGCGCCCAGATGGTGAAAAATCATTCTATATACAGGGTGCACCCCTGTTAAGTTAGGTTGTACAATATTCTAATTTTTCTTTTCAGAGTAAACAAATTTTAAATATAAAATTTCAGTGGATATCCGCGAAATTTGCAGGTAACAGCTAAAATTTCATAAAGGGTCTTTCAAAAGTGACGCCTAGATGTTCTCTCTTAACTCCTGTCCTTCTTGATGGCTCATAGGGCCTCTACAAAACGCTTCCAACCGTCACAATCCCTCGCAATGACTTTGACTTGAATTCGACTTTGAATTTCCTGCAGCTTTAAGTTCCTTTTCAAAAGTTTTCGAAGTTCTCCACTTCCTCTGCTTTCCAGTTTATTAACGTTCACAAAAACCGGACGTTTGCTTGCGTCCGGCTAAATGGTTAACAATTCTGGAGGTTCCTACTCCCGACGTAGTTAAATGTGTCAAAGTGATATATTTTTAATATAGAAATCCTCCCTCGAATGGCATAATGGCAAGCCATTGCCTGCATTACCCCCTGCCCACTATGTTAAAAGTCTTAGAAAAATTACAAAAAAGCAAACACTCACCTCTTCACACTGCGGCACCGTTTCATATTTTCTGCCTCCTTTACACTGTCCCAGGAATCGCCCACGCCCAGCGATGACATTTCATCCAAACGTTCCTCATCTTCCAAACCCGAATCCTCCAAACTAATGTGACAGCTAGTCATGGTCACTTCTTTGCCATTATCGCCCACCTCAATCCAATCGGAAGTGCGTATGCGTGCCGAGCGTTCAGTGCCGTATGGCGAGGAGTCCGACGAGCAGCCAGAAGGACAACGCTTCCTTGGTGTACCGACACCATTCAATGTAGTGTTGCGAATATTCTTCTGCAATTCATCTTCATCGCCATCTTCTGTGTCCTCCACATTATCGGCATCGACATCTTCCGTGTCGGGATCTTGATCCTCTATTGAATTGCGGCGTTGGCGTGCATTATTATTGTAGGTTTTGATGAGGCCGCTGTTCGAGGAGTTAGTTGTTATATTATTTGATGATACTTTCGTTGTTGCTACTGATGTTGTTGTTGTTGTGTTATTGAAGTTCATTGCTGTTGTGATCTTAGTAATCGGCTCGGATACTGGACTACTTAGTGGCGTCTGCGCTTTTTTAATCGATTTAGGTGTCTCTGCACTAGTCAGGTTCTCCATGGAACTACTTCTGCCACGCATTGCTGCCAATTCGGATATGAGTATCTCATGGAAAGCTGTCTTTTTCTCACTTGTTGATTGGAGTAAATTTTTTACTTGACCCACCGTCGAAGCCTGAGCGCTATCATTCGTATTAATATTTATGCGCGTGCAATTGTTAGCCGTCTCACCGGTTGTGACGACAGTTACCGAAGCGCCGCCCGCATTGGAGTGCTGCGCAGCCAACTCCTGTGCCAACAGCGCCTGATGTTGCAGAGCAGGCTCGTGTTTCGTGATTATAGGCGACTCGTGGCCGTGACGCTGCTGACTTACTATAATTTCCGAGAACAAACGTTCGGCCGCATTCTTCAAATTATTCTTCAACTCAGCTGTTCGACCGCCAAGGAACGTGTTGGCCACGCCTGCCGTATTGATCGTAGTGATATTGGCACGTGATGTGAAATTGTCGAGTGTAGTTTTCGAACGACGGAAAATGCCGCCACCAGACGAGTTCGATTGTGCACCATTTGCGGAGGACGAATCATCCAAGTCCATTGTGGCAACAGGCACCTTAACAATTTTGCGTGGACGTGGCAATGGCTGCACGGAAGTGGGTAATTGATCGAGCTGTATCTTTCCGACACGTTCGAAATCCGCGCGACCCAAGCTCAGGCGTGTATCCTTGAGATTGCACGCCTGCGACTGCGATTTCGGCGAGCCGCTACCCATGGAGTGATGACGACTGAGATTTACCACGCTTGCTGCGGTTTGGACGATAACGACATTGTCACTTGCATTAGACACAGCTTTTGCACTCACTGAGCTGCTTGTTGCTGCTACTGCTGCTGGTGGTGGCGGAGGACTTTTGCCGGTCACACTACTAATAGGCACTTTGCTGATGACGACACCACCATCTTTCTCGAGCACAGTGTTCACATCACATTGGACGGTTATTGTTTTGTTTTTCATTGTCGGTATATCGGGGGCTTTGCGTAGCTTTAACGGTGGCTTGAGACCGATATTCGTAGCCGACCTTGTAGTAGGCGCAGTAACCGCAGTGGACGATACGGTTTCCGGACGTTTGGGTGCACTCATTGAGGGTGACTTGTAGATAACTGTACGACCGCCAGCTCCGGCTCCAACTGAGCTCAATGATGGCTTCTTCTGTATGATCGGATGTTGTGAATTGTTGTGCTGCTCAACACTCACGTGGCCATTCAAAGACGAACGCATAGCAGAACTGGTTGATGTTGGTGATGGGATTGCTGTTGCTGTTGTTGCTGTTGTTGTTGTTGCACTACGACTCTGTATTGCCGCAGCATTCATAACTGATTCGCCGTTGCGTTGTGTTTTCAATAAACTCGCTGCTGCGTGTGCGGTTGCATGCGATGGCCTCGGTGGAACGGGCGGTCCAGCTTTTTTCAACGGCATTGCCGGCACCGTTGCAGACATCACTTTTGTTGGTGTAGCAGTAGTTGGTGGTATTGTGGCCGTAAGTGCTGTTGGCGTTGCCATAGCTGGTTTTGCTTAGTTGTCGTCTCCTTTGCTGTGCCTAAGTCTAGTTGTTGCTGCTGCTGTTGTTGTAGCAGCTTACTAAGTCTAGTCGTACTAGCCGCTAGTATTTAGTAGCAATGCTTTATTGCTCGTAAATTTATATGTGTATGTATATGTTTGTAAGTGTGTGTATGTGAATTAATGTTTATGTTAGCTGCTCAGTTGTTCTGGCTCAGGCTGTCGGTTGTTGCTTGCTGGTTGTTGGTTGCTGGTTGTCGTTCGACACAATATCCAACCGAAAACCTGTATTTGTAGGTCACTTTTTGTTTGCGGTCCGTTGTCGTAGCTGCACTTTTAGTGGCACTAAACTTGTTTCCCACCGCACTATCAGCTCACCGCCGCTCTCACGCGCATAGCCTTTTGGTCAGTTGATTTAAAAATTTACTATGGCTGCATACGCGTCACACCTTATGCTACTTACAAACATGCAGGCATACATACATACATACATTTGCAATAGTAGCGAACGTCAGCATTAGCACCTTTGCCTCTGTCAAGCGAACTAGTTTGCAGATTCTTGTCTACTCCGCAGGCGTTCCAGACTTTTGCTTTATATTTTATTTGATGCACTATTATACATATGTACATACATAACGTATGTGTATATGTTGTGTGTGTTTGCCTTCTTCTAAACGTTGCACGACGATGCGCGCTTCAAGTATGTAATATCGGAGGCTGAGAGTCTGTATCTAAATTTGAATGTAGGTTAGTTGGGTACTTTGTCGGTCACTTTTCGCGCTTTATTAGCTCTACATACACATACATATATCTATATAATGTACGATATATAGAGAGTGACAACTAACTGACCGTCGCGATTCACTGAGTCTACTAGGCTGCTGCGCCTCTGCACTCGTTTTCTCATCAACTGTACACATAAAATGTTGGCGTTAAAAAGAAAAGTTTGCTACATTTTGCACACTCGCTGCACTTAGCGATTCAAATATCGATTTGGGATACCACTCGTAGGCACATACAACGGCTACCGATTTACTACGACCGCGTTCACAGTCCAAAGGATGGTAAGAGTATTTTTATTATTATTTTTTTTTTTTCGTTTTTTGGGATTTACTTGGTTTTACTTTTCTCGCTCGCGAATTTCCACACTTTGCCCGTTGCGCATTGCGCTTTGTAACTCGTAAAACACAAACAAAAACGCGTTTCACACACACGCGTTACACTCATGCGGCCATGCGCTTAGTGGGGTGGATAGGCAGGCATAGTTATTAGCACACGCGCAGGCGTACCAACGACCAGCACCCGATTTAATATGAAATAAATAGCAAACGCAAGAAAAACAAAAACAGTTCACAAATACTGCACACTGCCGTCGTTGCGCGAGTTGTTTGTGGGCAATGAAATAGCACTTTAGTTCGGCCGTTGTCGTCGTCACTGCACCTGGATCGTTAAGAGTGTTGGTGTTATTATTGTTGGCACGCTGTTATTCGGAGAGTTTTTTGAGTGTATTTGTTGATTGTTGGAATTGTTATTATTTTAAATGTATGCATATGCACATTTGTTGGTGTTGCTTTGAATTTTGTCTATTTTTAAAAACGTAGATATGTATGCTTTATTTATTTACGGTTTGGGTGTCAGTGAAAGGTTTTCGATTTCTTGCTTTGTTTTATAGATTTTTACAAAATTCACTTGAATACATTTAAGTCTCTTTTTCACCTTTCCTTTTCACCACTTCGGTTATATGAGCATATATGTATATACATACATACATACATACATACATACATACATACAATGCTGCAGTTTTTAGTGCAGAAATTTTTTGAATGTTTTTCTGCTTATTGCACTCATTTGGAACATTCGTTAAATAGCACTAAATATGAAATTGGATTGTTAGATAGTTTGCATACAAAAATATGCACTTACATACATACATACATACATGCACTCATATGTGCATACCTCTAAACTTTTTTGCCTCGAAAACTCTGTGTTTAAATTTGTAGTTGTGCTTTAAGGCTGCACTAAAAATTACGCTCTTTAAATTGCCAGTCACTCTGTCAGTGATTTAAACCATCTCAAACTAAAATTTGCATAGATTTATGTTACCTTCTCCTCTTTTCCTGTTTTTTCGCTCTTTCCCCTTCGCCATTGGTATCAAAATGAAAGATTTTGGTTTCTCATCCAAATTACCCCTCTCATGAGCAATCATATAACTCAACATAGCCTAACCTAGCATATGTTTATATGGAGAATAAACGGAAGCAAAAAAACATCATTGCACCGAAAGCACAAATTACCCCAGCGAAGCAGGTTGTTAAATACTATATTGGCCAAATGGAAAACATTTATTTTTTTTTTTAATTTTCCGGCAAATTATTACATTTTTGTCTTTTCGCCATTATACTGTTATTGCCTATGAAAATTACTAACTGTATACGTAAATAGAGATAGACATATTCAAAGATGTTAATCGTCATGTTTAATTTTAGTCATAAGCAATTGTGATGAGTATAAAAATTTTTTTTTTCTTTTTTTTTCAATTAAAAAACAAGTTCCGGCAGAATCGAATTTTATATACCCAGCGTGTGATTCTAGTGAAATTTCATAGACTATAACTAAAGGCGCAACGAGTCTGGTGAGTAGTGGGGCGTTAGTATTAGTTGTCCACTGTGCTCGAAATTCACAAAGACGTCAAGAGAATTTCAAGAAAACTCAGAATTTTTTTTATTACCTACCACTTTTAATATTATATATTGGGTAGTCGTATTTTGTCAATAGATGTCGTTGGAGTCATCTATCTCCAGTGCTACCAATCACATTGTGTCATATCATAAGGTGTTAGAAAGGTGACATTTTAAGCTTCATTTATCCAAAAACAAATTAAATTCGAAAAAAGTCGAAAAAAAGTTATAGCTGTTCAAAAATGAGTGAAAATAATGAAGAAATTCGCTATATTTTGAAATTTTTGTATAAAAAAGGGAAGAATGCCACGCAAGCCACCAATGAAATTTGTGAAGTTTACGGAGACGATGCTGTATCAGTTCGTGTAGCACAACAATGGTTCGCTCGCTTCCGCTCTGGAAATTTCGATGTGAAAGATGCACCTCGCTCCGGTCGACCTATCGATGAAAAAGTCGATGAAATTATGGAAAAGACTGACCAGGATCGTCACATAAGCTGCCATGACATCGCCAAGGCACTAAACATTCATCATCAAACGGTTTTGAACCATTTAAAAAATGCTGGCTACAAAAAGAAGCTCGATGTTTGGGTACCACATGAATTGTCTGTGAAAAATTTAATGGACCGAATTAACATCTGCGATTCTTTGCTGAAATGAAATGAAATCGAACCATTTCTGAAGCGAATGGTTACAGGAGACGAAAAGTGGATGAAATACGACAATAATGTGCGAAAAAGATCATGGTGCAAGGGTGGTGAAGCTCAACAAATGGTCGCAAGGCCAGGATTGACCCCTCGAAAGGTTATGCTGTGTGTTTGGTGGGATTGGAAAGGAATCATCCACTATGAGCTGCTCCAGCCTGCTCGAACGATTGATTCTACACTTTACTGTCAACAACTGATGAGATTGAAGCAAGCAATCGAAAAAAACGGCCAGAACTGATCAGCAGAAAGGGCGTCGTCTTCCATCAGGACAACGCTAGGCCACACACATCTTTGATGACTCGGCAAAAACTGGGAGAGCTTGGTTGGGAAGTTTTGATGCATCTACCATATAGCCCTGACCTTGCACCATCGGACTACCATTTGTTTCGGTCAATGCAGAACTCCCTTAATGGAGTAAAGTTGGCTTCAAGAGAAACCTGTGAAAATTACTTGTCACAGTTTTCGCCGAGAAACCACAAAAGTTTTACACTGATGGAATAATGTCTATAGAAGAAAAATGGCAAAAGGTGGTCGACCAAAATGGTACATATTTGGTTTAATAAAGATCATTATAAATATAAAAAACCATGAGTTGAAGTTGGATTAGAAATACGAAAGGACTTTTTCGACTACCCAATATTTTCATAAAATTATGACTTGACTAAAGCAATAAAAACTAGCTACTGCAACCTTTTGACCTACTCAATCGCATAACTTAAACAGTTTCTTACTCTAACCCTTTTAGCGGTAGCCGAACGGGTTGGTGCGTGACTACCACTTGGAAGTGCTTAGGTTCGAATCTCCGGGCATGAAACACCAAATGATAGAAAAAGTTTTTTCTAACAGCGGTCAACCCTCGGCACGCAAACTTCAAGACTATTTCTGCCATGAAAAAGTCAGCTTGAAACTGTAGGTCTCTCCATTTGAGGAACAACATCAAGACGCATACCACAAATAAGAGGAGGAACTCGACCAAACACCAAATAAAGGGTATAGGTGCAAACTATATATATATATATATATATTATATATAACCCTTCAAAGTCTTATAAACTCCAAAAAATTAAGAGAATTTTATAAACTCACAATTTAGAAAAAATTTAAAATCTAAAATTTGACAAATTCAAAGTATGTAGCGACAAGTTTTTTGAAATGCGTGACTGCATACCGAACATGTAGATTTTGGAATTTTCCAGTTTGCTCATAACGAATGTCAATTTAGAATTTAAAAATCCAAAATGATGGGAAAAATGTTCAAAATGACCTCTACAATTTCAAGTGAATCTGCCAAGGTTTTGAAAACATATTCAACCTATTGGATCTTCCATTCTGAATTTGTAAATTTTGACCACAGGTTTGGACTCAGAGACTCTAAGGACAAAATCAGTTATAAGTAGCGCAACGAAGTACCAAGTTTTGCCTTTTTGTTTTGATTAAAATCTGTTTATGTTTTTATAAAATTACAGTGCATTCTACAATAGAAACCTTATAATTCAAAGCTCCAAACTTGGTACAAAGTTCAGCAAATGTTCAAAAAAAATTTTTCATCTTTTTATTCAGAATTTTTAGAAAAATTCTAAGTATGCAGTTTTGAAGCACTTTGAATTATAGAAGAGTATAAGTTTCAAGTAGCTAAAAATGCTCGCTAAGTTATTGAACATTTCACATCCTTCAAGGGCGGAGAGAAACAGCTATTCCAGAGTCGCAGGCTCGCTGATGGTGCGCTACAAACTAACCGCAGTACTGCCTGACTCACTCACTCGATCATTATCAAACTCATATGGGTACCGCAGATCGCAGGCTCAATGCAGTAAGCTTCATGATCGCTGGACTAGGAAGTCAGTTTTTCATGTAAAGAGCAGGTGCAGAACTCCTGCAGTATCTATGGGCTGCTCTTGGAAAGGCAAGTCTGAAGTGGACTTAACGACGATACGAGCAAGCAAGATCACTAAGTATTTCTGGGCAGTTGTGAATCGGATATACTGAAGAGTGTTTCTAAATTAAACAAAGCCGCAGCACGGGCACTCAATAGCAATGGGTAGCCTAATCGGGTATTGTCCATCTACATGCGATGAAACTCAACATTTATCACCTCAACCCATCAGCACATCTTAGCTCTGACTTTTGAACCACCTCTGAGAACCAATCAAGTTCGAATTTTTATCGCCTGGGGCATTTAACGGCTCGGTCAAGTCACGAGAATGGACCCAACGAGAGCTCGACGAAATATAAATGACACTTAAATATTTACGACGAAGCCAAAAGGTAGACAAGAGGAGACAAGAGGATACTCAAAGTAAAAAACGAGAAGGAATCAAGTCAAGTTCCGATCTAATGGAGATATTTTGTTCAGCAGGCCAAAGCTCACACAGAGCTGTAGTGCCTGAACAATGATGAAGATGATATGTGAGGATCGAATCATTAAATATTATAAAATAAATAATTAAATAGGGAAAGTAGGCGTAGATGTTCTTAAATAAGCCAATTTTCAATTCTAATATCTCTTGATAAATAACACAGATTTAAGCTTTTTTTTTTGCTGACTTCAAAACAGCAACTTCAGACAGACAAACAAATAGACTTGGCCAAAACTATCCCCTCATCTTTGTGAATATTTTGTATACATTCATACACACATAACGGGTGATTTTTTCACCTATCATCTTTTTAAACAGTTGGTTTAAACAGCTGACGCACGTTTCGAGTTTCGTTTCACTGTCAAACATCTTCAGTTTGGTCTATAATTTAACCATGAATCATCTTACAAACGAACAACACTTGCAAATCATTGAATTTTATTATAAAAATGTGTGTTGTGTTAAGAAAGTTTATCGCGCGCTTCTTCCATTTTATGGTCAGTTTAATCGACCCACTGAAGCGGCTATTCGAGCTATTGCGACTAAATTTAGAACCAAATTTACATTATTGGACATCAAACCACCAACACGCTTACGTAGAGTGCGAACTGAAGAAAATATCGCAGCTGTATCGGTGTTAATGATGACCATCAATTATTGATTCGTCGCCGTTCGCAGCAATTGGGCCTCTGTTACTCAACAACGTCGAAAATTTTGCGAAAGGATTTAGGTGTGAAGCCGTTCCAAATACAGCTGGCGCAAGAATTGAAGCCGAACGACCTGCCGCAACGCAGAATTTTTGGTGAATGGGCTCTTGGAAAGTTGGCCGAAGATCCACTTTTTTATCGAAAAATTGTGTTCTGCGACGAAGCTCATTTTTGGACCAATGGGTACGAAAACAAGCAGAATTGTCGATTTTGGAGTGAATATCAGCCAGAAGAATTGCAAGAGCTAACAATGTATCCAGAAAAGGTCACAGTTTGGTGCGGTTTATGGACTGGAGCTGTCATTGGTCCGTACTTCTTCAAAGATGCTGCGAATCGTAACGTACCTGTGAATGGTGAGCGCTACCGTGAAATGATATCCAACTTTTTTTTACCCCAAAATGCAAGAGCTTGACTTGCATGACATGTGGTTTCAGCAAGACGGTAACAATGGACTTGTTGAGAGCCGAGTTCGGTGAACATTTTATTTCACGTTCTCGGGACCTGTCAATTGGCCACCCAGATCGTGCGATATAACGCCTTTAGATTATTTTTTGTGGGGCTATGTTAAAGCTCATGTCTATTCAGACAAGCCTGCTTCAATTAACGCATTGGAAAGCAGCATTAAAGCATTTATATGTGAGATACCGGCCGAAACATTGAAAGGAGTATGCCAAAATTGGACTAAGCGGATGGACCATTTGAAACGCAGTCGCGGTCAACATTTGTAGGAAATAATCTTCAAACTTAAAATTATATGGACTGTACTATCGATTTCATGCATTTTTCTGAATTTTAACTGTATTTTTTTGAAAAACTTTCTTATAGCTCTTAAAAAATCACCCTATATATGCCTATTCAAATTTCAATCTTTACAATTAACAAAGTTGAAATACCTTAGTCCACTAATGCGCACGGGTATACAAAAAAACAAGTTTACATTCGCTGCACTAATGACAAATAGATGTACTTGTACTCCGTATTGAAGGTAGTTTACATTTACAAGTAGGAATTTACCTATAGAAATTGCAAGTGTATGGGAATGTAATATTACTCAGCATCTAATTGGCAATTCATAGCTGAATTTTTGCATAACTGAATGTCTATTGGGAAACAAAGGAAAAATCTTTATCACTTTAGAATTGCCGTTTTATTTGCAGTGAGTCATTTTCTTGCTAAAAATTTTTGCTTGTAACCGAAGCTTCGAAAGGAATTTCATACAAAATCGAAATGTTAATTTACCGAATTAAGTTAGTGAATACAAATTTATGTGAATAAATTAACGCAGATGTATGTGAAGAAGTAGAGAAATATGCGTTTCATGTAAATAATTAAAAAAAGAGCGTTGGTAGTTTATGCAAAACAATAAAGATCTAAAAAATATTAAGACTTAAAAATGCATTGTAATATTTTTAATTGCTGTATAGTGCAAAAATGATAAATGATTCCAAAAAATGTGATTTGCAAATTTTACTTTCATTTTTTTTTTATTTACCTATGCTACAACTAAATTTACATATGAGAAGATTATTTCACGCGGCAGGCTAATCACCTACCCTGACAGAAAGCAAAATAGATTAACGAAACCAACGCAAGACTGAGTCTTGTCGAGGCCCTATGCTCCCGAGTGAAGTGAGAAAGGAAAAAAAAAATTCCACGCCAAGAGGACTGGGCAAAAAAGTGATGCTCTGTAATTTGTTCATGTTTTGGTGAAAATTGAAATTTGAAAAGGTCGAGCCAAGGAGCACCAGGAGATTTGATGGCTCCTCAGGCTAAAAAGCTCATTGTATTTAAAGCTCTGGAAAGAGGGTAGATAGTCAAGGAGGGAAGGAGAAAAGTATGAGAGAAAAAGATAGGAAATAATTGAGACAGAGATAGAGATAGTTAGTCCTGTGAGAATTTTCCAGATTCTTTGGCAAATCTGTAAATATCTTCCAGTTTTAGGGAACGAATTTAAATTGCTCTGACGACACCGGAACCCAAAATTCGTAACCTTGCTTTAGCAAAGGCGGCAGGACACTCACAGAGAAAGTGCTCAGTGCTATTCGCCTCCTCCAAGCAAGACAGGCACATTGGGTCCTCAATGATTCCAATGTTGGTCATATGCTGACCCATGGGTTGTGTCCTGTAATACTACCGAACATCCACCGAACGTCTTTCCCTCCAAGTTTTAGTAGAAAGTTTGACAGTTTTCTCTTCGGACTTGTCACAAAATACTTTGCAGTTCTGCAGCATTCTAGACCGGACCATCGCACTTTAGCATACATATGTACATCTCGCACTGTGTATAATACTAGGTGCTTGTTTTTGTCGCCCGATTCATGTGAAAAAGGCAAGCAGTAAAGCCTCCCTTAGGCAGACATTCACCATCAGTCAACTTTCGTCCGTCCAGAAGAGGTGTCCGCTCAAGAGAGCGTAATTTGTTTTTATACCTGACACGGCGAATTCAGGGTGTGGCCAACACCATTTAGAGATTTCAAGAAATCAGCTGATTTCCTGACGTCACTTGGTATGTGTTGTTGTTGAAGTGGTTGAGTATTTCTTCTTAAATAATTCTAATTAGCGACTAGCGCCATTTTACTACCTGTGTTATCGTGTGATGTCTTTTTTTTTTGTCAGATCCATTTCATGAGATCCAAGTATAACAGTAAACTTTTTATCTCTATGTCTGAGACTCCATTAATTTGCTGTAAGAAGGGCTTGCCGAAAGAAAGAAGTCTTTTCTGGCAAAACCTGGACATTCGCATAAATAGTAGCAAAGACTTGCTTTCACCCCCTCCGCCTGACAGCTTCTGCAGATGGCAGAGAAAGGTAGGTTGGATCCGGCTGCATGATCCCCTACCTTTCACTGACCTGTAAAGGTTGCAGTGTGCGTGAAATGTTTGAGCGAGCGCAGCCTAACAGGTACTTCGGATACTTTGGATGTTGGACAACGGCCATGTTTTTCTTTGTGTAGTACATTTAATTAATTGCTTCCACCCTCTTTCGGCTAAAGGATAGTAGTGTGAAGCAATGGATGGTTTTATTGTAGAATAGCAACTGTCACCTCCTCTGCTCTGTCTAGTGCCGAACCTTTTCTTGCTAGCTCATCTGCTATCTCATTACCCCCTCTATTCTTCCTATGACCGGGAACCCATATCAGAATAATTTTAAGTCAATGACCAAGCAATTCTAGTTCCTTTTCTACACTGTAAAACTAGTTTGGATGAAATGGAATTGGAATCTAAAGCCTTGATAGTTGCTTGAATGTCTGAGAAGATAGATACTCTTGCACCAAGTTTTTTATAGGCTTTTACCGATTTGCAAGCTTCCCTGATTGCTAGTAGGTTCATTTGGAACTCGCTGAAATAGTCAGGAAGTTTAATTGATTTAGATAAGTTGATCGGTTCCGAATAGAGGCCAGCTCGCAAACCACAATTCATTTTAGAACCGTCAGTGTAGATTTCGACAGCGAATCTACCAATCACTTTCCCTTTCCTCCATTCGGCTCTCGGTGGAAAACATACCGTAAAGTCTTTCTTGAAGTTGGGGTCGAGGATTGTGAAATTTTATTTGTTTTGAAGAACTGAGAGTCCCATACAGCTTCCATTCTGTTACTTCTGTGGGAATACGTGTGAAATGAGAGGGCGTACTTCTGCCGGGCGAATCCCCGGTGACGTGGCAGTCGAAGTTCCTCGCTCAATTTCGTTTTTCACCAGAGCTAAAGGCTAAACCTCGTAATCTATACTTGATACCTGTGACTTCGTATAGGAAAAAATGTTCGCCCAAGGGAAGTGCCCGTCTAATAGAGGTCTCCATGATATTCATTCTATGAGAAGCAGACTAAAAAGTGATTTGGATCATCGGGGTAGTCATACAAACTACTGAATCACATTTGCAAATATAAGAATACTTTCGTGACAGCTGGTTTTGAAGTGTACACTGTTTTTTCTTTTAATTTTTGTGGTATTTTTAAACGGAACAACTGTATATTGTGGAGTCAAATAAAATCAAAGGTTGAAAGAAAACCATGGAAAAGTTAATATTTTCTTAATCAATATATCTGAATTTCGTTAGAATAATAGACAAACTGTTTGTACTCGCTAAGATAGCTCATGAATTTCAAAATTTGCCTTAATTTCACAAACACATTTTTTTTAAACTAACACAGAAATTCAGAAATTTTCTTCTTAAGGGGTTAGGGGTAGTCAGAAATTTAAAAAAATTGGATTTTTTTTACATTTTTTTAAAGCATAATATCTTTAAAATATTGTGTGAAAATTTGAATTGAATCCGAAAAATACTTTTGGAGATATTCGGGATTCACTTCGCTCGGGCGCTCCGGAGAGTTCGACAACAAGTAGCACAACTTTAAATGCATTTTTCTCAAAACGATGTTTTTTGAACTGGTGATCACTGTAACTTAAAAACCGCTTGGTAGATTTCAATAAAATGTATGCTACTTTTGAAAAACATAAAAAACTTGTCCCTGATCGAAGGAATTTTTTTCAAAAATTTCGATTTTTTTTAACAATTAATTATCGGTTTTTTTTCTCGAAGCTCTGAAAAATACTTCCTGAAGCCGCCATATTGTTAATCTTGCAAAAAAAAAAAATGCTTGGATCAGGCACAAGATTAATCTCCAAGGACTTGTGATGATCACCGCAAGGGACGTCTGGAGAAACGGGCTCCACATCAACAGCGATATCTTTTACAATTTTTAATTTTTTTTAATGGAAAATTTTGCTAAAGTCAAGTCGAAACATGATGTATTAATGCAATGTTTTTGTTTTTGTAAAATATAGCAATTGACTAGCAAACAACAATTATTGAAAATCATCATTTTCTCGGGCCTCTTACTATACCTAACCTCTTAAGAAATTCAAAGAAACATTCATTCCAGCAAAACTGCAATTCGAAACACAAACACTAAGCTGATATATTTAAAACTATCAGTGAGTAGATGTATCTATGTATGTACATACATACATATACATACATCAACATGCACTTTAAACTTCCGAACTCCAGTTTGTGCATCTTCAAATTTATTTACCGATATTTTCTATTCAAAACTTTATTAAAAAAAAAACATTACTATATGAAACCATACAAGAACGTTTGTTAAGCAGGTACTTAAATTTTGGCCACTACTTTGCGTATGAATATCAACCTACTTACATATATTTTTGTGCAACAACTCACAATTCTTCAAATCCAACACTTTGCACAGGCTGTTTATTCATTGCTTATTCGATAAAAATCGACTGAGGCTACTTAAACCGCAAAAAAAAATAAAATAAAAAACTAATAGCAAAAACGTCAAGCAAAAATGTCGACTTTAGTTCAATGCAAACCCCATTCGGAGTACAAGTCGATAAATGGAAAAAACAACGAAACCAGTTAACAAACTTAGTCGTAAACAAAACCGCATTGCAAAAACGAAATAAAACGAAAAGGACTGACAACAAAACAAGAAGTTTTGAAGGAAATATTTGTGTTGAAATAAATTGAGATGCACGTAAAAAACGCTAGAAGAGGATCTAGTAAATGGAAAACTTTAGTTCTTGAAGCTAAAAGTTAAAAGCGACAAGTATTTTACGGAAACTCGGCAGCTTAGCCCAAAAACTGCAGCTTACGGCGATAAAAACTAAATAATTTTTGTCAAAATATTGTACTCAAGCTCATGCCGATTTTTTAGACTTTTGGTAAATGTTTATGTGAACAAAAGTTGACCCGAAAGGACCAGGATACGCGTGCGCACTCTGAAAAAAGATTGGGGTGCTGGTTGAACACATTTAAGGAACCCGGTGGTGTAGAAATTTCAAAGAATCGATTTTTTTGTTTTTTCATTTTTGTATGTAAAAAAAGTTAAATAAAAGGCCTAAAAAATGTATATATCCTTTTTCAATTTTCGAGCTCTATGTAGACCACCGGTACCCCTTAACAGGCAAACATGCAGAAGGCTGAGCGCAGCTTTCTGATGATGCAGTAGGAGTTATAAAAATGATAAGGAGAAAAAAAACGATCTCTCTTCCCCTCGCTGAAAGCCGCGCACTGTGCAGAATTTGACTTCGCAGCCTCTGAGCTTCATTTTTCGCTACTTTAAATCAAGCGGTGCGTATTGACTTAAAGGAACTGACGAGATTTGTCAGAGATACTGGCTGGTTCAAGCGGGAATATTTAACGAAATTTTGATATCACAACGCGCATTTATCTTTAGTTTATGGATGCGATTGGCATCAGCGGTAGGTAGCCAATTCAGCCTAACCCAACCTTATTTGAATAATAACTTTAATGGCAAGCAAATTGATTGATTATATTTAAGAACTTACTGAAAACGCAAGAAAATCTGGATGCGTAATCGGGACAGATATCAAAATTTCAATTATCTAATAAGAAGAATTAAAAGAACAAAGCTAAAAATTGTTTTTTGTTTTCAGAACTTACAAAAATCATTAAAAACGAGCTGGGCACTTAAAAAGAAAAGATGTTCTAACTTTTACTATTTAGTAATTTGAGAAGTAAAAAAAGAAATAGAAATAGAAAAGAAATAGATTATAAGTATTACTTTTTTTTACCTATTAAAATCGTTGAAAGAAAGTCTGGGTTCTTTATCAGGCGAGAAGTCATAATTTCTAATACTTGCTCATTTGGAAAAAATTTCAAAAAAGTTAAGTTTAAATAATTTTTTTTTATTCAGATCTTATAAAAAGGATAAAAAACCTCGTAATCAGGGAGGAGTCATAATTTAGACTCTAATACCTGTAATTTAAAGAAAATGGAAAAAGTCGGCCTAAAATTTGTTTCCCGATTTTTTTTTAATTCGGTTGTAACCAAACCTTGGGTATTTAAAAAGGAAAATGCGATCATTTTTACCAACTAGTAATTAAAAAAAAAAAAATAAAAAGTGAAGTAAGAAGTGAAATATTATTTTTCACAACTTATAAAAATTGCAAAAAAATATCTGGGTTCGTAATCAGGGGAGAATAATAATTTCTAATACCTAATAACTTCATTGGAATGAAAAAGTGAGGTTTAAATCTTATTGCTTGCAGATGTCATAAATTTTACTAATTAGTATTTTAAAAGCAATAAAAACTATTTTTTAAATTTCTTTTGAACTTATAAAAAACTACGTTTGTATTTTTAGAAGAGAGTTGTAATTTGAAAGAGTGAAGTGAAGTGAAAAATTAAAGAAAGTGAAGTGAAAATTTAGTAAAGTGAAGTTTAAATATTTATTATTTTCGAGAAATTGTAAAAATGGTTAAAAAATGTGTGTTGATGAACAGAGAGAATCAAATTTCAGCTTTCTAATAATTTTGAATTAAAAAAAAAAATGAATTTTAATTTAATGAATTTAAATTTTTTTTTTTGTTTTCAGAGCTTATGAAAATCGCCAAAAAATTCTGGGTTTTTTAAAAGTCAAGATGACATAGTTTTTACTAATGAACAATTTAAGAACAATAAAAAGAAATAATTCAAAAGAAAATTTCAGCTTAAATAAAAAAAAATAAAAAATATGGGATCTTAATCAGATAAAAATACAGATAAATAAAACAAAAAATATCTGTTAATTCAAAAAAATTTTTTTTAAATGTATTTAATTTTGGTAAGACTTGACAAAAATCATTAAAACATTTCGCTCGTAATTAGGAAAGTGGTCATAATTTTTAATATCTGCTAATTCAAAAACAAATTAAAAAAGAAAAGTTAAACATTTTTTTTTAACTTTGCCAAAATCCTAAAAAATTTGGGTTCGTTATCAGGGAAAACGTCAAAATATTTAATATTGGCTAATTTAATAAAACTTAAAAGCTAAGCTTAATTTTTTCATAGGAGTCATGCTTTTTAATATTAACTAATTTGGAAAAATTTAAAAGGAAGTTACTTTTTTTTCGGAACCTATAACAACCGTTAAGCAAATCTGAGTTTTATGAAGTATTTAATAAATTAAAAAAAAGAAATTGGCCGAAATATTTTTTCCAAATTTTTACTTTTTTTATTTTTTCAGAACTTATAAAAACTTATAAATTAAAAAATAAAAAATAATAAAATTGGCCTAAATGTTTATTTCTGCAAATTTTTACTTATTTATTATTTCAGTATTTAAAAATTTAAAAGAAAAGTTTGCATTCATCTAACGAATTTTTTCCAGAACTTATAAAAACCGGAAAAGAAATCTGAGCTTTTTAAGGTATTTAAAAAATAAAAAAACAATAAAAAAAATTGGCCTAAATACATATATATATTTTTTTTCAAATTTTTACCTTTTTATTATTTCAGTATTAAAAATCGTAAAAAAAAGTTTGAATTTAAGGAAATTTTTTTCAGAGCTTATAAAAACCGTAAAAAAAATCCGAGCTTTTTAAAGTATTTAAAAAATAAAAAATGATAAAATTGGCCTCAATATTTTTTTTCAAATTTTTTAATTTTTTATCATTTTAGTATCTAAAACCGTAAAAAACAGTTTGCATTCATTTAACTAAATAAAATGCCTTTTTATTATTTCAGTATTTAAAAACCGTAAAAAACAGTGTGCATTCATTTAAGGAAATTTTTTTCAGAGCTTATAAAATCCGTAAAGGAAATCCAAGCTTTTTAAGGTGTTTAAAAAATTTAAAAAAATTGGCCTAAATAATTGTTTTTTTTTCAAATTTTTACCATTTTATTATTTTAGTATTTAAAAATCTTAAAGAAGAGTTTGCATTCATCTAACAAATTTTGTCCAGAACTTATAAAAACCGTAAAAGAAATCTGAACTTTTTAAGGTATTTAAAATATTAAAAAAAAATTGGTCTCAATATTTTTTTCCAATTTTTTTAATTTGTTATCATTTTAGTAAAAACCGTAAAAAAAAGTTTGTATTCATTTAATTAAATAAAATGTTTAAACTTGAGAGTTAAAATGGAAATTTTCCTTTATTAAAAATAAAGTTAATTTCTTTTAATTTTTGTTGTTGTTGTTGTGCAACATTAACATCTCCCAACAATTGCGGGAACTGCTGCTGGAGTAACAGCGCTTGGCCGGATATACATAAATCCGGGTTGTTTCTGCAAACATGAACCGACTGCCACGGGAACGTTAGTTTTTCAACTAGCCCAATATTTTTGGAAGCAAAAAAATCAGTGAGTAATTATATTTCATGTATGAAAGTGAAAATTATGAAAATGTATGAAAATTTATGAATGTATGAAAAATTACGATATAAAGGCCTTGATTACACCAAAATCGTGTTTTTGTAGGGCGTCGCCATGGAGTTTGATTGATTTGTTAATGCCTTAATTATATTTTTAATTTGAATTATTCCCTCCTACCACCATTCGCATTAAATTTTAAATAAATTATTTATTAATTATTTGTTTATTAATTAAAAAATAATTACTTAATTGCAGCACAAAAAATTAAACAATTTAGAAATAGCCAAGACAAGTATTGTAGAATTGGCGTGGTCAGATGGATGACATTTTTTTCTAAATTTGAATTATTTCCTCCTACCACTATTCGTATTAAATTTTAAATAAATTATTTAAATTTATTTTTTTAATATTTAAAAAAAAAAGAGTATTCATTGCAACAAAAAAAATTTACCAATTTTGAAATAGCCATCAATAGCTAATTTAAATTAGAGTTGGCGTGGTCAGATGGGTGACATTTTTTTTTCAATCACTAATTTAACTTAAATCACCATCTCTTTGAACTTTGAATTTTTACTAAAATTTTTCAAAAATTTTTTTTGTTTGAAATTTTACCAAAATGTCACGAATTCGATTTGGTCTGTCAGCAGCCACGATTCACATATTTTTGTCACAAATAACCTTATTTAACCATACATGTGTGTGTGTATGTGTGTAATAGAGGGCTGGTTTCTTTTTAAATCAGGTATCATTTGACCGTTATTTCGAGCTCAAAAAAGTGGCAGCACTTATAAAGCACAATAAATCCGGATCCTTTTGATCCTTTCAAATAAATCAAAACTCATTGAAATATATTTTTAGGCGTGTTTCTTATAGGATTAAAAAACAAAAAACAATCCACGTCTTTTAGAATATTAGCGAGAAAAGTGCGCGTTTTAGATTCCAAATGATTGGCTCAACTAATCTGAGCAACTCGCTGAAGTCGCATAATCTTGGGGGTGCTAAAAACTTCATCACAACATTTTTTCTCATATGAAGAAATAAGTGAAGGTAACGGAATTGCGAAATTCGGAATGAAGGCCTAAGCAGGCTGTTCCCTCAGTTATACATTTTTCTATACTTAATATTTTTCAAACAAGAAAAAAGCAAAAAATTGTAGCCTCCAAAACGATAGAAAACCACATTACTTAAGCGCAATTAAAAAAACCTGAATTGAATTATTAATTTATGATGAGTAATATATACATACATACACACACACACGCATACGTATGCATTGCTTTGAAAATTGCCAGAGATCATTTTTTGTTTTCTCATTTCTCACTATTTATTTGTATTTTTATTGTTATTTGTGCACTTAATATTCGATCTACAAACGTCATTTACTATATTTTTTTTTTATTAGTTTGCGCTCTATTTTCAGTTCAAGCCGAATATGTGTCTTCAGCTAAATTTTTTCAACTGAATCGTCTCATTCTTGCTTACTTTCCATAGAATTTATTTAATTTAATTTAATCCTCAGCAAATTGACTTGAATTGCAATTGCGCTGAGACTGGCAAATCCGCACATACACACACGCTCCTTCAGCCGTACACACTTCATCTCAATGCATGAGACGGAAACACTCCCACAACACATATTTATATTTCTTTTTGTTGTTGTTTTTTTTTTGTAGCCTAGACAGTACGAGACATCAGCTGGACACCGGTGAGTCTGCTGTATCTGTACGTGTATTGTCTGGAATTGTGATGCCCCTACATTAACAGCAGTGACTGACTTTCAAGCTGAGCAGCAATAGCGGCAGCAGCAGCAGCAGCAGTGACACACTCTCAACAACACTGTAATACAAGCTTGCTAATTTATTTATGCACTTGTGCATTGATTCTGTATGCAAATATGTAAGTATGCATGCATGTAAATATTTAATTGCATTTTTATTATCATCATTTTTGTTGTTTTTTGTTTTGCTTTTGTCGTTGTCAATTATTGTTGTTTCACATTATCACGCAACATATCATTTTTGATTAACGTATTGTAGTGTACAATTACTATTATTTTCTTTTTCATATCTCAGCTTCAATCACACCTTCACCACTCTACCATCACATACTTTACATTGTATCCACTTGGAAGTCAAAACAATCCGTTGTAATTCGTTTGCGATTCGTTGTTAACTTTGCTTTTGTGGCGAACACTGTTTGTCGATGGTATCGCATCGATAGCGTGTTGTACCGTTTAGCACGAGAGCCCGAAACAAACTGAGGCTCTAAGCTCACCTTCGCAGCGGCCGCGCTGCATTTAGCCACTTAGTAAGCGCCAATATGGCCCCAATGCTGCTCAGTCTCTGCTCGGTTAGTCTCGGCTGCGCTCAGTTGTTGCATGGAATTTTGTAGTCGCTCTGTTGGTGGCTAATGGCTGAGTTCTGGTTACGTTGTAAATACTCAGTGGCTCGGCCGCTCATTCGCTACATGCATATGTGCTCACGCTCTCAGCTGCTTTGCTTTTGCTTTGTTTATTTTTATCACAACTCCGCCGTGGCCATGCCGCATAAAAGCCAAGCCAAACAGTTATCATAATAATTGTACACATACATACATACAATTGATCACATTTCATTATTTCCATATGTGTGTATATGTTTGCATGCGGGTGTGTGTATTTGTATATATTGATTGCAGTGCACGAGAGTTGTCGCATAGATCTTTGTGTAAGTTACTGTCTGTGTGAATGAGCGCGGTTGCCACTACGCTAAATTGCACACAAGAAATGATTACTCGCACACTTTAACGACTGCATAAGACGACTTTTGACTTTCAACAATTCGTGGTGAAAAGAATTTTAGAGGTATGCTATTTAGCAGACCATTATTCGGCTCTGAGCGAATTTGACAGAATCAGCTGATGGGCCGACATTACTTGGGGAGTGTTTACAAAAAAACGGAGTTTGTGTTGGTGATGAACGAAAAAAAAATCAACCAATGGCACTTTGTAGCCGTCTGAACAACGACTGATTGGACGAGTGTGTGAATACATGTGAAATGATCGTGCGAAATTCGGTTGCCGAACCTGGTAATCCATCATCCTTACGACAATTGAAGTAGGGAGGCAATCTGAACTTAGAGCGGCGTAATCAAACAGTTGGGGTCCAGGTTCAAACCCTCTTTTTTCAAAGGGTTACATGGGTTGCGAAGAGTATGTTAAGAACAAGGTTTTGTTGGAACAGTAAATATTCAAACTTAACCCGGTACACGAGTACAGCTGACAGTTTAAATCACAAAAAAAAGCTTCTTATTTTTGAGTCATCTCATGCCTTATTACACCTATATATTTTTCACCATTTGTATTGTATTACAATGTGATTGGCTTGACAATATGCCTGGTCGGAAAAACTGCTTATGGTTCTTTGCTGATGGTTCAAATGTTGACGATAAAGTTGTCTTTAGCGTCTGCTGTTAGAAGCCAAAAGCAAGTGTTTCGTGTCGCATTCCTAATGACTGAAATTCTCGCCATTAATGAGGTAACTATCTGGATAAGCAAAAATACAACTATCTTTAGGGAAATCTATATTTAAACTACCATTCAACTCCCTCTTGGTATGAAGATTTTAGGTATACCCCTTTCAACCTACAAACTGCGTGGTATGAGTAGCATTGTTTCTTCATCTAACATGAGATGGTTTGATAGTGTGATATGGATCGCTACAAAAGGAATTTTGCTAAAGTGGGACGTCAGGAGCTCAAAGGCGTTACTCAATCGATTGAGAAAAAGCATTTTTGTGTGAGTTGCTTTGATCACAAGTTTTTGTCTCCAAGGTTGGCATGCTCAATGATTGAATTTATCTCATTTCGACTATTACAGAAGCTACAAGAATCAGGAGGAGGAGGAGATGTCTATCAAACATCTTCTTTGACATTGTCCTGCGTGACATGCCACTAAGTTTAAATACTTTGGCTCATCATTCTTGAATGATGCCGATGAACTTAGTTATACCTATGAATGTATAAGTGACAGCCAAATCAATAGGTTTGCACTTAAAACAAAATGGTTTAACGAGGAGTAGCAGATAAACCGTTACTGTGGTGCCACAATGGATCGGTGATGGTCTAAGCGAGTTGGTTTAAAGACCATTTGCAACTGCCACCTACCGATTGTATTACACTTCACCGGCTAAATCAACAATATTTTATGTAACTGGTTAATCTATAAATCCAGAATGCTTATTACAGGGTGCTTAGAGGGAGGTGAAACCTGAAAATAGAAACCACAAAGTATCTGAATATTTGTAGTAAGTAAAGCCCACAACGAATGACTGCACATCAACTTTTCTATCAGTTTTGACTTTTTTTGTATTTTTTTTTTTGTTGAATACTCATTATTTTTCTAAAACCATGTCGAAGAAAATCTATTTAAGTCCAATATTTAAATTTAATACAAAAATGAGAAAACTTCCATAGACTATTCATCTCCATTCTATAATTTCGAAATAGAATTCAGGGAAAATAGGTTTTCAAAAGCGAAACTTTGAAGTTTTTAAAAAATCGCGTTAATTTTCTATCAATTTTTTTTCCTTGACGGTATTGTACATTTTCTCTATATAAAAAATTTCGTGATTTCTGCGAGAAATTCTAAATCAGAGCGGTGGAATTGGATAAAATGTTTATGGAATTTTTGTATAAAATTTCAAAACTGAGTATTTGTTAGACAATACACCAACCTTTGATGCAAAATTAATGAGCATTCAAAAAGAGAGAAGATAAAAAAATAATAATTATTATAATTGAAGCTAGTCCAAATGTTAATGTGCTTTCTCACGATGTTTAGTTGCAGTGAGAATAACCCGGAGACTCACTTCCATATATTATATAAAATGTATGTATTTATGAGCCAGCTTTTCAAATTGATATGAATTATTTTCGTTGTTAAAAGTTTAGATGTATTTTTGCGCCCCAAAAAGCAATAATTTTAGTTGCACAAAATGTTTAAAACGGAAAAACTATAAAATTATGCCAGTTAATTTGAAATTTTATCATTGAAAGCCTTATGCCTGAGTAGCGTTTAAATGTTTGCAAATGCAATTTTCAGTTTCCAGGTTTGGCTTAGTGACTTTGTTAGTTATAAGTAGAATTAACGTTTTCAAAGCGATGCAGTTAACTACCATTAACTACCCATACACCCACTTGCATTACTATCATTGGGTCGCTCCGTGTAGATAGTTTTATATACCGGATTGATAATTGTCAAAAATGTACCTTTTTTAAAATGAAGAAAATCAAAAATGTAATACCCAGCAATTATTATTCATTCTCAAAAGTGCATGAACAAATGACACATTAAAGACCTTTAGTTTCAGCAAAATGGCCAAACAGACAATATTTATCGTCAAGTCATTAATTTATTGAAACAAGAGGGAAGAGTATGGCCAAAGCACACCTCAAGCTTAAAAGCATCTGATTTCCTCAACAATTCCGTGCTTGACTTCAACTTATAATCTTTAGCTTCAAGAAAAATACCCTGAATAAGAGCCTACACTTCTTTCCTTCGTCGAATGTAGTCATTGTAATAAAATTTAGTAATTTTCCCTTTTCAGATCTATTCAGATTTCGAATTGATTTAGTTTAGTTAGATACATGTCAAGCAATCAGAAGATGACTAATTATTGTAATTCAATTAAAGAAATTTCATATACGAGAAATAATTTTTTTTTTATATATATTCTTTTTTTTTCAATTAAAAGAGCAAACCAGAAATTTAATTTTATCTCTATACATATGTACATATATTACTTATAGGAGCTATACTACAACTCATACTTGTAGATATTAGTATATAAAATGTAGCTTTTATTTGACAAATCTGGCATCCCTATTTGTGAGTATTGCAACTGACACATCAACACGGTAGCCGTCTAGCTGTTTTCTATTAGGGGAAAAACCGGTTGACTGAATAAGCTAAGTTGGTATTAGTGATGGCTATTTGTTGTATTTTTTGGCCCCCAGTACCGAGAGCGCTCGCTGTTAGTAGGTGCCAGTGCATAGTGTAAACAAAGTGTACAGGGTAACAATAGAAAATAAAAACTTGGCATGTTAAGGTTAACAGTTAAAGCGAAGGGACTAACATGAAAGTAATCGCGCATGTATGCACCGGTGAAATATAAAATGTTTGCACTTAAGTGATATGGAAGCTATTTCGGATGTATTTGTAAATAAGTTGAGCATCACTAATCATAGATGAATGAAGTACGTAAATATGGCACACAACCAAGTGGGGTCGCTTTGCAAAGGTTTGCATATAAAAAATAAACAATAATAGATATGATAAAAAAATACGAAACCGTAAATTAGTTTGTTATTAAAAAAAATTCATGGGCAGGTGTATATGCATGAGTAAGTAGTTGAAGCTAAAATATGAATTCCAGAGTAGAACTCTGATACATTTCAAAATCTATTTTCTGTGGCTGATATCGGTTATTAAAATGAGAGAGAAGATTAAATTAGTATGACTTTATGTTTTAATTGTATCTAATTTTTTTGGTTTAGTAATCACAAAAACGAATTGCATATTATGAAGATCACTAATTGCAACAGCTTTGTTATGACTCAGATGATTGTTGCTTTGTACTCCTCAAGTGCCATAGGAACACAACTACCTACAGGGTAGGCCAAATAAGACCTACTAATGACTAAAGACTACTGCCTAGTAGTATGCGCAGTTGCTCCATCTTGTTGAAGCCATTGGCCGCAAAAATTTTTCAATCAATGTTCTGAAAGAAGCCCCTGAAATGGATTCCGGCGTTTCATCTTCATTTTCGAAGAAATATGGACCGATAACTCTAGTGGTCATAACACCGAACCAAATAGTACATTTAGATGGGTGCAGCTGGTGTTGGAGTGTTGCCTTTGGATTTTCAGAGCCCCACAATCTACAGTTTTATTTGTTGACAAAACCATTTAAATGGAAATGCGCTTCATCCAACATCAAAACATTATTTAAAAAATCAATTTGTGTGGCTAATTGTGTAAGAATAGATAAACTCGATAATTTTAACGCGTTGTGTTGTACTGTAGGGTCCATAATAAATTTCCAACAACTCAATTATAACCTACAAAAAGAGGAAAATAAATATGTAAAAAAATAAAAAAGTTATTTGTGCTTAACATTAGTAGGTCTTATTTGGCCCACCCTGTACAATAGTAGGCACAATTATTTAAACAATACAGTTTAATAACATAAAACTTTAATAGAAAATGTACTTGCTTAATTCTAAAGCCATTTTAAGGCCTTTATAGTTTGGCTCATACAGTGCAGTCATACTTTACAGTTAAATGCACTTTACAGTCGCGCGTACTCAATGAGCGAAGCATACATTTAGGGCGCCGATATCTACATACAACACACTTTCTAAGGGGAAAATGTTGTTAAATCAAGCATAAACAATCTTGGCACCTACACGAGCAGTACAAAAATTTCAGAATTCAAAATCAGATTAGACACATTTTGTAAGAGTTGTTCGGCGATGTAGGAAAAAATTTTGAATTTAAATAAAGTAAACGCAATAGAAGAAGAAGACCTCCCTGTGTTGGAAAGATCAGGTGGAGAAGGGGAGTCACTTGGTGTTTAGCACGTGAAAGAAATTTATAATATTTATAATACTACTTGTTAAGAAAATAAATTTAATAATTTTAATAATAAAATTCAAAACTGCAAAAAATTATTACACCACCGATTTATATTTATAATTTCTTTTTTTGGAACGCTGACGTAGTAAATTCTAAAACAAAGAAAATGTTAGATAAACTAGAAAACTTACTGCATGAGTTTGATATTTATTACTATGTAATATCGATGGTTGAGCGCACACTTCTGGTAAGAGCACCTTTTGGCAAAAATGAGTTAATTGAAATTTCTGGCCGTCTACCTGGAGCGCATTTGTTGTACGCGAGTACTCGTAATCAGAAGCGGCGGCTTACAACGCAACGAAAATTTTGTGCGTCAAATGTGTTAAGTACTATAACAAATTTTAATTTATTTTTTCTATACCAAGTTCAACTTTTTCTGCAACAATTTTTATTATGTTTTTTTTTTTTGGAGAGCGGGCGGTTTACGCTTGTATATGAATAGCTATAGTTGTGCATTTTTTTATATATAATTTTCTAGCAAAAGGGGTGCATTTACAACAAAAAAGAAACTAAAAACAGGTCAAAATATGAAGACACGACGATCGGAAATTAAAAACAAAACTCCATCCGTACGTCTACATAAGCAGAATGCGGAATGGAGGGCTGTGCTAAAATTCAAAATAAAAGTAATTAAACGTTTCCTGAGTATAGTATATCATTTTTAAAGTATTGAGACATCTTTGAACAAAAAGACTCGATTTTTAGAAATTTCTACAGTAGCGCAATTTTTCGCCCAATAATGAAAACAGAAGTAAGTTTATAATGTAATGTAAAAGTAATGCATTCCTGTATCGATAATTAACGTCGAAAATCGTAATAAATGCTCGCATAAGTTAATCCCATGTTTTTGGCGAAATAAATTTTTCAGCTCAAAGATAAATAAGAAATAAAGCTCGCAAGGGAAAATGTTATGTAAGGTCAAGTCCAAAATAAACAAAACTGAGTTAAAATAGAAACGACAGGAGCTTAGACTTAAGACTTAGAGTTAAGTTTTTTTTTCAAAATAGTCCCCTCTGGCCTCGATATACTGTTATGCGCGATCTCAAAGCTTTTCGAAACAGTATTTCAGGTCATTGACCGGAATGTCCTTCAGGATGTCGGTACAAGCCTTTTGGATGACCTCTACGGGCGCAAAACGTTTTTCTTTCATGACGAAAAGCAATTTTTCGAATATGTAGAAGTTTTTTTTTAGAAGTCACAGGGAGCCATATCAGGTGAATACGCTGAGTGATTTATGGTTAAAATGCGATTTCTAGACAAAAAATCAGTCACAAGAATGGATGGAGCGATGAGGTGGTGCATTATCAGACAATAAGCGCCATCTTCCTCCTTCGACAAATGCCATGCAACAAACGCTTCAAAACGCCAAGATGGAAAATTGTATTGACGGTTTGGCCCGTTGGCACGAACTACTTGTGGACAATTCCCTTGAAATCGTAAAAACAAATAAGCATCGAATTGATTTCAGACTTCTCCAAACGCGATTTTTTGGGTATTGGCTCGTCTGGAGCCTTCCATTCGGCACTATGATGCTAAGCTTCAGATTCATGTTGGAAACACCACGTTTCATTACCAGTTACAATGTTGTAAATGAAGTTCTCGTCTTTTCTCGCCTCTTTAATGAGATCTTTCGAATGTTGAAATCTGGGGAATTTTTGGTCCTCAGTTAATTTGTGCGGAATGAAACGTGCACAGACCTTTCGTAAGCCTAAATGATCAGTTAAAATACGATAAATCGATGTTTTGGAGATATTCAACTCCGATTCCATGAATTTGAACGATGATTTCGGTTCATTTTTGATGAATTTACGAACAATTTCAATGGAGTTTTCGGTGATTAGTGATTTTGGATGGCCATACGGGCCTTCATTGTCATTTATGTCCTCACAACCATCTCTGAAATGTGAACTCATGAACTCAATCACGAGATAGACAATCATCGCTATAAAAAAATTCAATGTTTCGGTAAACCTTTTACCGATTTTGAAACTATATTTGACTCATTTTTGTACCGATGACACAAACATATTAACACTTTAGACGCAATAACTTCGCTTCCACTGAACCGATTGTCACCTAGCTTTTACTAGAAGTCAGCTAGGGATGTAACTTCTAACGCAATAACTCATTACAAAGGTGACGCCATCAAAAACATTTTTATGACGCCAGTCGGACTTCACCTTGTATGATTGGTGCTTGCAACCTTTATTGGGTGTTTGGCCGAGTTCCTCCTCCTATTTCTGGCGTGCGTCTTAATGTTGTTCCACAAGTGGAGGAATTAACAGTTTTAAGCCGACTCCGAACGAGAGATTATTTTCCATGAAGGCCTTTTTCAAATGCATCCGAAGGTTTGGCGTTGCCTGCCGAAGGGCGACCGCTATTAGAAAAAATGTGTTCTATCATTTGATGTTTCATGCACGGAGATTCGTACCTACATACTTCCGAACGTTAGTCATGCGCCAACCATTCGGCTACGGCGGCCGCGGTTCCATTATAAAATCAAAATAAATACAAAAAAAAATGCATTCTGAATCCATCTTACCAATTTTAATTTAAGTTTTTAGTTAAGTTTGGTTAAAACAAAACTGTTATATTAAAAGTGGAGAGTTTCTCAATCAAAATGGACCACATTTCATTTTATGAAGTGCTTTTTTTATTTTTCAAATATTTTATATCACTTTTCTCCAAATTTACAAACTTTACAGCCTAAATCGTTAATTTATTAACTCACTCCTGTGCCCTAAAACTTTACAAAACGCTTCCTCCTATTCGATAGCCTCCCAAGAGAGTTGTCAAAATTACGAAATGTTTAAAGAGCATAACGGCCAGCAACAGCAAATTGAGAAACTTGGCAGAATACCAAATTTGCTGAAACTCCCAAATTTACAATCACTCATTTTTGTTTGTGTGCAACGGTGAAGGCAGACAACTCCCACCACGTCGAGCAAGTAGGAAGAACATTAATTTTTCAAAACAATGTCTGGCATAAGAAGCAAAAGTTTTTATCAATGCCTTTCATTGGACATTTGTAATCAGAATTACTGATTTACTGAATGAAGCACTCCAATAAAAGAAAAACATACAAACACACAAACACACTTGCAAACCTATGCGACTTTTATAGTATTTGTATGCAGTTAGTTGACAATGCAAAGCCAAAAATCATAAAACTCTGTTTTCCCCAATGTCAAGAAAAGAATATGAAACTGATATTTAATAAGAAGAATTTCAATACTTTTTACAATGCCAAGTCAATTTTATGAGCGAAGCTATAACGTCTGCCAAACACTTGCATATCAACTCTCAACTCTCACACCCACTCCCACTCTCACTCCCACCCAGCACTCAGCACTCAGCACTCCTTCTCACTCATACTCGTGCGCTCGCTGGCACTTATTGCAACAAAGCCAAAATATATCGCTGTGTTCACGTGTCATCCAGTGCATTTTTTTTTTTTTTTTTTGTTGAGCCTGTGGCGTGTCATCCTGCGGGCTTAAGAATATCCCATACATACACTCAAACACACATATATGATATATGCATTGTAGTCATCGCACACAAGCTCACAAGAATAATAAGCCCGAAATTGTCTCCGGTGACAAACAGCGTGTCACGCGTTTCGAGCCATTCGCTTTCGTTTTGGCACTCACAACAATTCTTCAGTGTTTTTGTTTTGCTTTTTTTTTGTGTGAATTTTTACGAGCATTTCCGAGTTTATTTTGCTTCAATGTTATCCTGCAGGGGCTTTGTCGCCACATCAATTGACACTGCAGTGTTGGCAATTGGCAAACAGCAGCGACAGCAGCGACAAAAATGACGGTGATGGCGTCGTCGGACGTCAACTGCTACTCATAGAGGAAGAGTGCAGAATGCGAAATGGGAAATGCTTTATGTTTTTCCGCATTGTGTATGAAGTCCCAGCGAGAATTATTTGTCCTAGATTTTATGCTTTATTAAAGTGCATTTTGTTCAATTTTTCAAGCTATTTTACCCAATGGAACGAAGCAGAAATAAACATTTTTTCTCCCGCAGAAGAGCTGATGCCAATTGGAAAGTTAAAGCGAAGCTGATTTCTTCTGTATTTGAGCTTCTAAGAGGCGGGTTCTCCCTGTGCCTGACATTTTGATCGGTTTAGCATTTTGTTGCATTCGAACAGGACCAGTTACTTTTCACTCGCTGAAGTACATATAATATAACTATGTCGCGAAATGCTCACATAAATCATTATTCATTCATCAATGGACCCTCATCTGGGGACACCTTCTTTGAGATCATAATAATAATAATAATTTTTTATCTGTAATGTGTTCAATCAAGCGGCCGCTGTAGCCGAAAGGGTTGGTGCGTGACTACTATTCGGAATTCACAGAGAGAACGTTGGTTTGAATCTCGGTGAAACACCAAAATTAAGAAAAATATTTTTCTAATAGCGGTCGCCCCTCGGCAGGCAATGGCAAACCTCCGAGTGTATTTCTTCCATGAAAAAGCTCCTTATAAAAATATCTGCCGTTCGGAGTCGGCTTAAAACTGTAGATCCCTCCATTTTTTGGAAGAACACCAAGACGCACGCCACAAATAGGAGGAGTAACTCGGCCAAACACCCAAACAGGGTGTACGCGCCAATTATACCTATAAACATATATATAATTTGTCCAATGCCCGACATTTCGACCTAAACTTTCTTTTATGTCCTACTACATAATTTTAGAAGTAGTTAGTACTGGTCCTATTGACTGGCACTACTACCATTAAATGCATTACATCAGGTTCTATTTAACCTAGATGTTCCTCACCTCAGTTTGGGCATTGGTTGAAGGCCAAATTCTTTCAGTAAAATTTCCGCCTTGCGGACAAATTTCAGAATATCTGCAACAGGATGATATTGATTTCATTCGGATTCATTTGATCTCGATGAAAGGCGCGCAGTCTTCCCTTTGCCAAGGCATATGCTCTGTGTTTTCTTCTTCCTCCTGACGAAATCTACACTCTGCCTCATTCCCAATGTGCATTTTTGAGAGATAGTAATTTAAGTAATCCAATAAATACATTATAAGATGTTATCAGAGTTTTCTTTTTTTATTTAGAAATTTTACGCTACTCACGGTCGCTTGCATTTAAGGGTTAGCCATAGAATATCGATAGAATGATTCTCTCTTCCGCAGCCTAGCGCATTGTGATAAGAATTCAGGAGATGTGGCCAACATCAGACCTACAGCTCACAAATACAGATACCACAATTTTTCATGCGCAGCTTTTAGCCATAGTGGAAACAGTGGAGATCGTTTCGGAAAATTAAAATACTTTCGGTCAGTCAATCAGTACTCAAGCCTTAAATAGCTTTACGTTAAATTCAAGTCCTTACAGAGTGTAACAATGCACTCAACATACTACTCTTAATCAGATCTCCCTGATTTGGATACCAGGACATGAGGTACACGAAGAAAACGAGAAGGCAGACTTTTATGTCAAAGAAGGGGCGAAAGTGCCATTTATTGGGCCAATCCCATCTTTCGGTTTTAACAAAAACAATCTAAACCAGGAAACTCAAAAATGGATAAAAATAAATGCAGTATCCCGGAACGGCAATCACTCCAAAAGGTTCCCGAACTTTAATACCAAAATAAAATCTGCTCTAACCCTAGATAGAAAGGGCCTTAGATTACTCTGTGGAGACTTACCAAAGCTCCCTCCTAAGGAACTGATACTAAATAGTTATAATTAAGCACATAGAGGCGCACAATAGATCAATCTGGTCGCAGTGTATGAAGGCTTTAGCCTAACTCGTACAACCATTGTCATTACCGTTACTAGCATCAGGTCGTTAACTTACTCTCAGTCAAATTGAAGTAATCAGCTGATTTGCTGACGTAACAAGGGATATAAAGGTTTTCCTACGACAAAATTGAGATTGAGTTAGTGATATAAGTAAAATTCAACTCAACCAACGCTCATGTTACTTAGTTGCCGTCTGAACAACAACTGAAATGAGCGCGCACAGTTCTGCTGCTGAATCCCATATGACGTGCAGATGAAATTAGTCTCACAATTTTGCTTCGTATGGCCAAACCTTGTAATCTATCATCCTTGAATCCAGCTTATAAACCATACGATAGAGAGGATCAATTTAACACTCTCTCAATTAGACTTTAAGCCACACTTCTTACACTGTGCGACAATTTCAACTCAAACGATTTCTTAGGCATATGCAAACAAGTATAACAAAAATGCTTCCATTAAATCAATTAAAATTAAAGAGTGATTTTTTAAGAGCTATAGGAAAGTTTCCCAAAAAAACACACGTAAAATTCAGAAAAATTCATGAAATTTTTATTTAAATCGATAGTACAGCCCATATAATTTAATGTTTGAAGATTATTTCATGCAAATTTTGACCGCGACTGCGCTTCAAATGGTCCATCCGCTTAGTCCAATTTTGGCTTACTCTTCCAATGTTTCGGCCAGTATCTCACATATAAATGCTTTAATGTTGTCTTCCAATGCGTTAATTGAAGCAGGCTCGTCTGAATAGACATGAGCTTTAACATAGCCCCACAAAAAATAATCTAAAGGCGTTATAACGCACGATCTGTGTGGCCAATTGACAGGTCCCGAACGTGAAATAAAATGTTCACCGAACTCGCCTCTCAACAAGTCCATGGTTACGCGTGCTGTGTGGCATGTGGCACCGTCTTGCTGAAACCACATGTCATGCAAGTCAAACTCTTGCATTTTGGGCAAAAAAAAGTTGGATATCATTTCACAGTAGCGCTCACCATTCACAGTTACGTTACGATTCGCAACGTCTTTGAAGAAGTACGGTCCAATGATACCTCCAGCCCATAAACCGCACCAAACTGTGACCTTTTTCTGGATACATTGGTAGCTCTTGCAATTCTTCTGGCGTTATTTATTTACCCATTGATCCAAAAATGAGCTTCGTCGCTGAACACAATTTTTCGACTTTAAACTTTCTTAGCAGAACACGCATTTTTATAATAAAATTCAATGATTTGCAAGTGTTGGTCGTTTGTAAGACGATTCATGGTTAAATTATAGACCAAACTGAAGATGTTTGACAGTGAAACAAAACACGAAACGTGCGTCAGCTGTTTAAAAAATCACCCGTTAGTAGCCAAAACTGTACTATGGCTTCAAAAACTGTATTTTAATACTCTTTATACTTGGATGTAGATTTATTTCTTTATGCTCTTTTGTCTCATCAGTAATTTATTAGGAATATTTTCCTAGGCGACCATTACTTAGACGTCACCATTCATTCAGTCATTTCGGGCTGTAGACGCCTAACTCCATTCGTCTTCTGTCTGCCACTTATTCATTCATTTTGAAGCACGTTTTTACTTTCTTGCCAATTCTGTGTGAACTCTTGTGTCAACACAACGGTACAGTAAACGCGCGTTAGAACGAAAATCATCGATGGCAAATATAGGAAATTTCAACACACATTTTAGCTGCTTCGAAATTCGATTCAAATTAAGAAAATGAAGTAAAAGACAAAAAAATTAATTTAACGATTGTCCAGTTTCATTGCGGATAGTCCCTTGTCAAATCATCAATGGTCTGCCTCTTCTTCTCGTTCCTCGCAGGTTCGAAGTCAAGGCGGCATGCGGTGTTTCCTCATAAGGCTTTCGCAGAGGATGCCCTCTCAGGGCTATCGGCTTAAGCAAATTTTGAATTTGGTACTTTCCAAGAAAAATGGTAAAATACGACTATGAATCAATTGTTTCCTTTGGATAACTTTTTTAATGAATATAAACATAAAACAATCATAATAAACCTTTCAATACAGGCCGATTAGTATATCTATTATCGATTATTTTATCTATTTCGATTTATTTTTATCGTTAAATTTGTTATTATCTATTTTTAATAAATTTTTCAAAGTGCGAATAGATTTTTTTAAACTCACATACACTTTAACCCCTTCAACAATCGTTTCTTGCAACTCACAGTCTAAAATAACGGAAAAAATTCGAATATTAACCCTTGAAAATACACAAAACTTGTGGCAGATATCGAAGGTTCAACAAATATCAGTGAACTGGCGCGAAGCAGCTTGAAATAAACACACTTCGAGTTTCGAAAGTGAAGTTAAACGAGATTTTCGAAGGTGATTGATGTCACTTAGCCGTCCGAAAGAGAGCTAGACATGATAAACCATGTTTCACGGCGAAAAAGCCGGCAACTGTTCACATTTCCAAAGGCGATGCTGCCTTACGCACAACGCTTCCAATGAAAGTAATATTAAAGGTTCCCTGTATCACTTCTGTCCTTTATGTTAACATTTTACTTAGCATTTAGCAAATCGTGACTAATTTACTTTGCTTCAACGTTCTTCCACTCATTGCTGGATATCGCGAATCAGAGGAACAATAATCTACTCAAGCTTAGGAAAAAATGCATCTCAAGTACCATCTAAAGCCCACGATTTCTTACAGTCTCTAGGAACTAGTTTTGGTCTATGTGAAACCATTGCTGCTTGTTCAAGTTAACCTCAACTAACCTAAAAAAGTTCTATGTTTTCAAATGAAGTGTTTTAGAGGCAAACTAAAGTTTTTCATTTGTGCTTCTTGATGCTAATTTCTTGAAATAAATAGTTGGTAGTGACCACCATAGCAGAGTGGGTTCCTGAATTACTGCCATTTGTGTGGTCTCGGTTTCGTTGCCCACTTTGGGCATTTAACAGCAAATAATAAAAAAAGAGACTTATCTACGTTCAGCGTATCAGCGTTCGTCCAGCAAACGACCGAGTGTATGATTTCAAAGTCAAACCTTACAAGATCCAAAAGGCGCATGATCTCACACCAAAGCAACAACAAGTCAGACTTGAGAGAACGAAGGAGTTGCTTCGCTTGGCCGCAAGCGGTCAATTTCCAAGTATGCTGTTTTGGTGTCAAGGTAAATGCGAAATATTATCGGAAAGTATTCTGGAGGTTGCTTTGAAGCTGTGGGCAGACAAACATATCAGAGGCAGACAGTGGACGTATCAACAGGATTTGGCACCGTCTCACAAAGCTGGAGTGAACCAAAAATGGCTAGAAAACAAAGATCCGAACTTCATAACGTCCACAAAATGCCTCTCAAATTCACCAAACGCGAATCTGATGGATTATTCTTTTTGGGCCAGTTTGGAGTGCAAGATCCGAAATAAAAGATTCACCAGTCTCAACGCGCTGAAAAAGGCCATTATCTGCGAGTGGGCCAAAATACCTGGAAGTCATATTCGGGCAGATTGCGATCGGTTCTGGACATGGATTCTTAATTTTTTAATTTTCCAAACTAAATTTATTGCCTTTTTAGTTGGTTACGCTTCGAGTGCGGGACCCTGTAAGTTTCTCAAAGAAAACCATCTGCTTTTCGGAGGCGGCATGATATTGTAGCTACCTCCATTAGTAGGACAATATCAAAACGCAGACAAATTGGAGGAGAAGCTCTGCCAAATATCTAGCAAAAATATGTAGTTTTAGACTGTCTAAGATGTAAATTTCAAAAATGTGTTTAACTTACCGGTACCAACTGTGGAGTACCTCAACTAGTTTTACATTTTTTATACTCTCCTCCATATAATATATTTAGGTAAATTCAAGTTGTCTCTTTCATCTTTCTGAAGGCTGGATTGGAAGGAAGGGAGAGTCTGCACGGACATAGGTACCTCTGTTTTCACCGACACATCCAAGATGGAATCTGGAGTTGGAGCGGGGGTTTTCTCTTAATTAGTCAACGTTTCAGTCTACTTCAAACTGCCGAAAACTAGTAATGTTTTTCACGTAAAGCGTCTTTACGATCCTGCAGGCATGCAAAATGCTTAGAGATCGCTGTTTAGAGGAAGACATAAATATGATTTCCATGTTCCAGCTCTCTTCTGGTCAACTTCTGTGACGAGAAAATCAAATGTCTCGAACGTACAGGAAATATTTCTTTTATCTGGGTTCCAAGACATAGCAAGAGGGAAATGAAATTGCCGATGAGCTTGCCAGAAAACGGTCGACAGAACCGGTTTCAGTTGTCCCCATTTTAGACATAAGAATCGCCTTGATCATTGTTGAAAGAAAACTGCACAATTTCTTTCTTGAAAAAGCGCCAGACAGATGGAGTTCTATTTTATTGTGCGCTATCTCAAAATGACTTTGGCCTCAATACGACAGAAGCGGGACGCTCAAAGTGCAGGGGATCACCCGCCATTCAATTTCCAAACTCATTTCATTGTTCACCGGTAACTAGGTGATCGGAACTCAAGCGGAGAAGCTTGGACCTTCTTACAACCCCCAATAAAAGTTGTTGGGGATCCTGCAGAGAAAGAGACTGTTAAACACTTGTTTTGCAAATGTCCGGGTTTGGCGGGTAGGCGCTTGAGATTCCTTTGTGTGACTTTCGGGGATAGCCTGAGACAGTTCTCCTGGCTAAATCCCTTTTCTCTCCTTCACTACATCAACAGCACTGGATGGCTGTAGATATATTCTCAGTAGATATATACTAAGATCGAAGGTTGCACAGGAATGCCGGGCAGCCCTAAATGATATTAGTGTCGTATTCAAGGTCAGCCTCATTTGGGTTCCGGGACACAGAGATATTGAGGGAAACTGTAAAGCTGATGAGCTAGCCAGAAAAGGTACTGCTCTTCAACTTCTCAGTGATAAAAGTACCATTGAATTACCTTTGGCTGCGAGTAAACTAATAATCAAAAACAACATTATCCAAGAGGCCAATAGGTCATAGAGAGATGAAGATACACGTGTAACAGCTAGGCTATTATAGCCGCAAACAAACAAGAAAAGGACAAAAGAATTGCCTAGCCTCTCAAGAGATGATATCTCGAAGGTCGTGGCTAGTATAACCGGTCATTGGCTATTTGGCAGGCATTCCTCGAGACTAGGAGTTTTCCCTCATAAATAGTGTAGAAGTTGTAGAGATTAGGAAGAAGAAGAAACAGTTGAGCACTTCCTTTGCAATTGTCCAGCCCTAGCTAAAATCAGAGGAAGTTGTCTAGGTAAATACTTTTTCAATTCTCTTACAGAGCTGTCTGGCGTAGGGATGGGATCAATTCTACGCTTCATAAGAGCCACAAAATGCTTCCACGAAGGAAAGTAAATGGGGTTCCCGTGCAGCACAGTGGCATCAGTGAGTAAGGTCTAAGTGAGTTGGTCGTACAGACCGATTACCACCATAAAGTAACCTAACCTACCTACCCACCTAAATTCATTTACCAACCATTTTATATTCCTATAATCAGCTTCATTACGGTATGTTACCCACTTTTACGTGCTTTACTGTGTTCTTTTCAAATGTTCGCCTGTCTATTCCCTTTGTGTACCATCCATCTATGCTTTGTGCAAAATTTTTACGACAAACACTCTGCTCCACTTTGTGCTTTGTGCCACTCATTTATGCATCACTTGATTTCAACCCCTTTTTCGGCAGTTCCGTTTATTGCACATCCACATCCGTTTATTTACACACACACACGCTCATGCATGACATGGACAGTGCCAAATTAGAAAAGATTAGAGTACGACAGCGATTGGTATTATATTGAGAATCCTTGCTGCAGCAGGAAGCCCTAACAATGAAGGTTAAGCTTTCGCAAATACACACAACGGCTCTGGGTTAAATGGCTTTTAGCAAACAAACTCGTGCAAATGAACGACTTTACATACATATGTCGGCGTAATATTTAGGTATTTTCATATGTACACACACATTTATATATCTATCCTCATATATGCCTATGTATGTATGTCTGTTCACACTTAAGTGTAGACGTATGTGAGCAGCTAATTCTATTCGCCATCGAACACTTTCTTAAATCTCTAGAAGCCATAGGACACGAGCCTTGGGTATTCAATACTTTGCTTGAGGTCACACAGAGCTACATAGAAACACAAAAGGATACGAATGGAGAATACATTTCAAATAGCTTAAAAATCAGAATTATTTAGATTTTCTGTTACGAATTTTGTTTCCCTTGAGGTGGTAAAAATAGGGCCACAGAATTGAATGTATGAATGCAGTTAATTAAATACTAAAAGTGTGAGCAGGAATGTAATATTTTAATAATTTGGCAGCCGCCGTAGCCGAATGAGATGGTGCTTGACTACAATAGGATACCATGAAAGAATTTCTCATAAAAACCATCTGCTATTCGGTGGAGCCATAAAAACTTAGGTGCCACCATTTATGAAACAAGATCAAGGCGCCCAAAACAAATTGGTGGAGGAGCTCGTCCAAATGCCGAGCAAAGGATGTACTTATTATTATTATTTACCCTGGCTGATCCTCTCGGTTGTTCAATAATTTTTGCGGCTCGATAAGAAAAACACAATTCTATGGTTTGAAATACACTTTTTATTCAGTATAGTCTCCCTGAACATCAATACAGTTGTTTCAACGAGATTCCAATTTATGAATTCCATCCCTGAAGTCAGAATCTGGAAAGGATGCCAAATGCAAAATACGTCTCCACAGCTGTTATGACCTCATCATTTGATGAAACACGGTTTCCGTGGATGAATTTTTTTAAGTCTGGAAACGGATGGATGTCGCTGGAGGCCAAAAAGCTCTTCTGACACGGTGTCCTCATGAAAAATAATGTTTTTCTTTTGCTAACTGGGTATTTTTTCACGATTTTTTTCCTTCAGCGTTTTTATGTTGTCTTTTATTTTACAACGATTTGTTTGCTGCTTGGCAAAGGGTAAGTAAGTATTCATTGGATGGAACCCTTTCTGCTCTACAAAACTATGTAAATTGTATTTTTGAGTTACTTAATTTGTTATTAGTTTTGAGGTTTAGAAATGGAATACCCAAGAGGCAAATATCAACATTTGCCCAGGACATTTGCGGCGAAGATGTCATATGCGAGTCTACAGCACGAAAATGGTTTGCAAAGGCCGAAAAGGGCGACTTTGACGTCGATGACACGTCGCACATCGAAAGGCCTTGTGAATTCGATGAAGAAAATAATTACGAAGGATAAAGTATCCTGCAAGTAAAAATAAGCCCATTAAACTTTGTGCATAATAAACTACCATTTCTATTCAATTATGCTGTCATTTGTCTACTTCATTGCGTTCTCCCTCTCTCTTAGTTGTATCATAAGTATGTACATTTCGGTATATTTTCTGATGTTGAAATTAAATTAATCTATACCCAATTTCAGGAATCTATATATATATGAAAAAACTGTCTTAGACTTAACTTGAGTTTGTAGTTTTATGCCAGCGTTGAATCATAGCCAATGGCTGTTGCGCTGGATATTCAATAAATAAATAAATATGATTCCCTTAATGTAAGCGGTGGCACAAAATTAATAATCCAATTGTGTTGTTTAATAACTTTTTTACTAAAGAAAAATTTTGAGGGAAGGAAACATTTATTTTGACCTTTACGCAATCCAACGCTTGTCCTATTGTACACTGTAGCTGTGATTAGTTTTCGTCACCTTATATTTATATCACTTTTAGGGCATTAGACTATCTTTTAAGCAAAAAAACTTCATTTTTTGAAATTTTTACAGTAGCGTAATTCCTTAAGGCCACATAACTCGAATAATAAACATAGTATTTGTTCGTAGTGTGCGTCTTGAGAGACGTACAGTTTTAGCCCGACTCCGTACGACGGTCGCTGTAACCGAATGTGTTGGTGCGTGACTAACATTCGACAGTACACAGTTTCTCCGTGTATGAAACATCAAACGGCGGAACAAGTTTTTGCTAAATAGCGGCCGCCGCGGTAAGCAATGGCAAACCTCCGAGTGTGTTTTTGCCATGAAAAAGCTCTTCACAAATCCACCATGAAAGCGTATCTGAATTTAATTATAAGTACATAAATCTTTTAAGTATTTGTGTTTTTGCTTTAAAAAAATTTATGAATGCATCGTAGGCTATTAAATATGTGTGATCTATAATATAAATCATACTTAATATACAGCACACAACAAAAACAGTAGTAAAATGATTGATTCATTTTCGTTTAAAAAATGTCGATGTAAAAGATAAACCTCGCCCGGAACGACCAATCACTGAAGAGTTCAGTGAAATCATGAAAAAAAATTTAGGAAGACTTCCACATCAGATGTCGTGACATTATTATTGAGCCAAATATCCAGTATCAAATAGTTAAGGAACACTTGAAAAAGTCCACATGCGTGAACAGTGAGAATTGAGAATAAATAATAATGGATAATGTTAGAGGTTGTTCAGCAACACTTTGCTACAGCAACAACAATTTGCACAGAGCGTCCAGTTTTTAGTCTGTCAGTCCTTTTTCTAAGGATGATTGTTGATGAAACTATTATCCACCACAGAACAAGAAGCCAATCCACTAAGAACAAGAAGTCATTTTTCTATCCTCGACAGAACCAGTTTCTTGAAATTGTTTACCAACCTTTAAATTGTCAAACTCATTCAGAGGATTATTTCCACTCAAATTTGCGATGTTGTTATTAAAAATTGACCATTTTCATAACGGTCAACGTCAAAGACGTCATAAAAAGTGCCATCCAGGAATTAATCACTACTGACATCCAGGCGTGAGTTTTGAAAGATCCTTTATTATTGAGATAATGTTACAACACCTTCAAAAAATTTGTTTTGATATTACGTCACCTCAAATATAGCCGAAAATCTTTTTTTTTTTTGTTCCTTATTCAAGTTGAAAAATCTTGTTCTGGGGCTGTTCATAGTTCAGATTCGTATTTCGCACACCAAGAACCATCGAAATATCGTAAGGAAATTAGTTGTTGGTTCAATAAGTCAATCAAATATTGTCAACAAGTATTATCTCTTTTTTACTAATAGCGGTCATGAAAAATTTTCGGTCCTCATAGTGGACTTAAAACTGTAGGTCCCTCCATTTGTGAAGCAACATCAAAACGCACGCCTTAAATAGGAGGAGGAGCTCGGCCAAACAAATAACAGAAGTGTTTTTTTTTATTATCTCCAGTCCGAAATCGGCAAATATTCCAGCTTTGCCGGGATATTAATCCGACTCGTTCCAATAGCGTAAGCTCTTGGAGCTTTCTTCATGAACTACTGAATTAGGAATTAGGCACCCTTTTAAAACTCTTTAATAAATATCATCCTTACAAAAAACTTCAATGAGAGGTTTGGCCTAATTTCAAAGAGGGGTACCCAGAAGCAACACAGCGTTGTTGTTGTTGTTGTAGCAGTATAAACATCCCTCATACATGCATGGTAAATGCTGTTATAGTGTCAATCCTTGGCCGGATAGCAATCCGGGTCGTTCCAGTAGCGTAAAACCGACTGTCGTGGGAACGACATATTATTTGTCATTGCAAAAAAATTTTTATAAAATTATTTGTGCACGACGACCTAAAAAGATATATTGTGCAGCCATGTAATCTACTCAAACAGTTTTAGGCTATTAATAAATTCTAAAACTGCTATAAGCTTAATTTCTACCAGCCGGTTTGGACATATAACCCGGCTTCCCAGGTAATTTTGTCTGCCTCATGCCACTGCTGTGCAGTCGCATAGAACATGTTTTGTTGTTTCTTGTGCCTCCTTACAGAGTCGTGTTCTACCACACCAATTTTTTCCATGTAGTAATTGAGGGCATTGGTTAGTATTGGTATTTTCGATTCCCGCATACCCGTTTAGGTTCTCCAGTACACGACTAAGCCTCGTTGTTCCCGCTCACTTAAAAATACACTTCTGAAGCTGTCTTCACTATCCTCAAGCACGCTGATACAGTCCGGAAAGTCGGGTGGCCAGCAGAAGCTGTCTCGTTTCCTTCAGACTCTCCGTGAAACCTCCATCCGCCTTCTTGAGACTTTCTACTCTCATTTGAGTGAACTTTGTTGAGCTGACTTTTGAAGTCTAATAGCCGCTGGAAGAGATTCAATCTCCTCACAGTGCTTCCTACAAGATTCTCACTTTGATTTCCTCAGCTCCTTATTGTACGCCGTTAAGGCACTTCTATAGTATGTAGTTCCAATCTTCAGTAGATTTGGTCGTGAAAGGCTGACAGGCCTACCTCTGTAGAACTTTCAACTGCTTACTCCACCAAGGAGCATTCCTGGCACGCTTCTTCGTAACCAGTTCATATTCATTCCCATGGTAGCCGGTTCTACGTTACCGGAATGATTCGCGTTTTTCCCGATCAAGGGCTGCCGCCCCAGTAAACTAGCCCTGTCTAGCTAACCGTTTATCATCCCCTCTCTATCGTCACAGGAGCAATTCCATGCAGCAATCTTGCTCCAAATACTTCTCCATAGGGCTGGTATTGAATCCAACCCTTGGCCAGAGGTATTCTATTGCTGCGCATGCCAAAAACGGCTTCACCCGAACTCCACCTCAGTTAGGTGCAAAAGTGCAATGGGTGGAGCCACCTTAAAACCTGTTCAGGCCTTAAGTCACATAAGGAGTGGTCCACTCGCTATGTGGCCTCGTGTTGCTTCCACCACCAGGCGTCCAATGCCTCAACGGTTTTCACATCCCCTGATAGGCCGGCTCTACCAACCGCCACCACAATCCATAACTCCACCTTAAGGAGCTTATCGGCGCAACACAACTCTCCAAACATAGCCCATCCCTATCCCAGTCTAAAATAAACTCCTACTTATCCAGAATTGACGCCGACATACTAAACATATGTATGTCCGGCATGTGAAGGTACTAACCACGCACGACACTAGCCACCTTTTTACATGCCCCACTAAACCCACTTATCTCGCATCCCTCTCCCTCTGGACCCAACCTGTCAAAACAGAAAGTTTCCTGGGTCTACCTTTAGATGAGTTAGACGAAGACAATTACACTGACAGGGCTTAGTATTGCTGCTACAACAACAACAAAGATTTCTCCAACTTCCCCTATTAGATCGAATCGAATATACTGATGATTCGAAAATTGGCTGAGCTTCCACGAGTTCGAGCAAGGCGTCGGAGTTAAAGACTTCAGGACGACCAGCACGCGGGGCATCCTCCACGTCGCAGTTACCACTTCGGAATTTTGGAAACCACTTTTGCGCAGTCCTTACACTCACGATATCCTCTCCGGGAACAGCGTTTATTTCTGCAGCAGCTTCTATCCGCGATTAAAATCACTTGTTGAATGCTCAATATATCAAAGAAAATATAAATAGTTCCCTTATATTCCGCGAATAATTTTTTGTATGCGAAAATCGTACAAAAGTGAAATTATGGGTAAAAGACGAACTTATGGACTGACCTGATATGATAAACTCTGCCACTTACCTGCAGCGATTAAAACAAAACAAATAAGAACAAAAAGTAAGGTGAATTTGGTTGTAAAATGAAAAATCTTTATTTATTCTTGTAAATCAATTTCATCCCCTTCAAAATAATCCCCTCTCGATGAAATACACTTATGCCAACGATTTTTGCAATCCCGCGTTCCCCGGAGTGGTCTCTTGAGGTTTGGGAATAGCCAGAAGTCACACGGAGCCAAATCAGGCGAATACGTCGGTTGCGGAACGATATGCGTGGAATTTTTGGCGAAATGGTCACGAAGAACGAGTGCAGTGTAAGACGGTGCATTATCGTGATGCAAAAACCAAGAATTGTTGGCCCATAATTCTGGTATTTTTAGACGAATTGCTTCACGTAAACGACGCATAACGCTCAAATAATATTCCTTATTAACAGTTTGGCCAGGTGGAAGGAATTCATAGTGCACCACACCACGAAAATCGAAAAAAACTGTCATCATGACTTTTATTTTTGAACGACTTTGACGTGCTCTTTTCGGTCTGGCCACGCCTTTAGCACGATATTCGCTTGATTGGTCGATTGTTTCAGGGTCGTAAGCATAAATCCAAGTCTCATCGCCCGTAATGATGCATTTGAGCTTGTCCTGATAGTCTGAAAGTTTTGTTTCACACACATCAACGCGACGACTTTTTTCCAAGAAATTGAGTTTTCGGTACCAAACGAAATTTAACTTTTCGTAGGCCCAAATGGTCTTTCAAAATGGTTTTCACAGATCCTTCTGATATTCCGATCATATCAGTAAGGTCTTTAACAGTCAACCAACGATTTTTGAGCACTAACTCCTTCACTTTATTGACGTGTTGGTCATCTGTTGACGTCGATGGTCGTCCGGAGCGCTCCAAGTCATCAACACGTTCTCGACCCTCTTTGAAGTCTTTGTACCACTTATAAACATTTTTCTGCGACATGTTCGAATCATCAAATGCCTTCTGCAACATGCTAAACGTTTCCGCAGCCGAAATTTCATTCCGCAAACAAAATTTGATGGCACTTCTTTTTGCTCAATTAAATCAGACATTGTAAACATCGAAAAATGCACTCTTGGTCGTTTGGTAAACACAAGCGTAAATATATTACTGATAATGACATTTACATGAAAGTTGGCCCAGATGTTATTAACCCATTAAATCCCAACCTTATATAAAACAATTTTTTTTTTAAATGCGTTTATAAAACGTTTATTAAAATAGTGTAATTAAGCTCCTTAAAAAAGAAAAACACGAAAAAAAATCAAAGAAATGCATTTTTTGGGCTGTACCCAATCGAGTACAATGGGATAATATGTATCTATGTACATACATTGCCTGTATGTATATGAAAATATGGAGTATTAAATAAAAAGACACTTTCAAAGACTTCCTAGGTTATTAGTTCGGTTAACAGTATGGAAGTTTTTGAAACATTCTCTCTCCACGCAAAGGGCTACATTGCATAACTCGCAAATCCATCGAATTTTTTGGTGACACTCCCTGCACCTCACCTGATTCGATATCCTTTTGGGAAAATGGTTATATGAGGAACCAGCTTTTGATGCCGTTGTCGATCATTTTGAAGATATGTGCCGGATATTATAATTGCGTAAATAAAATCGCACAATTTCACGTTGGTATTGCAACAAGTCGCATTGACTCTTACTTTCCATTTTATAAAGCTTCCATGCGTTTACTACGCACTAGCTTATCATTGTGGTGAAAAGAGGCCACCACCATTTCTTTCCTCTAAACTTTATATTGTAAGTATTCATAGCTTGGTCGTGGAGGTCAACTCCTTCCATTCCTGAGTTGTATTCCGCTATCAACTTCGGCTGATGGGCATTCACCTTGCGCCTCTCTTGTCTTGATCATCGTTTGACGGTATGTAAAGGTTCAATTCTATCAAAGTTTGTTCCCACTGTCACAACGCTATTGTCATTCCACTTCACAAAAAGTATTCCTGAGTCAGAACACCTACAAAATTTGATACAAAACAACTATTCAAACAGATCATTATGATAAACTTACATAAAATCAAACTCTCCCCGTTGCTTCTTTTGTACAATAGTTCTTTGTTCGTTTTCAGAGGACATTTTTTGGACCGCCGTTTACGAACAGTCCCAGTAGCCTTAAATCCTTGTTCTTTCAAAATTCTAAGAAGGTCATATGACGTAAAGAAGTTGTCGAAAAATACGATGTGATCGGTCGGATGTGGAATGTTTGACAAAAGATCAAGGACGACCCTTGAACCTAATGGGAGACTTTCTTTCTGATCCTCTTAAGAACCTCCTCATTGAAACAAAAATCATGCTTGTTATGCTGCAAGGCATATATTTTCGTTTGATCGATTATTAATTTTACCACCAATTTCAACTAGGTTCTTAGTTACCAATAAAGAACACGCTTCAAGTTGGGATTGTTCGTAAAAATGCGTTTCTGGAATTTCCGCACTTGTTATTCTCTTTCTCCATTTTGGATTTAGATCTTTTGACAACTTTTGCCTTTTTTGTAAGCTTGCAAGTGGAATATCATCATCACTGTCACTGCTCAAAAATAAGTCAACTTCGCCCGGAACATCCCTTGGAATATCATCACGCAATATATTATCCTCTTCAATGTCCTCCTCATCTGTGTCCCAGTGGGTATTTGGCGGTATAATAGCGAAGTCGAAGTTACTACGGTCGCTTGATTCAATATAGTCGGTGGCCGCAGAAAGGTTGTGAAACCTCTTTCCGTAAAATTTTTTTACATCCATTACCAAATCTACATGAAATATGCACACAAAATATATATTAATGTTCCCACTGTACCCATGCGAGTACACTAGAATTTAAACCTACCGAAATGCACTTTTCCACAACTTTTTTCGTATTTTTGTTATAAAGTATACAAATTATATGTATTATGAATATTTCAACACTGAACTTTTTCCGTGATAACTTAGATTTTGTCAAACAGAGAGCTTATTGCAAACTAAATCATGAAAAGAAGAAAAATAGTAAACGTGCACGCAAAGACAAGTGAATAACGGATAACGGGACTCAAAAAAAAGAAGGAGAAACATATGTATTCCTTTTCAACATTGCTCTGTATTATAAAGTGGCGAATACATTTAAAAATTTGTAAGCGTTGGCTTTTGACGTCGTTTCGAAAAAGATGCTTTTTCTGTACTCAAGCGAGTACAATGGGATCAAATGGGTTAACAGTGCTGCCAACTCATGAACAAAATAACTAGAGCGAAATTTTAATCCCGCGAAGTTTGACAAATAAATTCACCTTACTTTTTGCCCACAGTATAAATCGTGTTCATGACAGTCGCATCCACGCTTATAGAACCACTCTGTCCGGAGGTCGTTCATTAAGCTTATTAACCAGAAAAACTATATATATTTTTTTTTTGATGTAGTTTAGATTACTTCTCACTTTCATGATAATTTATTTATTAATTTGTAAATTGTATTTGCAATGTTTATTTTAGTAGTTATAATTGTAATTAGCATATATCCATTATTTGTTTCAGTTGTTCATAATTACTTAAGACTAACAATTAAACTAAAGTTTCTTCATATGATTTTTTTTTTTTTGTATTTTTTTTGTAGATTTTTTTAATTTTTTCTTTTATTTTGTTGATTTCTTTGTGGGTTTTGCAATTACTTTAATTCGTTTTATGAATTTCAAACACACATTTAATTTCAATTTTAAACGTAGTAATTTGTAGTAGTCGTACACTAACATATGCATGTGTGTGTGTATGTATGTATGTATGCATGTATTTATGTTTGCATGTTTCTATGTATGTATGTGTGTATATTGCAAATCAGTGGAATCTACTTAATACAAAAACCTTCTTTTAATATTTCTTTTTTTTTTTTTACTTTTTCGAAATAGTTTTATGCTGATGTTGTTGTTATTTCTATATGTACCATTTTATCGCCTCCAAATACAAATCATAGAAGAAAATTAATAAGTTTACGCAAACTAAGGCAAAAGGAGTACTATGCACAATGCACAATATATTTATTTAGTACCGAAGTGATGCAAAACCACAGTATTAGCAATAAAATTTGTCTAACTTAATAAAATTTACTAATTATAAGAATGCGCATACACAAGAGTTAAATGTTGTTTAAAAATAAAATATTTTTACAATAATATTTTTTTGTTTATTTTATTTGTGATTTTTCATGTTTAATGTTTGATGTGTTTTCTTCTTTTTTTTTGTTTTTTGCGTTTTGCTTTTAATTGTTTATGAATTTAATTTTTGTTTGTTTTTTTTTTTGTGTCGCAATTATCATTTCCATATTGCACTTGAAGCCAGTGAAGTAATGAATTCATGGAGAGGAGGGATCTGATAGTCGACATTTTATTTATTTCGTTTATTTTTATTCTTTATTTTATTTTTTTATTGCTATACAATTTAATGCTATTTCAAATCATAAACTTAAAACTATGTTATCACTTTCAGGTGATAAGTGGAACCAAATTAATAAAAAAAAACATAATAATAATTTGAAATTATAAATGTAATAAAATTTTGTATGTAATATAACTAAAACAGCAATCAATTATCAATTCAAAAACTTTACGTAATAACGCATAACCCAACCCAATTTTATTTAAATGTAATGATTTAATATTTTTTTACAATTAATTAATTTTTTACAACTAAAATTAACTTTTAACAACTTGAGAATGCGAGCGACTAAGCCAAGTGGAAGCTGGCAAAAAGAAGTGCAAATTTGTGTTTTAGTAGCTGCAGTAGAAAGAATCAATTACCCGAAAAAGGAGCTGAAAATAATTCTAATCCAGCTATTTAAAAAAAATTCCTAGTTATTTATCTTTGTAGGCACGTAAAATACTATTTTTTCTCTGACGTTTAAAAGTAAGTTAAGATAATCGTAATGCTAATGTCGCTTGAAGGAAGCAAGTGAAAAGAAGCGTCAATTACTCTGTTTTTGTATATTTGGGCAATGGTTTATAAAAATTGTAAATTACACAAAGTCTTACAGAAAGTCCCGCGCTGCCCAAATTAGCATTCTGCTCATGGCCTTTTTACTTTAATTCTGATTGTTTTTCCTTCAACGCATTGATCCGCATCGAAACGCTAATTAATTATGCATATGTATGTGTACCTATCTGTATGTGTAGGTGAAGTGCATAAGTGGGAAGTTAAGAGGCAAAACTTATGCGACATCTTAAAACTTAGATTCCACTAAATGTACCTGAAGATCTCATTTGATTGCCGCTTCGAACCAACTTTCAATTAACTCGTCATGATCACAAACATTTTCGTTTACTTTTCTATTTTTGTTGATGGAATTATAAATTATACAAAAACAAAAGAAAAATACGCTTATAGGTACATTCCATAATGTACTGTAATTTGTTGAATTGTCGTGAAAGTATTAATCTACGATTCTTTCCATATAAAGTTATATAACATTTAATTCCGATTCATTCAACATTTTAAGCTACGAATAAGAAAATACTATTGAATGAGCCGATTTTCAAAATTTCAAAAACGACCTATAATAATTATTAATTATTTAGATTATACGAGTAAATTGTGTAATCCGATGCATATGACAATTACAATTGGTTTTCAAATATCTACTCCTTTTTATATGAAATACAAATTTGTTATAAATTTATAAACCATTTTCAGATGGAAACTACTTATGTATTATAAGGATTTATTCATATATTCATATATAAAAACAATTAAAACATTAAAGAATATGGAAGAAGAAAACAAATAACTTTTTAAAAATTTATAAAAAATTAAAAAAAAATTTATTTACAAAAAAAATAAAAAAAAAATTAAAAAAAGGAAAAAAAATTAAAAAAAGTAAAAAAACAAATAAGAAATAGTAAATAAAATATTAATAAAATAATAATAAAAATAAAAAAATAATAGCAATAATAAAAAATAATAAAAAATAATAATAATTATAATAAAAAATAATAATAATAATAAAAAAAATATATAATAATAATAATAAAAAAAATATATAATAATAATAATAAAAAAATTAAATAAAAACTTAAACGAAATAAAAAATACTAAAAACAATGTTGGCTAAAAAATGTTAATTTCTTCTTTACTATTTTTTACTTTATATTTTTTCATATTAAAATTCTTATTTTTTTTTAAACATTTTTATTTTAATATTAAAAAAAATAGTTTAAATATGTTAAAAAAATTAAATGAAAATAAAAAATATTAAAGATTAAAAATATATTTTTTAATATTGAAAAAATAAATAAACAAACTAACAAAAAAAAAATAAACAAAATAAAAATAAAAAAAGAAAAATAATAATAAAACTGAAAAAAAAATTGTTGATATATTAAAAATTAAAAAAAAACTTTTAAAACCAAACAAAATAATATTAAATATATTATTAAATAAAATATTAAAAAAATTTTGGCTAAAAAATGTTAACTTCCTTAATATTTTTTATTTTTAATTTGTTTTTACATTTTTAAATAGTTTTTTTTACTATTAAAATAAAATTTTTGAAATATTAAAAACTAAAAAAAAATTGTTGACATATTAAAAATTAAAAAAAAAACCTTTTAAGCTGTTAAAAAAATTAAAAAAAAAATATAAAAATAAAAAATATTGAAGAATATAATTTTTTTTAATAATTAAAAATTGAACACAAAAACAAAAAAATTTAGAAAAAATTACAAAAAAATGCTAAATATTAAAAAAAAAAGTTTGAAAAAAAAAAAATAAAAACAAAAAAAAATAAAAAAAAGATGTTAAAAAACGAAAAAAATTTAAAAAAAAGTTAAATTTTTTTTTAATAAAAAAGAAAAATGAAATGAATGAAAAATTAAAAAAAAAAACAAAAGAATTTCAAAAAACAAGAATGAAAAAAAAACAAAAAACTTAAAAAAGAAAATATTAAAAAAAATTTTTTTAAAAATTTTATTCAAAAAGATGTTAAAAAATTTGTTTAATCAAAAAGATGCTAATAACATTTTTTTTAAATCGGATATATGTTGAAAAAAAAAATCTAAAAGGTTACAAAAAAAAGAAAGAAATCAAAAAGATTACAAAAAAAACGAAGAAAATAAAAAAGATGTTGCAAAACCGAAAAAAAACCAAAAACATCTTAAAAAATAAAGATAAACCCAAATAAAAGAGATTTTAAAGAAAATAAAAAAAAATATAAAAAAGATTCAAACAAAAATTAAAATGATTAAAAAAACGAAAAAAAATCAAAAAGATTATAAACCGAAAAAAATCAAAAAGATGTTAAAAATAAAAAGAAAAGAAAATAAAAGAGATTTTAAAGAAAATGAAAAAAAAAACTAAAAAAAATCAAAAAGATTAAAAAAAGAAATTAAAATGTTTAAAAGAATCGAAAAAAAAATGTAAAAGATTATAAACCGAAAAAAATTAAAAAGATGTTAAAACTAAAAAGAAAACAAAATAAAAGAGATTTAAAAAAAATGAAAAAAGATGTTAAACAAAATTTTTTTTAATCATAAAGATGTTAATAAAATGTTTTTTTTAACCAAGATGTTAAAAATCAATAAATGAAAAAGATGTTAGAAAAAACGAAAAAAAATAGAAAGATTAAAAACAAACGAAAAAAATATCAAAAAATTGTTCAAAAATAGAAATAAAATAGAAAAATACTAAAAATAAAAGAATAAAAGAAAAACAAACGTAATCAAATTTTTAAATCGAAAAGATGCTAATAAAACAATTTTTAATAAAAAAATGTTAATAAATTTTTTTTAAACCAAGATGTTAAAAAACGAAAAAAATCAAAAAGATGTTAAAAAATAAAAAAAATAGAAAAACTCAAGAAGTTAAAAAAAATATTTGTTATAATGTATAAAAATTTATTATTAATTTTTAATTAATTTATTATTAATTAATTTTTAAGTCAAAAAGACCAAAAAAGTTGTAATAAAATGTAAATAAAAACGAAAACATTAAAAAAAATGTTTAAATACAAAAAAAATTTGAAAAAAAACTAACTGAGAAAATACGTAAAAGCTATTATATACCAAAGCGTTTCACTATTACATGAGCTTAATGAAGGCTATCCGAAATGGCATAGAATTTAAAAGCATAAAAATTAAAGTTTGTGAGGGAATGATTATTTATTTTTACCTTTTTTTTTTTGTTTTCAGTCAAAGGTAACTTCTATTGAAGCAACAGTAACATAAATAGCAAAGAAAGTAGTTTTTTATATACTCGTATTCCAAGTACTATCGCACTAGTGGCGCCATGTCCCAACTTGGAACTCTAGAAAAAAAAACTTTTTTTGAGTCTGCCGGTGGTGAGATTTTAAGCTGTTACAATACCAAAATGGCACCTTTTGTGCTAATTGGGGTGTGTCACTTCACAGACAGCACCTCTACCAACCAAGCTGCTACAATAACAAGAATGGCATTTGAAATATGAATTTTTTAATATGCACGTCAATTAAACTCGAATGAATTTTTAATTTTTATTTTAAAATATGTTTGAAATTTATTGCTTATGCAATTCTAAGTCAATCAACTACGTAGACCAGTTTAGATTCATTTGTTTATGCCTATAATTTTAAAACCACTTTTTTTAATTATTTTAATTAGAAAGAAATAACTTATGAACCGATTTCGTACAAACTAAGCTAAATAGTAAATGGCGTTTTTACGAAATAAATCAATTAACCAAAAACTGCAATCACACTGAGGTTTTAGGCAACGAAATTTGTATAGTTTCAAAAACATGATTACTATTTTTAAACAAATTTCGCATTTTAAGTTTTCAAAAAACAAAATCACATACCGTTAAAACAAATGAATCGCCCAAGCGCTGAATGCAGCTAATGCCTTTATGAATGTTTTAGCATTGCATCACAAATCACGAACTTAAACAAAATGGTAAAAAGTATTTTCGTTAGTTTTTAATTTTCTTAGCCAATAAAATGAATTTCTGCTTGACACTTGCAAAATACTCGTACATTGGTGAGTTCTTAATTAAAAGCAAAAACTTGTTTATGGATTTATTATCAAAGTTTTGCCAAATAGAGTCTAAATATATTCATGTATATATATAATTGGCGCGTGCACACTTTTTGAGTGTTTGGCCGAGCTCCTCCTCGCATTTGTGGCGTGCGTCTTGATGTTGTTCCACAAATGGAGTGTACGTACAATATAAAAACTATTTATGTAAATATAAATACATACTAAAACTTCGTTTTTCAGCTGTTGCCGACATTTTAATTTTAATTAATTTTTTTTTTTTTTTTTTTTTTGTCAATTCAAATACTCAAAATTCACATTTGCAGTTTGTATGCGTGCTTGTACTTCGAAATTGCGTAAAGAATTTACTTAACTAATTTAAAGCGAGTTCCATCTGAAAATGGTGTACACATTCACATTTATGCATTGGTTTAACACTCTGCCTGCCTATGAGGCTCCAACACATCAATTTTAGCCTAAACAACTACTTACCGCATTAATTCGTTTTTCAATAATTCAGTAATATTTATAATACTCATTTAAATTACACACACATACACGAAGAGATTAAGAGAAAAACTTTCTTAAAACCATGATACACCAAACGCTTACAGCTCGCTCCTAAACGTCGCGTTAGCTCAGCGCACGCCAGCTGCCACCAACCACCACTTGGCTACATTCCAAATACACATTTCGTTATACCGAAAAATCTGATTGAACTCATGCTGTTCCTGTTGCTGTTGTTATTGTTCTTGTTCTCGGCCGGATATGAATCCGGATCGTTGCGATAACTTAGAACCGACCATCGTGGAAACTCTCACTGTTCGTTTCGTTGGCATTCAATCTTTTACGCTTCAACGGTGAAGGGATCACGCGAATGATGTATTTTCAAATGTTTATTATGATTCGTTTTCGTTGTGGAACTCTTGCCGCATATGTTACACTGGAATGGGCGTTCGCCTGTATGTATGCGTCGATGTTCGATGAGATAATAATGCCGATGGAAGGATTTCTTGCACAGGTCACAGGTGAACTTTTTGTTGCCGTGATGTTCACGTCGATGTCGCATATAATTATATTTTCGTATAAATTTGCAGCCGCAATACTCGCACGTGTACGGTTTGATTTGTTTGTGGGCGTTCATGTGATTCTTGAAATCCACCTCGCGCACAAACGCCTTGGGGCAGTGCTCACATTTGAATGGTTTGGCGGTGCGATTGGCATGCACCCAAGAATGTATTTTCAGGTTCCATTTGGTGGAAAAGGATTTATTACAAATTGCGCAGTCGTGTTGTGTGTCCATCGAATGTGTGGCCATGTGCGCCTTGATTGAAGACTTGGCAAAGGTTTGCTTGCACAACGGACACTCCATCGGTTCGGTATAGTCGAATTTATCGGAATGCGCTAAGCGTATGTGACGGCGCAAGGAGTTCGCGTGCACGAAACGATCACAACAGTGAGGGCAACATTTCGGTTTAGCATCGTGCGTCTCCTTGTGCCAAAGGAAACGCGCCTTCGATGGCAGTACCTCACCACAATAGCAAACATATTCCTTCTTCCTTATGGTCTGCTTGCTATGACGTTTCCGATGTTGTGTCAAATTGGAGTAGCGCTTAAAGTATTTGCCTGCAGCAATAAATCAAATCCAAAAATGTATTAAGAAAAATTATCAAATTGAATACAAGAATAATACTAAGTTTCCACCGCAGCCGCTATCGTGTTCTCTGCCGCTATCGTGTTCTTAGCGCAAACACGAAACAAAACTCCTGTCAAATCCCATACAAAATTAAAACACAACTCCATACCTAAACCCACTTTTCAAAGCGTGTTTTGTGGGTTTGCGTCTAATTCAAAGCGTGTTTTGTTGGGTTTGCGTCTAATTTAATTATTAAGTGGTGGCAATGTTGCTCATTTTCCTCATTTATTATTGCATCTTATCGAAATATGGCAACAATGATTGCAATTTGTCAATATTGACGGCCGCCGTAGCCGAGTGGGTTGGTGCGTGATCACCATTCGGAATTCACAGAGAGGTCGTTGGTTCGAATCTCGGTGAAAGCAAAATTAATAAAAACATTTTTCTAATAGCGGTCGCCCCTCGGCAGGCAATGGCAAACCTCCGAGTGTATTTCTGCCATGAAAAAAATCTGCTCATAAACATATCATAAAACAAAATGAAATAAATGTATAAAAAAAAAAATTTTTTTGTGATTCGAACCAAGGATTTCGGATCGGAAGCCCACATTGCTAGCCGCTGGGCTATCGCGCTGTGCTGTCGCCGCAAAATAATGTATCATAAATCTGTTTACCATACCAAAGACCATACACTTTGCAAACACATTTCGGTGGAAACAGTTGACAGTTCTCCCAAACACAACTCCTGCAAACACGGTGTTTGCTTTTGGTGGAAACGGGGGCTAAGGTATAAGGATACTCACCGCATACTTTGCATTTTAGTGGCGTATGTCCAGTATGCATACGCATGTGTTCGACCAATGCGCTACGCACCACAAACTTTTTGTCGCACACATTGCAGCCGAATTCTTTCCAGCCCAGATGACGTTTCAAATGCAGTGAAAAATTCTTCCAACGCTGAAAAGTTTTGCCGCATGTAAAACATTCGGCGGGATGTTCGCTTAGATGAGCATCGTACAATTTGACCGATGTGAAATTGCGCCGGCAAATGTAACAGAAAAAGATCGACTGTTCAATGAGTTTCTGCTCCATCTCACTTAGATTATGGCTATCTTTCAAAGTGGATATATTGTAGGCCACCAACATACGATAGAGTGCAGCTAATTTCGTGGCTGGTGTTGACAACGTCAACGGTTGGATTGCGGGTTTCGTGTCAATTGCATCACTGACGCCATCGTCAGCTCCACTGTTTGCATTGGAATTGTTTGTAGATAATAATGCCATGTTTTTCTTGTCGTCTATAAGTTCTGGTTTAGCATCAATGCCCTCACCACTGGCAGACGTAGACGCAGTCGCTGCCGCTGCCGTTGTCGCCGCACCCGAAGCCGTTAATGGCTGGTAAGCATTTTCCACCTCAATTTTAACAATGTCCTGCTTGGAATCTTCAAGATATTCCACGCTTTCTGTACGAACAAGCCCGCCGTTGCAACCATCTGCCATATTTACAACCACAACATTGTCAACACCACCGTCAGCTGCATTGGTTGATGAGGAAGCAGCGCCAGCGGTAGCGGCAGCCGCAGCCGTAACCGGACGTTGAACACATATCAATCGTCGATTCTGACGCACATAATTATGTTGCATTATCATATGCGAATTGCGATCCTTCAGCTTCGGAAACTCGGCTGTGCAATGTGTGCACTGATATACTTTCTTTCGTTGTCGCCTCTGATCGGCACCCAATGAAACAGTTGGATCGCTAGCAGCTGTAACAGCAGCCGTTGATGTGCCACTCGCCATAAACGCAGTAGAAGTTACAGCATTATCGCTATGATGTGGCTGTTGCAACTGTTCATTTGCTTGCAGCGGCGGCTGCTGTTGCTGTTGCTGCTGCTGCTGCTGGTGCAACAATAGTTGTTGTGAAGTAATTGTAGCGGTTGGTTGCATGCGCGATACTCCCGCCGTTTTCTCTATACGTCCAATAACATTGCCGCTATTGCCAGTACTGTCACGCTTTCGTTTCTTTTTATTAGAAGACGATGTTGAGGGCAATGCATCCGTGTGCCGGGCGAACAGTTGAAAATTGCTATTGCCGACGCCTGTACTATTTGCTGCCGCTGAGGTAGTTGCTTCCAAAGGGAGACGAAAATCAAAGCTGATAAAAAAAATAGGGACATTTTTAGTGTTAGTTAAAAAAATTAATCTAATGAAGTTGAAAGAATGAGTGTAGACCTTTTGCTTGAACGGACCGAAGTCGCCGTATTGCCCGTTGTAGCCGCTGAGGCGCTCAAATCCTGCACAGTGAAATATTCATCGTGATTCCAACCATTTTCGTGTTGAAATATTCCGGGAAATGTGGTTTTGAAAAAACGCGCAGAAATTTCGCCATACATCTACAATTAATATAAATATCGGTTTTATAAAATATCTGGTATGCAAGAAGAGGATTAGAAATAACTTAAAAAAAAAACTTTTTTCAAAAAAAAAACTTTTCGTTAAAAAACGCGTTTAAAAAACTTTTCGTTAAAAAACACTTTTAAAAAACCTTTTCGTTAAAAAAAAAATTGTTTAAAAAAACTTAATCGAAAAACTTTTTTTTTAGATAAAAAACCTTTTTTTCCAAAACAAAAAACCTTTTTTTCAAAAAAACCAAAACTGATTTTAAAAAAAAACACCTTTTTTCAAAAAAAAAAAAAAAACACTTTTTCAAAAAAACTTTTCGTTAAAAAAAACGTATTTTGCAATTTTGGTGAGCTTTTAGGTAACTGTTTAAAATTCATAACTTTTGTCATAAAATTTCAAAATTTTGTTGTTAATAATCGGAAAATGTTAGAATACGTTTTTAAGAGCTATCGATCATCAAAAAACGTTTACTTTTCAGAGGGAACATATAAAAGTAATGAAAGCCCACTTCAAGACCAACATCTCAAATTGAAAATATTAAAACGTAAAAGAACGAACTGTTTAAAGACGGCATTAAATTAATTAATAACCCAATTGTAACCTGCATTCAATTTTTTTAATGAATTGGAAGATCTCAGAAATCTTTTCTGCAAAAATCAGGAATATTCTAATTTTTTTTAAAAGCACACACTGGTTTTAGGAGAGATTGGGACAAGTTTCACACGCGGCATCACAATGGGCTATGAGCCTGAGTGTGACCCACCGGACAGCCGCTTCAACCTGTTGTTGTTGTTGTTGTTTTTGTGCAGCTTACTGAGCCCTGTCAGGGCCGTATTCGGCAGGAGTGTCGACTGTATAATGTCATCTAGTAGTGTGGAGTCGAAAGCCTACTTCAGTTTCAGCGCTACTTGGACAGTTCTCTCGCAAGGGCCGTTTTGGTTAAGCCCGCTGTTGATTTGGGTGTTTATGGCGGTGAGTGCTGTGGTGGTGATGTACACTCTTCAGAATCCAGTAATGTGTAGAGTGGGAGTAGGAGGGCTTCAAGAGTCTTCACTACTGGGGAAAGGAGAGTTATCTAACGATAAGATTCCCTACATCGACTATAAACAATTGTAACTTAATGGCAATTATTTTTGCTTTTCTAAAATCAATCCAATTTTGTTTCTTCTTTTTTTCAATGCTATGGCATTTGCATTTTTTATTAAAATTTAAATAAAATCCAAATAACATCAGTTGCGCACTTACCGGCTGACTCCATGAGTTCTCAATATCGCAATTGCTTTCCTGCCCTGAAATCTCACCCTTGGCAGGCATTTTTTCATCAGTTCGTATATTCAGCGCATCTGCTGTGCAGCCACCGGCCAAGCTACTCTCGGTGGCGGCAGCGAAGGATGACGAGGTCGAAGATGGTGCACCTGGCATACCAACTAAAACCTCACGCTTACATGTATCCAGATCCAAGTATTTACCCACATCACCACCATCTACGGCCGCATTGCAATCGACACCCAGCGTTGCTTCGAAATCAGCATTTGTCGTAGCCATGGTGTGGTGATACCAATGAGGTGCAGTATTCCCTATTTCGCCGCTGCCGCTGTGCACACCACCAAAGTGATTGGTATGCGGTTGCTGCTGTTGTGTTGAACTGGTGGATTCATCTGTATGGACAGTATTGCTGCCAGATGCAAGCGTGGCGGCTGTGGTGGCGTCCTGCGCAGCCTGCTGATATATGGCTGAGAAATTACCACCTTTAGCATCTGGTTGTTGTGCACCACTAGCTGCACCACCACCACCACCACCACCACCGACGGCACTGCCATTGCCATAAAGAAAACTAAATGGATAGTCGGTGAAGTTGTGTTGAAGTTGCTGTTGCTGGTTTTGATGCTGTTGTTGCGGCAGTTGGCCGGCATTTAAATCCTTCGCATGAGATGTGGTCGTGCAATTGGTTGCAGTGGTGGGTACATCTGAAGCCGATTGTGATTGTGAATACGATGATGAGATGACGATCTCTTGCACATCATCATGAGCTATAAATTCGTCTTCCCAGCGCAATGCGGCATGTGACTCGGCGCTATTTGTTTTGGTGTTAGCGAGACTCGTCGTTGATTTGGGCTCGTTCATTGCATTGGAATTGTTCGAAAAAATCGAAGTGGCCGAGAGAAAATTGGTCACGCCTGTATGTGGTGAGGCGCGCTTCTTCGAATTAGCAAAATCCAACAGAACACGCGCATCATCATTGGCTGCGGCATTGTCATTCGAGTTGCTGATCTCTTTGATTTCCTCTTTCAAGGGCGGCTGTAGATAGTTGGCTTGTGGTTCATGTTCACTTTTACATTGAATAATGGGTGCACAATTGTCAACAGACGCGTTCAGATGATTCTCCAGTATGCTGTGACCCAAATTGCTGCCATTGATGCCAATCCTATTGGTGCTGGTATCGTAAGCTGATGTGATGGGTTCGCTTTTTATCAATTTATGTGCTATTGTATGTTGTTCATGTTGTTCGCGATGTTGTTGTTGTAATTGCAGTGTTTTCTCTTTCAATTCCATTTGTGCTTTGGAAGAGGTTGTCGGTTGTTCGCATAACGCTTCTTCATTAATTATTTGGGGTTTTATTTCCTTAGTATCCCTATTCTTATGCTGTTTGTGGTTGATGTTGTTGCTTTTGTTGTTGAGGTTGAGGTTAGCATTTGCATCAGTCTTTGTTACTTTTGGCTTGATAATTAATTTCTTCGGACCCTTTTTCTGCGCTGGCAGTGAAGTCGATGGAGGCGCTTGGGCAGGCAACTCTGATTGCGCCGCCTCTGCTTGCGAGAACCCAGCTATATCCTGCTGCTGCTTCTGCTGCTCCTGTTGCTGCTGCTCATCTCTATACGCCTGCGTGTCCTCCTTTAGTTGTATGATGTGTTGCCGCGTCAAATCTTGTATAATTATTGATGTAACTTGCGTTTGATTTGACGATGCAGCCGCATCGCTGCATGCATTTTGTGATTGTGTTTCTGTGGCTGTGGCTGCCGGAGCAACCACTGTTGGATGCGCTGATTCCTTTTGCGCTTGTTGTTGTTGTTGACTAGTTGTTGCCATGCGTATAACACTGGTCACGTGACTCGAGCATGTTGCTGTTGCTGTTGCTGTTGCTGTTGCTGTTGCTGCTGATGTCGCTGATATGGCTGATGTTGCGCCTATGTTGGCATTTTGCATCTGCAGCATGGCGGTACTGGCAGCCTTTGTATCATTGTCACTGTCATTTATTCTAACCTTATTGCTACTACAATTATTTTCAACTATTTGTTCAGTCTCATTTTTGTTGGCGATTGTAGGTGGTTCGATTACAGTTGGTGCTTGAGAATCGTGAAGCTGTTTTTGTTTATCAAAATATTCCTTGTTTTGCTCTTCGAATGTTTCCTGCTCCTGTGGTGAACTAATCATTTCGTAGTCATCAAGCGGCTCTTCTTTTTCGACTTTGAGCATTGGTAAGGGCATAGCGCCGGTTAGTGCATTACTTTTTGCTGATATTTTACTGGATGCTATTATATTACCAACCAAATCGAGGTATTCATCTAAATTCAACTGTACATCGCTCAGCACAGTTATAGTGTTTTTCGAGTTAAGTTTACGCGACGTTCCGGTTGAATTAGAACTTTGGTTGAAATTTGATGTTGAGCTTGGCATCACACTGGATTCGCTATTGTTGTTGGAACTTGAATTCGCAACGGCACTGGGATCGCTGCTTGTGTCCCTGTTAGCAGAACTCATAGGTGCGTCGTTCAGTGGCATGGATCTATCGCTATTTATATGACTGCTGATAATGGGACTTGCCGTTACTGACCCATCGCTACCATACACTTTAGTTTGCGTATTTTCGTCACGTACTGAATTGTTCCCACTTGTTTCTGCATCCTTTATGTGGGGACTCTTATTCGAAGTAGACCGCCCACATTTGTCATTCGCCGTAGTTTGCGACTTCTGTGTTTTTCTTGAAGTGCCGGCACATTCAATATCCATTGGCACGACGTCACTTGTTTTTGTTTGTTCATCGGATGTAGATTCTTTCTTGTTATCGTTGTTTTTCGCTGTCATATTCTCATCCTCATCGCCATCTTCATCGTCTTTCTCGTCATCTTCGTGTATGTGCAGCACACTTAACGGTGACTGATATATGCGCTCAATCACCGAAAACTCGCCATTATCTTTCTCAACGCACTCAACAATGTGTTTCGGTGTCTCCTGGACTATAAAATCGCCATTGTCTCGTTCCAAATAGTGCGCCACCGGCGATTCAGCATAACGCAAAACAGAAGACGACGAAGGCGTTTGTGCCGCTGTCATCAACATTGAACTGTATGGTGAAGACACTTGTCTTATGCCGCCAGCGGATGTAATGGCTATAATGGCTGGTGGTATGGTTGCAGCTGCAGCAGCACTGGCTGCTGAAGTTGAAGGAAGCACCTGACTTGCTATTGTGCCACCAGTCATAGCACTGTGATCAGTGGCATCCATTGGCACACGTTGCTGTACAGCTGCCGATGTTTTGCTTGAGTTGCCGAAAGATGCCAGCGAATGTTGCAATTGTTGATGCAAATTTGTTGATGCGCGTGTGGGTGGCGGAGGCGGTGGAAGTAATTCAGTAGGTTTAGCGCCCATCGAAGGGTTTGCGCTTAGAGCTGGAATATTTGAAAGAGTCTGTTGCTGATGATGGTGGTGTATTTGCAGCGGTACGGAGGCAGTTGCTGTTAATTGTGGCGGCGGCGGATGCATTGTGGGACGCTGTTGAGTTTGAAGTGGTAGTTGCTGCAGCTGGTGTTGTTGTGGTTGTCGCTGCTGCTGCTGCTGTTGTTGCTGATGCTGATGATGCGTTGGCTGCTGGTGATGTTGATGTTGTATATGGCTTTTATCTCCAGTAGCATTTTTGTTTTTGTTTTGGTTGTGTTGAGATCGAATTTGACTTATCGCAGTGCCATAAGCTGGCGGTGGTTTTTGATGCTGCATTTGGGAGGATGCATGGAAGGGGAAAAGCTAGCAAATAAATGAAAATATTTTTACAATAGATCAGACAAATATTTCAAAATCTATAGCAAAGCCTATTTAGCTTGATAATAAAAAATACTTCGAAATTATAAATACCTGCAGCGAAGACGGTGGTGCGGGCATAGCTGTGGAATAATATATTTTCAGGTTCTGCTGCTGCTGCTGATTATGAGTTTGTTGCTGTTGTTGAAACTGGTGTTGAAGCTGTTGTTGTTGTTGTTGTTGTTGAATTTGCTGCTGGATCGGTAGCATTTGAACGTGACGATGGGTGGCAACATTACTTGCAAATAGAGTAGTTGAGTGTGATGAATGTAGCAGCTTATTCGGCATTTGGCCAACCAATATCGGCATGGTTGCCACTGGTGCGGGAGGTGGTGGCAACGCTGTGTGTTGCTGTGCAATTGTAATATTTGCCGTTACGTTATCCATGTGCTGTGGTTTTTGTTTGTGTTGCTGTTGTTGTGGTGGTTGGGGTAGTTGTTGCTGCTGTTGCTGTTGCTGCTGCTGCTGTTGTTGTTGCTGCTGCTGCTGCTGCTGCTGCTGCTGATCTAATTGACTTGTTACTAATTGCTTCTGTTGCCTTTGGTGGTACCCATTCGCAGCAGCATATCCATCAAAATGACCTGGCAGCACTTGTCCAACAACGCTGGGAATCGCCGCTGGTATGAGTGAAACCTTAACCTTATCCTTTCCACTACCAGCTTCGGACTTGTTCTCACCATTTTCGGTTACACTTGTGTCCTTTGACTTTGCAACACCATCAACTGGTGGCTTTACCGTCGCTGTCGTTGTTGCAGCGGCCGCCACCACTGAAGTCGAAGGTTTAGTTATTGCTGGTATTGCACTGAACGCGGCTGTAAAGTTCAGACTATTCTTTTGGACTGATTCAGCAGATACCGAATTGTTCGTAGCCGAACTGCTAATTGTATCTGAATTAGCAGGAACTGGTGATGGATTTGGTTTTTCGTCCGGATCTGACTTAGTTTCGCCACCTCCACCTCCACTTAAGGATGCCGCCAGAGCGGTACTTGCAGCAGTGCCACCACTACCCGAAATAGTCATTTGCACGAGTGCCTTAATCACTTGCTCTTTCGGATGGGTTTCCAAATGATCCGAAAGGTTCATACCAGCATGCAGGAATAGTGTGCATACCGGACACTGTACGTTCTCCCCCATTTTGTATAATTTTAATTCTATGCTGTGTGGTCTAGGTATGTATTAGATGTAATACGACAATGCTACTGCAGTAGTTCTTTCAAGACGATAAAGCTTGAAATCATAAAATCGATACACTTCTGTGCAAGTCCATCTTCGTTAAAACATCAGTAATTTAAGCGAGGTTTTACAATTCTGGAAAAATTAAAATCGAAATTTAATTAGTTAAACATTCTAAAAGGCTGTAATGGATATAAAAATAAGTTATAATTTGTCAAAAAATTCCACCCAATGAGGTTATGTGAACTTCCTCTATTCCATAAAAAAAACGAATATTTTACAAATAGAAGAACACTATAATAATTAATGTACTATATATTTCGTATTGAACTACGAAACTGTGGCTTCGGCTTTGGGCTCATGGTGCTCACACTCACCAACGTAAACGTTCGCCCGTCTCAGCTGACACGATGAAACTAATGAGAGCCCCATGTAAATGAAAAAACAACACCGTTCCGTTCCGTAGTATCGTAGATGGTCAAGAATGATAGAAAGAAGATTGCGCCCATCAGAGCGTACGTGACGTCACGTTTGCTGAGTTGAGCAGTATTGCCAACCATTTGCTCTTCGCAATAAATTTAGTGCTTTTTTATACCGAAAATGCGAAAATTTTGAAGTTTCGTGTTTGTTTCTTTTTTTTTTTAATTTAAAGCTACCGAAACTTTAGGTTAAAAAACAAACTATATTATTAAACAAAAAAAGGATAAAAAAAGGTCACTCTGAGAAGATTTTAGTGCTAATGAAATTTTTTTTACTCTTATAAAAATTGATAATTTGAAAGTGCAAATTTAATTTTAGGCTCCATTTAAGGTTATGCAAAAATATTAAATGCCCCTTTCTCAACTCTTCTTAAGATTGAAAACCTTTTTACACATTTTAAAAAGCCTTTGAATTTATTGAATGCGAATTAAAACCATAGAGGTGTAATCGTTTCTTCCGGTCATCAATCCTTAGTGAGACATAGGACATTAAGAGTTATATTCATTGTAAAAATATACAAGAAAATACTAAAGAAACCATACTGACATTTTTACAAAAAGAGTACCTTATCTAGTTACATAACCTCAAATATAGCAAAAACGTCGTTCCCCTAACAAAAGTCTCGCTTAACAAAAAAACCTCATAAATTAAATTGTGCATAAGCATAACACATTTATTTAAAAAAACGCACATTTTAAAGACAATTTGTCACGCATACAAAGTTATGTATTTTCTTTGAATGGGCATTTTAGTGCGTTTTTATATCCAAAGCTAGGCAACACTGCAGTAGCGAGAGAGATTTGACTGCCGAAAGCAGAAGAACACCAACAACAACTGCGATCGCGGGCAATGCCACCAGATGTTAAAAAAAGTAAAGCTAAATAAAACTGAGTGAATTATTTAAATAATTATTAAAAAATGTATATCTTACAAAATTATAAACATGACATTTTAATTAGAACAGCTAGAAAAATGGCATGAAGAAAGAACTAAAACTCCGAGACTAAATAACAAAAAAAAATCCTAAATCAAGTTACGAAAATGGTAATCTGGCCATACTGGACCTAAAATCACGTAACTAGTTGTTAAATTCGCTGAGCGCAAAGTAACGGGACCACGATAGGCGCCATCTCATTATTCTTTCCATCATGGTAGATGGTTGACGTGGGATTTTGGATTGTTTTTGCAGAAACGCGTCAGCTGATTACTCTCTCACCACACAGTGTTGCCAAACAGTACATTTCGAAATCATTTACAAACTAAACCTCAGAAAAATTTCAATTTTTATAAAATAAAATTGCAGATAGCACTAAAAGTTTTGTTTTGATCATTTCTCTGAGCTACTAGCAGAAACGAAACGTAGCTTTGATGAGAGCAAAACAGTTGATTGCGCATTTAGTGCTACCTCCTCTACTCAAACCAAGTGAAAGCTACCATTTTTGATAACGAATAAAGTGATAACGAGCAAAGTGGCAACCTTGTTCTCTTTAGTGAAGTGTAGGGAAGGGAAACACTGGAAATGCTCTTTTCGTGTTCCATTCGCGGTCACACGGGCAAAATTGTTTTCGGCAACATTTTAACTATTACTACTTTAGCTTCTTCGGATATATTCTACAACCCGCTAACATTTAAAGCGGTGAACGCCCGCAACAGTTTCTTAAATATTTCAATGAAGAATGCAAACTGGTTAAATAAATTTGTTGTTTTTTATTGTTTACATATACATACCTATATACATTTTTGTACTAGAATAAAAAAAATAAACTAAAAATACTTCATATATAAATATATATGTATGTATATATATACAATTGGAGCGTACACCCTTTTTGGGTGTTTGGCCGAGCTCCTCGTCCTATTTGTGGCGTGCGTCTTGATGTTGTTCCACAAATGGAGGGTCCTACAGTTTTAAGCCCACTCCGAACAGCAGATATTTTTTGAGGAGCTTTTTCATGGGAGAAATACACTCGAAGGTTTGTCATTGCCTGCTGAGGGGCGACCGCTATTAGAAAAATGTTTTTCTTAATTTTAGTGTTTCACCGAGATTCGAACTTACGTTCTCTCTGTGAATTCCGAATGGTAGGCACACACTAACCCATTCGGCTACGGTGGCCGCATATATAAATAATTCATTTAAAATTAACTTGAGTATGTCATCGTTGATTTCTTCCGTTTGATTCAAGGCGCATTCATGAAAGGTGGTGGCACTAGACCAACAACAAAGTTCTGAACGTTTGATTGTCAAAGCAAAGTATTGAGAAAACTAGAAAACAAATAATGAATTCGCCTTGTTTCATTCTGAGCTGACAGCCACATGGACACGGCGAAAGAAAAAAAACAATTCAGCCGATTTACCAACACCACCTTTAATAGTATCGCCTTGGTTTGATTGAAAACCAACACAGAACTCAGAACTTTTCTCCTCCACAAAAGAAGAAAACTAATGAAGCAATTGTCAAAAATTGCTTCAAGATTGGAAATACGAATAAGAAGAGCAATGCGTGTCGCCAGTCCGGGAGACAAAATACCCTCTCTCTTCCGCGTCCGTCCTTCTCCCACGAACAAAATGTTTCCCTGTGTAAATGGGCACTAATGTAGAATACGTGCGAATCATTGTGCCATACAGCATGGTGGGTATTGCGTTAAGGGTTTTAATACAAACAATGCAACGGTGGAGCACCAATGCATATTTTATTGAATTTTGCTGTGAGAACACAGCCAGAAAGCTGGAAATGTAGCTTCTCATTGGTGCTGAGAAATGAAATATGCTCTGCTTGTCAAACACTTTGATAGCAACACAACCTAGTGAACGACATGGGCCAGTGTTGACGTTTTGGTTATTTTTATTCGTTTTTCTCTCTAAAACGTTTTTGGAAATTTGTTAATTTTTCTTCTGCTTGGTAATTTCACGCAATCTGAAATAAACTAGCCGTGATGCCAGAAGTTTTACTACAACTTTTTTCTATTACAGTTAGCAAAGCATCATCAAAGTTCATTCAAATTGCCTATTTGAACTTATCAATTAAGGTAATCTGACAAGCTTGCAGTAAGTAAATAGTTAGTCAGGGCAGGACATATCGCACGAATGTTGGAAGAAGGGCATATTATAAAAACAAACTTAAGTTATAAAGGCGAAACATCAGCTTTGTTTTTTAATTTAAAGTCGTAGCTTATTAGAAGAAATTGTGTCTTCATTTTTATTACTTGAAATCATTTCTGTTGGTATTTTATTTTTATTTTATTTTAAATATGACACTCATCCATCTAAGGCATCCGGGATATTTATATACTAAAATGTGGACTTTGAAATGCGATTTGTATTATTTAAGGGGTTATACGCAGTTATGACTTTCAAAAAAATCGATTTTTTTATTGCATTTTTGTAATGTACATACATATATTCAAAAGTATACGCACGAAATTTGAAGTAGATCTAAGCAATACTTTCGGAGTTATACCTAAATATGTAGAGATGCCTCGGCACGTTTTAAGGCAGGTATTGAAACTGTAAACGTGTTTTTTTCAAAACGGCATTTTTCAAGTCGGTATCTTTAAAGATACATTTTCTAGTAATTAATCGTTCCTTTTGTAAATCTGATACTTATTTTCCATTTTATAATCAATTTACGGCCAAATTTTAACGTAAAAATCGAAATCATTTCTTTTAAAAGCTGCCATTTTGTGAACATTCACTATTTTGATTAGCCGAACGATTAATTTTTAGATAATCTAATATTAACAAAATTTTGATTTCAGATAATCCAATCCTGAGTTACGATGTACACCGTAAATCGTCTTTTTTTAAAGGAGGTTCCAGAAATCGCCTGCAGCGTGCTCTATAATCAACATTTTCATAAATAAAAAATTTTGTTACGTTCTTGAACGATGCTTTTGTAACCGCCAAAAATTTTCAAATTAAAATATTCTGAAGTTTCTTCAGGATAAATCCTTGACAACCCGTCTTTTATTTGCTTCATAACTGCGTATAACCCCTTAATATACATACATATATATGTGCCTACGTACTTGAAATTTAAAAAAACGTGTATGTGGTTTGTTGGTGTTCTTTTTAAAAATGATATTTTCAGGTAATTTCCTTCCTTTTTTGTTTTGGTTAAAAATTTGTTTGACTGTGGCAACACTGAGCATGACCCTGCTGTGCAGCACGTTGTATTGTGTGTTTTCTATATAAGAAATGAACAGAAATACAAATATGTGAACAAAGAGTAATTAAAGAGAGCAGAGAACGCTCTCATTTGAGCATCGTGGTTGAGCAGGGCTTTTATATGTGCTTTGTGTTATATGTATTCGCATATGTTAGCAGTTTAAATTTCTATAGTATTTTGAAGTCTCTTGATCTCCTTTCCTAAGAGATTTGTTAAACATTTACCTTTCGGATAAAATAATAAGAGAAAACACGATCGATACACTTGAAGTACCGAAATAGGTTGGCAAAAAAAATCTTTATTTTTATTTCTAATATTATTTACATTTAATACGAAAATGTAATTTAACTCAAAAAAAGCATATTGACTTGAATAATAGTAGCGCCTCTTAGGGACATCGAATTCCCCAGTCATTCCCGTTGGTTCTTTATGATGCAACTGGCCCTTCGTGCTGGCTAAATCAACTGAATTTTCCACCACAAATCCTCCATAATGCTTCAATAGAATTGAGACGGGCTGGCCATTTCAGCACGCGAATGCCTTCATTGCGCAGCCATTTTTTTCGAAGCAACCGAATGTTTGAATATTATCCTATTGAAAGCGCCAACTATTATCGGCAACCCGTCTGTAGCTAATTTGCCGAATTCATTATGCCATCGATCTGGTACAATGGCCCTACACCATAATATGTAAAGCAGCCCGCTACTTTTATATTTCCACCGCTTTTTCCTGTTTGTGTTTTTTTTTAAGCTCACAGTCCTCCAAGGGAAGAACTGAATGCGCGATTTTTTCATGTTTTTCTTATTATTGTAATTTAATCGAGCTCGAAAAATCCCCCTAACAAAAAGTAGTCCCTACCACCTGTAACTTGTTTCTAACTCCAAATTTGTCTCATGCTCTGTTGCAAATAAGCAATAACTTTAACCCTAGGTGACATTTCCAATTTATTGCTAAAACCCCCCTTTCGTCGATTCGACGACGTATATTTTAGTTTGATATGCAGTGTTTCCGATGTAAAATAAATTTGGACTTTTTAATTTATATTATTAGGTGGTTATACAAATTCACAGCAAAATTTCTGGAATTAAGTGCAATGAAATCTTGCAACAACACTCCGATAATTTGCCACTTGCTTGGGCTGGTAGTAAAAGGGTAGATTAGCGTCAATTTTATAAAGACTCTTGAGTGGCCGGCACAATACCCCGACCTAAATCCAATAGAGAATTTGTGAGGAATCATAACAAGCAGGCTGACGCACTACGCTTACGTACGCAGGCGCTTGTAATGGAGTTGCAGCTTTACCCTACATCTGCCTCTTCCATAGATTATGTTAAAAAAAAGAAGCTTTTTTAACACAGAAATGTCAGATGGTGTCCGCGCTGTTAAAACATATCTGTCTTATCGGATTCAGTGTCATCACTGTCTCAACATCAACTATCATTTTGTAGTTTGGCAACTCAGCTTTCATTTTACCTCACCATTAGCATGCGCAAATACAATTTTGAAAATGAAATGTTGACACAGCAGAGAAGACGTGACAAAGTCAAAACAGTCAAAATTTTGACAGATGTTAAGACACATTCCGTAGAAGGATTAGATGTGGGGTTTAATACACTAGATATACACAAGTTTGATACTAGGGTTGTTCTATATATATGTAGGCAAAAAACGATGATTATTTCTAACTTTTGGTAGTAAATAAAAATCATTAATTTATTTAACGTATTACATAACAGAAAGTGCATTCACAAATAGGTCAACAAACCTAAAAACCTAATTATAAATATAATAAACTTCGGCGTCGAACCCTATTTAGTGAATAACAGTTAGGACTCACGTTTTAATAAAAATTATTGAGTGTTTTCTTTAGCTGCATTAGAACTATCGATATCGATATAACTATGGTTTGACAGCTAAGAATTGTAAACTGTGCTGACATTTCTGTTCAGTAAAGTTTGGCAAGTCATCAGGAATCGTTTAATACGCGAACAATGCTTCAAAATTGTAGAAATTTATATATATATATATACATATATATTATATACTAGCTTATACCCGTGGGTTTCACCCCACATTTCTATCAAAAAGTATGCTATGTAAATAAAACAACTTTAACTTTTTTAAGTCAGTTTAGGTATTACTTAAAACGATCGGATATACGACATTTTTTGTTATATTATTTTGAGTATAAATAAAAAGGTTTTTCGGTGCGCTAACTCTGGAGCAGGCTACATATAATTGGCCATGAGTTGGTTAGATTGCTAGGCTGTTTACTTACCGATAAAGCTTTACCAATAAGAGAATGCATTCAATTCAGCAATACCTCTATCGTTGATAATATAACTTCTTTTCTATATCAAATGGTCTAACTCCCATTTTTCTCTAAGCTCATATTTTTTCTAGGACTACTAAATACTAACTTCATTAAACTTTTTACCAATTTTTGGTATTCTACCATAAATGCATCCAGTGATATGCAGCATGAAAAATCCCATTTGTACAGGAGGTGTAACGCCCCATTTCTAGCTATCACCAGTTTTCATGCAGGTGTTAGGTATTAACCTTATATAATCTCTTACCAAATTTCAGTTGTCTAGCCCAAATACTTCTGGAGATATGGACAATGAAAAATTGCATTTATATGGGAGGTGCTAAGCCCCCTTTATCGTTTTTCTCAGTTTTCTTGGAGGTGTTAGGGATTAACCTCATATAACCCCTTCCCAAATTTCATTGGCCTAGCCTAAATACTTCCAGAGATATGGACTATACAAAATTCCAGTTGTATGGGAGGTGCCACGCCCTCTTTTTCGTTATACGCAGTTTTTCTGGATGTGGTAAGGATTAATGTCATATAACCCCTTACCAAATTTCAGTAGTCTAACGTAAATACTTCCAGAAATACAGACTGTTAAAAATTCCATTTGTATGGGAGGTGCCACGCCCCCTATATATATCAAAATATTTTTTAGCCCATGACGATCCCGGTAAAGTATCCAGTTCGTGTTTCAAATTTGGTTACGATCGGTTTATGCGTTTAGGACGCAAGTCGATCTATATAAAAAATACCAGTTGTATGGGAGGTGCCACGCCCCCTTTTTCGTTATACGCAGTTTTTCTGGATGTGGTAAGGATTCATGTCATATAACCCCTTACCAAATTTCAGTAGTCTAACGTAAATACTTTCAGAAATACGGACTGTTAAAAACTCCATTTGTATGGGAGGTGCCACGCTCCCTATATATATCAAAATATTTTTTAGCCTATGACCATCCCGGTAAGGTATCCAGTTCGGGTTTCAAATTTGGTTACGATCGGTTTATGCGTTTAGGACGGAAGTCGATCTATAGATACATACATAATTTGAATTTTATATATATAGATAGATAGAAGATATATAATTGGCGCGTACACCCTTTTTGGGTGTTTTAACCGACTCCTCCTCCTATTTGCGGCGTGCGTCTTTATGTTATTGCACAAATGGAGGGACCTACAGTTTCAAGCCGATTCCGAGCGACAGTATTTTACGAGGAGCTTTTTCATGGCAGAAATACACTCGGAGGTTTGCCATTGCCTGCCGACGGAGTGTAAATTTACTTTAAAAAAAAAAAAAAAAAATCTGTTTGCGAAGTTCATAGAGCGAAGTGTAGAAAGAAGACGCCAAAATATCGATTCGTCTTCATTCTCAACTTTTTGGCCTTTGTCCTTCGACTAAGTGGAAAATTTTACATAAGGGTCTTGGCTTACGTGCCCATAAAATACAGTTCGAGCAAGAATCGAAGACAAATGACCATCGTTTTCGTCGAATTTGTGCTGATTGGGCTCATTTAGATTTCTTATTGAAATTTTTTTGGAAAGAATAGTGAAGAAATGGATGGTAGAATGGACCATGTAACTCGTAGTCACGATGGACATATGCCCGTTCCCAGGACAGGCGGTTCTACGTTACCGGAACGACCCGGATTTATATCACTTCAACAGCATTCCCCAACAACAACAACAACCACAACGGACATATGCCGGATATCATATTCACAGAATAAATGCCATGAAAATATCTACCAGATCATAATAAAAAAAAATCATTCCAACAATATTTGTCTTTTGCCTTATCACTTTAAGTTCTCAAGCTCTTAAAAAACACCCGGCATAATTCCTTGATGGAGGCCAAGTTGTAATTAGCTAAAAGCAAAAAATAAACTGTTGCAGTAAAATTATTTGTTTCGTTAAAAGTTCATAGAAATGAAAAATGAAGCAAGCGATTTTCTGCCAAGATTATTTCTAGGTAGATTCTAAGTTATAGGGTTATAGAGTCCCCGACCTCGCACGATAATTAGGATCTACCTGAAAATAATCAGAAAATCTTGTCAGAGATTTGCTAGCATCATTTCAAGGAAGATGATTTATGCATTATTATGTCCCATCAAAATTTTATGCATCGCTCAGGTTACCCTAGTACACTGAGTATGTTTCTTAAGCGATTACTTGTACCTGTGTATATACACATGCACACACACACACATATATTTATTAATATGTATGGTGATTTAATAACATATGAATTAGTACAATAAACAACGATTGGGGTCGTTATTCGATTTTGACCTTGAAATTGAATATTTAATCAAAGATATTTAAATTGCCCTGTATGACGTTTAACACACGAGTTAGCGCGTACTAGCAACGACATTCGTACACACATATACATATGTACATACATGCAAATACAAAATTACAAATTCGATCGCTAAAAGGTTACATTTTTTAAACGCTACATATGAAATTTAAATTTTGGAACACTCCTTTTCGACTAGAAATGGTTAAAAGTCGACCAACAGTTTAATAAATCGGACATTTACTCATAAATTCTGACATAAAACCCAAACGATAATGTCTTCTAAAGTGGAACCAAATCACCAACAGGGACAAAGACTACTAAATTCAATGTTCAAACAAAAAATTAATTCGCAGATAAGTCTTATACTGATTGTTTAATAAACCCTGGAAGTATCTGCTACTCTCTACACATGAGTACTCGTACATATTATGTGCATACATACATACATACATACACACATACATACATACACACATACATACATACACACATACATACATACACACATACATACATATGTATGTGTGTAAAAAAATAATTTATGTGGATAAATAATGTACAGAAAAAGGAGCAGATCAGAGGAAGAGAGTAAACAACTGTAAACCTTATAAAATTATAGAAACACAGTGATTCCTGAATTAAACATTTCAGAAGAGAGTAAAAACAAAGCATGGGGCAATGAAGAGATTGCACTCCAAACGGTGGAGTGCACACTGAAGCACACAGGTTATGTCTACACTCACATCTACATACTACATCTTCACATCATCACAGAAGGCGACGAAACAGTCACAGGCACCGCACTGGCTTGGTCGTTTTGTACTGTAGTTGTTTTTGTTATGCGCATCTTTAGCGATCAATTGAAATACATATGTATGTATGTATGTGCATGTGTCGTGTGGGGTGCAGCAGACGATAATAATGACAGCAGCAACAGAAAACAAACACATGCAAACCAAGTGATTAAGGAACTAAATGAACAACAACAGAAATAAGCAAACGAACAACAAAACGCGAGATAAAAACAAAAGCAATGTTAAACATTTAAAGCTTCAAATACATGTTCAACCGTATGTATTAATATCTATGTACATATATACATAAACACTATATATACATATGTATACGAAGTAGCTTTAGCATGGTGAGTAGAATAATGTACATATAACAATAGCAAAAAGAAGCGAGGCGCAGAAAATAAGGAACAATAACGTGTAGCAAAGAAATATACTCGTACACAGATGAAATGGTAGACAGAACAACCAAAATGGAGTAGCACAAGAGTCGGGAGAACATGAAAATGGGGACAACAACAGGAACAGGTACATTCCGTGCTGAGCTCTCCCGGCGATGCATAAATTCTGATTTTATCGCATAAACAGCTTTGTCAGCTTCCAAAAAGTTTTATCATGAAAATTTGTGCTAATTGTTGCATTTTACAGTTGAACTTGTATTAATTTATCATTTTGTATAGGTATGTTTGTACATATACATATGTATGTATGTACATTACTCATATTAATATTATAAAATATTAATCGATATACGGTTTCTGAATTCCTACAAATATTAAGAAGACCATTTGTTGGGATTTAAACACAAAACATAAAATTTCGTACTGCACATAAATATGTTTATATCTAATTTCACTTACTAGATTCTAAATCGTAAAATGTTTTTTTTTTTTGGAATTTATGTATTTTCATGATATTTCGTTTAAGCAAAAATCATGTCGTTTTAGTTCTTTTTACTTTCATAGGAAATTGGTTCAATGGAATTCTCACATAAAATGAGGTAATCAAATGAACAGCCAAAAATTGGAATAGTTGGCACAACCACTTAGTCATAAAGAAATGCTATGCAAAGAGTAATGAGTGTGATATGCTACCCTTATTGATTTTTCTTAAAAAAACAGGCACAAAGATGTACACTACACAATTCTCCATCTCCAAATCTACACCAATGCGTCGAACCAGTATACATGAAAGATTTTCCGGCACATTGACACAAACACCGAAACACCGACACACCGTTTCCCATTGACAATGAATGAATGCAGTAGGCACAGAGGCCTCACTAATTTAACGAAAGCAAAGGAAAAAATTAATAAATAATTTTCATTCACGTATGATTTCATGTGCTACAATTTTTTTTTTTTTTTTTTTTATACATTAGGGGTAGTAATCTAAATATCCAAATTTACGAAACGATGATATTTAAACTTTTACACGCACTGTTATATTATATTAACGCACCTCAAGAAATATTTGTGTAATTCCCGCAGAATTACTTGGGTTGTTTTCTGCCTACTCTTAAATTTACTTATTGAAATAGTCGCTTAAACTTATACAAAATCGGTATTCATCTAAATGTTTAAATCACGAAACGCATGTTTTCATGCACATTTTTCATTTAATTCGAGAAACCCCAGTAAGTGGTTAGGATGTTTCAACAACTATTCAAAACTAAGAGATTTGCTATCTGCTCGATCTTCTAACACAAAAGCAATACAATAGCATTAAATAACTGCTAGTCTGTATCTATTCAAGAATTGTTTATGTAATTCAATTGAAATTTTTGCTGAGTATACAACTTTAATTTTTACATGCCTGTATAAGTTCATATATGAGTGAGCATAGGCGAGCAATAATTTTGAAAAATTAATGCCCCTAATTTGTGTATAAAACTTTATAAGTCGTATGCCTTTTGACAGCTACTTCACGACGCATTTAAGCATTTAGATGAATACCCCTATTGTGTGTAAATACCAACGTTCTCATATAAGATGACACAGCTGGTTCACTTCATCGAACTCACCTTAACTATGACCAATGTTGTGAACATGGGTGCTGCCGCTGGTCAGGTTACTATTGTTGCTTTGGCCTCTACTGCCAACGCTGGTGATAGCGATCGTTTTCAATGCTTTCCACACTCAGTTATTTGCCCTTTTTAATCGCTTTCGCTTTGTATCTGTATCTTCTTTTTTTATAGCAAGTGCATTATTCGCTTTTAATAATTTTCTTCTACGGTACACACAGCACACAAACACAGAGTACAACACAATATTATCGTTTACTTTTTTGTTTCTTATTTCACTAAATTACTCGACTACAAGGGGTGTTCACATTGTTAAGCACGTCAATGTTCCCCTACACAATTGCCTACGAATAAGCACACCGTGTATAGTCCAACGACGATGGCGACAGTTTTTATGGAACGAACGTAAAACGTAGGTATTTACATGTATTTCGTTTTGGAACGTAAAAAAGCAAATAAAGATAATTGAATTTTATTTCACTGTTCTTCACTCACGCACAGATGATACAGTAGAAAGATATGGAATGGAATTTTGTATTATGTTTGGTAGAGAAAAAAAAATACTCTCAACCTGGATGAACAAAGATTTCCAATGATTGAATATAGGGCTGGCGGAGGTGTTTATCGAAAATAATGTTAATTATATCGAAAATGTTTGTGTTCTTTTGTGTTGTTACTACTGTGCTGGTGCTGGTATCGGTCTTATAACTCCGTTGGTATTAGTTAGTGGTGTTGATCCTTGATTTTTACTTCAGCTCCTTCTCACGAGAGTTCGTATTCCTGCTACTCACAGACGTTCAATGACACATTTTTTTCTTTCTTTTTAACTTATTACCCCATACACTCCTTCCACAGCATGTAATGCGAGTGCTTCAACTGCTGCTTGTGTATGCGAGTGCGAGGCCGTCCGACGGAGTCCCGTTCGTATAGGTCACACAAAAGAATTTTTTCATTCGATTTTCACAAGAAATTTCCACGTAACTCCACAATTTTTTATCGAAATCGTTACTTCACTGGTTTCTGCTGCAGTTTTTAGTATTTTTGCATATTTCCAATTGCTTTTAATAAATTTAATTCTATTGAAAATATTCTGCACCGAAATGAAAAATTACGACAACGTCTAGTTATTGTATTGTAATAGAGTACACATTTTGACAATGGCCGACACAGGGTGTGATTCAATGAATAAATTAACAGCTCTGTTCACATACTTCATTATTGTAAACATTTTTAAACTATATAAAGTATTTGATACCTTCACAGTTTGTTACAAAATGGCTAGAAAATGTTCACGTTATATCATATTTTGCTAAAACAAGCTAAAAGCGAGTGTTGTTGTAAAATTATATCAAAACTTCATAGAGGCTGCCAGACCTTTTTCTTTGCATCCATTAAGCTATTTTCTTTAACTTAATTTTTTCTGTTAAGCCTCAGCGATATAAAAATATTTACTTTGCTTTGCGATATTAAAACTCCGAATATAAATAAAAACAAGTCAACTTTTAAGGAGTCACATCCAAAATGCGGTAGATTTATTAATGAATGATTGAAGTAAGTATTGACTTCAAGTGTTCGTTCATAGGTAGCGACGGGAATGAGGTGCGCATTCCAATGTTTTTTATCATAAGCATTGTGGAAACACATTTTTATGTACCCAAAACACAGGATTGGACGCAATGTGTTTTTGATCATTTCTATGGCAACAAAACTCGTCAGATGTCATCTCGAACAAAAGTACACAAACAAAAGTCAACAACGTCCCAAAATATTAGAACGCAGTGCTAATTTATGTCTCCTTAATATAATTAACGAATGATCATTCAAAATTATCTCGTTTGAAAATATACCTTCATGTCATTCATAATGTTGACGGCGAGATATTATACTCTATTTTAAAATTTAGAACTTTTATTTTTCGCGTCATAATACTTTGTTTTTTTTCTTTTCAATATGAAAATACGAAATCAGCTGATTTACTGCTGGAGTGACAACACTTGACCGGATATTAAACCGGTAATGCAGACCTGACAGCCGTGGGAACGATCGTCTAACTCTGTTATTGTTGTTGTTGTAGTAGCATCTAAATCTATTTTAGGTAATTGTTTAGAAGAGCGGCCCTTCAGAAAATCAATATTTTTGTAAAATTTTTTCAATGATATCAATAAAATGTATTGTAAAAGAGTGTTTAAGATCGGGGGAACTATACTTTTATGTAGGATTTACTGTTAATATGAATATCAAATCCGGCGGGCGACACAACAAGAATTACCGCTTGAACATTATATAAGTGTTTTGAAATGTTGTCCAACTCCGGCTACGCAATCCACAGTATTTTTGCGTAGAACTCCTTTTCGCGTGGGCGGCCTTCGGCCGCGCTTCAAAAAAATAACCCTCATCAGTCCAACTCCGGCTACGCAATCCACAGTATTTTTGCGTAGAACTGCTTTTCGCGTGGGCGGCCTTCGGCCGCGCTTCAAAAAAATAACCCTCATCAGTCCAACTCCGGCTACGCAATCCACAGTATTTTTGCGTAGAACTCCTTTTCGCGTGGGCGGCCTTCGGCCGCGCTTCAAAAAAATAACCCTCATCAGTCCAACTCCGGCTACGCAATCCACAATATTTTTGCGTAGAACTCCTTAAACACTCTTTTACAATACATTTTATTGATATCATTGAAAAAATTTTACAAAAATATTGATTTTCTGAAGGGCCGCCGGATTTGATATTCATATTAACAGTAAATCCTACATAAAAGTATAGTTCCCCCGATCTTAAACACTCTTTTACAATACATTTTATTGATATCATTGAAAAAATTTTACAAAAATATTGATTTTCTGAAGGGCCGCTCTTCTAAACAATTACCAAAAAATTTAACACACTGCAGTACATGGGATTGCACATAATGAAAGCGATGACGTTGTTCCTTTGACTTATTTTTAAATTGCCTTTGCCGCAGAGATAGAAAATTAGCTATACAAATCTTATTTGCCTTATTCGCTGCAATAATTTATTAGGCTTATCAAATTCATTATATGGAATCTAGGCCTTAGATATTTATGTCAGTAAATCAACCCTGTTAGCCACTCACTGAACATTCAACTTTGGTTTTGTTGTCAACGTGAGTTTTTCCGACTTTTTAAAGCCGTTTGGCAGAGACATTAACATTAAAATTCTCTGCGTCTGGTGTGAAACACCAAATATATCACACAATCTTCATTTGAAATAAGATATTTATTACTGCACCAGGTATCACAACTGAACAAAGATGGCAGACAAAAATTCTGAGCAAAGCATTATGGATAAATCCATGAGATCCGTTTTCGGTAAGATAACGTTTCGTGTACACGATAGATCATAAATTATGTGCAATTTTCTGCAGTGGGCAATATTCCGTATGAAGCAACAGAAGAGAAGCTTAAGGAGATCTTCAGTGAAGTGGGACCGGTCCTATCGTTAAAGTACGAGTTAATTTGATATAAAAAATATGTACACAAAAAACAATAAATATATTTTTTAGGCTTGTATTTGACCGAGAAAGTGGAAAGCCGAAGGGTTTCGGCTTTTGTGAATACAAAGATCAGGAAACTGCCTTGAGTGCAATGCGCAATCTAAATGGTTACGAAATTGGCGGCCGTACTTTGCGTGTGGATAATGCATGTACGGAAAAGTCACGTATGGAAATGCAACAACTTTTGCAAGGTCCGCAAGTTGAAAATCCCTATGGCGACCATTGTGATCCAGATCAGGCACCCGAAATTATAACCAAAACGGTTGCATCTTTGCCTCCAGAACAGATGTACGAACTAATGAAACAGATGAAGCTTTGTATACAAAATAATCCTTCTGAAGCACGTCAAATGTTGATGCTAAATCCACAATTGGCATATGCTTTGCTGCAATCCATGGTTGTTATGCGAATTGTTGATCCACAAACAGCGCTGGTAAGACAACTGGCTTATAAAATTCATAAACATTCATATAAAATCAATAATAATTACAGGGAATGCTTTTCAAAGCAAATCAAATGCCACCGGTTCTTGGTGGAAATCCTTTGTCAGGTGGTGTACAATCGCAAAATATTCAATCAAGTATTATGCAGCAACCTCAACCACAACAACCATCTCAACCACCAGCAATGGTTGGACCACCAATGCCTGTACCTGGTCCCAATTTCAGTGCAATGCAGGGAGGAGATATTGATTTACGTGCCATAAATGGTCCTGTATTAGGTGGACCTGGAGTTATGGATCCAAGACAAATGGACCCACGTATGGCACGAAATATCGATCAGGACATGCGTGCTATGCCGAATCCCGTACCGCCACCACTCATGGATCCACGTGCACAACGGCAAATGCCACCACAGCAGGGTAATCCGCAACCAACATTCCCAACAGATCCACGACAGCGTCAAATCGATCCACGTCTGCGAGGAAATGCTGGTGGTCCTGGAGTTCCTGGTCCAACAATGTCACAGCAGCAGCAAACTGCTCAACAGCAACTACAAAATCGTTTAGCATCGAATTGTGGCATTCCCAACGATGCTACCGATCAGGAGAAAGCTGCTCTTATCATGCAGGTCTTACAACTTTCTGATGACCAGATTTCGCAATTGCCGCCAGAGCAACGTGCCAGCATTTTGGTACTTAAAGAACAGATCGCTAAGAGTACACAGCGTTAATCTCAAAAAGAAACGAAATAAATGCATACTGACTGGCCACACAATTTTTATTTATGCAGAGGTCTATTGGAATTTCGATTGATTTTATTTTAGACAAAATAAATGCAACATGCAATTTAAAAATTAGTTTTGTATAATTAAAAGTTTATTATAATGATAGTTCAAGGGATAGCAACCAAAGCTTGGTGCAATTTTTGTACCGCCGTATTAACGATTTGCCGCAAGCTTTCATCATCTGCACAATGCACTTGCTAAATAATGAAGAATAAAAATTAATGAAAAACATTGTACTAATTCTCTAATTTTTAACTTACCAATGTTTCCAAATTTACTTCCGCACGCTTTCCCGCTACTGTTACCGGCAAAACATCACCTTTAAACATTTTCGGTACTGAGTGTTCGCCAAATGTGTCCTGTAGAGTTTCCACCAAACATTCTCTGAAATGTGTGCGATCTGATTTAGATGGCGCAGTAGCACCTTTTATGTTGGTGCCACCCATTTCAGTTTGCATTATACATGCGAGTACCGAGTCGGCAAACATATCATTCACGGGTGTTGCCTGCCATTCCATGACAATGATTTTTCCCTCCACCATTAATTCGATGCACTTGAATGCGCGTAAACGCTTTTCCTCCTCGAGCATTTCTGTTGTGCCTACCCCGCCAATTCTGTCCAATAACAACTTTAAAGTGGCTAGCGGGCTATTCCATGGTATGGACTGTCTTTGTGTTACAACGGACATGCTCATATCCGTATACTCTGAAAAATTTCATATGCATACGTAAAATAAAGATATAAAAATATTTATGAAATAAATAACTCACTTGATAGATCTGAGGCTGCCAGGAGATGGTACTTGAAGTCGCGTTTTACCAGCACTCCAGATAGTTTTTTGCCAACCTCCGGTTTAGTAGCCGCCAAATTACCCATCACCTTGGCTGTTTTTTCGCCACGGAAGTATAACTCCACCGAATGTGTGTTACGCGGGTTGTAGAATTTGATATTTGTAGAAGTGTCTGCCTCGTACTCGCGCTGTAGCGCCATTTTCAGGCGGGACATTTCGTTTTGTTCACCATGAACCAAAACCTAGGACAATGAAGGGTTTTATAAGAATAGATCTGTTTGTAAAAATAAACTACTAAATGCTCGTACCACATGTTGAGGCTTGAGGAGTCGAATGAATTCACTTGTTTGTTGGTAGTCGGTATGCGCAGAGAAGGAAATATAGTCGACCGACATATTCAAAGGCAGCTTTTGACCAGCTAATGTCGTTATTTCCTCTGGTTCCGAAAGTATGGATTTTGCCAAAGTTCCTTCCACACAGTAGCCAGCAATAATGACTCCGTTTTTGGGATCTGTGCACCAATTTTCAAATAGTTCTCGTGATAAACCGCTTTGCATCATACCAGGCGAAGCCATTACAACGCACGGTCCAATGTCGTCAAAATGATCGATTCCTTTTAAGTTGGAAATGTGTCGAAATACAAACGGATTATTCACAGCTATTTGACGTCGAATTTTGTCATTCATTGCATTAATGTATGTTTGGTAAACGGCCATACACTTCTTGGCCAGCGATGATGCATAGTAAATGGGTATTTCGTGCAACTCAGGATTTTGTGACCAATATTCATCCAATATGAGCAGCAACTCCTGAGCACGACCTAGGGCGAACACAGGTATCAAACAGCGCCCACCCTGTTGCACAATCTTTTGTACCAATGAGGTGAATCGGTTTTCACGATCTTCACGCTTTTCATGTATATGAGTACCATAGGTGGACTCAGTAATGAGCACATCTGGTTTAATGGGTGGTATTTCCGCAGCCATCAAATGTCTATCTTCTTGCCGAGAAAAGTCGCCGGTGTAGAGGATTTTAACTCCCGCAATTTCAATTAAAAACATAGCTGCACCTAGCACATGTCCTGCATTGTATGCGCAAAAACGTACGCCCATAACATCTCGTTCTTCGTGAAAATTTATAGTTTCTATTTTTTCCATAGACGCCTCCAAGTCGGCTTCTGTGTAGAGCATTTGTTCGGTTGAGATGTTACTAATCTTTATGTAATCCGATAACATCCAACGATAGATTGCTTTTGTTGCATGTGTCATAAAGCAACGCCCACGAAAACTGGTCTTCATGAGAAACCATGGTAGAGCTCCACAGTGATCCAAGTGGAAACTAGAAATTTTTTGAGCCACCATTATTTTACGAACACGTTACAATAATTTCACTACTTACTGTGATATAAAGAGCAGATCAACTTCGTCAGCTTCAATTAAATCTACGTATGGTAGGGCATCCATACCAGATAAACCGGGGTGAATACCACAGTCAAGCTATTGATTTATACAAATATATTACTTTGTGCAATAATGTCTAACTTTTAAGAATTATACCATAATCTTTTTGCCTTTAAAATCAAGCATTATACAAGATCTCCCAACTTCCTGACCGGCACCGCTGAAATATTAACATCTTTAGTATATTGCCTAAATGGATTCATTGTGAGAATGTAACTTACAGTGGCTTGATTTGAAGAAGATCACTCTCTTCTGCCGGCACTCTATCATCATTACGTTGTGCCATTTTCTTTAAGTAAGAACTTATATTTTTTTGAAAATTAACACGCGTTACGAATAAACATAAACTTTTCTACTACTCGGCAGACAATAAATTCACAAACGCCGCCAAGGCGAATTCTTAATACCGTTTAATGCCAAAAACAGCTGATGGCGAATTATTTTGTGGGTTAGGGTATCACCAAAGACCATAAATACTAGGGCAGTTCACAATTGAATGCACCTGGCGTTATGGTCCTGCTAATTCGGAACAAATAATAACGCATGGCTTCCATAGAATAGGAAAAAACGAATTAAATTAAAAATTGTAAATTTAAATAATAATTAAAAAATTAAAACGGTACTAAAATTTGTTTACGCATATTAAAACTGAAGGAGATATAGCAGATCAAGACAATTTATACACAATTATAAAATCATAGGTGAAAATCTTCAAAACTACTTCATTATTTACATAAAACCAAGTACATAATTCGCTGTAAATTCTTTTTAAATTTTTTGTGAGCTTTCGAAAAAATTAAACTTGTATGAAAAAAACGGAAAAATACACATACAACGATTTTTTTTCGAAAAATTTTCCAATTAACATAATTTTTATATAGTTTCGCTAAAATATTTACTCAATTGACTTCCTTGTGAAATACCAAATATTTACTTCTCACTTACTTCGCGTTAAGCACGATATCACTCACTTTCAACTTTAATTTTTTTAACGCGATAACCACTTGCTAATTTCGTGTTTAATGTGGCAACATAATTGAGATGTACACATTTCGTTACAAAATGAGTTACTTAATATTCACTTAAAATATCTGTAGTCTTCATGCATCCCATTCAAAATTGTAGTTCCACGCCGTCAACATTTTCCACCCCTTTCTCAAGTGTGCTAAATTCTCGAAATCATGGCAGAGCTACATTAGAATTGACTTTTTGTCGTTAAATTTGTCTGCATGATAAATTCGATTTCGTTTTCTTAACAACCTGTTAAATTTTAATTTCAAGATAGAAAGGCCGCACTAAATAAAGATAGAAGAAATAGAGAAATTAGTTAAGAACGGGTTTGGTTGAAAGAGGTGAGGTTACGACCAATTTCGTGAATGAAAAAGAAACGAACGGGAATCTGTACAGAGTACAGCTTATGGAAGAACCTGGCACGGAAGTTCCTTAAACCCACATGCCTAAGCTGTACTATTGTGACAGCTAGAACAGACTAATCTTGCAAATACAATTTTTTTTCATTTTCGCATAACACAAAAGCTTTCGTTTCATATAGTAAAGGCATTAAAATCGTCTGGATACAATGTTGTCGCAGTTGTTAGAGGCCTAAGCGGAGCAAATGTTTAATGAGTTACGATTAGATACTTAGTTAGTACGTATATTTATTTGTGTTTTCACAATTTAACGTTCGGCACTTCGTGTTCATTAGGTTGTTTAGTTTAAATGTTACGATTCACAATATTACTAAGCCATTTACTGAATTTGTACAAACATGTAATCTCTTACTTTTGTTTGTTTTGTACTATTATCGTGCCTGACGTCACACTTGTCAAAATCGCGAAAAATTAGTACTGATTTTGAGAATACGCTACCTTCTGTATTCAATTCGCCTTGAATTTTGGTGTTTAATTTGACAGAGAGGCCACTATTGGAAGACGAAGAGGCCAAAACTTCATTGCGGAAGAAGAGTTGATATCTGGATTTGGTGCAAGAATACAAAGAGTGACTGAAAATAATATTTCCTCATAATGAACATTTCCTCAAGTGCATGAATATAAAACTTAAGTATATTTTACAAAATAATTTATTAGAACTAAAAAAAAAAAGAAAAAATAATAATTGGCGCGTACACTTCTGTTAGGTGTTTGGCCGAGCTCCTCCTCCTATTTGTGGTGTGCGTCTTGATGTTGTTCCACATATGGAGGGACCTACAGTTTCAAGCCGACTCCGAACGGCAGATATTTTTATGAGGAGCTTTTTCATGGCAGAAATATAATACACTCGGAGGTTTGCCATTGCCTGCTGAGGGGCGACCGCTATTAGAGAAATGTTTTTATTAATTTTGCTTTCACCGAGATTCGAACCAACGACCTCTCTGTGAATTCCGAATGGTAATTACGCACCAACCCATTCGGCTACGGCTATATACCATTCATAAAAATAATTTCAACCCGTCAATACGTTTTCTTCTGTTTACAAAACAAAATAGACGACACTATTGATGCAAGCAACGTATTGACTGATTATCAAATTTGTCAATGGCAAACAGATCAGAAAATAAAGACACGTTTTTTTCGCGAAATCTAGATTATGTTCTGTCGGCTTATACCGCTAAATTTGTTGCTTACAGTGTGTTTTATGTTATTGGAGGTTTGTGGCAGCCCAGGCTGAATTCAGCGTTTTCTTTTCGATTTGTTTTGCTAACGTCATTCGTTGCTTCTTCTGCAACATACCAAACCATTCACAGAAATCGCTCAGTTATGTGTCATTCAAAAGCCGTCACTCCCTTTCATTTTCTCTATTGTTTGAGTCCAAATTTGCAGTCGTGCATAGTTTACCCAAAGAATTTAATTCATTTTTGTGTCTACGAATTAAATAATTGATTACACTTGCCTTTCATTAGAAAAAAAATAGAACGGGAATTATAGTGAAATGTAGTGAAGAGTTGTGAACTATAATACGAAGTGTTATGTGGCTAACACGCAGAAACTGCAGAATGACGTAAAAATTGAAAATTTGCTACCGTAGAAAATATAAATCGAGATTATTAGAATTAACACCTTATACGCGAACGTAGAAGTGCGTAACACTCGCGCAGTGAATTTAGAAAATGAGTAAGCCAGAAACAGATTCGGATAGTTCGGAGGAATTTTTCGATGCTGAAGATTCGACGCCTAATCGCCTTTCCACTTTAAGGTTCGTTGTAATGCGTACGAGTTTCAAATTAGTAATAGGAAAAGAGCTGGTCGGAGTCACGCTTTTTGAATACTTTACATACATGTACATTCCCCCAAAACAACAAATTCTCTTAAGGACACGTCAATTGAAAAGAAATTTTCTTCAAATGATCACCTGTAACGCGAGAACCTTTTATTTTTTTTGCAGTCGTAAATGCAAGCTATCACTTGAAAGTACACAAACGCAGGATGGATTTATATTCCCTGACCCGGCTGTGCGTGTTAACCCTTCATCTGACAGCGATGCGACACCGATAGGTGGCGGTACTCCAGCTACCAGCAGCCCGACAAGTAGTCTGAGCTTGGGTGCGCGAGGACCCAAGCAGGACATGTTTGTCGAACCCAAACCAGTGCAGGTAAGAAAGTATAATACGGCGTTAATTTGAAAGATTATGGCACTACAATCTTGGAAGTTGATTATAATTATGTGTAGCTGTTTGCATGCAACTTTATTACAAGAACAACTCCTGAATTTTAAATAGTTTACGTAGCGTTGTAATCAGTTTTATGTATTTTTGAAGAACCCAAGTTTGTAGGCAAATTCATGAGTATAAGACTGGGCAGTTGATTTTTTCGTATACCAACGATCCATATAGAAAACTATAAATTGTATAAACAGACTTAGAAATATCTACATATTTATGCTTAAACTAATAACAAATACTGGTATGCAAATCAGTTTTTCGCTCAAATGTTTTCGATTTCACTTTCAAAACCATTTTTGGAAACTTGCTGTTGGCTACACATAAAACGGCAGTTTTGCACCCCACCGATTTCTCCGATTAGCGTAATTCCTTCCATGTTATTGCCATTGCATTAGAGGTAAAACCGTCGGCGGCCAATTTGTACGTGACAATAAAAATTAAATTTGCATATTTGTATAACAATTAAGCCTAAAAAGAAGACTACTTTATTTGAGCAGTAGATAACAGCAGGTGTTTTTAAATTATGTACTCTTATTGGTGTGTAATTAATTAAAGTTAAATTAAAAATTAAATGCACTCTTTTCACACTAGACTACTGATTGCTAAATTTTTCTGCCAACATATAACTATTTATGTCGCTTGTATGTACCTATTCACATATATCTGTATGTAATGAAATTGAAATAAATGGCTTAATTAACTATTAACTGCCCAAAAAAAAAAAAAGAAAAAAATTAATGGTATTCATACTCTGTCAAGCACTTTAACTTATCACCTGCTGAAAGTATAATTATGCCATAGTTAAATTACCGCTATTATTGTACGAAGATAAGATATGCACATCTACATACTTTATGAACATATGTTTGTGTATAAATGAGCATTTGTACTATCTTATTGAACAGATAAATATTTAGTCTACTTTTTTTGGTGAAGTATTATAATTGAGCGTTGCCAAATTCAAAAGAGTAATTGTTTGCAAAATAGCACATTATCTTTAAAAATATATACCATAATTTAGATAATATTGTATACGAGCCGTAGCCGAATGTTTTTGTGCGTTCGGTGGGGGCCGGGTTCGAAATCCATTGTAAGAATGAATCACCAAATGATAGAAAAGGTTTTTTTTTTCTAATAGTGGTCACCCCACGACAGACAATGGCATTCCTTTCCGTGTACTTCTGTCATGAAATATCTAAAAAAATACCATTTGGCGTTCGGAGGCGATATAAAACTTTTGGTTCCAACCTTTGTGGACGATTATGAAGTCACATACCAAAAATTGAATGGGGATATACATACAGTCAGTTAATACTGAGATATTTCAATGAATAAAATTAATTTTTTAAAACTTAAAAAAATAACCATCTTACTTTTTAGGCTTTGTAAATTTCGTAACAGCAAAATTAAGTATAGGTGATCCAAATGGAAATGAGTATTAAGTGCGCTAGTCCAGAAAATTTATTTTGCTATTGTAGTATAATCCCTAGTTTAAGAGGTATTATTGTTATATCAGCTTAAAATAATCCCTAGACTCTTTATAGCTTGACCGTGTATTAATTGTGGTCATGTAGGTGTGGTAGCCCCATTTGTTCTTGGAAGAACCTTGTTGTTGTCGTTGTTGTTGTTGCAGCACACTGTCCTAGGATCGACTAGCTTAAGAAGTTGTCGTTCTCGTTGCAGCAGTTTTACTAAGGCATGCTTAAGTTTTGTCAAGTTTTTTGTGTTGCACTTATCAGAAATCTGCCTAGCCCAGCAGCTGTTGATTTCTAATGGAAGGCCTAGAAAACGAGTTGGTTCGACGGAGTAGGGTCATTCCCATTGAACTACCTCACGGAGTAGGAACGGGAAAAATTAGTTCGAAATGTTAGTTTACCAGAACGCTTAAGGTGATGGGAATCCCCGTCATTCAATTTCCAAACTCTTTGCGGTGTTCACTGGTCACTGGGTGAATACCGTACAACCCCTATTGCAGAAGCTGTGGGGATCCTGCAGAGAGAGAGAGAGAGAGAGAGAGACTGTTTCACTTTCTCTGCAAATGTCCGGCTCTGGCGGCTAGGCGCCTTAGCGTGCCCTTTGGGGATGGCTTGAATAAATTCTCCTGCCTAGATCCCTTCTCTCTCCTCCACTACATCAACAGCACTGGATGGCAGGAGACAGTTTTCTTTTCCTTAAATTTTTTCGCGGGTAGTGTACCACATTATGGTATCAAAACCGCATGTAAGTCCTACTTGTAGAGTACCTGGGGTACTCTTGTCATCTAACCTACCTACCTACTTAGTTCACCTTTTTCCCGGTCTTGCCAGAACGCGACGAGGCTGCTTAAACTCTTCTGATTTTTCTATTTTTCATTATTTATCAGAGAGGAAAAATAGTTTCACCACATCGGGAACTAGGGGTGGAGACTTGTGCCCAAATGTTTCCACAGCAGTCGGTTTAACGTTACTGAAGCGATCCGGATTTATATACGGCCAACAACTGTGACACTACTTGTATCCAAACACAATGGCCCTCTAGGCTTAAGTGAGCTCCTCTACATTCTCAATGAGGGTAGCAACCATCTTAACCTTGCCTAACCTAACCGAACCTAGGTTTAAATGATAAATGAAGATGTGGTTAGTTATGTCGCTGCTCTTTCACAAGTTGGACAATGCATGTCGAGTATATCGAAATTGATTTTGGATGGATAGGAACCTGCTACAATATTCAGAATGAAAATTTTCGTACTAGTTCGAGAACTATTATTTGCTTTTTTATGTAGAAGGGGTAGTTGTCTCATGTTAAACAATTGAAATTTAATGTGCTACAGTTTGCAGTCTTTATTATTGAATTTAAATTGATTGAGCGCAGATAGCGTAGATCTGACTTTTGTATGAAAGAGAAATTGTGGTTTTTGTTTTTGTATATGACATAATTCTGGAGAACTCTGCTGTAGTGTTATTTATTGACTGAGAAAATCTGCTCGTTCCGGTAACTTAGGCGATAAATAACATCGTTAATTGGATGGCTGTTGGCAAACTGTTCTGTATAGCGAAATGATCTGCATTTTACGCGATCACGATGTCTTGCTTCAAAGGTCGAACACGTATTAAATATTTAAATGAAGCTTAATTTATATTTTTTCGTTTTAAAACGATTGTAACAATGCCGTTGTTTGCAATGGTAGTGAATCTACGTGGGGTGTCTCCTCGGAACATGTTATGTTTCCAATAAAGGCCCTATGATTTTGTGTCCCGTTTTCCACCTAAGAACCACGAAAAAAAATATATACATAATTGGCACTTACACTTTTTGGGTGTTTGGCCAAGCTCCTCCTCCTATTTGTGGCGTGCGTCTTGATGTTGTTCTACAAATGGAGAGGCCTAAAATTTTAAGCCGACTCCGAACGGCAGATACATTTTATGAGGAGCTCTTTCAGGGCAGAAATACACTCGAAGGCTTGCCATTGCCTACCGAAGGGGCGATTGCTATTAGAAACAACTTTTTCTTCGCTTTGGTGTTTCACGGAGATTCAAACCAACATGCAACGAATTTCGAATAGTCACGTAGTCACGCACCAACCCATTCTACGCTACGGCAGCCGGAAATATATACATATACATATATATGGCTTGATTGGTATTGGAAAGTGAGCACGTGGACATTGCAGGCTGTTAGTCTGGATTGTTAATCTGAAAATTGGATTTGGATTTGATCATAACATCTAGACTTTGAGTGTATCAAGTATCGGATCCGGATCCGTTGAATTTGGGTTCCAGGGCACAGGTGTATAACTGGGAACAAAATAGCGGACGTATTGGCGAGAGCTCGAGCTCTCCCTTGCTATGGGACAATACACCATCAAGGAGACGCCAAGGAGTGAAGAGGGCTAAGGGAGGTTTACTGACACCAAACTATGGGACTACGCCAGGCGAAATCCCTACTGAGAGGGTACAACCAAAAGAGGTTTAAAAGACTCAGAACCCTTCCCAAGAATAAACTGAAAATGCTCACGGGCATTCTCGTAGGCCACTGCAGACTGCTATGTAGTCATCTGCACGTGATCGAGATAGGGTCTACTGATTCTTGTCATTTCTGGGACCAGTCCCAGGAGACTCCAATGCACCTTCTCTTTTAATGTAGCGCTATAGCGCGGAGAAGGTTGAGACATCTTGGCCAACTGCAGCCAGAAGAAAGGCACACACGCTCAATCCTACCTAGCTCTATCCTGAGTTTAATATGGGAATTGGGTCTGGATGAGGTACTGTGGTGAGTAGAGGGCACAAGAGACCGTAAGGTTGAAATACAAACGTCGTAGCAAATCTAATCTAAACTCACATCTAGAACAAGAAATATTAAAAATTGCGAGAAATGACAGTTTTCGCTTAAAGAGGTTCGCCGTCTGAGCGTTTATAATGCCCGAAGGTTTTTTCACAAGAGCTGTCTGCTGCTTGGAGGTGGTATTAAACTTAAAAAAAAAGAGGTTGTCTGTAAAGTCGGTTTACTGACGATAGTTTAACGTGATAACGTCATTAGAAAATACTGATTGAATGGTTGCATTTTTCAAAAGAAAATTTTAATTTTATTTGTTTGATAGATATTTTGTATGGATATAGAGAATGAGTTAACATAACATAACATAACATAACATAACATAACATAACATAACATAACATAACATAACATAACATAACATAACATAACATAACATAACATAACATAACATAACATAACATATCATAACATATCATAACATAACATAACATAACATAACATAACATAACATAACATAACATGCTGTTCAAGCAAGGTAACGACGCATTTTTTGGTGCGTGCAGCCGGCTACATAGAATTATAAGACGTTATCACGTCAAAAAATAATAATAACATTAAAACAACAGGTATTATTAACAAACTTGGTTTTATTTTAAATTCTTCAAGTAAATCAAATTAATAATAATCAATAAGAAGGCATATGCAAATACAAATACGTGAATTTATATATGTAATATACATATGCGCATATATATACACATTTTTTCGTGCATGCAGCCTGTTAAATCGAATTATAAGACGTTATCACGTCAAAAAAAACAAATTGAAAGCAAAATACGAGTTAAGCCGGCCGAAAGTGAATGCCTCGCGTGGCTTCTATGTACTTTTTGGTGGGTTTCTGTGTGTTTAATCTAGTTAATATTTGAATATTTGTTCCATTTTAAAGCGTAGCGTAATATTTTATTAATTTGGGACTTGAGTCAAAGCATCAGAGGTTTATATTTCTTTAGTTACATAGCAATTGGGAAAAATCAATGTTCAAATAATATTTCAATTTTATAACCGTGGAACTTTGTTTTAACAGTTTCAGTTTAGGAGCAGCATCTAATTATCATGAATTGTTGTCTTTATTACTGTTAATGTGAACGCACCAGCACAAATATAAAACATAGTTAGCGTGAATTGTTTGCTTGGTGGTTGCAGTATTTATTTAAAAAGTTTTTTACTTCTGTTTCTTCCGTTAAGTAATTAAATGTATTTTTTGTTAGAGTTTAATGTTTCATAATCACAAGGAGTACCTTAATTTATTAATTTGCTTAAGTTATTTACACATTTTTTACACTGTCTTTTTTTATTTTCATCTCCTCTTTCGAATATTATGAAACAAACAAAAAAAACCAAATTCGTTTCGTAGTTTGGTAGGCAGCGATTTCACGAATTGCGTCAATGCATGCAAAATGATGAAGATGATAATCCCGGAAACACACTCACACCTGATTCTCAGGTATTATCACAAATTATTTTCCTTTCACCTATTTTATTGATTTATACATATGTATGTATGTATATATAATATAAATGTAGAAACAAAAATAACTAAACACCTTTTCGTACTAATCCGATATTCTATCACTGATTTAGTTTCTCGTTCCAATAATTTTAAATTGTTCCGTACACCAAATAACAAAAAACAATTTTTCTCACCAAAATCTAATGCTTGAAATATTAATAATACTCCTTTATTTTTCCATATGTCCATGTACATACATAAATGTACAGAATAGCTCCACTGATGGCGTTTTCGCTAATCGCACGACACATCCCTTTAAGGTTATAGAGAATGATACCATGAGTATACAGAGCATGACCTCCTTGGGTCGCGTTGGCCGCATTTTGGCCGGCAACATAGATCCGTCAGGTATGCCAATTTTTGCTTGTGATATTTTGTAAAAAAATTTTATGACTTCAATCATTTTACTCAACAAAGCTTTAAGTGTCGATCGTGAATCGCTTGCGGCTCATTCCACATCGTCTACGAATTCTCATCAATTGCAACAGCAGCAGCAGCAACAACAGCAGCAAATGTACTTGCAACATTTGCAGCAACAACAGCAGCAGCAGCAACAGCAACTACATCAAAATCTGGGTATTATGGTGCCATCCACCAGCAATAATTTGGCGGCATTAGTCGAGCAACAAAATGCCGCGGCTGCTGCAGCTGCGGTTGCAGCGATGGCGTCACGCGGCAGTACTGCCTCGCGTATCTCTAATAAACACAATAATACAACACCCTCGCCATCGCCATCTCACAGCCACACTTCCTCCTCCACAATTGGAGCTGCTGCTACTGCAGCTGCGACGGCGGCTGCTACAACAGCAATGCCTGAAAATAAGATAATATTTCAAGAGCCGGACGTAATTGCGAGCACCAAGTTGGCACATTCGAAAACAACAGATTCGATCACTTTGAGTGGACCCATTGCGCCACCAAGGCGCAAGAAAAAGTCACGAAAGTCAACTAGTTCATCGGATCAATTCAGTATAAATGAGGGTATGCATATGTCAGGTGCTCCGGACACAGAAGATACAGATAGCGATACGCGTTCAGTTAAAAGTGTGCTCGATGTACAGCAGCAAAAGTTGCGCGATGATATCGCCGAGGAAATTGAACGCTCGTGGCAAGAGACAAGTTCAATGGCAAGTGCAAATGCTGCTAGCAGCATCGTACCATTGCCTACAGCCACAATAAATAGCACGTCGATACATATGACTACAATTGGTGGGCGGACGCATAACATCGGTATGAATGCGCTCACTATGGGAATATCCAATATACCGCTAGGCCCATCAATGACAACGGCGTCGTCATCGAGCGCAGTATCTGCATCCATTGCATCGTTAGCACAAACGTCAACCTGCAATACACGTCCTGTTACTACAGCCACTGTAGGCGGTTCTATAAATCGCATCTCTCATTCATTGGGAAACAGTTCCACATCGGTCTATTCGAAGCCGAGCCCTTCGAATTCAGCAAAGAGCAACTCTGCACCCGGACGTGTGAGATACTTGTAAGTAATCAAAATTATAAAAAAGAGACTTACACGTGAGTTATACATTAAAATAAGTTATGCTGCTGGTTTTATTTACAGTTCAATCGATCCTACACAAGGCCTCAATCTATATAAAGCCACTCAGGGTGGTTGTGTGGTTAAGCCACGTGACGAGGCATGCAATAAGGCTGAAGGCCCAACACAGGAGGAGATTAAGCGTATTGAACAAATTCTGATGGACGAGGGTGCACGTCCGATTTTAGCTGGTACTGGTTCGAATAGTTTGGGTAGCGGTACCAGGTAAGAAAATGAAATAAACTTTGCAAGAATAAGAGAGTGACAGAGATAAACTAATTATAAAATAAATGAAGACAAAATGAAATAGGTTAAAACAAAAAGTAATAATATTAGAGAAAATGAAAAAACTTAAAATGAAATAAAAAATAAAATGAAATAAAATGGAATAAAAAATAAAATAAAATAACAAAAAATGAAACAAAAAAGTAAAATGAAATGAAGTGGGATAAAAAAAAATAAAAAAAATTAAAATAATATAAAATCGAATGGAATAAAAAAAATAAAATGAAATAAAATAAAATGGAATGAAAAAAAATTTAAAAATTAAAATAAAAAACAAATGGAATAAACAAATAAAATAAAATAACATAAATTGAAATAAAAAATAAAATAAAATAAAGTGAAATAAAAAAAGGTAAAAAAAAATTAAAATAATATAAAATCGAATAAAAAATAAAATGAAAAGTAAAAATAAAAATAAAAAAGATAAAATGGAATAAAAAAAATTAAAATTAATAAAATGGAATTTAAAAAATTTAAAAAATTAAAATGAAATAAAATGGAATAAATAAATAAAATAACATAACATGGAAAAAAATAAAAAGAAGGAAAATGGAATAAAAAAATAAAATTAAAATAGTTAAAATGAAAAAACAAAATGGAATAAAAAATAAAAAGAAGGAAAATGGAATAAACAAATAAAATAAAAAATTAAAATGAAGTAAAATTAAAAAAAAAAATTTAAAATAAAGTAAAATTAAAAAAAAAAATAAAAAAAAATAAAAAAATAAAATAAAATTAAAGAAAAATTTAAATTATTAGAGAAAAAAAAATTAACTGAAAAGAAGTAAAATATAATAAAATAAAATATATTAGAAGAAATTGTAATGAAATAAAATAAGATAAATTAAAGTAAATTAAAATAAAACAAGATGAAATGAAATTCAATGAAGTAAATTAATATCTTTGACCAAAATATACAATAAAAATCTCAGTTAGGTGGGGAAATCATATAACATAATGAGCTCTAGGGCAACACAACGGACCCAACTTGCGGTCTATGTGGCACTCCGATGCGGGGTCACCCTTAAACCAAACCAACCAACCAACCAAATTAAAATTATAAGAGAAATAAGAAAAAAAATTAAATGAAGTAAAATTTATTACACTAAAATAAAAAAAAAATAAATAAATGCAAAAAAAAAACAATGCAAAAAGAAAAATCAAATAAAATGATTTCATCCGCAACCGGGCTGGTACCAAACTCGCTTTTTAAAAACTTCAAAACTTTTAATCTCTCGCATAAAATGGAATTAATTCAGAGATCTGCTCAATTGCTTGGCAAATTTTTTACACCTAAGTAACATTAATGGGAGTAGAACTTGGACTGCTTCCCACCAGAGCATAATCCCCTGAGAAATTTACCCGGAATTAATGTAACTCCCAGCTTCTTAGCTACGATATCACAATTCTATAAAAGTAAAAATAAAAAAAAAATGAATTTAGTAAATTAATATAATATTATAAGAGCAAAAATAAAGTAAAATGGGAGGAAGTAAATTAAAATATACAATATTAGAATAAAAAAATTGGAAAAATAAAATCAATGATTATTTCAAAATAATATAAATTAAAACAAAATAAAACGGATTAAAAAATAAATGAAATAAAACAAATTCAAATGAAATCAAATTAAATTGTATTAAGTTAAATTAAAAAAGAAAAAGCAATACAATAAAATAAAATATTAAAAGACAAAAATAAAATAAAATGAAGTAAATTAAATTATATTAAAACATAAAAGTAATAGAGTAAAATAAGGTAGGAATAAAATAAAATGAAATGCAATGATGTAATTTAAAATTACAAACAAAAAATAAGGAAAAAGTAAAATCAAATGAAGTAAATTAAATTACTTGACAACTTGCTCTCCTTCTCCGCACATACAACCGCTATTGCAACTAAAGTACAGAATCGCAACAAGGCCCTCAAACCGCTTGCCGGCAGCACTTGTGGCAAAGACAAATAAATGTTGCTATCGACATTTAAGGCAATAGACCGACCTATTCTAGACCATGCTGCGCCGGTCTGGTCGCCTGAAACCAGCGTTTCGCAGTGGACGAAGCTACAGTCTTGCCAAAACACTGCCATAAGGACCGCGACAGGATGTCTTATGATGTCCCCGATACAACACCTACACGACGAGGCCAATATGCTACCTATGAAGGAGCATGACAAACTGCTCAGCAAGCAGTTCCTGCTAGGGTGCTACCGCAGGTCTCATCCATGCAGACATCTGCTTGAGCTTGAGTCACCTCCCAGACATGTCAGGAAGCACTTCCTCAATTACGCGAACGAGATTCAATACAATACTGGATTGGACAGTGTACAGACAGGCCATAAACGACATTCATCGGGAGACCCTTACCACCTTCTTAAGCTCCCGACCACCGAATGCCGTCATCGGAGTCCAACCACCACCCATCGCAGACGAAGAGCTCCAACTTCCGCGAGAGTCCCGCGTAACCTTGGCACAACTACGTTCTGGATACTGTAGCAGGTTAAACTCCTACTTATCCAGAATTGGCCCATACATATGTCCTGCCTGTGAAGGCACTCCGAACGACACTAACCACCTTTTCACATGTCCCTCAAAACACACTCATCTAACACCCCTCTCCCTCTGGACCCAACCCGTCGAAACAGCTAGTTTCCTGGGGCTACCCTTAGATGAACTAGACTAAGACGACCGGTGATAACACTACACTGACAGGGCAAAGTTACTGCTACAACAACAACATATTAAAATAAAAATCCGTTACATATGATAGGAATAAAATAAAATTTAAAAAAAATTAAACAAGATAAAACATGAATACAATAAAAATAAATTAAATTAACTTTTATTGATTAAATCAGTGCTAAATTTAATTTTAATAAGTTGGAGATTATTGCCGCAACGTGGGCACAACTTTAAATACAGGTTCCCAAACATTTATCTAGAATATAACCAAAAGCCATGCGCTTTTTAAAATAGCTAGCTAATTTATTTTAAGAAAAAACAGAGTAACGTAAATAAATGCCCAGTTGTAACCATTAATCACTTTTCACAGTACCTATTACTTAGCTTTAATTCATGCATTTTAAACAAGAGATTCCCCATTAGTATTTAAATATTTGTGAGGCATTGTGTTTTTTTTCTTTTATTAAACATGTTTTACTTCGGATCTCTCATATGATTAATCATCATTAATTCATTAATTCATGAATTTAAATGAACTTTAGTAAATTCTCAAATTCTTACAGCAATCCTTTTGACATATTCATAATATACAAATTGACCACATTGAAAGGCCCGTGGCAATTGCAAATCAAGTTAGTGTTTTGATTATTTTTTTAGTGCATTTTTTCAAACAAATTTATGGCTCAAAACTCATTTACCACTTTAATGTACATACGATGCACATTTTTATAATACTAAATATCGTTTATTTTCCTTTTCAAAATTGCCTAAGCGTATTTTTGTATAGCTATACTAACATGCATATTTTTACTCATTTTTCAAGCGTCTTAAGCAATTAGACTTTGCTAAAGTTCATTTAGATTGCTTACGAAATGTGTCAATTCAATTCTTGTTGTTGCATATTTACATACTTACGTGTATTTTCATTGGAGCTCGTGTTAATTTTCTATATTCCGTAGATATCCATCACTTGTCTACCGTTCGAGCAGCGATAAGGAGCGTCGCAAATCGGCTGGCGATGAAGATGTTCTCAAGCAGATGAACATCTATGTGCGTACGCGCACTAGTTCTGGCAAACAATTAACCGATTTCGAAATACTCAAACAGGTTCCCGTCAAGAATTTAGATACTGGCGAGAATATGACGCTGTCTGAGGTGCGCTCACCACCAGTTCCCGAAGGCTGGAATCCATTGTCGCTGCACATACTGAAACTCACATCACATTTGGAAGTGAATCCAAAGGAATCCGATGAGGAGAGCGTGATTGGTATACCGCCGAGTAGTGAGGGTCAGCCACCGGACGAAGAGGAAGGCGAGACGGAAGATGGAAGTCGCTTGAAAAAGAAGACAGCACGCTTTAAACGTTTCCTTGGCTCTACGGTGAGAAAAACGGTTGATAAGGCAAAATCGCTGGCATCCGAAGTGTCACACGCCCGGCACAAAGAGGATGTCGCCGATATAACGGATGTCATGAATCCGGAAGCGAATATAAAAATAAAAGCTTCATCAACTAATAAGGGACCATATGAATTTACCAAATTGCAACATGTGCAGGTTAGTTTACTTATTGCAACACAGCGCAGAGAATATTAATCGATTTTTGTTCATTGCTGCAGGATTTGTATGGCGAACATACCGGCGCTGTTTGGTGCATGAAATTCAGCTCCTGTGGACGTCTACTAGCTACTGCTGGCCAAGACAAAGTGCTACGTATATGGGTATTAAAGGATGCTTATCCATTTTTTCAGGTGCGTTTTGTTCATTGCGTATTTTATGTGAAGTTTCTATGTTCACACTCTTCTTTAGGATATGCGCACAAAATATAACGCAGATCAGAAATCATCTCCTACGCCCTCGCAAGAGTCGCTTGTATCCCAACATTCAGAGGAGGCGATCGCCATGGCGGCCGCAGCTGAAAAGTGCACTGGCCCATTTATGCCGAAAGCGTTTTGCACCTATATTGGCCACACCTCGGACTTGTTGGATGTGTCTTGGTCGAAAAACTATTTCATACTTTCCAGTTCTATGGATAAGACTGTGCGTTTGTGGCATATTTCGCGTAAGGAGTGTCTTTGCTGCTTTCAACACATTGATTTCGTCACAGCAATTGCTTTTCATCCACGTGACGACCGTTATTTTCTAAGTGGCAGCTTGGATGGTAAACTACGCTTATGGAACATACCCGACAAGAAGGTGGCGCTGTGGAACGAAGTCGACGGCCAAACTAAATTGATTACGGCAGCGAATTTCTGTCAAAACGGCCAATTTGCTGTTGTCGGCTCGTACGATGGACGTTGTATTTTCTACAACACAGATCAGTTAAAATATCACACACAGATACATGTACGTTCGACACGTGGCAAAAATCGTATTGGGCGTAAAATAAGTGGCATTGAACCAATGCCTGGCGAGGACAAGATACTTGTGACCTCGAATGATAGTCGTGTGAGATTGTACGATTTGCGAGATTTAAATTTATCCTGCAAATACAAGGGCTATTTGAATGTGTCATCGCAAATTAAGGCATCCTTTAGTCACGACGGAAAGTATATAATTGCTGGGTCGGAAAATCAATGCATATATATTTGGAAAACGAATCACGATTACTCGAAATTGAGCTCGGTGAGTATACAGATTGGAAACAAATTAGTAAAATATTTCTCTGAAGAGACTGACCATAAAGCAAACGCAACGACAAAACGTTTCCACGACAGTCGGTTCTACGTCACCGAACAATTTTTTCTATTTTTTAACAATGAATCAAAAAATAAAATACTCAAAACAAGAATAGAAAATTTTTTTTCGTTTACGTTTTACACGCTCTTAAAGAAACACCCAAAAAACACGATTTCAAATGAGGCGAGGACCTTAAAGCTTAGGAAAAAAATAATCTGTACGGGGAGTGCTACTGGAGTGACTGTCCTTGGCCGAATATATAGTAAATGCGGGTCGTTCCGGTAACGTAGAACGAAGTAACCGTCGGGGGAACGAAGTAACCGTCTAAATGATCGCTTGAAAAGAATTAGTCGTGTGGCCAAAGCTGCTGCGAAAAATGCAATTGATGATTTTAATTCAACTAGTTTAGAAAAGGTTTTGTTGCTGTTCTAGTAGCTTAGTAAATCCTGTCATTGCGGTGTAGAACCAGAAAACAGGTCCTCTTAAAATATTGTTATTATTAAATAAATTTTCTGTGAATAATAGCATAATTTAGATGTCCACCATAAACACGTCTACAGGCTGTCATACAAAAAATCCGCCAAAAAGTCGATTCATGAATGCCTAAATTTTAAGAACGTCGAGATATCGATGTTGAAGGTTATTCAGCAACACTTCGCGCTACACCACCAATATTTTCAATAGAACGTCCATTTTTTCGTCTGCCAGTCCTTTTTGTATTCTCAACAGAACCACTTTCTTGAAATTTTCCACCAACCTTTGAATTGTCGTCTCATTCGGACGATTATTTCCACCAAAAAAATCACGAATTTTGCGAAATGTTTTTCTCAAATACCATCAATTTTCATAAAAAGTTTCTGATCTATCGTGTAAAATTGTACAACTGTCTACTTGATAACTGCCAAAGATGACATAAAAACAGATACTGTCTAGGAATTATTTACTACTGACATCTTGGCTTCACTTTTGAACGATCCTTTTATGTACAGAGTTAACCGAAATGTTTGCGTGTCCACGGCTCTAAAGCTGCTTCTAAAACATTTTCCCGATAATAAGTCGCATTCACTTTGACACCAGGCTCGATAAAAACGATTGGAGAGCGTCCATCAGCGGTCACTGCGGCCCACACCATTACTTGCGATGGGAAATTGCTTCGAGTGGCCATACGTAGGCTCAAATTCTCGTATGAGCGTTCGGTCAAGTAAACACGATCGTTTTGAGTGTTTATGAACTGCTCAATTGGGAAATTTTTTTCATCAGAAAACACAATGTTAGGAAATTCGCCACGTTCGTGCAAGCGCAACAACTCCTTTGCTCTTTCGCACCGAACTTTTTTTTGCTGGGGTGAAAGATCGTGTGTTTTTGATTTTGAGCTAATTTTTCAATATGCGTCGAATGCTGTCTTGCGATATTTTCAGTTCTTTGGCCATTTTTCTTCCACTTCGACGTGGATTTCGTTTCGAGTCGAGCCTTCACTTTCCGAACCATTTCTGGCGTTGTTGCGGTTTTTTTGGTCCACCTACATAGCGTTTTGCAATGCTACCAGTATCATACACTAACGTTTTATTCACTTTGAGTTGACTGAGCTCACGAATAATGGCTGGTTGTGATTTTCCAGTCAAATATAACACTAAGCACACACTATAAGCACACTATTACGTTTGAATTCCATCACAGAAAAAAAAAATTCAACAAAACTGAGACGCATATGCTTTTGATGGCTTATAAACAATATATTGAACTGTCATTAGAACAATTTTGACGTTGATGTCTTAAGCTGTTTTACAGATACAAGCAGTGTGAAGTTGGTAACACTTCATGTTCATCGGTATTATATTTGAAAGATTATTTTAAAATAAATATTTTTTTCTTTTTATTTTTGCTTGTGAGCCCTCTTTTAATAATTGGTAGTATAAGGCTCCGATTTTTTTCTGTTTTTAGTTGAAAGGTACACCAATTAATTATAATTTATAATTATAAAGCTTGGACCAAACTCAGCCAGTTAACGGCTGTTTGACAAAATTTGTGATGCACGGCTTTTCCCCAAAGTTTTTCCTACTTCACATTAAAAAAAAAATCTATTCTGCTAACTAAAGAAGGAGCAAATAAACCCGTGGGCTCAACTAGTGGAGGAGGGATTTTTCATAAGCAGGAAAAAATTAAAAAAAATACGTGACTAAAACAATAAAAAAAACTTAATTTATACTTTTTTTTATTCATTAAAGTACGTTCTCGTCATAACAGCCCCTATTCCTGATACAAAATCCCATTATTTTCCTTAAATTACTTTTCACGATCCTCGTTTTTAAATGCTGCCTGATTCCGTCAACCGGTCAAGTATCTTTTGTTTTAGGGCATTCACATTATCGATTGGAGTCATATTATTGTAAAAGAGGTGCTTCATTCCTTAGGATTCTAAGACGACTATTCTGGTAACTCTGTACAGTAATTTTTAGGCCAGTGAGTTTTTTTGGAATTTCTGGGAGACTTACTCAAACTTTACATTTTTTAAATAAAATTAAGTTAAAGGAAGCTTCCTGGTAGCTCAAATCGTTATCAATAATAGAAGTATGTTAAATTCACGCCTGAAGTCGAAAAAGCCAGTCTACCCAACGGAGGGTTAACGATTTCTTCATACCTCAATGCAAGAAAAGTATATATATTTTTATAAAAATTTTTCTCTCTCAGGTACGCCGTGATCGCAGTGATTTCTGGGAGGGCATTAAGGCCCACAATGCTACTGTAACTTGTGCCATTTTTGCACCACATCCAGAGGCCATCATAAAATCGGAGCCCGATGAAATTGGACATAGCGAAAAGGTGAGTAAAGTGGCACAATTAAATAGTTGGAAGATGATTCAAAAAGGTTTTTGGTGATTGTTGTGGCAGGCGCTTATTTATCATTTTTATCATTAATTCAGAGTTGGAATTATTATTATTTATGCAGACAAACAAAGACAACAGCATATTTGTATTCTAAGTAGCGAAAGTAAAAGTCCAAATTTTTAAATCTTAAACGTATCAAACCATATTTTTGGCAAAGTTGTCGATGATTGAATGAGAGATGTAGGCCGCCATATATCATATTAACAGAGAGATTGGCATCCAAATGGGTGTAAGTGTAAGTAAGGGTGGTTTTTTAAGAGCTATAGGAAAAACACACGTAAAATTCAGAAAAATGCATGAAATTTTTATTTAAATCGATAGTACACTCCATATAATTTAATGTTTGAAGATTATTTAATGCAAATAAATGCGCTTCAAATAGTCCATCCCCTTAGTCCAATTTTGGCATACTCTTTCCAATGTTTCGGCCGGTATCTCACATATAAATGCTTTAATGTTGTCTTCCAATGCGTTAATTGAAGCAGACTCGTCTGAATAGACATGAGCTTTAACATAGCCCCACAAAAAATTATCTAAAGCCGTTATATTGCACGATCTGGGTGGCCAATTGACAGGTCCCGAACGTGAAATAAAATGTTCACCGAACTCGCCTCTCAACAAGTCCATTGTTACGCGTGCTGTGTGGCATGTGGCACCGTCTTGCTGAAACCACATGGCATGCAAGTCAAGCTCTTGCATTTTGGGCAAAAACAAGTTGGATATCATTTCACGGTAGCGCTCACCATTCACAGTTACGTTACGATTCGCAGCATCTTTGAAGAAGTACGGTCCAATGATACATCCAGCCCATAAACCGCACCAAACTGTGACCTTTTCTGGATACATTGGTAGCTCTTTCAATTCTTCTGGCTGATCTTCACTCCAAAATCGACACTTCTGCTTCTTTACGTACCCATTGATCCAAAAATGAGCTTCGTCGCTGAACACAATTTTTCGATAAAAAAGTGGATCTTCGGCCAACTTTCTAAGAGCCCATTCACCAAAAATTCTGCGTTGCGGTAGGTCGTTCGGCTTCAATTCTTGCGCCAGCTGTATTTTGAAAGGCTTCACACCTAAATCCTTTCGCAAAATTTTCCACGTTGTTGAGTAACAGAGGCCCAATTGCTGCGAACGGCGACGAATCGATAATTGATGGTCACTGGCCGATACAGCTGCGATATTTTCTTCAGTTCGCACTCTACGTAAGCGTGTTGTGTTGGTGGTTTGATGTCCAATAATGTAAATTTGGTTCTAAATTTAGTCACAAAAGCTCGAATAGCCGCTTCAGTGGGTCGATTAAACTGACCGTAAAATGGAAGAAGCGCGCGATAAACTTTCTTGACAGAACACGCATTTTTATAATAAAATTCAATCATTTGCAAGCGTTGTTCGTTTGTAAGACGATTCATGGTTAAATTATAGACCAAACTGAAGATGTTTGACAGTGAAACAAAACACGAAACGTGCGTCAGCTGTATAAACCAACTGTTTAAAAATTTATATAAATACATAAAGAAATACTAACAATGTTGTCTGCTCAGCTTAAAAATTAATCAAAAATTAAACTCTCCAATAAGCAATTCTCTATAGCGTAAGGCCGAGTATATAAAGCAAGTTAGTCTTTTCTAATTGTGGCCATTAAGTACATCTATTACGTCTGCTTCAGTTAGCTTCACTGCGTTTAGGTATCTTGTTCTGATCTCCTTCAGTACCGGACATCTGCCTAAGAAGTGCTGCATATCTTCTTCCTCGTTTAAATTGCAGAGGATGCATATTTTCTGCACATATTCCATTCCAATGTCATTCCGATGCTTAACCCTTTCGACCCGACATTCGCACAGCAATCCTGGTATAAAATTGTTTATGGAAGTTGGTTAATTAGGTGATGTATAATTTAAAAATTATTAAACATCTGAGGTGCAATAACAGGGTGGCGCGGTGGGTGGTGGTAAACCGTTGTACCACTCGGGATGTTATGTGGTACAAATAAGTACCAGCCGTCCTGTAAAACACACTTTAGAAATAAGAAATAATATACACAAAAATTTATATTTTATTTATTTATTTTTTTTTTATTTATATTTTTTAATGTTTATATTATTTAAGAAAATTTTAGTTAAAAATATCTTTATACATGAAATTCACGTATGGTAAGGTGCGAAGCACGTGTACTTGGCACTCTTTACATATCGTCTTAGTGCGAGTCTGAATTTTTTTTGAGAACTGAAATTGGTAGTGATGTCGTGTAGTACCTTTAACAGGAAGGTGTATTGCCTTGCATTTGGCAATTTGTGCTGTAGATTGTAAGCCGTCCTGGATCAATGCCTCAGCTAAAGCAACTGAAAACGATTTGAATGGTATCTTTTTCCGGTTGGGGTCGTTATAAATAACCCACTGTTCACTGTTGTCATCATTATCAGAGGGTAAAACACTTTCTTCCGCCAATTATTCGATTTCGTATCGTATTCATAATGCCCAGACATCTGATTAGCCAAATCGACTCCTCCCATGATCTCCCTATAAAATTTTATTTGACTTGGGCATTGCACTAGAATTTTTTTCCTGCTCATAAACAGTATTTTTTGGTACAAAATTTTCATCAGGAGTATTCCAAATAATATTTATTTTCGAGGCGCCGGGGTTCGAAGCGATGTCATCAATGTCGCTTTCAGTATCATCGTTATCGCCGTTAGAGCTCAAGACAACACTAGGTAAGAATCTCTCGTCAGCATCCTCATTCTCCTCGTCTACTGAATCTTCGCTATCACTGTAAGTAGTGCAATCACTTGGAAGAAAATTGTCGGAACTTCCCCTAGAGAAGTCTTCTGAGTCGCTGATACTATCAGTTTCGTCTTCCACGATTTTTCGGATATCTTCAGGGCCCATTTTCTAAGGATAATATAAATTTTGATCAAAACGAAGAGCCACATTATGTAGTATTTATAAGACAAGTGGTACACATAACGGGTGATCAATCATGAGGTGCCTTTTTCAATAATTAAAAAAAAAAAAATGTAAATTATGTTCAAAACCTTTATTTATCATTTGAAAGGACATTCTTTGACATTTACTTTTTGAATATGACTTCATTCAAATGTTGGCCGCAACTACGCTTAAGGTGGTCCATTCTGAAGGTCCAATTTTCAATCACTCGTTCGAGCATTTCGACTGGTATGTCGTGAATAACACGCGTAATGTTGGCTTCCAGAGCTTCAATCGTAGCTGGTTTATCAGCATAGACCTTGGACTTCACGAATCCCCAAAGAAAAAAGTCCAAAGGTGTGATATCACAAGATCTTGGTGGCCAACTCACAGGTCCTAAACGTGAAATCAGCTGCTCTCCGAAATGACTTCTCAATAAAGTCATTGTTTCACGAGCTGTATGGCAAGTGGCTCCGTCTTGTTGAAACCAAATGTCGTAGAGATCATTAGATTCAATTTCAGGTAGCAAAAAGTCCGATATCATGGTACGGTAGCGAGCACCATTCACAGTTACGTTGCGGCCATCATCATTTTTGAAAAAATATGGACCGATGATTCCACCAGCCCATAAACCACACCAGACCGTTGTTTTCTCTGGGTGTAAAGGTAGCTCTTGAACCTGTTCTGGTTGCTCTTCATCCCAAATACGGCAATTTTGCTTATTGACGTAACCATTGAGCCAGAAATGCGCCTCATCGCTGAACAAAATTTTGCTCGAAAACAGCGGATCTTCTTCAATCTTTTCAAGAGCCCAATCAGCAAAACGGTGACGTGCAGGAAGGTCATTTGGCTTTAGTTCTTGTACGAGCTGTATTTTGTATGCTTTTAAATGAAGATCCTTCCGTAAAATTGACCAAGTTGTTCCATACGACAGTCCAAGTTGCTGAGAACGGGGCCGAATCGATTCATCGCGGTTTTCACGTACACTCTCTGCTACTGCCGCTATATTCTCAATGCTTCTTGCTGGACGTGGTCTATTCGGTCGAGAATTATCCACCAATGAATATTCGGATTCAAATTTGTTGATGGTATGTCGAATAGTGTTTAAGGCAGGCCGATTATGTTGACCATAATGCGGTCTAAGCGCACGAAAAACATTTGTCACAGAACGCTGATTTTCATAATACAGTTGAACAATTTGTAGACGTTGTTGCGGTGTGAGTCTTTCCATGATGAAATGCCAAACGCTGTTCAACAAATCCACGATGACAGTTTGCCACAACTCGCGCGCGATCTGTAAAAACAACGGAAATGAAAAAAAACTCCTCTTAATTGATCACCCGTTATAAAACAACATTTTTTTCTTATATGTGAGAAAGTTTTATTTTTTTTATTATTGATCATTAACACAAATTTTCCTTGCTTTCCATTTTTAGTTACAAAACCATCAGCCGGATCCACTGGTCGAACAGCATAAAAAGGGTTGTGGTTATGTAATGGTTAGCGCCGACTTCAATGGTGCCATCAAAGTGTTTATCAACAAAACGAAACCCAAACACAGCAGCTTACCCTACACAGCAATCGCAGACTAAGCTATTCATTTATTATACGCTGATTTAAAAATAAAAAGTGATATTGATTAAGAAAGCCTAGGCTTGGTTGGCGGCACTCGCTACCCACCACCTTAGGCGCTATTCATTAAATTCAAAGCGACGAAAGTTTAAAAGTAAACAAATGCTTTGCCAATAGACTAATGAAAAACTATTTTCCGCAATACAAAATACAAAAAAACAAGAAAAAAAAACAAAAACAAAAACCAAACATAAAAAACAAACTTGGTTTTGGCTCGATTTGTAACGTTTAAAACAAAAGAAGTCGTGCGTGCATGTAGATATATTTTATTTAAATTAACAAAAAAAAAAAAACAGTAATTTAACTATGCCGCTTCCGTTGGGGAAGAAGCAACACGTTTTCGAAATTGTTAAAAGATACACCCCTTTTCCCCTTTTCTTATAATTATGTTGAATGAAGAATGACGATTCATTTGATCAAAAGAGTATTAAGTATTGTACATTGACTTCGCTAATGGATTTATTATGAGAAGCGAATATACTAGACGTATTTATGTTTTTGTCCGTACTTTACATACCAGACATTATTCTTCGCTGCACTGCGCTGCTGTATTGTCATGCAAATGTGTTATTGTTATTATTATTGTTGTTATGAAAGTGTTTTCTTTTTTAAATTTCGCAAGTTTTCGAAGGTTTAATTTTTACTCAATTGACGTTCATACATATAAACATATGCTACTACCACCTACATACATCTACACTATGTACGTCGTAGACTAGTCTCGAAACAATAAACGTCGCTTATAAATAAATAAATAAAATAATTAATTACAATAGTATTGGGGGTAAAAACTAGACAAAAAGTCAATTCGTTTAGATAGCACATTGCAGAGCATTGCATTGCAGATTTGTTTACTAAGTTGTAAAGAAGCCAATTAACTATATAGTTATATATGTGTGTGTATTTATATTGCTAATATGTACGTGTGCATGTAAAGGAAGTGATTATGTAAAGGAAAACAAAAACCATCAATCAAAATAAAATGCAAAACTTATTTTATTTACAATAATCGAATGTTTTTCAAATACGTGACTTACCTACGCAGTATGGTGATCAACAGGAGCTTTCGATTCTGGAGTAGATACTAAATGAAGACATGAATACAGGTAAATAAATCAATTACAGAATTTCATCAACAGGTTTACAATCAACTTTTTTTTAATCTTAAAATGATGATTTTCAACAATTTTTTTTTGCTACTCAATTGCTTTATTTTTATAAAAATAAAAGTAAACCATTAAGGGGGAACGCCACTGTGAAAATTCGAAAAAATCGATTGTTTTTTTTTTGCATAAATTGTTAGTATAACTACTCAAGAAAATGTGGTAAAAATTGTATAGCGAAATTCGCTTTATTCCCGATTCTATGTGCACTTAAGTGAGCGCCCGTCGATTCGGCCCCGTAGCGCTTACGATACGATGCTTTATTTCAAACGCGTTTTTCTCGAAACGACTTTTTTTGATAAGGTGGCAACGATTTCTCGAAGATTAAGGGGTTAGGGGTAGTCAGAATTTTCAAAAAATCGATTTTTTTTTGCATTTTCTTAAAGTATAATGTTTAAAAAATATTGTGTAAAAATTTGAAGTGAATCCGACAAATACTTTTCAAGTTATTCAACAATTAACAAAGGGCGCTCGGCCGCTCCGGAGCCGATAGCAAAACTTTAAATGCGTTTTTCTCAAAACTATGTTTTTCAAAGTGGTGAACACTGTAACTTAAAAACCGCTACGTAGATTTCAATAAACTTTATACAGCTTTTGAAAAACATAAAAAACTTGTGCCTGATCGAAGGATTTTTTTTTTTCAAAAATTTCGATTTTTTTTTAACAATTAACTGTTGGTTTTTTTTTCTAAAATCTGGAAAAAATTTTCTGAGGCCGCCATTTTGTTCATTTTGAAGAAAAAAAAAGCTTCGATCAGGCACAAGATTATCTATTAATAAAACTAATTTTTCTTGTCCGATTGGTTTTAGATGAATCTGCAAGGACTTGTGATGTTCACCGCAAGGGACTTCTGGAGAAACGGGCTTCACACAAACAGCGATAACTTTTGCAATTATTAATTTTTTCTTTTTAAATTTTGGTGAAGTCAAGTTAAAACATGATGTTTTTATGCTATGTTTTTATTTTTGATAAATAAATAAATTAAGTAGCAAAAAAAAATTCGTGAAAATCATCATTTTTTCGGGCCTCTGACTACCCCTAACCCTTTAATGAACCGATTTTTATTTTATTTTTTTTAATTTTTTTAAATTTTATTTATTTTTTATTTTTTTAAATTTTATTTTTATTTTTAAAAGCTTACATGATAATAAAATTAAAAGTAAACTAAGCAAACGCAGCGCTAGCAGCAGAGGCTTTCGGTTGTCTGGTGATGTACTATATGTTGAATCAGATACGGCGGAGTAGGTCGGTGTCCTTCAGAAATTTGTAAATATTTTTGATGTTTTCTTTAGTGGCTTCTTTTAGAAGTAGAAGAGGATCTGTGTTGCTGAAGTGGTGATGCCTTTGAGAAGCAAGTTCTGGGCAGGATACCAGTAGGTGATGTACACTAACTGTTGCTTGGCAGAAGGGGCAGGTGTTGGATGTATTCCCCTGTAATAGGTGTACGCTGGTGATTATGGTGTGCCCAATACGGAGTCGGGTGTATGGGGTAATGTGGTTGGTGGGTACCGATGTTGGATAGGCAGGTTTTGAACGTTTGGGGTTGATGTTGGAATAATGGTGTTTGTATTAATTTAATTTTATTTTTTTCAAAAAGAAAATATGCCTTGTGTAAGTTTGTATGAATAATCATCTGAAATCAAAAAGCCAAAAATTTTGTTAATCTACACAATAGTGGCTATCGTTGTAAGTAGCCGATTTTCAAAATTTTGAAAAAAAAATTATTTTTTTGGGCCTGTTGAAAATCAAAAAAATAGTGAAAAACACACATCGAAATTCAAATCATCAAAATTTTGTCAAAAAAAAGTAAATAAATAAAACGGCTACGTACAACGATAGCCACTATTGTGTAGATTAATAAAATTTTTGGTTTTTTGATTTCAGATGATTATTCATTGCTGTATCGCTGCCACCAGATTACGTAATTTTTTTTTAACTCGTTACGTTTAGTCACATAAATTTGTCAATTTTCAATCTTTTTTAATAAAAACTTACATCAACATAGTTTAATACGGGTTGGTGTCGAAATTCTGTATGTACAAAGTTCTGCTTTTTTAAAATTCTGCTTTCTAAAATTCTGCTTTCTAAAATTCTGTATTAAAATATAATGTTTACAATGTTAAAGAGGTAATGTAATTATTTAATTTATTATTATTATTTTTTATTATTATTCGAGATGTTAAATTAAAAATAATAATAATAATAATAATAATTTTTTCTTCAGTTTCGATAGAATCCACAGTATTTTTGCGTAGAACTCTTCTAAAAAAACACTACATATTTAAAAAGAATTCCAAAAAATATTGTAATTGGCTAAACTAAAATATTGTTATCGCTTAAGCATATACATATGTATGTATATTTATGGAATAAATGTTTATTTTGTTACTTCTTGTATGACGAAAATCACAAAACTTGAATAAAGAAGAATTTTTCGCATTAAACATGCAGAATTTTGAAAAAGCAGAATTTTAGAAAGCAGAATTTTAAAAAGCAGAATTTTAAAAAGCAGAATTTTAAAAAGCAGAATTTTAAAAAAGCAGAATTTTAAAAAGCAGAATTTTTTTGCAATTTACAGAATTTTGTCACCCAGAATTTTGTAATACAGAATAATGACACGCTCCCGTTTAATACATATATAATAAATTGCCTTTTATCCGATCCTCAAATAATCATTCCTACTTACAAAAAAAAATTCCCAAAAATCGACTGTTTTTTGACCCCCCACAGTGGCGTTTCCCCTTAAGGGGGCGGATGGTTTATAAGGTCAAAAAAATCAACTTTTTTTTCGTTTTAAGCGATTCCTAATATATTTCAGAATATTTACACAAAGTTACAGAGCCTAATTCTCAATATTTCCGTAGATACAAGGCCAAAGGTAGGCGAGCGTTAGGTAGTTACGCTGTGACCGGACAGCTATAGTTCAAAATTTATCTTCTTTTCTCGACCTTTCATTTTTATGATTTCTTTGAATTGGCGTACATGAATGAAAAAAAACTAATGAACCTTTTGAAATGAATCATAGCTTGTTCCCTTCAGTATTAAATTTTCTTCTATTTGAACTAACAAAATAGATAAAAAAAAATTTCAAGATTTTTTTATACCAAGTTGAAGTTTTGGAATTTCTCTTAGTTTTCTTAGTTCATCTAGAATAAAAAATCATGATATTTAGAAACCCATTTGAATTTTTTGCTTTAGATAATAATTACGAGCTGTATCTTGTACGCCAGTTGGAAACTCCAGCGTTGCAGCGCTCTACTAATTTCTATGTTAAACATTTCTTTCAACTTAATTTAACCAGTACAAAATTTTTTTTATACTTTTTAAATGTTCATTAAAAGATAGAAAAAACTTTGCAGTGCTAAATTAATTTTTTCCTTAAAAAAAAAAAATCGCAAAGAGATGCAATTTTTAGACCTCATAAACCAGGCTCCCCCCTTAAGGGGTTATACGCAGTTATGACTTTCAAAAAAATCGATTTTTTTTATTGCATTTTTGTAATGTACATATATTCAAAAGTATACGCACGAAATTTGAAGTAGATCTAAGCAATACTTTCGGAGTTATACCTAAATATGTAGAGATGCCTCGGCACGTTTTAAGGTAGGTATTGAAATTTTAAACGTGTTTTTTTTCAAAACGGCATTTTTCAAGTCGGTGTACACGATATCTCGAAAACGGCTTGTTTGATCGGTCAACCGTTTTAACTCAATCTTTAAAGATTCATTTTCTAGTAATTAATCGTTCCTTTTGTAAGTCTGATACTTATTTTCCATTTTATAATCAATTTACGGCCAAATTTTAACGTAAAAATCGAAATCATTTCTTTTTAAAGCTGCCATATTGTGAAAATTCACTATTTTGATTAGCCGAACGATTAATTACTAGATAATCTAATATATTATTGTTACAAAATTTGTTTGGTTTTTTGATTTCAGATAATCCAATCCTGAGTTACGATGTACACCGTAAATCGTCTTTTTTTAAAGGAGGTTCCAGAAATCGCCTGCAGCGCGCTCTATAATCAACATTTTCATAAATAAAAAATTTTGTTACGTTCTTGAAGGATGCTTTTATAACCGCCAAAAATTTTCAAATTAAAATATTCTGAAGTTTCTTCAGGATAAATCCTTGACAACCCGTCTTTTATTTGCTTCATAATAATAATTGTAAAAGTTATCGCTGTTTGTGTGGAGGCCGTTTCTCCAGACGTCTTTTGCGGTGATCATCACAAGTCCTTGGAGTTTCAATTAAAATCAATCGGACAAGAGAAATTTTTATTAAGGGATCAGATACCTATAAAATTTCGAAAAAAAAAATTTTTTTTCATAAAATGTTAATATAATCTTTTAATAATATGGCAAAAAATTATTAGAACGTAAATTTAAGTATTTCTTATAAAGAGTGGTTAAGTTTCAAGGGCCGGTGTTGATTTTGAATAAAATACAATTTTTTTTAGGAAATTATTGTAATTTCTCTTTATTATGATAATATTGGTATGGCTCCATTACGTATGGAACAAAATTCCGCCAAATGGCCGCCGCGGCACACCTCCATCCGATGGTCAAAATTTTCGATGACGCTGAGGCATAATTGAGGTTCTATGTCGTTAATGTGCCGAATTATCTCATCATTTAGCTCTTGAATTGTTGCTGGCTTATCGACGTACATCTTTTCTTTCAAATAACCCCAAAGAAAGAAGTCCAACGGCGTCAAATCACATGATCTTGGCGGCCAATTGACATCGCCGCGACGTGAGATTATTTGGCCATCAAATTTTTCGCGCTAAAGAGCCATTGTAGCTGTGTGACAAGTGGCACCGTCCTGTTGAAACCACATATCGTCCACATCCATATCTTCCCATTCGGGCCATAAAAAGTTCGTTATCATCTCACCATAGCGAACACTATTCACAGTAACTGCCTGACCGGCCTCATTTTGGAAAAAATACGGCCCAATGATGCCGCAGGCTCATAAACCGCACCAAACAGTCACTCTTTGTGGGTGCATTGGTTCTTCGGCAATCACTCTTAGATTATCATTCACCCAAATGCGGCAATTCTGCGTATTGACGAAACCGCTGAGGTGAAAATGTCCCTCAATGATGTGCCACTGAAGATGTTTTCTTCGAAAATTGGGCATGCACTGTTGCCATTTTCTGCCACCATTCTGACTATTGATCACGCTTAAAATGGTCAAGAGGCTTTAGTTCTTGAGTCAATTGCACCTTGTAAGCGTGCAAATGCAAGTCTTTATACATAATGTTCACCAACGACGAGCGTGACAGGTGCAATTTTTGGGCACGACGACGAGTTGAGGTGGACGGCTCTTCAGTCACACTATCGCGAACAGCAGCAATATTTTCTGCAGTACGAGCTGTACGAACATACACTGGTGTTTTCACATCTCCTACAGACCCGGTTTGCTCAAACTTTTGCACAATTTTTCCAATTGTACGCACATTTGGACGATTAAATTGACCGGAAAAATCACGAAGTGCGCGATATGCATTTCGATTTGAACGCCCGTTTTCATAATAAGCCTGAATAACTTTAACCCGTTGCTCGGTTGTGTATCTTTCCATGGTTCAAATTGAGTTAGTCTGAAATTGAAAAATGTCAAATGAAATGCAGAAAAAAAATTGACGTTTAGGTGCGGTTCACATTCAACATTCAAATTTTTCTAAAAATTCTCAGCAAAAAAGTTTGAGATTTTGTCGAAAATTTGCCGAATTTTCACAAATTTTGTACAAAGTTCGAAACTTTGCTTCATATGGTTCTTGTTGTAGTATGAACTATATTTTTGTAAAAAAATAATTGAAATTGCAAAATAAATAAATCAATACCAAAACGTTCCAATATGTACACCACATTATATGTTCGTATTTCCTTTATGCGCTTTCACCCTTTGTGAGTGTTTGATCGAGCTCCTCCTCCTATTTGTGGTGCGCACCTTGAGTTGGTCCACAAATGCTCATAGTATAGGACAACGATATAAAAATCTAAATTCCCTTCCAGCGATTACGCAGGACATTCTATATCGCGGAAAACCTGGAGAAGAATGGAAGCGAATATCCGGAAGATGAACCAGCTGATGTTAGTTTTTCAGTCTAATGAGCTCTTCGCTCCCTTATTTTGAGGCCAGAGAGGAGTTGGGGATATAATTTTTTCTATTTCTTATCTGAAGGCTGCAATTACAATACCGTTATGGCCAACATGCCTAAGGGACATTTGATTCCGGCATGCAATCGTTTCGGGACACGGATCGAGGAGGCTATTGCAGCTAATCGAAATTCTATTGAATGGTTTTATAGATATTAAAATAGGTTAATGTTGTGTAACAAAATCGTGAAGATTCATTCAAAATAAAAGCTAATTAGTTTCATTCTTAAGTTGCAATCAAATACCATACGCACCTATGCGTTCATAAGATCAGTGATAGTCAAAGGGATTAACTGAATTAATGTAGTGGCGGGACACGGGCGGAAATACGAGTCATAATTGTTTTTTTTTTTATTTATTTATTTAAAATTAAGTACTTTTTTCGAAGTAATGTAAAAAACTGGAGGCTGCACGGCCTTTCTTCGATGGTGGGGCGAACACTTATGTATACAATTGCACTTTTTCATATACGGTGAACAAAAAAATGTTTTCCTGTAAATTTTCTTGATATATCGCGTCTTTTTAAGGGTAAAAAAACATTTCATATTTTCTTAAGGGTGGTTAAATTTCAAGGGCCGATGTTGAATGTGAACCACACCTAAACGTCAAAGACACCGTTGGACTTCTTTCTTTGGGGTTTTTGAAAGAAAAGGTGTACTTCGATAAGCCAGCAACAATTCAAGAGCTAAAGGATGAGATAATTCGGCACATTAACGGGATAGAACTGAGGCGGATTTGGCCGATATTTTGTTCCATACGTAATTGAGTCATACCAATATTATCATAATAAAGAGAAATGCCAATAATTTCCTAAAAAAATTGTATTTTATTCAAAATCAACACCGGCCCTTGCAACTTAACCACCCTTTATAACAAAATATGTAATATATAAAAAACACTATCCGCATCTCCATGCAAAATATCAATCGATCTATTGGAAATTAGTTAGGTTTACGAGTACGACCGACTTCCAAAATTTAGTTTCGAGGAATATGCGGTTATAACATAATAAGACATAAAATAGTAAAACATACAGTCATGGACAGATAAATAGCACAAATGTGAACCTCTTATGTTAAGTTAAGTTTCTAGTACGGACTCTGCTTTGATCAAATAAATTTGTTTGTTTACATTTACTACCGTTATTAAGTTTACATTTATGCGAGGAATTTACCGTTTTTTTCTATGGAATTTTTTGCGTTCTATTTTATTTATTGTTGTTTTGAAGCGGACACAAAAATAGCACATTTTAACTTGTGCAGCGGACAGTAAAACTTTAATATTGTTTCAGCGATTTTTAGTATACTTTTTGTTTCTTAAATAAAAGCTTAAAGTAATTACTAAAAATGGGACGTGGAAAACATTGCACGCCGGAGAAAAGAGCTCTTATATAATGCAGAAATAGCTGAAATGATGATGTGCTCTCGGAAAATGGTTAATAATGCTCTTAATTTAGTTAAGAAAGATTTATCCTATCTAAGCAAAAAAAAAAACGAAAAAAACCAAAGCCGCGAAAAACTGATGTTAATGTGAATAGAGCTATAATACGCAAGAGCAAAGCAGATCCTTATAAGTCGGCACGGCAAATAATGCTTGAAATAAACCAAGAATCTGGTCTACAGGTGTCCAGAAAGCTTGTAGGAAGGCGACTTTACGAAACCCAGCTGTTTGGCCGCATAAGCAGAAAAAAATCACTCCTCTCAAAAAGACATATCAAACACCGACTTTCCATTTGCAAAAGCGCACAAAGACAAATCTATTCGGTTTTGGAAAAACGTACTTTGAACCGTCGGAACCAAAATAAATAGGATGGGACCAGATGGGAAAACTATTGTACGTTGTCAAAAAAATCAAGCGCTAAATCATAGGTTCACAAAAAAGACTATTAAAAACGGCAGCGGAAGCATCATGGTTTGGGGGGCTTTTTCATGGCACGATGTTGGGCTGATTCTCTGCGTGGTTGGTAAAATGGTTAGATTTCAGTATCTGAATATACTCCAGAATAAAATGGGGCCATTTGAATTTGAGTTTATGCCATTAAGTTGGACATTTATGCAGGACAATGATCCAAAGCATACTGCAAAGACAGTGAAGCAATGGCTCAGAAGAGAAAAAATGTATGTACTGGTTTGGCCGACGCAGAGGCGCTGATCTCAATTCAATAGAAAATTCGTGGAATGACGTTGAGGTCAAAATCGCTAACAAAAATTTAAAAAAATTTGGATGATTTGTGGGACGCAGTTGAGAAGGCTTGGTACTCGATTCCAAAGGTAAGATGCCACAAGCAGAAGTAGTAATCAAAAACGATGGATATAGTACAAAATACTAATCTGGTGAAACAATATTAATACTTAATACTTAACCATCTGATTTGTTTACTATTTTTGCTTTTATTTGGAATTTTTTAGAATGTGCTATTTATGTGTCCAGGAGGTTTCGTGAGTTATCCACGTTCCAGTAAATTAAATCAGAACGGAAATTCTTTTTGACCATTTTTTTGTTTTAAAGTGGAAGTAAATAAGTTTTTTATTTTTTATGTTGCTTGAAAATAAAAAATAATTATTTAAAAACATATTCAACTCTTTGCTTTCAAAGTCTAAATGTGTAACGAATGTGAACTTGAGGTATTTTGGCCCATTCGAGTTCACCTGTTGGAACGTCTATGGTCTACGACCGAAATGTTTGCGTGTCCACGGCTCTAAAGCAGCTTCTAAAGCATTTCCCGATAATAAGTCGCATTCACTTTGACACCAGGCTCGATAAAAACGATTGGAGAGCGTCCATCAGCGGTCACTGCGGCCCAAACCATTACTTGCGATGGGAAATTGCTTCGAGTGGCCATACGTAGGCTCAAATTCTCGTATGAGCGTTCGGTCAAGTAAACACGATCGTTTTGAGTGTTTATCGCTAACCAAAATTTTAAAAATTTTGATAATTTGTGGGCCGCCGTTGAGAAGGCTTGGTAATCGATTCCAAAGGAAAGATGCCACAAGCTCAATTGGGAAATTTTTTTTCATCAGAAAACACAATATTAGGAAATTCGCTACGTTCGTGCAAGCGCAACAACTCCTTTGCTCTTTTCGCACCGAATTTTTTTTCTGGGGTGAAAAATCGTGTGCTTTTTGGAACTTGTAAGCCTTGACCTTGAGCTCATTTTTCAATATGCGTCGATTGCTCTCTTGCGATATTTTCAGTTCTTTGGCCATTTTTCTTCCACTTCGACGTGGATTTCGTTCAAGTCGAACCTTCACTTTCCGAACCATTTCTGGCGTCGTTGCGTTTTTTTTTGGTCCACCTCCATAGCGTTTTACAATGCTACCAATATCATTGTAACGTTTTATAGTGCGATACACAAACATTTTATTCACTTTGAGTTGACTGAGCTCACGAATAATGGCTGGTTGTGATTTTCCAGCCAAATATAACGCAATCATACTATTGCGTTTGAATTCCATCACAGAAAAAAAAATTCAACAAAACTGAGACGCAAATGCTTTTGATGGATTATAAACAATATATTGAACTGTCATTAGAACAATTTTGACGTTGATGTCATAAGCTGATTTACAGATACAAGCAGTGTAAAGTTGGTAACACGTGCATCCTGTATATTAAGTCGTAACATCATCTCATACTCACTGAAGGTTTTGGAGAAAACGGTTAAAGTTTTCGATACGGAAAACTTAGCCATAAAGTTCAATCGCTGAAGGTCAGAAGATGTTGCAAAGTTCACAATATAATTTATAGACACTTTTCCCACCATTAAAGTAAATATTTTAAGGCAAATATTAGCACATTTTTCTGTGTAGGAAGATCGTATTTTTCTAAGTACAACTATGCAACCGCAACCGCGTCACAATTGTTTAAACAAGGGTTTTTCTACTATCATCTTTTGTCATAAGGTAATTAGCGTTATTGTTGATAAATTGAATAGACTTTCGATATCCATTTGGTATATATAGCGGCTTGAGCAGCTCAATTGGCATTCAGTTGTACATTAAATCTTCTAGCAAAAGGAAATAACAACTTACTTTGTCGAAAATGAAATTCCTGGCTTCTTTCCTGATTGTTGCAGTTATGAATGGATTTCTCTTTCTCAATCAAGCATCAGCAGAGGAGATAGAGTTTCTTTGAATTCTGATATCATGTTTATGAAATAAATGAAGCTGCATTAAATTTTGTGTATTATTTTTGCCATATTTGGCTGGCGGTGTTGGCATCAACGTTTGGTTTCCTTCCTCTAGCGATATTATTATCAGCGCTATTAAAGTGGAAAAGGGAAATTATAAACTGAATTATAAATAAAAAAAAACATTCTCCATCTGGCAGTAGCATAGGAAAATACAAACCACTAAATTAAGCTCTTGCATATCCCATTAGAATTGATTGGATTCGATCAGTGTTTGCATTAACCACCAGAATAATAAACAAAAATCGTAGCAGCTCTGCTATCGCTATTGCTTTGTACTTGAACAGATGCGTAGTGGAGCAGGTAGCGCAAACCGCGGGACCAACTGTTTTGCTCTGCTCCCAGCTACGGTTCGTTACTGCTAGTAGCTCAGAATATTATTATTATTATTGTATTAAATGTATACTTTACAAATTAATTTGTAAAATATATTTTGGAGGCTCGGTTGAATTTGAATTTGAAGAGGTCGAGCCAAGGAGCACCAGGAGATTTGGTGGCTCCTAAAACACTCAGGCTAAAAAGCCCATTGTATTTAAAGCTCTGGAAAGGGGGTAGATAGTTAAGGAGGGAGGGAGAAAAGTATCAGAGAAAGAGATAGGAAAGAATAGAGACAGAGATAGAGATAGTTAGTCCTGTGAGAATTTTCCAGATTCTTTGGCAAATCTGTAAATATCCTCCAGTTTTAGAGAACGAATATTACTCATTCCCATGACATCGGAACCCAATACTCGTAGTCGCGCTCTAGCAAAGGCAGGACACTCACAGAGAAAGTTCTCAGTGCTATCCGCCTCCTCCAAGCATGACAGGCATACCGGGCCCTCGATGATTCCAATGGTGGTCATATGCTGACCCCATGGGTTGTGTCCTGTAATGATGCCGACCATCAACCGAATGTCTTTCCTTCTAAGTTTTAGTAGAAAGTTTGACAGTTTTCTGTTCGGACTTGTCACAAAACACTTTGCAGTTCTGCAGCGTTCTAGACCGGACCATCGCTCTTTATGTGGATTGCCTACATAATCGTTGATCCAATTCTTGATTCCTGCGGGACTGATTCCGATTATTGGCTCTGGCCCCTGTGGGGGCACCGCTGATCCACGGTTGGCCAATTCGTCGGCAATTTCGTTTCCTTGAACACCGGAGTGTCCCGGAACCCATATAAGTACAAGCCTGTTTCGTCTTGCGACAGAATTGAGCTTCTTCTTACATTCTTGAACAATCTTTGAGGTTTGCTTCGCGTTCTCCAGGGCCTTCAATGCAGCCTGACTGTCACTCAAGACTCCAATCTGTTTCCCGCTCCATCTCCTCTCGATTATCCATTCGGCTACTTTTAGGATGGCAAAAACTTCTGTTTGGAAAACAGTTGCCATTCCCCCATAGCATAGTGATACTTATTACTATCGTTTAAGTACCATCCGGCTCCAGACCCTATTTCAGTCTTGGACCCATCGGTAAAGAAAATATCCGTCAAACCTCTCTGCATGCATTCTGGATTGCTCCATTGCTCACGCAATGGAAATCTGACATCAAATTTCTTTCCGAATGAAACTGTGGGTATCAGGTCATCTTTAGGTGCCAAAAACAGTGGATACTGCTCCGACAGCAACTTAAAGATTTCTCTGTGTCCCGAAGTTCCACCTTCGTGCCAGAAACCATATTTATGGAGTCTACACATTGCTTTTATTGCTTCCTGTTGTATCTTAAGATCCAGGGGGAGCAAATCAAGCATAGCATTTAGGGCATCACCAGAGGTTGTACTCATGGCACCCGTGATGCATAAACATACACTTCTTTGCAGTCTGTATAGTTCCCGGATTGTGGACTTGACCATGCTCCGTCGCCACCAGACCACAGAAGCGTAAGTGATGATTGGTCTGATAAGTGCCGTGTATATCCATAGGACCACAGCAGGTTTCAGACCCCAAGTTTTGCCAAAGGCTCTACGGCATTGCTGAAAAATCTTCAATGCACGATTCACCTTCAGTGAAACGTGTGTCTCCAGGTCAGCTTCTTATCCAAGATTACTCCTAGATATTTAACTTCGTTGGAAAGACAAAGTGTCACACCTTTCAGTGTTGGAAGACTGAGTCCATCCAATTTCCGTTTTCTCGTAAACAAGACTATGGTTGTTTTGTTCGGATTAACGGAAAGACCTTGTCTCGTGCACCAATCATCGATTTTGTCAAGAATCCTCTGCACTTTCGTGCAAAGCCTCCTTAAGGATTTATCCGATGTTAGCGCACAGACGTCATCCGCATATGCTTGGACGTGAAAGCCGAGTTCCTGCATCTCCGCTAATAGGGAGTCTACGACGAAGCACCACAGCAGCGGAGAAAGAACACCCCCTTGGGGATATCCTTGCCTAGCCCTGACTGTGATTTGCTCGTCATCGCTCCCACCAGCGGTTAACAGCCTCTCAGAGAGCATGGAGTATATCCATTTTATAATGGCTTGATTAACTCCGTGTCGTTCGGCAGAAGAACATATCGAGCCGAAAGTGGCATTATCAAAAGCCCCCTCAATGTCCACGAACACGCCCATTGTGTATTCGTCAGCTTCCAGCCCAGCTTCAATCTTGCTAACAAGATCGTGTAAGGCTGATTCACATGATTTTCCACTCTGGTAAGCGTGTTGATTTCTACTAAGTGGACTCGACAATACCCCCACTCGAATATGTTTCTCCACCACTCGTTCCACCTACTCTTGTTCTGGCTATTGTGATGCATTTTTCGCGTGAGAGATCTTTGTGGTAATTCGGTCGTTCGTATTTGAGGTTGTGGGCCCTTAAGAAACAGGTTGACGATTCCCACAAGCTATCTCTTAATGTTCTGAGATGAGCTCTTTGGAAGTTTGTCATTACTGTGCTTAAGCAAGGAGTCTCCGCTATGAGTGGGATGTTAAACGTTTGTTTCGCAGATTTGTCCGTTAGTTCATTGCCTGTTATTCCCATATATCAGGTCATATTAGTTTAATTTCGTTCTGTCTGTTTGTTCTTCCCATTACATATCGGTGCGCTTCACTGTTTCTATTTATTAGTGATTTTGACACACTCAAGCTGTCCGAGAATATGGCGGTCCTTTTGTTGTTTTTGGTAGCGTGGTGAACGGCGAAATTAATTGCTGCTAGTTCGGCGTTGAAAATACCAGCATTTGGTGGAAGAAGAGCTTGATGGATTGCTTGGAAGGATCCGTTGCTCTACAACAGCATAAGATGGTGATTCTTCGAGTAAAGAGCCATCGGTATAATAAAAAATATCAGCTTTACAATTTGCTTGATATGTTAGGAATATTTTGTTGTAAGCTTCTCCTGAGGTGTTGTTTTTGTGGAAAGTATTTAGTGAAATATCTATTGAAATGTTTTTGTTCTTCCAAAATGTGTCTGGTGGTTTAGGTGGTATTGGCGTATGCGTATCCAGTAGGTATTTAGATATAGCCGGTGTATCCTTAGAGACTGATATAGTGTTGTGTTACTCCTTTGGTTAGTGACCGGCAAATGTCAAGTGCTGTTTCGATATGAGGACCCGTTTCCTTGAACATATAACTTTGTACTTTACTTGTACATATAAGTTCTGTACTTTACTGAGTTTTGTTGTGATTGTTTTTATGTGCCCGTTCCATAGAATATTCTTTTGAAAGTTATACGCAAGATTCTCATTTTGGTTTTCAATTCGACGCTTATGTTTCCCAGTGTGATAGATGATGCGTTACAGGTTCCTTTTCGGCAAAGGTGCAAAGCTTCAGTTTTGTCAGCTGGAATTACTGCTCCCGTTTTTTTTCGACCATTCGTATATTCTTTTGTCAATGGCGTTGAGGTTTTGCGATACGTTCTCTTGAGTACCTGACCACAATGCGAAGATGTTATCTGCATAGATGCCAATGAAGTCAATTCCATTTATCTTAGTTCAGAATAATAAACAAATATTTGGCACGTACACTTCTGTTAGGTGTTTGGCCGACCTCCTCGTCATATTTGTAGTATTCATCTTGATGTTGTTCCACAAAAGTTCGGCGGTTTGCCATTGCCTGCTGAGGGGCGACCGCTATTAGAATAAACTTTTCCTATCATTTTGGTGTTTCATTCACGGAGATTCCAGAAATAGTAAAAAAAAAATGTGTTACTTAGCAACATCTCTTGGAAGAACTCTCATCAATTTTCAGCCGGTTTTCTTTTTTACACGTTCTTTTCAAACGAACCTCGTACACTACTCTACAAGCAAAAATCCCCTTTCCCTACGTCCCCGAAATTTCACTCTGGGACTTAACATTCGCTTATAGAAACCATTCCCCGTGTTTATTCGAAACTGGTCCTACATTTTTAGTATGTAATCGCTGAAGTGAGTACAGAAGTGATAACAAATGCACGTTAAGAGACATCCAATGGCCTTGCACATTGATAATATTTTTAAGAAAAAACAATATAATTAATATTTAGTCGTCAAGTCTTTATTTTTTTCTCAAAGCATTCAGTCCTCTTCATGTTAAAGGATCTATTTTCCTCCACACTTCTTCAATAGACGCTTCTAGGTTTTTCTTGTTTCTAATAACAAACTTTTTCAGTTGGTTTTCCAAATGAGCTACACAAATGCTCAATTACATTGATGTCTGGAAATTGTGGAGATATTTCAAGTACTTTAGGGCAGTTGTACATAAGCCATAGACGGACATCAAGTGCCTTATTCTTGGGTTCGTTGTCTTGATAGTACTGGAAATTGTCCTTAATGCCCAACTCTTCAGCTCTTTGGACCAAATTTTCTTTCATAATTGTTAAGTATTGTTTTGTGGTCCACATTACCACAAAATTCCAGTACCAGCAGCGGTCATAGAACCTCATAACATTATCGACCCACCCCTATGTTTAACTGTCGGACGTAAGTTTTTTTTCCAGCAACTCTTCATTAGGTCTTCTCCACACATATGATTGCCCATCTGACCTAAATATGTTAAACTTGCTTTCATCTGCAAATAAAACGTGCTTCCAGCACTCGAAAACCTTATCCCTATGACGCTTTGCTAATTTTATTCTTTTATTCTCTTGTGTCGGTTAATCTCGTTGCTGAACTATTTTTTTCGTGCAATCTTCCATTATAATTATTCTTTTGCAACACTCTACGTATACTTTTGGGGTTGCAGTTAATATTAAGGTGTTGGGCGACTTCTTTTGCGAGCTTAGGAGTGCTCAAAATTGGATTTTCCATAATTTGTTGCACTCTCCACCGTTCATTTGCATCCGAAAACAGTTTTGGTCGCCCCGATCTCTTCTTATTTTCCACGGATTTAGTTCCTTTGTCACGTCGTATACAGTCGAGCGAGACCTATCCACTCTTTCTGCGATTTCCTGAACGGTTTTACCCTCTTCATGATGTCTAATAATTAAATTTCTGACTTCAATTGAGCTTTATCCACGCTGTCTACCCAAGTTTATAATTTGGACTTTTATTCAACAAAACACGACTGAAATTTTATTTTAGTTTACTACGTCTGGTTCTATCTTTGCACTGTTCTAACGAGAGCAAATTAATTGTGGGACGCCCCGTTTTAAAGTGCCAAACAATCGCAATAATGCCAGATGTCCGACTTCTTTTTTGACACCAATTTTACGAATACTGCATGGATACATTTTTTATAACAAGGAGGTAATGGATTTGTAAATTATTATTCCAATTTTTCAAATCCCATTTGAATACCCAATAAAAATAAAAATATTTACATAACTTGAATTTCTTACAAAAATTTTGAAATTGAAGCTGCGTGCCATGTATGTTCGAGTTCTTTATTGAGCCACTGTAACTGTTTGTGAGATTACCTCCTCAATTGACGTCCAAAAAATTATGCCTACAATAATGGTTGTTTTTTATATTGACGCTTGATGTCATCCAAGAACATGGAATTGCTGAGTCTGCAGCGCCGACTTGCCTAGTAACGCAGGGATAATATCACTAAAGTCATTAAATTTGAGAAGAAGTTCAGATTTCAACTGGGCGACAAGGTTAACTGCAGCACACCTGAGATTAACTAGAGAGGCTGTGGCCTCGTTACCAATGGACCAGGGCTTGGTGGTTGCTATGGGGCAGCACACCACCAAAGGAGAGGCGTAGGAGTGAAGAGCTAAGGCTAAGGAAGCCTAGATGGCATCAAATTATGGGGCTATGCTACTGTGGGGTTCAACCAAAAGAGTGTTAGGAAACTCTTAACCCTCCCTAAGGATAACTAAGTATGCTCACAGGCCATTGGAGACTCCGCAGTCGTCTGCACATGATTGGGATATGGTCCACTGACTCTTGCCCTTTCTGCGACCAATCCCCGGAGACTCCATCGATGGATCGATGAATATCTTATGATTATCTTCGGCTATAATTTTCGCAACCGTTTGCTGACATTGGCCGAGATCTAGTAAGTTCGCCAGCTGCTCTTCACTCGTTGGAAGTTAAGTCAGTTATTCACCTCAACTGTAGAGAGATAGATGAGATGAAATGGGATGAGATGAGATGAAAAGAGTGGGGATAGATCATGGTTTTTCTATTGTATTTTAGTTCTTGTAACATTGACGTTAAGCGACTCGGACTGAAGATCCATTGTGCCCTTTACCCTTCGCAATACATTACCTACATTCCATTTATTTTTATGAAATCTGGAAGGGTATTGGGTTATAGTGAACTTATGTGATTTTCTTTCCTTTTTTGAAATGTCATCGTGTTTGTGGTCGAGATGAGTTACTCGTTCATATTCCGATCCCGTGAAAATGCTTTATTGTCTGCAATGATCCGTCACGATACTTGTTAGCATACTCAGTTTGTTCTTTGTCAAGGTTAAACCTTTGGATATCGCATCATCTCAGAGAGAAAATTGCCTGGTGTAGTCCCATGACCTCCTAACCTTCTCCTTCCTCTTCAAAGCTCCTCTTTGATCGTGTGGGGTCTCACTACCAGGAGCGATTCAGGCTCTACTGATGTACATAGCTGTCGCAGTCTCTTCAGCCAATCTACTGAAATATTAGCTAGTGATTTTATGACACAGAATTCTTACCAATTAAATGTGATTGGCAGCCATTAGAGAATCTAATCTCTTTATGCGCTTCAGGATGATATCAAAACCCCCAAAAGGTTGGATCCATGGAAGTCAAAATATTTATGATAGTCAAATTGGTAGTTCATTAAGTGGTGGTAGTATAGGGTGGGCCGTGTAAAATTTGCCTTTTGAATCGGCTATAAAAAAAAACTGATCCATATTTTTTCAAACTTTTTTTTTTATTTTGAAGATTGAACATTGTCATTTGTGAGTGAAAAATAATATCGTTCAAATGACTGCCACGACTGGCTTCACAGTAGGCCATTCGATCAACCCATCTTTTAAGCACATTTTCGATTGTTTGGGCTCCAATTTCATGAATGGCAACTTCGATTTCGTGTTTTAAAGCATCAATCGTCTCTGGATGGTTCGCATAGCATTTGTCCTTAACAGCTCCCCACAAAAAATAGTCCAACGGGCTTAAATCACAGCTCCGAGGTGGCCAATTGATATCGGAATTTCGGCTGATCGGTTTTCAAAAACGGTAGCCGAAATTTCGAGTGTAACTTTGGCAGTGTGACAAGTTGCACCGTCCTGTTGAAACCAAATGTCGTCCATGTCATCCTTTTCAATTTTTGGAAACAACTCGTTGAGCATGTCACGGTAACGCTCGCCATTTACTGTACCCGCGGCTCCTCGCTCATTTTCGAAAAAAATGGGCCGATGATGCCGCCAGACCAAAAACCGCACCAAACAGTGATTCGTTGTGGATGCATTTGCTTTTCTACAGTAACGTGTACATTTTCTGAGTCCCCAACCCGACAATTTTGCTTATTGACGTAGCTACCGATGTGAAAATGAGCTTCATCAGAAAAGAAGAAGAAGACTCACCACTTTGGAAATAAGTTTTCAATATTTCCCAATTTTGTTCAAGCGTATAGCGTCCCATTTCGTAAATGTCAATCCTTTAAGTAAATTATGTTTGACATGTCATTTGTGTTACCATTCTCAAAAAAAAAAAGGTAGCTCAAAAAGCAAACGCTATATGGCCCACCCGTTAGTAGTAGTAGTGGTAGTTAGCAGTTAGTAGGCAATCAATTTTTTCGTAAAATATTTTAACCCGTTACTGGCTCCCAGTTTCAGTCTTCTTCATCCTTTATTTGATAAGAATCTAAAAAGTCCTGCAAAAAATGAGTTTGAGTTTTGAGTTCCACAAATATATTAATTGGAAAATTTCGCTATGGTTTGCTCTCGAGCTCTTTATTGAGCCACTGTATATTCTTCCGGCAATTGCTAGCAATAAGTTGACGTTGCAATCCGATGATTGGTTTGGCAGCTTTTAAAATACGTCCCAAGGTTTTTTACTGTTAAGCTACAAAAATATTAAATTTTTGAAGTTCGAACCCTCGTCTCTTTGAAATTAAAGAAATTATTGCGAACAATGTCAAATATTCAAATCTTTATTCAATATGTAGTAAAAAAATAAGTAATACAAGTAAATTCCAGTAAGAATAAAAAATAACAAATTAATAGGGAATGTTGAATAAATTCAACGCAATAAATTCTATTGCGGTATTCAGAACAAAAATAATGAAATAATGTAATCCTTGTAGATGTATTTGTATATAAAATGTATTTATAAAATAATTAAATTATTACGGTAATTCAAGCATAAATGCCAAATGGATTATTGATTATGGAATAAGGCATAATCCTGTGTTATGCAAAAACCCGTTGCGGACATCCACATTTATGCATTCTTATACGAATAGAAACTGTCTTGTATGAGTGCCTCATATGCGAGGGTATAATTCTTATTTTGTATATCCACATCGTTATTGTATAAGTTCACTTCCAAAATATCATCCAAGTCCTGCTGATGACTGCCCGCACACATTTCTCCAACCTCTTCCGAACCTGCAAAATTACTAATATTCACACCAGATGTCGTGTTGTCCAAATGCTTCGACTCCTTGACGATACGTCCAATCACTGTGCGCTTGAGCACAACATTTTGTAATGCCTGCCGTATGTCCTTTTCGCGTAAGCGCGGATTCGGTATCAAACCATGTAGACTCGCGCGTATTGTGCGCAGTGGCCAATTAATCAATTCGAGTGGGCATTGCTTGAGGTGAGTGATTGCCACTGATTCGGTATTCAAGTAATCGACAAAAAGTACATCAACTTGCTTTGCGACCGGATTATGGGAGCGTATGACTGAGCGATACCACTTCTTATCCTTGGGGTATTGCGCGAGGCAAATTGTGCGCGGTTCGAAATCGGTGAGTGGCGGTGAAGTTTTTACCAAATGTTTAATACGCCTCTGTAGTTCCAGTTCACGATATTTGAATTCGGTGAGATGTGGAAGAAGTTGAACAATGGTTGGTGTAACAACGCAAACCACACTGCATTCGAAAGAGCGCTTACCAACTGGCAAGTGGGGATTTCTGAAGCATTCGAAACCGCTAAAGTATGAGAATACCGAGGAGGTTTCATTGGGAAAGAATTTGTCGAAAGCTGATGTTTCAAAGACCTGAAAGTAAAGTGTATAAACGTAAAATGTGTTGTTATTAGTTTAGATTTGAAACTTTGAAAAAAAACTGTTTTTTTTTTATTTAAGGTAACCAGTCAGTTTAAGGGAGCCTGGTTTATGAGGTCTAAAAATTGCATTTCTTTGCGATTTTTTTTAAGGAAAAAATTAATTTAGCACTGCAAAGTTTTTTCTATCTTTTAATGAACATTTAAAAAGTATAAAAAATGTTGGTACTGGTTAAAATAAGTTGAAAAAAATGTTTAACATAGAAATTAGTAGAGCGCTGCAACGCTGGAGTTTCCAACTAGCGTACAAGATACAGCTCGTAATTATTATCTAAAGCAAAAAATTCAAATGGATTTCTAATTATCATGATTTTTTATTCTAGATGAACTAAGAAAACTGAGAGAAATTCCAAAATTTCAACTTTTTGGAGGTTTAAAAATCTTGAAAATTTTTTTTAATCTATTTTGTTAGTTCAAATAGAAGAGAATTTAATACTAAAGGGAACAAGCTATGATTCATTTCAAAAGGTTCATTAGTTTTTTCCATTCATGTACGCCAATTCAAAGAAATCATAAAAATGAAAAGTCGAGAAAAGAAGATAAAGTTTGTACTACTCGTATAGCTGTCCGGCCACAGCGTAACTACCTAACGCTCGCCTACCTTTGGCTTTGTATCTACGGAAATATTGAGAATTAGGCTCTGTAACTTTGTGTGAATATTCTGAAATATATTAGGAATCGCTTAAAACGAAAAAAAAAATGATTTTTTTGACCTTATAAATCAGGCTCTCCTCCCTTAATAAGCTGCAGTACTTAATAATACATATATCGATGGTTTTCGAAAAAAGCGACACAACTCAAAATTAACTCAAATTCGGAGTTTTGCCGTTAAAAGCAAAAATCCACTACAGAGTTTATATAGTTTTATCTGGAAAAGCGTCATTAGCGAATCTTGAAGCAATTCTGAGAGATAGCGTTAGTGTCGTTTTGTCAGGTGATCGAATTGGCGCGTCACTTATCTAGAAAACTGATCCAACTCAGTATTTTGTATTTTTGAATTATGTCACTTTTCTCGAAAACCATCTACATTTAATATCATAGTTGCAGAGCTACACTTCCGAAAAGAGAATAACATCGTACAACTGATCGAAATCCCTTTTTCTTCTGGTTTGTGGCGGCAATCGCTTAAGTGATTATCGCGGAGTTTAATAAAGCAAGCCTTTCGCGCACTAACAGCCTTCAATTAGACACACCAAGTGATGCCAATGCAGTCTCCGCTTGATTCTACCAACGGAAAGGAGGTCGTCCACTTCCTCTGCTGCCACAAGCAGGTGTCGCAGTTACGACAATCGGTTCTACGTTACCAGAGCGACCCGGATTTAACCCTTTGGGGACGACGAGTGTCGGCATATAGTTAGTTAGTTCATTAGTTCGTAGCTGCAAGGCTCGCGACGTCTGTCGTTCTGAGCAATGAGATACGCATTCGTATAGTAAAATAGTCCCGTTTTCATTCAAAGACTTTAGAGGTCATTAGCGATGAAGTCTTATTTTCTTTATAATATAAACTTACGATGTGAGACGACGGTAGAGTCAGAACGTATTTCAGTTGTTCGATTCAGTCTCCCAGGGTCACTGCCAGAGGAACCAGCAAGCTTTGTATAGGTATATTTTATATTTTATCCTGCGCACGATGGCTAAGCGATCTAGAGATGATCTGACGAGTACTACTTTGAATCTGATAAGACGAAAGATGACGGCATTACTTCGTCAAGTGGAAGTGAAATCCGTACACTAAGGAATCCACTCAGTGATGTCAACATTAGCAGTGCTAGCAGTTTGTTTATAGTAATTTTTTGATTTTTATGAACAAATTTTCTTGTATAAATCAACCGTTTTTTCTTTACTGCGCACTCCAATACCTCTCGTCCTCAGCGATGCTCGCTCGTCAAGCGGCTCTGTCCCCAAAGGGTTAAATCTAACCACACATGTATGGGGGATGTTTATGCTGCTTCAACAACAATAACCGCACCGAATATTTTCAGAGCTGGAGCGTGTGTATCCATTCGGACGAATATGGAGCCGCTGCAAATTTATTTACTGCAATATGTCTATGTCGCCGTAAAGCTCATGCGGTTCATTGTTCCAAATCAAAAGCTATGATATTCGTCGTCGCCAATGCGCAGAGATCCAAGAAACTTCCGTAGAATCTTTCTTTCGAACAGTCCATGGGCAGCTTCATCGACCGCGCTTCTGCGCCATAAAGTAGGATGGGCATAATAAGAGTCTTCTAAAGTGTGGTGTTTGTTTGACGACCGAGAATTTTACTAAAAAATTGCCTTCTTGCCCCAAAGTAATGAGTGTTGATAAGAGAAATTCCCCATTGAATTTCAACGCTGTTAAATTAAACGGCGTTGATACCAGTTGCCAAATGAACCTCGAACTACCTCAAAATCATAACTGTCAACAATGACGAGGGTGTCGAGACGCGAGTGTGCTTTTTCAATGCCAGGAGGTGCTTCGTCTTGTCCTCGTTTACCGCCACACCTATTCGCTTCGCTTTTTTATGCAGCTTAGAAAATTCAGAACTAATGGGGCGATGGTTATTGTACGCTTTTGAGAAATGTGGTGCCTGAGCGATTGAGTTCTGTGGGTCGAAATATCTTTTTCAGCATCAGAATAAAGCAGTCACTCGACAGATAGTCAACCTGTCGGAAAACTCGTTTGGTATCAAAATGCGTAAGGAGATATTTTTGTATTCCTCTTACATTTTTTGGGAAAAATGCCATATTTTTCCCTCATTAAAAATTAAAAAGACCAGATAACTTACCACCAGAACAAATAAAATAAGACTGAGGCTGATCAAATTACGGGCGGTTTATCAAAATATTATGCACTTTTTAGTATTTCGATACAGTTAAGTTCTTCATTGGGATAATATTTGTAATCACTGCAGTAGATGATTTACTAATCGTTCCCGCGACTGTCGGTTCTACGTTACCGGAACGACCCGGATTTATATCCGGCCAAGGACTGTCACTTCAGCAGCATTCCCCATAAATGTATGGGGAATGTTTATGCTGCTACAACAACAACAACAACAACAACATGATCTACTAATACGCTTTATGAAAATAACAATTTTAAGCGATTAACCAATGTCAAGAAATCAAAAGACCTTCACGATGACACAAAAAATTGAAAGAAACAATAGGGATACGTAGAAAAAAGAAGCCAGCCAGCTTGTAAACTCACACAACGAAATTATTTTGAAAGCAGATGAGAAAAAATCTATTTGGGAAGATTATATAGAAACCTTTTCCACTGATACTAGCAGATCAAACTACTGTACCCCGTCACATTTGATCTCCGGTATTCCGATAAGTAAAAATGAAACCGAAAGTGCTATTAAAAATATGAAATCAAATAAAGCTATAGGACCTGATCAAATTCCATCTGAAATTCTGAAACTTATAAAGGACGTGAATCTATGAGTTGTTAAACTCTTCAATCATGTATATAAAAGGTGGTTAAATTTCAAGGGCCGATGTTGAATGTAAACCACACCTAAACGTCAAGTTTTTTTCTGCATTCCATTTGACATTTTTCAATTTCAGACTAACTCAATTTGAACCATGCAAAGATACACAATCGAGCAAGGCGTTAAAGTTATTCAGGCTTATTATGAAAACGGCCGTTCAAATCACAATGCATATCACAGAAAATCATCTTCAGTGATGAGGCACATTTTCACCTTAGTGGATTCGTCAATAAGCAGAATTGCCGCATTTGGGCGAATGATAATCCAAGAGTGATTGCCGAAAAACCAATGCACCCACAAAGAGTGACTGTTTGGTGCGGTTTATCGGCCGGCGGCATCATAGGGCCGTATTTTTTTCCAAAATGAGGCCGGACAGGCAGTTACTGTGCATAGTGTTTGCTATCGTGAGATGATAACGAACTTTTTATGGCCCGAATTGGAAGATATGGATGTGGGCGATATGTGGTTTCAACAGGACGGCGCCACTTGTCACACAGCTAACGAAACAATGGCTCTTTTGTACGAAAAATTTGACGGCCGAATAATCTCACGTCGCGGCGATGTCAATTGGCCGCCAAAATCATGTGATTTGACACAGTTGGACTTCTTTCTTTGGGGTTATTTGAAAGAAAAGGTGTACGTCGATAAGCCAGCAACAGTTCCAGAGCTAATGGATGAGAAGATTCGGCACACTAACGGCATAGAACCTCAATTATATCTCAGCGTCATCGAAAATTTTGACCATCGGATGGAGGTGTGCCGCCAAGGCCGCGGCGGCTATTTGGCCGATATTTTGTCCCATACGTAATTGAGCCTTACCAATATTATCATAATAAAGAAAAATCGCAATAATTTCCTAAAAAATTGTTTTTTATTCAAAATCAACACCAGCCCTTGAAACTTAACCACCCTTTATTACAGGCATATATCCTGCGGATTGGCTGAAATCAACGTTTATTGCCCTTCCGCAAAAAACCAATGCTAAGTACTGCAGTGAATATAGACTGACAAGTCGAATGAGTCACGCCCTAAAAATATTTCTTAAAGTTCTACACAACAGAATTTACAAAAAATGCGAAGAAGCAATGGGTGAAAAGCAATTTGGTTTCCGTGGAGGAATGTGCACAAGAGAAGCTTCATTCTGTATCCAGGTGCTTGTTGAAAATTGTAGAGATATACAAAAAGATGTCTTTGACACTGTGCAACATGACAAATTGTTCAATATTTTAACATCCCTGAATAAGGATGAAAAGGAAATCCAAGCAATAGAAAATGTATATTACCACCAAACAGCGCATATTGTAACGGTTAGTTGATGGTGACCGCACTGAAGACATACCGATTTCGAAAGGTGTTCGACAAGGCTGCATACTCTCTCCACTGCTCTTTAATATTTACTCCAAAATAATATTTCAGAAAGTATTAGAGGGGATGGTATCAAAGTAAATGGCCTCATTATATAGTAAATAACATCAGGTACGCCTACTATGCAACTTTACTATGTGGCAGCTTGGCTGGCCTTCAACAACTGGTCAGCAGAGTTGCAATGTACAGTCAACTATACGGCTTCAAAATCAACATCAGCAAAACTAAATACATGGTTGTGAGCAGAAGAAATACATGCAACAACACTTATTTAACAATCAACAATACTCCTGTAGAAATAGTGCATAAAATTAGATACCTTGGTTGCCTTCTCAAAGAAAACTGGATTGCCTCAACAGAAATAAGATGTCGCATAAAATGCTATTTATGGTCAGTTTTGCTATATGGCATGGAAATATGGACCATAAAACACTCCGACATGAATATAATGGAAGTATTTGAAATGTGGCTTCTCCGGAGATTGCTCAAGATACCATGGACCGAGCACGTTTCTAATGAAAAAGCGCTGCGAAGAGTTTACGGCGACAGACAACTAATCAAGTGCATCCAACGACATTGATGGCCTATGCTCCAAGGTAAACGACTACCTCGCCAGCCTTTCTCGCTTCTTGACTGCGAGGAATTTACAACTCATCCACACTAAATCCACGGCGACCCTTTCCACCACCTGGACAAAGGAGGTCAAGCTACAACTCAAGGTGAAAGTCGATGATACACAAATTCTAACGGTTAACAACCCCAAAATTTTGGGAGTTACCTTTGACAGCTTGCTCTCCTTCTTAGCGCATACAACCGCTATTGCAACTAAAGTACAGAATCGCAACAAGGTTCTCAAGTCGCTCGCCGGCAGCACTTGGGGCAAAGACAAGGAAATGTTGCTGTCGACTTTTAAAGCAATAGGCCGACCTGTTCTAAGCTATGCTGCGCCTGTCTGTGACAGGATGCCTTCTGAGACCCAAATGCTGCCTGTTAAGGAGCATAACAAACTGCTCAGAAAGCAGTTCCTGCTAGGGTGCTACCGTAGGTCTCACCCATGCAAACATCTGCTTGAGCCTGAGTCACCTCCCAGGCATATCAGGAGGCACTTCCTCAATTACGCGACCGACAGCTACTGGATCGGACAGTGTACTGACAGGCCATAAACGACATTCATCGGGAGACTCTCACCACCTTCTTAACCTCCCGACCCCCGAATGCCGTTATCTGAGTCCAACCACCACCCATCGCAGACGAAGAGCTCCAACTTCCCCGAGAGTCCCGCGCAACCTTGGCACAATTACGTTCTGGATATTGTAGCAGGTTAAACTCCTACCTATCCAGAATCGACCCCGACATATTAAACATATGTCAAGCATGTGAATGAACCCCGTACGACAGTAACCACCTTTTCACATGCCCCATCAAACCTACTCACCTAACACCCCTCTCCCTCTAGGCCCAACCCGTCGAAACAGCTAGTTTCTTGGGCCTACCGTTAGATGAGCTAGACGAAGACAACCGGTGATTGCGATACACTGACAGGGCAAAGGTACTGCTACAACAACAACAACGAAAAACTTTCATATTTTACAAAACCCGAAATATGAACTGTTGCAACTCATAGATTGAAGGAAGAAGAGATATCGGGCGTAAGCAGTTTTCTTGGTTGAGGAACATACAGCAGTGGACCGGTCTACAACGTGTGGGTCCCCTCTTGGAAGCAGCTAGAGACCGCGAGGTATATTCAAATGGCGCACGTAATGCATAAGTGGAACTTATTCAAATAGTCAATAAGGCAGTTAATTCTAAATTGAATAAATCCAACCACCAACTTACCTGCCGTGGTCGTAGCGCAAAGCTAGCACTGTCGCGTATTTCTATTTCTCTACCCCTTGGTTTCTCTAGTGTCCTCTGTTGTTGCTCCTTTGCCTTCTCCTTCTTCAACTCCTTCTTTATCTCTTTCTCCACATGCTTTTCTTTTTCCTTAGCCTTTTGACGTTCTGTATCATCGTCTACGGTGTGCCAGTAGTTTAGCGCAAAACTCTGTTCCAACTCTACAACGGCGGCATCGTCGTCATCATCTCCAATACCCCAAATGCCAGCGACTTTAGCTGCACTCATGTCACCGCCACTGCACACATTGTCACTTTGTATGGCGGCCAATTCACTTTTCATAAAATGTTCACTGCCATACAAATTTTCATGCAACATTTGTTTATGCATTTGCTTGTACTCGTTGGTGTCGAACATGCGCTTCTTGCAAGGTGGCACAAATGTCTGTTGGTGTGTTTGCTCCTGTTGCAGTGTCAAATGTGCGGCCTGCGGTGGCGTTGTCATCGTTGGCATGTGATCATCACGAATTAGGTCGTCATTAACGTATTCATCACTATTTAGGTGAACGTGATCGTCTAAATTATCAATCAGCATATCGAGGAAACTTGCAATTGAGTTATCACTGTCGCTCGAGTCGGTAACTTTGATGTCCTCTTCATTGTCGTCATGGTGTTTAGTGTACTTAAATTGGAACTATAACAATGAAAGTAGATATGAATAAATTGATATTAATTAAAATGAATGAATTGCAAATTTTTACAATAAGATAAACTAAAAACTTAGTTTAGGCATTTTTGATATTTTTTCATTAATTTTTTTTAATAACTTTTCATAGCTGGGGCAGCAAATTACGAACGTAAGAGCGTAAAAAATGCACAAAAAAAACACATCGTTTAATTACACAAAAAAAAAGAAAAAAAAAACAAAAAAAATATTTGTTTTTCTAAATACTTACGAAGAGCAGTACAAAAACTGGTAGCCACATAATTAGAAACACCATCAGCCAATGCAGTTGGATAAAATTTATTTTTAAATTCTCCTTAGTAAAATCGCGTGTGCATAAAAACAGAATAGAGAGCGCATTTAATTAGCTAAATTTAGTTGAGAAATTTTCCTAATTATGGAAGTGGAAAAAATTCTTTAAATTTAATTTTTAAATTTTCAAAAAATCGATTTTTTTGTGGCTTACGGCGGCCGCCGTAGCCGAATGGGTTGGTGCGTGACTACCATTCGGAATTCACAGAGAGCACGGAGGTTCGAAACTCGGTGAAAAACCAAAATTAAGAAAAATATGTTTCTAATAGCGGTCGCCCCTCGGCAGGCTATGGCAAACCTCCGAGTGTATTTCTGCCATGAAAAAAGCTCCTCATAAAAATATCTGCCGTTCGGAGTCGGCTTGAAACTGTAGGTCCCTACATTTGTGGAACAACATCAAGACGCACACCACAAATAGGAGGAGGAGCTCGGCCAAACACCCAAAAAGGGTGTAAGCGCCAATTATATATATATATAGTTTTGAAGTACAGTCTGCGTCAGAAGAAAAGAACCTATTTTTTCTTGTAACTTCAATATATATTTCGTTCTGTTTTTTGCTGCATAATAGTCCCACTCAAGAGCTTCGACCGCAGTGCTAACTCAGGTTAGTGTCGTTCGAAACTTTCTCATAAACGGAACCAAACAAAAATGAGTGAGAAGTTTTCAGGCGATATTTTTATGCACGCATTCGAAAGGGCCGACCGAAATTATCTTACGCCGCGGCTGCAAAAGTAATTAAAAAATCAAAAAAGTTTGTTGTGATGTGGAATCATACCGCTAATTGTACAAGTGTACAAAAATGTTGATGACTTTTCCGAGCGCGCTTGAAGCGAGTGACGACAAAAAAGCAGGATTAAGCGACCGTTCAATATTTAAAGCGAGACCCGTCTTTGTGACTACGCCAAGCACGAGCAGTTCTTGCTAAAAAGGGAATAGATGTGAGTATCAACACCATGAGATCATTCAAAGGGCGCTAAGCGAGCTTAACTCTTGGGCTACAGGCGGTGGCCTAAGTTTAAACGCGCGTAAAACAGAACTCATGCTATTTACGACTAGATATAAGGTACCAATTTTTACTCTTCCAAGCATTAACGGACAAATCCTCTCACTTTCACCCAGTGCAAAGTACTTAGGGGTAATTCTGAACTCCAAACTTAGCTGGAAATTAAACATTGAAGAACGGGTAAAGAAAGCAGAAATCGCTTTATATGCCTGTAAACGTCTGCTAGGAAGAAGATGGGGTCTACAACCCAAGTATTCATTATGGTTGTATGAGGCGGTTATACGACCAATTTTAACGCATGGCTCGGTAGTTTGGTGGAAAGCTCTGGAGATAGAATACAACATCAAATTACTTACCAGAGTACAAAGATCAGCCTGTGCAATAACAGTCGGTGCAATCAGACCATGTGCTAGGGAGGCCCTGAAAGCTTTGACACACGTTATTCCGGTAGATCTACATATCAAGAAGATACAACAATGCGTGCATTTAGGTTAAATGAAGCGGATCGCTGGAAGCAAAAAGCTCATGGCCATGCTAGTCTATTACTGTGACAAACCCAGTATGCCTAGAAGAGGACTGACTACATAGTCACGACGGTAACATTCAGTAGAAATTTTGTAACTCTCTTTCCATCTCGGAAATAATGGAATAAGGGATTCTCACTAAACAAGTTCGACACAATAGTCTATACAGATGGCAGTAAAATGGATCGTGGTGTTGGAGCTGGTATAGGTATATTCTCATAGACTTAAAATTGAAAGATCTGTGCGTTTCCCTAATGCTTGCAGTGTTTTTCAGGCGGAAGTACTGGCGATTGGGGAACCTTGTAGGCTACTAATCGCAGATCCCTCTTTTAAGGGCTATATCGCTATTATTTCGGATAGCCAAGCTGCAATCCAAGCACTGGGTTTAGCTACAACAAGTGGTGGAACAAAGCAGGACTAGCCTTACCACCTTGAGCGAAAACCATAAAGTTACCTTAATCTGGGTCCCGGGACATCGAAGCATCGAAGGTAGTGAAAAAGCGGATGAACTGGCAAGAAGGGGATATGCCATGAATAAAGCTCTTGCAGAATTGGTATTCACACCACTAGGTGCAAAATTAGCAGAACTTTATGGCCCACCTACAACCTTAAGCGATCGTCAACATTGATAAACATGAAACGACGGGACGCCTGGATACTAACAGCAGTCATAACTGGCTTTTGGTCTGTGGGAGAACAAGTAGCCAAAATGGGCATCCCTCACAACACATACTGTCACAGTTGTAAACAACCGGAGAAAAAGGAAACAATCT